>CM053623.1:356247947-356300879 GCA_028646595.1 Phalanger gymnotis
AGAGGAATATACTGAGAGAGGGAGAAAGAGAGAGATAAAATGGGGTAAATTATCACACATAAAATTAGCAAGAAAAAGCAGTTCTGTGGGAAGGGAAGAGGGGGCAGGTAGGGGAGAATGAGTGAATCTTGCTCTCATCAGATTGAACTTGATGAGCGAATAACACACATACTCAATTGGGTATCTTACTCCACAGGAAAGTAAGGAGAAGGGGACAAAAAAGAGAGGGCAGATAAGGGGAGGAGATAATCAAAAGCAAACACTTTTGAAAAGGGATGGGGTCAAGGGAGAAAATTGAATAAAAGGGGACAGGATAAGATGGAAGGAAATATAGTTAGCCTTTCACAACATGAGTATTGTGGAAGTGTTTTACATAATGATCCATGTGTGACATAGGTTGAATTGCTTGCCTTCCTAGGATGAGTGGGTGGGAAGGGAAGAGGGGAGAGAATTTGGAAAGCAAAGTTTCAAAAGCAGATGCTCAAAAAAAAAGTTGTTTTTGCATGCAGCTGGGAAACAGGACATACAGGGAATGGGGCATAGAAATCTATCCTGCCCTAAACGAAAGTAAGGAGAAAGGGGATGGTGGGGGGAGTGGGGTGACAGAAGGGAGGGCTGACTGGGGAACGGGGCAATCAGAATACATGCTATCTTGGAATGGGGGTGAGGGTAGAAATGGGGAGTAAATTTGTAACTCAAAATCTTATGGAAATCAATGTTGAAAATTAAATATTAAATAAAAATGAAAAAATTCAAGAAAAATGATTAGGATGTTTGTCTGTTTCATCTTCTGCAACCTCTCCTGTTGTCTTTGATTTTCCAGGGAATTTCTCACAACGGTTCTGTGATCCAGTGCTTAGCACAGTGTGAGGCATATAGTAGGCACTTAATAAATGTTTCTTGATTTATTGGATTGTGTTATTATGTATGTGTACTGGGGGAAGGCTAGGGATGTACTTCAGGATACTCATAGTATTTATAGTTAAAATGAACCACAGAGATGTTATAATATAATCCTGTGCTTTTATTTTACAGACGAATTTAGTGCCAAAGAGATGTTTAATTATAACGAACTCCTAATTTGAACCTTTCAAGAGAATACAACTCACTTTTAACTAACTCCCCCAAGATTGAGTAGATGGCCTTTGGAATATAAGTTAGGTTAAGGGTTAGGGTTCGGGTTATTTGAAGTGGTTGAGGCACAGAAGGAGGAACTGATTTGTCCGAGAAGAGTGATCTCGGCCAAATGACATCACCTCTCTGAGCTTCAGCTTCATCATCTGTAAAATAAGACAACTGAACGAGGTGGTCTTTACAACTCCTTCTACCTCTACATCTTACGGTGTTTATGGTCTAATTCCTGGGGCTCCTGAATTAGGACCATCTTAATTGATCTAAGGTGATCTATGACCATCACCTCTCCTCCACTCACGAGTAAAGCTGGCCCTGCTCACTACGCTTATCCAGGATCTCATCGGTGTGATGCTTTTCCCTTCTCTACTTTTCTTTGTATTACCTGTGGAACCATCATCCAAGTCAGTTAAATGGCACATGTCTTATTCTCCTACAGAGTCTCCAACCACTCCGTCATATGGAAAATTAGGAGGTGGACTAGATGGGCTCTAAAAGCCTTTTGTCCCTGTCAATCTATGATCACAGTTTAACGTACTGGAAGGCTGCTTCCCATCTTCTGCCTGGACGTGTGGACACCCGTCGGCTCCCTAGGTTGGCTAGCTCGCTCCAGTCTGCTCCCGCGGTGGCAGGTCTAGTTCCTAGAGAAGGGCTACCACTACTCAGTTACACCCATTCTCTAGGAATCGTTGGGGTCCCCCTTTTGAGGGGAATACAGCCTGCCAAGTCGCGGCGTTAGCTCTTAAGCCGCCATTGATGCGTTTCTCTTTACGCAGTTAGCTATTTCCAACGATCAGACTTTCAGATTTAAACATATGCATTTTCTTAGTAGTGATGCAAACGAAATAATGAAATGCTCACTGATACTCATATATTAAAGCCAGTGCGTGAATAATAAAATACTTCATAATTCCCACCTAAGTCTGGATCACACTGTGCTACCGATGCCCTCTATCGGGGCGGGGGTGGGGATGGGGCAGTGGGAGCACAGAAAACTGCCAAGGAGGTCAATGAATGAGCGAGGACCCTGAAACTATGGTTCAGCGCTCTCTGTGTGTCTCAGGAACAGTCCATAAAAGTTAATGAAATCATGCAACCCGTGCTGAGTCAAGATTGCTGCTGCTGAGTTCATCTACACTGCATTTGACTAACCCCTCACTGGAGGCTCCATTTTAAACTGCTTAGACGATTGATTGAGAGATTTCCGTTCGTTTTTTTTTTTTTATCTCTAAGCAGATGCTCTGATCAGTTAGATTCACTTTTCAATGGCAGGAGCAGGTAGACTCTATCACTCCCATCATTAAAATAAGCTGCTGTATAGAGAAACATATCTAAACTATATTGTAGCCTTCTAGGGGAATGGGGGGGGAGGGGGAAAAGGAACAAAGTTAAAAAGTGCAGAACAGAGAACAAAAGAAAACACAAGGAAGCAAAGAAAAGATGGACAATTCTCAACACAAGGTGTATTATTTATCATATAGGTTTTCTTGAAATGAAAATTTATTGTTACGTATTTTGAATCCTCTCTTATGTTCTGCTATTCACATGACATGATTTTTTTCTTTCTTGTTTGTATTTAAGTTTCAATATTTAAATTTATGGTATGTTTTTCTTTCTTTTCTCTATTCTGTATTTATGTTCTGGGCCATGAGTCTAAAACAAAATTTTAAAAAATTTAAAAAATAAAAACATGAAGCGACAAAAAAAAATAAGCTGCTGAAGTTCTGAAGGCCTTGTGCCCCCTCCCCTCTCTCCTTCCTTATCTACCAGAGTTTTGACAATAATTAGATAAATTACATTTGTCCTCCCATCAGACAACAGTTCTCATGTCCATATCTCTCTAGTAGGGAACATTCTAGCACATCAAATACTCTGCAGCTCCTTGTCTCAGAACTCTGAGTCAGCCTCAGCCCCGGCACAGTCCCTTAGAAAGGCTGTTTCTCTTAGAACTTAGAGCAACCTTGACTCAGCAACCACACTTAAAGGGAAAGGACACTGCACTAGGTAGGTTTGGAATAGATGGCCTCAGACACTGCTCTCAAATCTGAATTCATCTGATCAGTCACCAAACACCACGCCTAACTAACTAAGGTCACAGCACCAACAGGCAGAGCACAGACTCTCTGCAGCTATTTAGTTTGGCCTTGGCTGCACCCACAGATGATGAGACCCTTGATCTTGCCAAACTGGAAGTTCTGGGAAGATCTCACCAATGGGAGGAGGAAGCCACAGAGTCATAGGGATATTGGAGGGTGAGAAGTCTGCTGGGACATGATGGAGAAGTCCAGAGAGTCAGGAATGGAATGGAGCCAACCACAAGTTTTTCACTTCTGTGTTCATGAACTATGAAATTCCTTTATCTGATCACAATGTTGTCGTTTGATCTCCATCTCTGCTTTGTAAGCCTTTTTCCTGGTCTCCATCTTCACCATGACCTCCAGTCTCTCTACCTCTCAGTCCTTTTCCAAACCATCCCTCTGCACTGGCTTCACTCTCCGTACTTCCCCATCTTTACCCATTGATTGACCAGCTTACCTTCTCTTGAGTTCCTTGCCCCCTTATCCTCTCACAAGTCTTACCCTGCCAAGCCTCAGCCTTGGATTACTGCCGTTATCCATTGTCTTTTCTCTTATTCATGTGCTGCTAAATGAAGCTAAAGAAAATCAGGAAATCTATGCTGACTGGGTCCGACATACATTTTTTACGTAATCTCAACTGAGCCTTCACTGTGGCAAGGCAATCCTTTTTACACCTCCCAAACTGATTCCCCAGCCCACTCACCATAGCAGTTTTTCCAGAACTTTGAATCTCACCTCAAAACCTCCCATGGCTCCCCCTCCCACTTTCTCAGCTGAGAACATTACTTCATATTTTACTGAAAAAAAATTGAGGTCATTTTCAGAAAGTTCTCTTCTTTCCTCATCTGCCATGACTTACATGCCTTCCACAACTACCTTCATCCCTAACATAATGAGGCTGTCCTTCTCCTGGCCGAGAAAAAATCCTCTACATGCACAGGTGTTCCCATTCCATCCCGTTTTCTTTAGCAGATTGCTCTTTCTATTATCTCTTAGCTTCAGTCTCTCTCTGCCTGACAGCTTCTTCCTCACTGTCTATAAGCATGCCTATTCTCTCCCATCCTCAAAATAACCTCCCTTGATCCATCTGTCCTAGTGGATAGCATGCCACAGCTCTCCTTTCTTTTGTGGCTAACCTCCTTGAGAAGGCCATCTACAATAGGCATTTCCATTTTGTCTTTTCTCACTCCTTACTCTCTCTGTCCCTCTGTCTCTGTCTCTGTCTCTCACTCCTCATCATCATTTAACTACAATTGATCTCCAAAATTATCAATAATCTCTTAATTGACAAACCTAATGACCTTAATCCTTCTCCCTCTTGATTTCTCTGCAGCCTTTGAGACTGTTGCTAATCTTGACAGTCTCCCCTTGTTTAGGTTTTCACAATATTTCTCCTTCTACCCGACAGTTCCTTCTCAGTCTCCTTTGCTATATCCTCATCCAGGTAGTGCCCAATAATATGGCTGTCCCCCAAGGCACTGCCCTGGCCTCTATTCTTCCTTTATACTATTTCACTTGGCCATGTCAATAGTTCTATCAGATCCAATTATCACCTCTATGCTGATGAATCTAAGATGAATTCAGCCCAAATCATTCTCCTGACCTCCACTCCTACATCTCCAACTGTCTACTAGACATCTTGAACTGGATGTCTCTTAGACATCATAACATGTCAGAAACTTATCTCTATATCCCACCCCCTTCACCAACCTTCCCTTATTGCTAGATTCCTTGTTCTTTAGAGAACATCGCTATCTTACCAGTCACCTAGACTCAAGCTTTAGGTATCATCCTGGACTCCTCCCTTTCTCTCATCCACTCCCATAACCTGTTGATTCTACCTTAAAAAAATCAATTGCCCATGCCTCTTCTCTTCTCCTGACACTGCCACCAGGTTCAGGTCCTCATCACCTCCTACCTGGACTATTGCCCTAGCCTGCTGTTTTATCTCCATGCCTCAAGTTTCTTCCCACTCAAGTCCATTCTCCTCTTGGGTGTCAAAATGATCATCTCAAAGGGCAGGTCTGACCATGTTTCTCCCCCGGCACCACTCAACAAACTCCAGTGTTCCCTGTTATCTCCAGAATTAACTATAAAATTTTCTGTTTGGCTTTTGGAGACCTTTGAAGGGACTTTGAAGGGCCCTCAGTGGCCCCTTCCTACATTCTCAATCCTCTTATATCTTACTGTCTTCCATGTACTCTACAATCTAGTGATACTGATTTCCTTGCTGTTCCTAGAAGAAGGCACTCCATTTCTCAGTTCTGGGCATTTTCACTAGGAAGGCTAGCCCATAGATGCACCAGAGAGAATGGACAAGGCCACTGGGCTGGTGGCTTAAGTAGAGCACCATCTGGTGAACAACTGAGATGTTGCACTCCCCCACTAGATAACTTTCACAGTGACACTTTTCTGTAGGCTTTGGAAGATACCATTTAAGTCATACAATCTAAGGACCCAAGATGGAAGACAAAAAGGATTGTGTCATACCAGAAAAGAGGTAGCAAGGTATAGTGGAAAGACTGTTGGATTTGGTAGCGGAGAAGCTGGGTTCAAATCCTGGATCCATTATTTCCTATTGGCTGTGTGATCTTCAGTAACATACTTACCTCCTCCCGAAAATGAGGTGCTTGGACTAGCTGACCTCTGGGGTGGCTTCTGTCTCTCAAGTCTATGACCTCATTTGAGCTTCATAATAACCCATTGAGATAGGCTTCTATTATTATCCCCACTTTACAGATGGAGAAGCAAGGGCTCAGAGAAATTAACCAACTGGATCAAATAGCTATTATGTACCTGAGATGACATTCGTACCCAGGACTTTCTGACCTCAGTTCTAGCATTCTAGCCAACATACCATGAGAGAGGGTAACTTTGGATTAGTATGCGTGCAAATGGTCATAAATTTCAAAGAATGAGCTAAATTAGCCGAGAATTACGGCAAATCACTCCTCTTCACAATTTCTAATTACTTACTGGCATTTTTCCATAAGGCAATAGCAGATACTAGCTTACAAGCATTTTGAACTGGTTAAAAACTCAGCCAGCCTAGACTCTACATCCACTCAAAAAGGAGCAGATATTAAGTAACAGGCAATCAAATGCAATTTTTTCCAGGGTTGGGATTCAGAACTTCCCAGAATCCATTTCTTATTCCCAAATGGAATAATAATTTATCCTTTAACCATAAGAACAAGAAGAGACAGGAAGAGACAATTTTGACCATTTAGTGACCAAGGATTTAAGGTTTGAGGAATTGGCAACCTGCCTTCTTTAACCATTCTCCTTGACTGGGACCAAAAGAAACATAGAAATTCTCATGTAAATAACTTGCCTTTTGCTGAGTCCTGTGAAAAATGAAAGCTGGAGATGATCTTCTTTCTGCAAATGAAGAGCCTGAAATTCAGGGGAAGGACAGCACACAGATTAAAATGCATGAACATAAATAAACATAGACTAGTCTGATGCAAGTGCAGGAAAGATGACATAGCACATTGGTGTTAGAGGAGCAATGAAAACAGACCTCCTTAGGGAGACCCAATCACTAGAAACAAAAGGTCAGGCTGCTTTTTCCCCCTGTAGGAATAACAACTCAAATTTCTGGTTTATATCTATGTATCTTTTATTCTGAACTTAATACACAGTAAATAAAATATTTCCGTGTAAAGTAGAACATAAAAGAAGGTTGTATATGAATTTGTGAATATCTATTACATATCACGTACTTTTATTTTCAAATATATAATAAACTCTAAATGTAACTTTCAAGGTTATCACACTTGTCTATTTCCTTTTGTCCTTTCTTCTCTTTACTTTTTTTGGGGGGGCAACATTATTACTAACTCTTCTTTCCCTCCTTCAGCCCTCCCAATTGAAAATCAAAACACATATACATAGTCAAGAAAAACAAATTCTCAAATTGCTGAGGTCCAAAAGTATAGGTCTTATTCTGTATGCTGAATCCATCACCTCTTCATCAAGAGGTGGGTAGCATGGCGCATCATTGGTCCTTTGGAATGGTAGCTGGTCATTGTATTGATGTTTTCTCAATAGGACATTAGTGTACCTGTTTTACTATACTCCCTTTCCCTTTGTTGCCTTTGGAGTCCACTTACACCCTGTAGTTCCTTATCCTATCTCCCACTCAAGCTGATGAGTTGAGTCCCCAGAGAATTTCTACCAGGGGGAGTATCTTTCTAACATCAGCTCAAGCCCCCATTCCTCTGTATTTTCCCCTAATATCTCGTCAATAATTAGTGTACCAATATCATTTAAGCAATTAACACAAAATAGTTTTTATCAAGAAGAAGTAGCAAGAATATGCATACAATATTTTCCCCAACACCTAGGGGCACTCGCTTTCCTATACAACAGTGATTTCTGAGGAAATCAGTTCAAAATGAAAAGCATTGCTACAAAAACATTCGTTTCTATCAAGTTCACTTCTAAATGTGGTACAGCTGACGAACAAGTTATTACTTTTGGCCGCCTTTGATCTGCCACACCACTGGGACAGAGAGGTCACTCCAGATTTGCTCCTCACCAGGCCTTCAAACCCTGTCACGGACTTCTGATAATGGACCTCTGGAAACTCACAGTCTTGACTTTAGAAAGCTCACAAAGTTGTAGCCTGGTCCATTCCATTTCCAATATTCCTTCACTCCAAGGGAAAAAAATAGCCATAACTTGGACAGAAGCAACATCAGCACCATATGTTTGTGACCTCCTGTCAACCAGAATGGAGAGAGTAGGTAGCTGGCAGTAGCTTTCTTTTTCTCTAACTCCACCTCGAGACTTACAGTATTCTTGCCTCTTCAGTTAAACAAAGCCAGGCAGGAAAGACGACAAGGTCAAGTTATTGTGACCTTGGTTCAGTTAAAACTTAGAAACCACCTGAAAAGTCCTTCTTCAACATTCAGTAAGCAGACTGGAAACGGTCACAGAATATCAGCATATACTTGGAAGTGGGGTGGGTGGGTGGTTGCTCATTAAACATACTCATAAAGTCTTGCCTCCCATTGGCCAGTCTTCCATTTCATTCTCTTTGCCAGTCAGTAGCAAGGTAGAGTGGATAAGGAATTGATTTTGAGTCATGGAGCCCAGATTGCAAATCCTACCTCAGATACTTATTCTCTGTGTGATCCTGGCTAACCAATTTGTTTCAGTTTCATAATTTGCAACTGAGGGGGTTGGACTTTAAGGTCCTTTTTAGCCCTGAATTTATGATCCTATGATGGGTGTGAGTTGGAACCTCAAAGTTGCTATAATTTCTGTTTCTTTAGTTAGTGATTTGGAACATTTTCTCATATGACTATTCATAGCTTGAATACCTTCCCTTGAGAACTGTACGTTCATATCCTTTGACCATTTATCTACTGGGGATTGGCTTTTGTTCTTATATATTTTAATCAATTCCTTACATATCTTGGATAGCAGAGAAACTTGCTGCAAAGATCCCCCCACATTTAACTGTTAACTTTCTAATTTTAACTGCATTGATTTTCTTTGTGCAAAACATTTCTACACATTTATGTAGAAAAATTGTCATTTTATCTACTGTGATCCTTTCTACTCCTATCTCGAACACTTTTCTTATCCATTGTTTTAAAATGCATTTTGTTTCTTGCTTCTCTAATTTACTTATGATGTGACCTTTCATAACTAAACCAGGTTTCAATTTGTAATATTATATGGTGTAAAGTCTTGGTCTCAACCTAATCTCTGCCAAGTTGCCTTAGAGTTTTCCCAGTAGTTTTAGCTGCATAATGAGTCCTTTCCCCAATATTTGAATTCTATACTACATTTGTTTGTGTCCGCATATTGTGTACCTAATTTGCTCTAGTGACCAACTTTTTAAAATTTTTAACCAGTGCCCAATAGTTTTGAGGATTCCCTCTTTGTAGTATAATTTGAGATACACTACTGCTAGGCTCTCTTTTCCCCTATTTTATTTTCTAATCTTTCCTGATATTTCTGAATTTTTGTTCCTCCTAATGAATTTTATTATTTTTTTTTCTATGGGATAATATGTCCCAGGTTTCCAGGGAGTAATGCTTCATGGCTACTATTTTTTACCATTCCATCTTTGTCAGTGTTTTTGCTATGATTTAATTGTGTCTACTCCTTTCCTGGAGGGATTTGCATAGCTCAATGAAACTATGAACCTATGTTGTTGAAGGTTATCCAAGATGGACATGTTATAGTGGAGAGTGTGGCAAAAGGTTATCCACTGGAGAAGGAACTGGCAAACCAATTCAGTATCTTTGCCAAGAAAACCTCATAGACAGAGGTCCATGGAATTATGAAGAGTCAGACACAACAAATAACCGAATGACTGAATGACAATTGTGTATACTGGTCGATTTTTTTTAAATATTTTTTTTTTATTTTTAACTTGTTTGCAACATTCCGTTCCACAGGTTTTTGGGTCCCAAATTTTTTCTCCCTCCTTCTCCTCCCCCTTGCCCCCCTCAAAGACGGTATGTAATCCAATGTAGGTTCTATATTTACTTTCACATTGAACTTATTTGCATAATAGTCCCGTTGCGAAGAAGAATTATAACCAATGGAATGGATCATGAGAAAGGTGAAACAAAACCAAAAATGAAGGAAAAAAAGAGAGCAAATAGTTTGCTTCTATCTGTATTCAGACTCCATAATTCTTTCTCTGGATGTGCATAGCGTTTTCCATCATGCGTCTTTTGGGGCTGTCTTTGAACCTATGGGAAGCACACATGTCAGGCTTATGCCCTGAAGCACAGATTTCCTTTGGAGCCTGTAAGAATGGTCACCAACTGGAGAGCCAGCCTACAAACTATGAGTACTAGGTTGGGGAGATAAGTTTGGGAGGCTGGGTGTTATAATTATATCCTTCTATTCTGAACACAATACCTACAGCATGGCAGAAGAAGGATTGATTGTGGGAGAGGTAAAGGGTCTTAAAGTGAGCAACTGGAAGAGCCTCAAGAGAAGTCATTAAGGGTAGCACTTGAGGGCAAACCTCTTGTTATTGAATCCCATCCATTCTTGTAGCTCTTGGAGTTTTTTCAATGCTTCTCTTGGATTGATACTGTAGTGAAAATGACCATGTCAATCTTCAAAGACTGAATTTTGCAACGGGAAATGAAGGCAAATCATCCAATACTAAGCCTCTTACCACCAGACTCCCTCTAGGACCAGGGTCTCAGTTAGAGACCTATTAGAATTTTCATGAGCATGGTCTCAGTTACCAGGAGCATGGCAGGATTCATGTTCAAGAACCATATGAAGGCAATTTCTAGGTGTGTATCATCCTTTACAATATTGAATAAGGCAAAGAAATTGGCCTAATCACCAGATATTCACCTACTCAGATGCCTAACCTGATTGCCATATTGAATCAACCTCTTAGGAGCATAGGATTACAAAGGTCACACAGAGATCTGGAAATGGATGGAACCCCAGAGGCCATCTGGTCAAGCACTTCATTTTACAGTGGAGCAAAGTTAGGTCCAAAGGGGTTGTGACTTGCCTGAGGTCATAAATACTAAAAGAGATGATTTTAAAAAGTGAGTAATTTATTTTTTCCAATTACATGTAATTAGTCCAGAGCAATTTTTAACATTCTTCTTTTTTTAAATTTTGAGTTCCAAATTCTTTTCCTTCCCCCTTCCATCACTTCCCCCTTCATTTAGGAGGCAGGCAATTTTACATGGGCTATGCATGTGCAGTAATGCAAAACATTTCCACATTACTCATGTTATGAAAGAAAACACTGACAAAAAATACAGACAGAAAAATAAAGAAAGTTAAAAAACAGTATCCTTTGATCTGCATTCAGATTCCACCAGTTTTTTTTTCCTCTGGAGGTGGATAGCCTCGGATACTAAAAGGTTAAGTGACTTGTCCACACTCAGTAAGTGTCAAAGGTAGGGGGAAGGGGAGAGTTGTAGAGAGATATGAATGGTATTATAGGAGACTGAGGAGAAAGGAGGTCTGAAGCACTTCGAAGGAAATGGATGATAGAACCAATCATAGAAGAATCAAAGCATTTCGTTCAAAGCACTTGCATGGCAGTTAGGAACAAGTAAGATCAGATGATATAAATTCGTTGACTCACTGGTGTGTTTGTGTGACTTTATCTAATGACACAGGTGCAGACCTGGAGAAAGAGGATGATGGAGATTTAGCAAGACATGACTCCTGGTGGGATAAAACAGCAAAGTTTCAATGCTAGAGAACACTATAGTTGAAAGGGTCAACTGTAGAGTGAAGACTATGAAGGGAGGAAAGCGAGTCCAGAGCAACAATATAGATTGGGAGTACAGGGAGATAAAGAGAGACTGGAGCTTTTGGGGAAGGTGAAAAATTGGTAATGAGGACCAAGGAATGTGAGGATTCCATCCAAAGCCAGTATATTGAAGGCATGAGAGAAGGGGCACATCATATTGGCAAGGCTGATCAGGAATGCAGTGTCTCATGGAGGACATCAGGACAGAAGATGCAATTGGTGTAAGAGAGGTGATCTATCATGAAGGGAGGTATGTCAATAGCAGAATAGGGGTTCCAAAGCAGAAAAAGAGGCCAGAGGGATTAGGGATTAGAGTGATATGTCTCAGGGAGATAGGTTTGGGAGATTATAGAGTGATTGCAGTAGAGAAGTGGTTTCATTTCAGTAGACAGAAATGCTGAGTCACATGGATCGGGAAAGAGTTTGCTAACCACCGGACGGGCAAAATACTATTTGACAGGGCTCTCACATAGTCCTATAGCAATAGAAAGCAATGTTTTTTCCCAAACCTCGGGGAATACAGGTGGCAGTGTGATATAGTTCCAAGAGGACTGGATTTGGATTCAGACAACCTATGTCCAAATATCCTCTTGGAACCATGCCCAAAGGCATAACCTTTGTGTATACCCTTTGACCTAGCAGTACCACTACTAGGTCTATATCCCAAAGAGATTTTTTTAAAAAAAGCTAAAGGACTTATATACACAAAATATTTACAGCAGCTCTTTTTGTGGTAGCAAAGAACTGGAAATTCCCCAGCAATTGGGGAATGGCTGAACAAGTTGTGGTGTATGATTGTGATAGAATACTATAAGATATGATGAACAATATAGTTTCAGAAAAACCTGGAAAGACTTGATGGAAAGACAAATGCAGTCGGGTACAGACACTCATCTTACACACCAAAGAAGTAGGAGGAAAAGGGGTTAAGACAAAGTTGAGGGGATAAAAAGGAGAGTAATTTAAGAGAGACAGAAGCAAAAACATGCTCTTAAATAGAGGACAATTTTGAGAGAGGGAGAGAGAGAGGGAGAGAGAGAGAGAGACAGAGAGACAGACAGAGAGAGAGACAGAGACAGAGAGAGAGACAGAGACAGAGAGAGAGAGAGACAGAGAGAGAGAGAGAGAGAGAGAGAGACAGAGAGAGAGAGAAAGAAAACATATTTCAATCTGCACTCCATCAGCTCTCTCTGTGGAGGTGGATAGAATGTTTTCATCATGAGTCCTTTGGAACTGTGATTGATCATTGCATTGATCAGAATTCTTAAGTCTTTCAAAGTTTTTTGCCTTTACAATATAGTAGTTATTGTATAAATCATTCTCCTGGTTTTGATCGCTTCACTTTACATCAATTTATATAGATCTTCCCAGGTTTTCTGGGAACCATTCCTTTTATCATTTCATAGAGCACAATAGCATTCCATCAAATTCAATTACTCAGTAAATGCTTATTAAATGTCTACTGTGTGGCTGGTACACATTTATATAGCTTTAATTGGTTTGCCCATTCTCCAATTGATAGGCATCTTATTCTCTTATCCTTATTCTCTTTCACATCTCTCTCTCTCTCTCTCTCTCTCAAAATTGTCCTCTCTTTAAAAGCATGTTTTTGCTTCTCTCTCTCTTAAATTACTCTCTCCTTTATCCCCTCAACTTTGTCTTAACCCCTTTTCCTCCTACTTCCTTGGTGTGTAAGATGAGTGTCTGTACTCAACTGCATTTGTATGTGCATTCTTCCTCCCTTGTTCCAGTTCAGATGAGAGTAAGGTTCAAGTATTGCTCCCCCAACACACACACTGTATAAACTATTCTTTGCATGCCCCATTTATATGACATAATTTTTCTCATTCTTCCTCTACCTTTATCCTTCTCCAAGTGCATTCTTCCTCTTTACCCTTCCATTATTCTTTTGAGAACATAATAGAACATAACATCTGAACATAATGGAATCAAACTCAGACTCTGTCCAACTAAACTGCCTCTAAGACTCCTAGTGATTTTAACATTTTGAGGGGTTACATATATCATATTTCCCATAGAAGAATGTAAACAATTTAATTGTGTTTAGTCCCTTATGATTTCTGACTCATGTTTACCTTTTTATGATTTTCTTGAGTACTGCATTTGAATGTCAAATTTTATATTCACCTTTGGTATTTTCATCAAGAATGTTTGAAAGTTGTCTATTTCATTAAATATCCATTTTTTCTCCTACAAGATTATACTCATTTTTTTGTGTTAGATTATTCTTGGCTGTAACCCTAGATCCTTTGCCTCCTGGAATATAATATTCCAAGTCTTTTTTTCCTTTGTGGTGGTAGGCGATACATCTTGATTTTTCCTGACTGTGGCTCTTTGGTATTTGATTGGCTGCTTTCTGGCTGCTTTTAGTATTTTTCCATTGACCCCGGTGCTCTAGACTTTGATTATAATATTCCTGGCAGTTTTCATTTTAGGGTTTCTTTCAAGAGGTGACTGGTGAATTCTTTCAATTTCTACTTTGCCCTGATTCTAAGATATCTTGACTAATTTCTTTTGTATGATATCTAGGCTCTTTTTTGTTGTTCATGGCTTTCAGATAGTCCAGTGATTCTTAAATTATTTCCCTGTGATCCACTTTCCAAGTAAGTTGTCTTTCTAAGCTTCCACAGGCTGCAACATTAACTCACTACGATATATTCTTGGCATTTCCAAACAGAATTCAGACTGATGCATTTTCTAGGTTGTCATGGAAGAGACATGCAAAGCTAAGCAAAAACGTTTCCTGTCACTCTGCTATTTTGACACTACCTCTCACCTTTTTACACTCTTAGACAATTATTAACTATGTGACCCTGGGTAAGTCACTTAACCCCTGTTTACCTCAGTTTCTTCATCTGTAAAATGGAGACATAATAACACCTATCTTCCAGAGTTGTTTCAAGGGTCAAATGAGATAATTCTAAGGTACTTAGCACAGTGCCTGGAACATAGTAAGTGACATAGAAAAATTAGCCATCATTAGTAGTATTGTAATTATTAAAGCGTCTTAGTATTGCAAAAATTGTTTTGATGTAAGGGTCTTGAGAACCTCTAGAGAATCCCTGGTCCACATTTTGAGAACCACTGTAGTAGAGGAAAAACTGTAACCTAGGTCTTTCTCGATTCTAAGGCTGTCCCTCCATCCATTACATCATGTTTCCCCTCCTACTTTTCACAGAATTTCTCCTCTAATTAATGATTCACTATTCCTCTTCACAAACTTTTTAAAAATTAAAACTCTCTCTGGTAGAACAAAGAAGACATTTCTTCACTGGTGTTCAATTCATCCACGGGCAATGCCACTCATTATGGGACTGGATTATTGGATTCTCTACCACATATTCCATCATTGATTATTGTATGTTCAAGAAATGCCAATTAATTAATTAATAATATCTTATGCTCCTATTATTTAACAAGTTGGGTTAATGCAAAAAATCCATAGCTCGCATGCCAAAGCTATCAAGGAATTTTTACTAATTGGTGACTTGTGTCATCTGTTTAGTAGCTTCCCTCCATTAACATGGATCAAAGAAAGCAGACTTTTTATTCTTGCTAATTTTACAAGTGAGAAAAAGACCCCTGACATGGAAGAAGCTACTCAGCAACTGAGAGAGGATGTGAAGGATTCAGACGTATCTGTCATACCTATTGTTCTTTACACCCTCATGCTACCCAGATACGGCCTTGCTAGCTTCAGGAAGACTTTGATTCTCCTCTAAAATTCTCCTCTGATGACTCACTGTAGTGTGCACGGGAATTCTTAAAATGGGCACAAGCCTACCAGAGATGAATTCTACACTTCTTTGCCTGGAGAGAGAAGGAAAATCCAAAGGGACAGAAATTCACCCTGCCTCCTTCTCAAAGGTATTTTACTTGCCCTTTCCCCTGTAAAGGTGACAACTTTTCCTCAAGGGTATTTCTGAATAGCTAAAAATAATCCTCAGGACAAGTGCTGGCAGCTCCTAGCAAGGCTTTGATAGGAAGCCAAATGATTAATGATATTTCTGTCCTCTAAGGAGCAGCCTGGCTCAGAGAAACAGAGGGACAGCAGTAAAATGGCAGTAATGATAATGCCTACAATAGCTAACATTTATATAGCACTATACAATTAGCATTTCATATTCTCCTCACAACAACCCTGAGAAAGTGGAGAGTGTTTTCTAGTAACTAGCATTTATTTCATCAAGCATTTGCCAAGCACCCACTGTGTGCTATGAAACAAAGAACAGATGCTATTGAGGCCAGACTAAAAGGTCTCTGCTCTGAGAGAAAGTGAGAGTGACAGAGACAGAAAGGCACAGAGAGACAGAGATAAGAAAAATTTTAATTAGGTGTGCCATTCTGCTTGAGGTTTCATTTAATAAATGGCTAAATTCTAAGTCCAAAGCCCATGTTGAACACGAGTCCCAGCATTCTGGTTTCTCGGGGCTTCCCTGTTGGGCTGATTGTATATCCATACTGGAATCTTGGCTCCAAGCCTGCCAAGGTTGGGTCCAGTGGGTAATCTACTACCTGGCCTAGAAATGAAAAGGGAAATGGAAGACCAAAACAATCCCCACCCCAGCCCATTTCTTTGGGTTACAGGGTAAAAGGGAATATCAAATGAAGGTAGTCCTACCTCCCTCGCCAGCTCAGTTCATAGCACCCATCGTATGAGTGAACAAAATCTTCACCCTTTCTGGGTGTCATAGGAAAAGAAAGTGAGTATCTTAGTCTTAGAGTTTGAAAGCTGTAGCCAGTTCTAGCTGTTGTTGCTGTTCCTTTATTCTGAAAGAAGACCAATGGCATCATGAGGGTGATGTCTTGAGTTGTGCATGAACTGGATTGAAGTGAGGCAGAGCTACACAAAGTCATCAGCTTCATTCTTTCCTCCAGGGTCATCAGAGTCCAGCGGCAAGACAAAAGTTAAGATGACTGGAGATGGCCCACGATGCAGTGGGTGACGTTGGCCTTTTTAAACTAAGGTCTTTCTGTGGCAATGCCCATTCAATGATTTAAGGACGAGGTAGGAATTGAGATGAATGATGGCCTGGTTTGCTATCAAAAGGAATCAATCTGGGAAGGGAAGACCTTCAGAATTTCTGGCCGGAGCAGAAACCAATTGCTATTAAACTCACTTTAAGCCATCAAAGCCCAAACAGTAAGCAAAAGATGCTTAGGCTGAGCTCTAATATTGTCCATTCAATGAAAGCCAGAGTGATTCAAGTTTAAAGGCTTAGTCAAGCAGTTCCGTTTGAATCCCAATGGGCTTTTTCAAAGCCTGTTTTTTTCAGAGATGTATTTCAAGAAATCGTAAATGAAAACTGCAGAATACAAAGAGTTAATTGTCCAATGTTTTGGAAAAAATGATAAAATAAATAAATAGGAAATTAAAAAATCTAAACCCAAGCCCTAAGATATCCCATAAAACATAAATGACGTAAAATAATATTCCTTCAGACAGAGCACCCACATGTAAGGGTATGAATCCATATATGGATAGAAGGACAATGTGTGATGAAGGAAGAAGAAGGAGAAGGAGAAGAAAAAGAAGAAGAAGAAGAAGAAGAAGAAGAAGAAGAAGAAGAAGAAGAAGAAGAAGAAGAAGCATTGCACAACTTGGATCCCTAGAAGGTGGCTACTACTCCTCACAGATTATTGTTCATCTTTAATTTTTGAAGAGGACCAATGGCATCACAAGGATGATGTCTTGACTTGAGTGTGAATTATTAAACTGTGACTTAGATGGGCATAAAAATGATTTACCTAATGGGGGAAAGAGGAATGTAATTTTGGTATATGAGAAGCTACATTCTAAAAAGTTAACTTTGGGAAATGGAAATTCACTCAGGGGTGGGATAGAGATTTTCTTGGACCTTGAACACAGCTAGAACTATTGTTTGTCATACCTACAGATTATTTGGTCAGATATACATATTGATTTGATATTGATATTGATACATATTGGTTCTGAGAAAAGCTAATACTCATGGGACTAGTGTCAAAAATTAAGAGTCAAGATAGGGTCCAAATTTGTTTGTAAACAAGATTATAATTTTTTTTGGGAAACACCCTTGCTGTTTATAAAATATTAAAGAAAGAATCATTTGAAGATTCTTAACTGTGAGATATCTAGACTGAAGAGAAAAATGGAGGTGGTGAACTCAAAATGCAGGATGAGACTCCCATTTTTGGTCATGGATAAATAGGGAATTTGTTTTGCTTGGCTGTGCAGATTTGTAATGAGGGCTTTTTTTCTTTTTGTTTAATTGAGGGTAATAAGTAGGAGGGAGAGGGAATAAATGCTTGTTAATAAAGTTGCTTATTCCAATTCCCATTGGTCTGGGACTCTCTTCTCATTGGTTGAGATGGATGTCCTGCCCCGGATGAGGTCGGGAGGCAGAATAGATGAAGTGAAAGGGAAGAGAGCTCTTTTGTTCTTTAGAAGGTCTTGGAGTCCACTTCAAGCTCTGAATTGCTTCTGGTTCCAAGCTTTTATAGAGAACATAGAAGAAGCCAAGCCCCCTTCAAGTTGCTAAAGGTAAAACTTCTGGGTAAGACATGAAAAGAGATGACAGTCTCTATCGTGTTTCTATTTCCAGCTTGCTATACTAGAGACTTGAGATAACTTCCCTTGGGTCAGAACTAGGATTCTCTTTTGGTTGAACTGAGTTACTTCACTCCCTATGGGAGAGTCTGTTCCCTCTGTATTGTCTGGTAAATATTCTCCTATGTATACTTTATCTGATTTGTTTTACTATGATTTTGATAAATGAATTTCTTTACTAAAAAAAATCAATAAAGTTGTTTCTGTGAGGCTAATAATACCCAAGATAGCTGTCCTAGAAGGTTGCTGTGAGGCTAAAATGAGATAAAATTCGTAAAAACATTTTACAAATGTTAAAGTTCTCTTTAAATGCCAGCTATTATTATTTGACTTGAGAGCCAGAAACTCTGAATCAAAATGGAATCTCACTGTAGCCTGAAGACAACCTGGTGGGTTATATGTTTCAGGCCCTGGAATCAATTCATTCAATTGGGAGATCTCTTGGAAGTCAGGAGCCAACTTGAGCTTCCTTCCAATGGACCACTTGAAGAAGTGAGACACTGATAAAGCAGAAATTGTAGGGGACTATTACACAGGACACTTGAATTCTGATCCTCCTTCTGCCACTAGGAGGAACTTCTTTTTGTTTCAGTTGTGACCAACTCTCTGTGACCCTATCTGGGTTTTTTTTTTGGTTTTTGTTTTGTTTTAGCAAAGATGCTGGAGTGGTTTCCCATTTTCTTCTCCAGCTCACTTTACAGGTAAGAAAACTGAGGCAAACAGCTTTGAGCGACTTGCTCAGGATCACACAACTAGTAAGTGTCTGAGGCTGGATTTAAACTTAGGTCTTCCTGACTCCAGGCCTGGCACTCTATCCACTATGCCATCTAGCAGCCCTCTGGCACTTAATAAATTTTTATTGACTGACTGACTGATGGTCGCTTATTAACTCCAAGAGTTTGAGCAAATCACTTAAAATCTGATTAAATCTGCTCTGTGAAATGAAGCATTTTGTCCTAGATGATCACTAAAGTCTCATCTTTTTAAATTCTCTAATTTTGAGAAACTACTGTGGACCCTTCTGAAGTCAATCTAGGTGATGCAGTGGCTGGATAGAGTGCCAGCCCTAGGATCGGGAAGACCTGAGTTCAAATCTGGCTTCAGACACTTATTGGCATAGTAGAGAAAGTCTGGAGAATCAGGAATGCAGCCTGAAGAGGACCTTGTGGTCCACTACATTAACTTCAAGAACTCAGTGTCACCAGTATACCATGATGAGGCATTGCAAAGAGGTGGTCAGGGGCCATTTTTATCATTAAGAGACAAAAATGCCAAGTATGCACAAAGGACCTCCATTTGGGTGAAACTGGAAAAGGTAACATTCTTATTCCACAGGGACGAATGTTGCATCCTCAGAACCTAAATAAAACTACTCTACAATGATAACTTCATACAGTTTCCAGTTCTAGCAAGGCAAAAAGTTCTTGTGGTCAGCTGCAAGTCTATAAAGGGAAAAAATGATAAGTCCTAAACAAAATCCTCTAGACTTCCTTTCCTACTCCTCTCATCAAATATCTTTCAGAGTAAATGCCATAGTGTGATCAGCAATAGCACACATCCTGGCAGTCTCTGGGCGGGAAGATATAGTGTTTCACGTTTCCTAACTGGCCCACACATTGACATCTCACAGTTCATGATTCAACAGTGTCAGTGTGAAGATGGAAGTACTGTCCAGTGAAGCAGCATTCAGGTAAAACATAAACTCTGTTAATCAAGAAGTGGAGAGTCTACACCTTGCAGAAGATACATGCCAGATTATGGGTTTGGGGGTATAAGTGGCCAATCAACATCCACGAGATGTCTTTTGGTGAACTGAGTCAGGACTGGAGAAGTTACAAAGCTATATCAAGGCCCTCTGTAAGAAAAAATGCACATTGAAAATGTATGTATATATGTACATATGTATATAATATAATATACACATACAGACACTTTCTTAACCCATCTTGTGCTAAATGTAAAATAAAGCCATAGTGGATTGATTGCTAGGCAGTGGAGTCAGGAAGATTTGAGTTCAAATCCTGATTTAGACACTTAATACTCATGTAACATGGGCAAGACATTTAATGTTTTTTGCCTCAGTTTCTTCATCATTAAAGTGGGGGAAATAATGGCAGCTTCCTCACAGGGCTTTTGTTCAGATCACATGAGTTAGTGGATTATGCAAGGTGCTTTGCAAACCTTAAAGCACCATATAAAAGTTGTCATTACTATTATTATATTCATAGAAGAGAAAACAGAATCATTGACAAGATAAAGTTTTTTTGTGAATTAACACTGGACAATTTGAATTATCTCGAGCATTCACTCAGGTCCCCTACACAACTTGTGGCAGGAAGACCAGCAAACTCATGGGCTGGTGAATGACCCATCTTTGGATCTTTTGCTTTGCAGCGATTGTCCAAATACTCCCTTCCTGCATTCCCCAACCAATAGAAAGCAGCAGACACGGACTATGTCTAGCCATGTGAATGAGGTGAAGAAACTAGAGAAATAATCAGGTGGGCTGAAAACATGGTACTCCAAGCACAAGGACATCCCAAAATTTCCGGTGATCTGCTAGAATGCCTCCGCATTCCCCACCTTACAAGAAGGGGAAGGCACTGATGCTGCTTGGCCAGATGAAGGAAAGGAGAGAGGGAGAGGGGAGGACTTGAGTGAGGACGTTGTGTAGATCTTAAAGGAAAGGAGATTTAAACCCATCTGAGTTCTCTCCACCCTGCTCATTTATTTATTTTTTTTCCAATTCAGTTATTTCTTTTATTCTTAATGAATTTTACATGCTATGTCATTTGGCATAAACATGCTTAATACATCTACTAGTTCATGGTTTATAGTTCCTTTAAGCACAATATAATCTCCTTGTTGGGACTGACTTTTTATTTTTGCTTTGTTTGATGGCCTGATTCCAACTCTTCCTTTTTAAAAATCATCTAATGCATACTAAAGTTTGATTCTATATGTGTTCTTACTTTTTAGATGTATTTATTTTATACAATAAAGCTCTAGATTTTTTCTTATTTTGCCACTCTTTTTCATTTAATGGATTGCTTAATTCATTCATGTTTAAAGTTATGATTATTAGGCTTGTGTTTCCCTGTATTTGTTTAGTATTGCTATTGTGTTTGTCCATTTCATCTTTTAAGTCATTACTTTGTCCCTATGATTAAATTTGCTTAAACTACTTGGAAACTAATTATACTGGTTGGCTTTCTTTCCCTTGCCCATTCCCTTTTTTCTACTCTTTTCCATATTCTTGGATTGTACTTAAATTAATGATTTCCTTTTCCTTCCTTCATTATCTATTTCTTCTCTTCTTTTGTCCCTTCTCTTTCCCTAACCTTCCCTCCCTCCCTTCTCTTCAACTTCTTATTTTTAATTTTCTTTTTAAAATTCTGTTGGTATCTATTTTTTACATTGCCTTCATTTTCCAGATTATTCTTCCAGTCTCTCCTAACTCCAAAACTATGCATGCCTTATAGCAACTTCAACATTTAAAAAAAATATAAGGCAAAAGAGAAACTCGGCAAAACAAACTAACAAATTAATTAAGTCCAATAGTTTTAGGTTTTATTCCACTTCCCTCATCCCCCAGCTCTGCAAAGAAGATAGCAAAGTATATATACTTCTATTCCTTCTTTGGTGTCAAGTTTGGTCATTATAAATACATGGTATTCAATTTTGATTTTGGTGCTTATTGTTACTGTGGAATAACCTTTAGCTATTTACATTTTCTTTTACTAATATTTGAGAGAATTTTTGGCAGTCTGTAAAATTTATAAATTGTCTTTGAAACTTTTAAATTTAACTACTACATATCTGAAGTCTGAAGAGCGATCTTTTTTTTCTGGCAATGTTTCATAGTTTCTTTCAAACAATGATTTGTGGTCTGAGATTCTGGAAAATTTTCTCATATTATTTCCCGCATTATGGTACTCAGACTTTCGGATTTATCATTATTTTCTTACTATCCTTGAGCTATTTCTATGCATTCTGTCTTCAGAGTCAATCATTTTGGTTTGTTCAGAATACATTGTTATTTTAATGTTGTCATCTTTTGATTCTCATCTGCAAATTTTTCTCTACTTCATTAGTTTTATGTCCCAAATCTGTTAATCTCTCTTTTACTTAGATTATATTTAATTAGATAGATTAATATAGTTTAAATTTTTTCTAATCTGGTAATTGTATTTTATAATTCTGTACTAAGAGCTCCAGTTTCTGACATATAGTCAAACCTAATTTCTTCTTTCATGGCTTTTAATTTCTCTTTTGAAGCATTCTGGAGTCTCTTATTATTGTTCCATGCTCTCTAAAGAATCCACGTGATTCTGGTGAAAACCAGGCACTGTTGATTCAATTCCATTCATATTGTGATATTTGGGTAGGGGAGAAGGAGAGGGAATAAACATTTGTCGAGCACCTACAAATGTATCAGGCAATGTGCTGAGTGCTTTACAAATATCTCATTTTATCTTCACAACAACGTTGGGAAGCAGATGCTTTTATTATGCCCATTTTGCAGTTGAAGAAACTGAGGGACACAGAGATGTGACTTACCCAGAATTACTTAGCTAGTATCTAAGACTGGATTTGAACTCGTCTTCCTGACTCCAGGCCCAGCACTTTATCTACTGTCCCACCTCACTGTCTGAAGAGAGTTTTATATTCTCCTTGAGGCTTTATCAATTTTTGTTTCTATCTTTTGGGTCCTTCTAAAAGAATTATCCACAAGTCTGCAAAGTGTCCTCAACATTTTCCCATTCTAGAATACAGGGTTCACTGGCCTGAATCCTTCCTTATTTGTACTGGTGGGAAAATAAAAACACTACCAAAATTTGTTCTACAAAGTTATAATGCTAGTAAAACTATAAGTCAACTAAAAGGCTATAAAAAGCCTATAGAGAAATGTGCAAATTTTTGGAAGTTTTAGGACTGACATGGCATTTTCTCAATAGTAACATTATGAAATAAACATTTTTTTTAGTAACCTGTGGTACCTTCATAAAAATAAATGTGAAGAGCCAGAAAAATTGTAAATAAATTAAAAGGCAGAAATACTGTAAACACACTCTTTACAAGCCATATCCTAATAAAAATAGCAATTTTACAGGGGGAAAAAGCCAAAGATATCGACCTACATGGACATTTAATAATGACGTTATGAGTAATGAGTGGATCAAATAATTAACCACAGAAACAATGAATAATTAAGTGAAAGAGAATGTTGATAATAAGACAAGATACTAGAATTTCAGGAGTACAGATAAAGAAGTCTTCAGATGAAAAATTATATGCAGAATAACTGATAGTCATACTACAATACTATTTTGTAAATACTGAGAAAGAAAATACTTTATCAAATTCTTTTAATGGGGGGAAAAACATAGTTCTAATAGTTAAGCCATTTAAGGAATAAAGTAAAGATTGTGAATTACAGACCAATTATGGTAATGATTTCAATTTAAAAATGTTAAATAAGGTCTTGACAAAAAGACTACAATAAAATATACCAAAAAAATCATTATGATCAAAATGAATTCATACGAGTGTTGTAAAGATGGTTTGACATTAGGAGAACAAATAAACAATAAAATAAAAACATCCCAAATCATGTGATTATATCAGCAGGTTCAGAAAAAGCCTTTGAAACCAGAGAATTACTTATGCTAAAAATTTTACAAAGCAGAGGATCTTTAAAAAACTAAAAAATAAAAGTATGTATGGGGCACTAGGTGGCATCACAATGCACAGAGCATTAGGCCTAGAGTCAGAAGACTCATCTTCACAAATTCAAATAGGGCCTCAGATACTTACTAGCTGTGTGACCTTGGGCAAGTCACTTAACCCTGTTTGTCTCAATTTCCTCATCTGTAAAATGAGCCGGAAAAGGAAATGGCAAACCACTCCAGTATCTTTACCAAGAAAACCCAAATGGGGTCATGAAGAGTTGGACATAACTGAACTGTGTATATACACATACATACATAAACACATATGTATGTATATATACACACACACATACATACATATATACATATACATATGCCAGAATTCCATGAAATGAAGAGACATTAAATGTTTTCCCAGTAAATACAGGACTAAATCAAGGATGCCAATTTTTCCCACTGTAATTTTATGTAGTTCTAGATAAGTTAGTAATAGCAGTGACAGAAGAAAGAAATGAAAGGCATCAACATATGTAAAGTAGAGTAAAAACTATCCTTATTTGGTGACAACTTGTTGGTTTACTTAGAAAATCTCAGAGAATCAGCTCAGAAACTGAGACAAACTTTTGGAAAGTAGCAGAATATAAAATGAGCCTCCAAAATCAACAGCATTAAGATAGCAAAATCCAAGAGTTTTATTTAAAATAATTACACAATGTACGCAATTTCTGGGAGGCTACCAAGGCACATTCAAGAGTTTTATAGAGACAAGTATAGAATACTCCTTTAAAGGAATACTTAAATGGCCAGAGGGATATTTGCTGCTCATGTTTGGACCATAATAACTAACTTTTAGATAGCACTTTAAGGTTGAAAAAAAAGTTACAAATCTTTTCTCGTTCAATCTTCACAGCAACCCTGTAAACAGGCGCTATTATTATCCACATTTCACAGATAAAGAAACAGAGGTGAGCCATTGAAGTGACTAATTCAGGGTCACACAGTCACTGAGTGTCTGAGGCTGGATTTGAATTCAGATTTTCCTGACTCCAAGTCCAGCACTCTGTTTACTATGGCACCCCCAGCTGCCTCACATGTCAAAATTGTTTTTTTCAGCTACTACCTAAATTAATGTATAGATTTAATGCTATTCTAATCAAGCTACCAGGAAGATTTTTGATAAAACTAGTCAAAATAATAAAATTCATTTGGATTAACAAAATGCATCTCAAGGGAAATAATTTTAAAAATTGAATGAAGGGAAGATAGTAATTCTAGATGCAAATCATACTATTAGGTATTAATTATTTGGTACTGGTTAAAAATGGAGCATAGATCAGGTTAACAAACCAGAGAAGAAGAAATCAGAAACAGACTCAATAATCAACTGTTTGATTATTTGACGACTGGGGGAAGAATATTTTATTTTATAAAGATTTTTGGAGTAAAATTGAAAAGTATTTTTGCAAAATTAAGTTTAGACCAACATTATACCTTATAATACATGATATTCAAAATAAATTCATGACCTACATATTAAAGGTCAGATCCCAAAAAGTTAGAAGAGAAGCAGATGAAGTTCTTCAGGGCTGTCTACTCACTGAGCCTAGCTAGTCTTGCTATCTGTTCTGGTTGCTGAGAGGAACTTGGATAGTTCTTTGGATCATCCAAAACTCACAAGGTCATGGCCTCTTTTATTCTACCTCTGATATTTCTTCATTAAAGATTAAGAAAGAATGAAACACAGTAGAAAAAAAGAAAGAGCATCACCATTCATTCACAACCACATGGCAGCTGGGTTGGGAGGAAAGGAAACTGCAAATAGCAGACCACTGCAACTTCTGCCCTTGCTACCTTTCCCTTTAACCAAAAGCTTCCAGAAGTTCTTGGCTTGCTCACCATCATGGTAGAGAAAAAGAATTCAGGCATTTTTATGCTTGTTCAATTGTGTCTCATCGGCCAATTTAAAGGATTTTTGCAACTGTTCAGTAAATTGAGAGAAAACAAAGGATGCCAGTGCATTCTCTGAATCATTAAGTGAAAGGGCCCCTCTATCTTCCATTACTGGAAATAGGCTCATCAAGCCTCTACATAGATATTTCACATGTCCTAAGGACTGGACATTCATTGGCCAATTCCCCCATTACATATACAATTCAAGTTTTTTCAATGATAAAAACCAAAAAGAAAAGCTATGAAATCATTATGACCCAGCTTGGTCCCAGAGATATGAAAGTGCACCTCTTTTGCTTATTTGACAAAGTAAAGAAAAATATGCATGGAACACTACATATAATGATGGACTTGATTTATGTGTTTTGCTCAGCTGTTTTTCTCTTTGTTATGAGGGATGGCTCTCTTCATCATAAGGGAGAAAGGAAATGTTGGAAATGTAGGTCATTTAAACACAAAATACTTGAATACAAATAAATAATAATGTAAAGGCAAAAAGGGAAGGAAACATATATTCTACCATCTCCAGAAATGACAGTTGGGGAGAGACGGATATTTCCCAACACACTACCATCGTAAGCCATGTCTTCTAAATGTTCTAAATCCTATTTTAAAAAATCATTTTGGCTAATAAAGATGGGTGGCAGCTGATGTTTTAGACTCCCAGGATCTTTTCTTTCCATTCCATTCCAGACACGGAAGGATCTTAATTAGGGGGAAGAAAACTCATCGTTATTTTCATTCTCAGCTCAAATGTAATTATAGCTTTTCTTAGTCTTATGAAGAAAAATGAATAGCAGGCACATGTGTAGTTATTCTCACAAGAAACATTATTTTCTCATTCACTTGTTCATTGGGCAAGTATTCATTGAGTACTTCCTGTATATTAGGAAGTTTTCTAAGAACCATGGCAAACAGAAAGATGCCAAAAAGCATAATGAAGATCTCAAGAAACTTTTTATCTAGTAGGGAGGCAGTGTGATATAGTAGAAAAAACAGTAGATTAGCCACCAGAAAGTTCAGATGTTAAAATCCCTTGCTCTCTTACTTGGTATTGGTATCATCTTGGGCAAATCATTGTCCCTTTCAGGACTCAGGCTCTTGATCTATCTCCCTCCCTCTCTCCATCCCTCCCTCCCTCCTTCCTTGCTTCCTTCCTTCCTTCCTCCCCTCCTTCTTCAATAATTATCATTAGTATTACAATATGTAAAGAACAAATATCCCATGGAATTATGTTTCTTGTTGCCTTTGGGCATCTAATAAAGCTCACATTAACTTCTTTCTTTTAATCTCCAGGGAGGACCTATAAACTATCTTTTCATTTATCAGTAGTGTCCTTTCTTCTAGTTTCGATTATAGCAAGAATGTCAAGATTCATATGGTTCATCTCTTCTTTCAACATTATCCACTCAGTCACTGAATAAGGATCTGACATTTAGAGTACAAATAATTAAATTAAAGTTTCTAAGTAGTCTAAAATGGTGATTCTTGTATACAAATTCAATAGAGATAAATATAAAGTAATATACTTGGGTCTAAAAGAAATAGACTTTCCAACTACAGTTCTGGGAGGCATGTTTAGATGGCAGCTTATCTGAAAGATCTTGGGGTTTTAGTGGACTGCAAATATGACAAGAGTGTAATATGGCAACCGAAACCCAAACTGATGGAGACTTGGCCTGAACAAGAATGGCCCAGTTTTCAGGAAGAGAAAGATGATAGCCTCACTGACGCCATCATAACTCAGCTGCAATATTATGTTCAGTTCTCAGCGCCATATTTTAGGGTGGATATTTAAAAGTTGGAGAGTACCAAAAGAAGGAAATCAGGATCGTCTAGGGCCTTGAGTCTATGCTATGTGAGGATTGCTTAAAGGAATTCAGTATTAAGAGAAATTAATATTATACTATTATATTAATAACTAATTATTCACTTGTGATCCATTGTTTTCCTCCTATTTTTGTTAGGACCCAACTCCTGAAAAGATCAGTTGGTCTCTGAAGGGCATGACTGAGTGATATGATTACTCCTAGACTCCAAGGCACCTGCTTGTTAACTAAGCTGGGCTGGATCTCACCCAACTGGGAAACCAGATTACTGTTTGTAGTTTAAACAGAATCCAATCCGGATGAGTTCTTTCTGTGGGTAGGGGTGGGGGAAGGAACTTCTGCTCTTGATCCCCTCCCTTAGAGTTTAAGGCAACCCTAAGCTCATGAAGGAAAAAAAAAACACGAGCCAGAGAGGTCCAGAGGAAATGGCTTCCCTTGCCCAGGTGTCTTGAGGCTGGTGAGTCTCATAATCAAGCCTCAGTAGGAAGAGTCGAAGGTGTCTTTAGCCCAGCACCTCATTAAATGTTCACTAATCAGGGTTGAGTTTCTCCTGCCAGAGGACTTTCCTATCAAAAGGAACACATCTGATTTAAGGTGTTTCAGAGTTTCCCTTGCAGTCTTTGGTTCTATAGAGAAACCAGTAACCTGATGGTTGATTATTAGCTAGACTAATTAACAAATTGATTATCAACACCTGGAAACTCTCTCTCTCTCAATCTCTCTCTCTCTCTCTCTCTCTCTCTCTCTCTCTCTCTCTCTCTCTCTCGTTTTCATTACAGGATGTTTAGCTTGGAGGATAGAAAACTTGGTGGGGAGACGAAAGTCATGTTCAAGAATTTAAAGAACTCTGGTGTGGAGAAGGAATTGGGATTTTTCTCTCTGCCTCTAGAGAGTAGAACCAGGGACTATGGGTGGAATACATAAAGAGAGGGCAGCAAGGTAGCAAAATGGATAAAATCCTGGACCTGGAGTCAGGAAGACCTGAGTTCAAATATGACCTTTGTTACCTGTCTGTGTAACCCTAGGCAAGTCACTTCATTTCTGTCCGCCTCAGTTTCTTCTTCTGTAAAATGAGGATAATGACAGCACCTACCTCACAGGGTTGTTGTAAGGCTAAAATAAGCTAATGTTTGTAAAGTTTTTACCACTGTGCCTGGCAAACAGTAGACACTTAATAAATGCTTGCTAAAATTTAAAAAAAATTAAAGAGGCCGATTTTGTCTTGATGTCAGGAAAACTTTCTTACAATGGGAACTGTCCAAAAGCTAGGTGGTGCCATAGTGCATAGAGTGCTGGGCTTGGAGTCAGGAAGACTCATATTCCTGAGTTCAAATCTGGCCTCAGGCACTTTCTAGCTGTGTGACTCCGGGCAAGTCACTCAACTCTGTTTGCCTCAGTTTCCTCATCTGTAAAATGATCTGGAGAAGGAAGTGGCAAACCAGTCCAATATGTAGGGTCATAAAGAGTTGGACATGACTGAAATTATTGAACAGCGATAACAGTAACAGAAGTGTAATGGGCGCCTAGAGAGATGACGGGCTCCTCTCCCTTGGGGGGGCTTCAGGAAGAGACTGGCTGTCCACCTGCAGGGCATATTATAATGGGACTTGTGCTTATGCTGGACTAGTTGACTCTGGGGTCCCTTCTGACTCTCCAATTCGATGATTCTGTGTCTTCCAGGTATGAGGCACAGCTAAGGAAAAGATATTGAAGCAGGAGATGGGAGAGGGAGTGTCATGGGTGAGAAACAAGATGAAGGCCAGTTTGGCTAGACTGTGATGTGCATTAAAGGGAGTAATTTATAAACACACACACACACACACACACACCCCAAAAAAACTGGAAAGGTATATTGCTATGTTTGTCAGAAGAAAGGAAGTGGTCCATGGAGTAGAGGTTGAACATGCCAGAGGCAGAATTGATGATTAGTAGAATATCGTTCTGAAGGAGACATGGTTGAGAATGTACCTTGGAAAGGATAGAAGGCACTTTGTCAGAAGTGGCAGGAGAGCCTGGGGAAGACTTGAGGAGTAGATGGCTAATTTCTGCTTTTAAAACCAGTAAATATTTAAACACTTTAAAAAATCTCACATGATAACAAACTCAGATTTAATTTTAATGTGTTATGGTTTCTGACTTGGAAGGGGCCTTGGGGTCATCTAGTTCAGCTCCCTTATTCACCAAAACTGAAGCAGAGAGAAGTGAGCTCCTCCAGGGCCATGTGACTACCCACCAGGTGAGTTATTGTGGCCACTCCAAATACTTTAGTCTTTCCACTATACTGTATGTTTGGATTTTTGGATTCTGCTGCTAACCAAGAAATTAAAGACTGAGGAAACCAGGAGATTAAGAGAATATCCTTTCCTCCAAGTAACTGTGAATTGGATTTGGACTCAGCTCTGCAAAAATGAGTCATAGACATACATATATACATATAATATACATATATACACATACACATACACATACACATATACATACACATATATTGTTATGGCCAATGAAGACATTTGTTTTGTTTGACTATACATGTTTGTAACAGAGGTGATTTTTCCCCTCCTTTTTCAAATTGGGGGTTAGGGAGATAAGAGGCAGAAAAGATAGATTTGCATTGCTTCTAAAAGTAAGAAAGATGCAATTAGGGTAGAGAAAAAGAGAGGGATGGAAGGAGGGAGAGGAGGGAAGAGTAGGAGGAGGAGACTTGAAAGATCCCATTCTCCCAATCACTTAATTAACCAATCAACCACAAGCATCTGTGCACACTACAGTAGGTGCTGGGAGTAGAAAGGTAAAAAAGGAAAAGTCCTTGGCCATAAGGGGCTTACATTCTATTTGGGGGAAGCTGCATGTACATGTAGTGGGGACCTGATCAATGTCCTCCAGTCTTCTTGATTAATTACAAGGTCTCAGCTTAGCAGTTGGTAAGGATGTAGGGCAAAAGCTCTTTTAGATTTTAGGTGGCCTCTTTTATATATATAAAGATCAGAGAGGCTGAGCAGTTACAGAAACAAAGGGCTGGTCCTCGGCCTGTCCCCTTCCTCACAAACCTCTAGACAGATGGAATTTCTTTCCTCCTTCCTCGTTAGCAATGGCATCTTGCAGCAGAAGCACATGACCACAGGACAAATGTGCTTGTGTGCAACCTGAGAGGGACATTCAAGGATGTTTCTTTCTGGACCCCAGCCTTTTGGGTTAAGAGAAAAGTGGAAGAGCTAGCACCGTGGGTAGGGATTCTCAGGAAGTGACAGGACCTAAAACCAAGATATCGACAGAGCAGAACTAGGGAGACTTCCTGCTGGTCCCAGGGTAGAGGCTCTGGTTCTTTCAGAGAGAAACTAGCAGGACTCGAGCCAAGGACGGCAGCTTGGCCAGCAGCTCAATGCTGTGGATAAGGTGGACAGGAGGAGGCACAATGTGTACAGCAGAGAGGAAGCCCAGATGAGCAAATGAGCGGCATGATTAAGAGACAGTGAGCCATCTGGGCCTGGCAGAGCAATGCTCCTAGCCCAGATGAGGGATAGTCCTGGGGACATCACAAATGACCACAGAGACCTGGTGATGATAACAGAGACCTGCTCCAAATGGCCATCTATTTATGCGCCCCTTCTTATGCAAGCTATGTATTTATTTTCTTCACCTACTAATGGTGTACATATTTGTAGGAGAGTATGTCCTAAGTTTATAGGGTAGGTAAGGGGAAAGGGAATATGCATTTGTTAAGCACTGTGCTGTATCTAATTATTACCCCCCCATTTTACAGGCGAGGAAACTGAGGCAGATAGAAGTTAAGTGACTTGCACAGAGTCACAAAGCTGATAAACATCTGAGGTCAAATTTGAACTCAAGTCTTCCTGATTCCAGGCCCAATACTGTCTCCCTTGCACATCTTGCTGCATGGGAGATGGAATGTCATGTATAAGGAATAGCAAGAAAGTCTGTTTGTCTAGAACATGGTTGGGGAACCTGTGGCCCTCTAGGTCCTCAAGTGCAGCCCTTCGACTGAATCCAAATTTCCAAATCTGGATTTGTTCTGTGAAATCTGGATTGAGTCAAAGGGCTGCATTTGAGGACCTAGAGGGCCACATGTGGCCTCGAGGTCACAGGTTCCTCAACCCTGGTCTAGAACATGTACTACATGAAAGGCCTTGTGTGTCATAAGCCTAGAATGGCTGGAGCCAGATTGTGAAGAGTTTTTAACGTTCATCAGAAAAAGTAACAAGGATACAGTAATAAGTAATAAGGATACATCTTAGTTCATTTCTTCCTGGCTCATTAGCCTTTTTTTTCATGACATTAGAAGGAAGGAGACTTAGTAATAATGCCATTGCCTTGTAGCTCTCCCAGTGGCTTCCTCAGGAACTTTATCTTTAAAAAGGCATTTGGAGACCATTTTCTCATCTGGAGTCCTAGATGTGTCATGCGTAAGGTTCCCTGGCATACCTTTCCCCCATCCCCCAGGCTCTGAAAACCTCCAAATTTTGCTCTAAGTCACTTTCTCAGACAATCTTTCCATTCCTTAGTCCCTGGGGAGTCTCCAGTATCAAATCTTTCATATGCACCAATGACAGTGAGAATTTAGTGAGCACCCCAGAATAGGTGGGCTGCAGAGTCCTGGTGTCACTAACTTCTTTCCTTTTCTACATTTCTGCACAGAAAGCATGGCTGAGTGAGAGGATTTAGGTCCTGGGCCCTTCCCCGCATCTTGCTGTTCTCAACAAACACTATGAAGAGAAATGACTTTATCCCAGCCAAAGGAGAACCTCCATGGATACCTCTTGGGATGGAACACCCCAAAGGAGGTGCTATCCACCTTTTTTGGGTACTTAAGATCATCACAGTACAGAGAGGAGAGAACTGGCTTCAATCTTGCCTCAGAGGCTTACCACTTGTGTGACCTTGGCCAACATATTTAATATCTCTGGGCCTATATTTCTTTGTCTGTAAAATGAAAGAGTTTGTCCTATTCAACTCTAAATCTTTGATGCTTGGAAATTCCAGCTGTGCTAGGATATATCCATACAGTGGAGGTTTATTTACATGGCGGACATTGAAGTCTAGCCCTAGCAGACTCTGTAGGAGTACGCGCCTTAATTTTACTCATAAAGTTAATAGCCAGGTGCTCTTTCCATGACCATAAAAATGTTGTCGCCAGCTAATCTGTCATTTATGCTAACCCGTGCTGGATTTTAAACTAAATCCATGGAAGCTTTGCAAGGAATAAAAACACAATTTAAATAGTGTCTACATTTGAGAGCTGAACATCTTGGCAGTGGGCCAGTACCTTGGCACTGATGTAGTCAAGAGCCAAAGTCTGATCAGCCTGGCCCACTAAGTGAGTGCCCAGAATGTGACACAGCCCTGAGAGGGAAGATTCCAATCCCTCTTTGGTAACCCTGGGCCATAATTTTGGACACCGACTTTTCTCCTCTGTCTTCCTTCCAGTCATGGGGTTTAGTTGAGTCAACAAATGTAGCTAAAACTCCACTGGACTTGCTTTTTCTTTTGCATTGTTCCTTAGGCAAGTTACTTTTCCTTTCATACCTGAGCAGTTTGGTTGCTGAAGGAGGGAGGGGGAAAGGATTTGTTCCTAAAGAAGAAGAAAAAAATCAACTTGGAAAGTATGTAAGGGCTATTGCTCCTTTCATAGTAAAGACTTTGGTGGCTAAAAGGGGCAGAAAAAATAATTTTTATCTAATTAAAAGTTGTTTTATGTGTAAAAAAGCAATTTTCACATAATGGGTGAATAGTTTGGTTGCCAAAAGGGACAAAGCATGAACTTCCCTGTCAATAAAAAAAGACTTAAATGACTTTGTAAAGGATGTAAGTAGTGGGCCTTTTGTTTCTGGACAGTTTGGTAGCTGAAAGGGAAGAGCTGTAATGAGAAAAAGATTTTGAGCTCCATACTCATTGAGGAAGACAGGAGAATGTCATAAGGGTAGGTATGTCACCAGGAATTGGATTTGGGGATAGATTTTAATCCCATTAACCTCAAAGAAGGAGGGATACTGAGTGAAGAGGGATACATGGTGGTAGAGTGAAGCTGGAAGTGGCAGTGGAGAGCAAAGAGCACTCTGACCACTCCCCCATGCCCAGACAGTTAAGGGCTATGAGTAAAACCTCTCGTCGATACAGTGGTGTTCCACTTTCCCATTGCCCTCTCAAAGGTGACTGTGAATTAACAGAGATTGTCAGTGCTTCGTCAGTTTGAGAGCTGAAGAGAACAACATTTTTCCAGCAGGAGAACTGGGAGGACCAGAAGGAGAACAGCAGCTGTATATGGTACCAATAACAGATAAAGGCTTACAGTGCAGATTTGTGGTTTTCCTCACTCATGTGCTTCCCTAGTAGGGTTTTGTAAATGTATGCCCACTCTCCTCCACAGATATCGAATACATTGGTGGGATAGTGTGACTTACATATGGGCTGTGAAGTATTGATATTCCTGAATTTATGTTAGAAACTCATTGAATTATGTTATAAATATGTTGAGAAACTGTGACATATTTATTATTATTGCTTTTTCTTGTTGTTGTTGTTGTTCAGTTCTGTCTGACCCTTTGTGATCCTAGGTACCACAGCACACCAGGCCCTTCTCTTCTCCACTATCTCCTCAAGCCTGCGCAAGTTCATGTTCATTGTTTCCAAGACACTCTCTATCCGTCTCCTCCTCTGCCATCCCCTCTCCATTTTGCCTTCAATCTTTCCTAGCATCAGGGCTTTTTCTAATGAGTCCTCTCTTCTTATTATGTGGCCAAAGTATGTAAGCTTCAGCTTCAGGATTTGACCTTCCAGTGAACAGCTAGAATTAATTTCTTTAAGTATTGACTGATTTGATCTCCTTGTTGTCCAAGGAACTCTCAAAAGTTTTCTCCAGCTCCACAATCTTGCATTTGGAAATAACAGTGAAATAATACTGAATATGGAAACATAAAACAAACTTTGGAATTCCTAAAAAAAATCATGGAATAATACTCTGAATTCTTGGAGTTTTTCAACTCAAGTCTTATGCACCAGCAGGTGATAACTTGCAATGATTTAAAGGAGCTAGAAAGTTCTCTATTCATTCTTCTCACAAAAATATCTCCTATACCCAGAGGTCCCAATATCTTAAAATTCAATTACTAGAGATTAGTTTCTTTGATTCACACTTGTGGATTAGGTCCTGAGGAGGACTGTTCTAGTTTTAGAGATACCTTACAGGTATCTACTTTTAAAACTATAGCTCACAAGCCCTCACTGCTGCATTTTCCATTCACAGTCAGCCAAAAGACACAATTAGCTCTTTTTTGGCAGGGCAATTGGGGTTAAGTGACTTGCCCAAGGTCACACAGCTAGTACGTGTGTCAAGTGTCTAAGCCAGATTTGAACTCAGGTCCTCCTGACTCCAGGGCCAGTGCTCTACCCACTGTGCCACCTAGCTGCCCCTGCAATTATCTCTTGGCAAAGATATTTACTAAGATGGGACACTAAAAGATAGGTAGCAGAGTGGATAGAAGTCCTGGAGTCAGGAAGCCTCGTCTTCAGAGTTCAAATCTGGCCTCAGACAGTTAAAGTGTGTGATTCTGGGCAAATCACTTTACCCTGTTTGCCTCAATTTCCTCATCTGTAAAATGACCTGGAGAAGGCAATGGCGAACCACTCCAGTATCTCTGCCAATAAAACCCCAAAATGGGGTCATGGAGAGCCAGACACGACTGGAAAACAACTGAACAACAACAACAGCACAGTAAAAATAGTAGCCGTAAAACACTACCTTCTTAACCCTGGGGAGCATTCTTTCACCAATTCATAAGGCCATAGGGAGAGTGGTTACAAACTTAGAAAGGGAGGCACATGTGTAGGGAACATATGTGGCCAAGGTAGCTCCTAGCTTCAGAACAGTCTGCCTTCGAAGACCTTTCTGTATTTGTTAAGTCATTTCTCTAACCTAACTCTTCACTGCCAGGCCAAGCTTTCTCCTGGGCCCATCATCAGCTCTCTTCTCTTCTGCCAGAGGTTATGCTCTTTGAGGATGGTTCTGACCCTGAGCGATTGCTTCTCTGTATCCATGTCTGTTTGGGGGGGTGTGTGTCTCTTCTTCCTCACCTGTGTATTAAATTTTCTTAAATTGAGTCTCTAATTGCTGAAGAGCATATCTCCCTCCGGGTATCTCCTGTACTGGATCTATCTCATAGTCAAAGGGGAGGAAAAGTTCTTTCTCCCTTCCACCCCAAGTTTGATCGCCTCTCAGGCTCTGAGTTCTTTCTCCACTGCTGGCTGGCTCTTGCTAGTACTGCTTCAAACTGACTGGGTTTTGTCTTTTAAGTGTGAACTGCAGGCATGGCCCATCACTGCCCACCCATAGTCATTGTTCCTTTCTGACTCAGAGAGAAGTATTCATATTTTATAAAGAAATCACCTGTTGTTAACACCTTGTTAAGAAAACAATGCCTCATCACTTGTGATTACCTATGACTACATTAGCTGTGCTGGGAGTAGAGTAGGGGAACCAAACTCCTCCCCCTACTTCCACCTTATACTATTCCACAGCCCAAAAATGGATTTTTTGGCTGAATACTGCCCCACTTCCACAGCTGGGTATGTCTGAAGATTTTCTCTATCCAGTTTTCATCTTTTTGTTTCTCATGTGATTGTTAGCTTTTCAAACGCTACCCACCCCCATGGAGGGCTGTAGGTCTCATCAGCAGGCCCCTTGGGATCTTTTCCATCAAACTCATCTTCCTTAAGCATAACCTAAATGAGGATGGATTTTTTCACACAGTCCAGTGTCAGCTCTTGGCATATACCTGAGCTCATTCCGAAGTCTGTCGAAAATTCTTTCCTGGGTTCTCAGTGACCATATTAAACTGCATTCACTGTAATGAGATCAGCTCACACTCACTGTCTGCCCTTTTCCAGGCTGCACATTTCTCTTTCTAAGCCTGTCTCACAGTGTAATATATACCAGATACCAAAAATCCATAGAGGCAGGCCAAAAGAAAAGGTGTTTGTATATGAACTGAGGAATTAATATCCTGTAACATTTAACCTCTGTCTTTTTAAAATAAACTCTAGCTTGGGGTTGTAGGGAAGGGAGTTAGGGGTGGGGTAGAGAAGAGGGGAAGGGATAATGGAAGGGTGGGGGCAGGAAAGAGAAGGCCAACTGCCAGAGAGAAGCAGATTGGTGGAGTGGAGAGAGCACTGAAGTGGTAGTCGCAGAGACCAGGGTGCGAGTGCTGGTTGGTTCTGCCGCTAGTTCCTGTGTAACATTGAAGACAGTGCCACCTCTCTGGGCTTTAGATTGCTCATTTAGAAAATAACACATTTGGAGTATATGTACTTTAAGAGCTAACAGTTTATATTTCTCATTCTGGCCTAATTTCTCATTTATCTCCTCTCAACTGGATGATTTGCAATAGCCTCCTAATTGGCTCATTGTTTCTAATCTGCTTTCTGATCTGCCTAATCTGTCATGCATCTTCTCCACAGCTGTCAAAATAAACTAAAATGTAGGACTGACCCTGTAGCTCTCTTGCTCAAAAATTTTCCATAGCTCCCTATTGACTTTATGAGGGAACAAGCAGTTATGCCTCAAAGAAAACTAGTGACTTGTAACGGTGGATACAAATAGGATTACTTTTTTAATTTAAATTTTAAAGACATTTATTAAGTGCCTACTATTTGTAGGCACTGTGAATTTTACAAATGTTATCTCATTTTATCTAACAATAACCCTGGGAGGGTAGGCGCTAGATTACAACAAATTGTAAGGAACAAAAAAGCTTCTACTTAGGAAAGGAGTCTCACAAAAGGGGTTGTATTTACAGTTTCAGTATTGCAATAAGTAATAATGATAATAAAACAACAACAATAATACTTAGCTTCCCTTCTGTAAGAAGGCATTAATATAGCAGGAAGGATACCAGCATTTATTAAACACCTACAATGTGCCAGGCACCATGCTAAGAGCTTTCAAAATATCTCATTTGATCCTCACAACAATGCTGTTAGGCTGGGGCTATTTTTATCCCTATTTTACAGTTGAAGAAACCGAAGCAAGTAGAGGTTAAGTGACTTGCCCAGGGTCACACACCAGATTTGAACTAGTCTTCTTGACTTCAGGTCCGATGCTCTCTCCATGGTCCCACTTAGCTGGCATCTCTAAAACCAAAGATTTAGAAATGAGAAGGGACCTTAGACACAATTTAGTTCAATCCCTCATTCATAAAAGGGAAAGCCAAGGTCCTGATAGGACACGTATGTTAGTTAGGACACAGGAGTAGGCAGTAGCAGAGCTAGGATTGCACCTCAGATCCTGTGCAGGGTTCCATCTTGCTCTGCTGCTGCAATGACTTCCTTCTGTAGGTCAAAGCTAGTGACAGACTTTTTTATGGTCTAAAAATAACAGTATCAGGTCTGCTCTTCTTTGACAAGATAGGAACCTTCACTGATCCTATGTTACAGCCCACTCATACCCACCATGTAGCTCTCCACAGTCCTTTGGGTGACTCCCAATGTGTATTCTTCAGGTAATGCTATTTCATAACCTGTGGTCACACTGTTTTAACACTAAACAAATATTAGAGTTAAAAAGACGAGCCTTTGCCTCAGGGGGGAGCTTGGGGTCTTTAAAAGCTCTGTCTAGTGTCCTGAAGGCCATCTATTCTACAGTCTGCTCTCCCTCTCCCGTTCAATTGTTAACTTAGCTCAGCCAGGTTGTTCAGTGGATAGAGTGCTGGGCCCAGAGTCAAGAACATTGAGTCTGAATCTCATTTTAGGTGCTTATTAGCTCTGTGACTCTGGTCAAGTCACTTAACCCTTCTCAGGCTCAACATTAAATTGGGATAGTAATAACATTTGCTTCACAGGGTTGTAAGGATCAAATGAGATGATTGATGGAAATCACATAGCAAACCTTAGAGCACTACAATGAGCACTATAATGAGCTAGCCAGCATTGTCTGTGGGCAGAGATTCTCTGGGATAGAGGAACTAACTGATGGGCCAGTTCTATGAGTAGTCTATAAAGAATCACGCGGAAGAAGTAATGTAAGGACATCCTCCAATACATGTACAACCAGAAAAGTCATTTGGCTAGTTTCCTAGCAAAAGCAAAGGATGATAGTCCAGATCACTGTTTCCCTGAGGTTCACATAACATTAAGAGAAGCCACATGTTGTAATGATAAGAGCTTTGTCTTTGGAGTCAGAGGACCTGGGTTTGAATCTCAGCTCTATGACTTTGGCCAAGTCAGTTACCTCATCCAAAATGAGGTGGTTAGACTTGAGAGTCCTTATGTCCCTTCCCACACAAAATCTATGATCTTATAAACTGGAGTAGGATACCTAACATGGTGAGGATGGACAAGAGTATCCTGGGGAGGAGAGTATGAATGTCCCGCATTAGGACAAACAGGACTTGTAGAAAGAAAGGGATGACAGCTTTCCTGCCCTCTGCCCTGGTCAAACTACATCTGTAGCACTTTGTTTGATTCTGGGCACCATGTTTTAGGAAGAGCATTGGTACACTAGAGATGATTCTGAGAAGGGCAACCAATATACAGAAGGGTCTTGTGTTCATGGTTGAAGGAATAGAGGACATTTAACCTGGAGAAGAGAAGACTTGAGATGGACAGGACACATTTCTAAGTATTGGAAGGGCTCTCGTTAGACAAGAGATTAGACTTGCTTGCTTGGCTCTGAGTTGGGAAGAACTAGGAGCAATGTTTGAGTAAGGTATGTATGTCCACGTGGGTCTCCCTAGCTGTGCCTCATGGGGAGAACTGAATAGATGATAAATCTATAGTTTGCTCCACCCACTCTTCTCCAAGGGAAACTTTGATTTCTGCTGCTGCTGGGGGGCAAAGGCTGGGGCTAGAGCCTGGCCAGTCTATTCTCCTCAGAAAGGGGCATTGGACTAGAATCATATCTATCTGACCTCTAAATATTTTTATTCTAAAAGACATAATTTTTAGGTCGAAGACACAGAACACTGAGTTGTCAATTTATCCCAGTGAGGAGAGTACTTTGCAAATGGGCTTGAGTTTCTGGTTACATTTGGAAATCGCACAATGGTAGATTTAAGGCTGAAGTCAGGGGAAAGAAGTCTTAATTAGGCTTGATGTCAGGATTAACTCTAATAATTAGAATAATTCCCTAGTAGAATGACCTTAGGAGATGACAGTAACAATAAATTAAGGAGAAAGTGGGTTGATCAGGGCATCAACCGACTTCGGTCAGTGGGTTCTTTTTTTCCTTCTTCACTTTTTTCTCCTCAGAGGAGAGACAAGAGTGGACCTAGGTTGGGGGCCAGGGGTGGAGAAGGAGAACAGTAGAAAGACTGTGCACAATCAACTCTCCCCAGGAACAGGTAATAGCTGCCAAGGGGCAGACAAACTTGGCAAATACAGGTGCTTGCCTACAGCATTCTTGTCACCATGCCCAAGAGGAGAGTAACCCCTAGTGGACTTTCCCAGTCCATGATGACAACAGCCATGGCAGCAGTGATGTATTGAGTTCCTACAGAAGCACATGGGAAACACAGCTATGAGCTTGCCAGCATCATCAGAGAGGGAAATGTTACCAAACCCTAATATGTTGTTTAAAGAAAAGGGAATCTATATGGCCTAGCCAGTGTAATCCTGAATCTAGCTTTCTAGTACAGAAGGGAGATTTCTTGGGCTTTCAAGTTTTTTTTCTTTCAAGCTTTGAGACCTGTCCTTAGAATAATCCTCAGGTTTAAGAATTTGGATATTTGAAGGGATGGGGACCGCCTTTTGAAGAAAATATATTTCCCAGGTGTCATCACTGGAATCTGGATTAGCAACAGTAACTGGATTAAAGCCATGCCAAGGGGTGCAAGATAGAGGGGGCCTTGCCAACTCTACAATTTCAGTGCGTGATCCCAACAGTGCAGACCTGCTTGGAAGAAGGTTGCATGTCCAGCAACCCCAAAGTATGTTTGTCTTTCAGGAGAAGTCTCAACCATGGAGGGGTAAGATGAATCTCTGAAGTACTATATAAGAGCCAAGAGGATATAGGACTTCCTCCAAAAGGTCAAGTTGTTGCCCTGCTGGATGCCATCAGTTCATATGCTGATGAGAGCTTGTGAGCCATTGCATATTTTCTATATTTCTTTATGACATTTCATGAATCCTCTGTACTTTTTCCATTGGTACAATTTGGAGGAATTTGAAACTTGGTCTTCTTTATTCCAAGTCCAATACCACATCTATAACATTTCCTAGTGGCCAATCAATTACTTCTCAATTTAAATTTTATAAATTTATAAATTTTATGAAGTGTCTACTATATTTTAGGCTAAGTGTTGGGGATAAAAAGCCAAAAGCCAAACAGTACCTGCCCTCGAGCAGCTTCTATTCTATCAGGGGAAGCAAAATGTACACATCAATGTAGCACTCTTGCTTTGGCATATAGGGATGATCACACAGGGCATGATCACTGTTACCATTACTAGTTCTAGTCAACCATGTGAGAACTTTGGGGCCCTCTTCTGGCCATGTATAATTTGTGACTAAAGAGATCATGTTCTGTCATACCAAAATCTTTTCCTGTGAAGTTGGAAGAGCTGATAACTCAGGGTGTAACAATCACCTCGAGTCTCTCTCTACCTTTCCAGTTGTGAATTATATCAGAACTGTTTTGAAATGTTTTCTAAAAGGAGAGTGGGGGCCAACTCCTCCCATCCCCATGTGGCCTTGTAATAGAATATGGCATCTAATGCACATGTCCTGACTAGGCAACCCTGAGCCCAAGTTTAGGCTGCATCTTTTGTGTTTATTCTTTCCTGATCATAGTCAAGTTACACTTCTCCCTAGATGGATGTGTCTAGGCTTGGAGACAACCTTATGAGGTCCAGAGGTTCCACTGGATCTATGCTGAATGGCAGCAGAGAGGGAATCCTTGACAAATACTCCAGTGCTTTTAGAGATGATGACCACTAACCAGAGTACCAACTATCATTTTTACCAACAGACATACTGGGAGTAGTTTGGATAGTGTAGAAAAGAGGTGAAATGTGAAATGTTTAAATAGCAGTCAAACTTCTATTTTCTGATGAGGTTTCAGTATCATCCTCTTAGCAGACTATAATAGCAGTTTTAAGTTAAGTTATTGAATCTTGTTTAAATCATTCTGTTTGTGAATTTTGAGTATTTTATGTTTAGCATTTCTTTTGCATGGAGGAATAAGTTACACATCCTATATCTTATCACAATGGATATTGAGTGTCTTTCTGTAGCCCTGTTTTTGGGGAATATTAGATATGAACCAAAACCTAAGCTATAAGTCAAATTCTTTCTGGGGCACTGAAGTATGCATGAGGAGGGATGGGGGATCAGAGTAGAAGAACAGGGAGCCAAACCTAATTTGAGGCCAGGTTCTGAAGGGCTGAACCCAGACTGGACAATGTGCCTGGGTAGAGACCAGAAGGGTCCCTTGGTGGCAAAGGAAGTGGGATTGTACCCAAGCTGAAAAATGAGTTAAAATAAAGTTTTTCTGTGTACTACAGATTGTACTCAAGGAATGCACTAGAGTCTATGTTATCTTTCCTCCCAAGTTATTGGTATTCTTTGTATAGGCAGCAATTTGACATGAACTGGAATACTCCACTGTCTACTAGATCAGTCAATGGCTTTATATAACTCTATTGGGTTTAAGACTTGCTTCCTAGCTGAAAAAAAACCCACAACTTTTTTTTACCCTGGCTTGAAAATGAGGTATTCTGGGTAGAATGGTAGAATATAGAAAGAAACCCAGCTAAACTCATTCATTATGCCCAACATTCCCCTCCAAACAACTTTAAAATAAGTCCTCAAATAAATGTTGGAGTGGCAGAACCAACAAAATTGAGGTGAGACATTTTTCCAATCCAGGACAACTTAGAAGGTCAGCAGGACAGGTATGTGATACTGAGGTGGGAGCCAATAGGGAGCACATGTGGTGACAGTACCAGCTGTGGACCTTGTAGGTGGTTATGACAGCAGCAGCAGCAGCAGCAACTGCTTCAGGAACTCTCAGCTCAGAGATGGTAAGGGAGTTGAACAACTGGTCAGAAGGAGATTTCAGGGGACCCTTTGCAGGTATTTGATGCAGCTGGTGCTGATTGAGAACTCTATTGCCCATATGCAGATCTGGGTTGCAGTTCCAGGGCATAGAGGAGTGCTTGAGGAGGCTCACAAGGAAGGAGGGGCCCTGGTCATAATTCCAAGGTAAAGACGAGTCCTAGTGTTTGTGGCCTCAGGAGAGCAGGGGCTCTGGTCACAGTTCCAGAGCCAAAAGAAGTAATAATGCTTGCAGCTACAGTGACTCAGGGAACCTTCCTAGGTAGTGCAGATCAGGAGAGCAGTGACCACACTTCTCCCTGATCTCACCATCTTGGAAGCACCAAAAACTTGCAGACTCTCAGAACTAGCTCTGAAAATAGCTGCATCAAAAAGCCTAAAGCTTAGGACAGTGCCTTCCCACCTCCAGGTGAGCAGAGCCCAATTTTAATATCAAATTCAAAATAAAAAAATAGGTAGAAAAATGAGCAAACAACAACAAAAAAGAAATTGACCATTAAAAGTTACTATGGTAGTAGGAAAACCAAAACAAAACTCAGAAGGCGACAATATGAAAACAACTACAACCAAAGAAAAATGCTAATTGGAGCAAAGCCCAACAAGAATCTCCAGAAGCAATAAAGAAAGGGATAAGAGTGGTAGAGGAAAAACTGGGAAAAGAAATGTGACAGATGCAAGAAAATTATGAAAAGATAATAGTTTGGTAAAAAAAAAAAGAGGCACAAAAATATTGAGGAAAATGACACCTTAAAAAACGATTGGCCTAATTATACAAGAGGCATAAAAATTCATTGAAGATAAAATAATTAATTTAAAAGCAGAATTGGCCAAATGGAAAAATAGGTACAAAATCTCACAAAAGAAAATGATTGCTTAAAAATTAGAATTAGGCAAGTGACTCATGAGCCATCAAGTAACGACAAGACAAGGTTAAAAGAATGGGAAAAAAAAACCATAATGTGAACCATCTTATTAGAAAAAAGAACTGACCCAGGAAATAGAGTGAGGACAGCCAATTTAAGAATTATTGGACTACCTGAAAGCCATGATCAAAAAAAGAGCCTAGACATCATCTTTCAAAAAAAATTATCAAGGAAAACTGCACAGATATCTTAGATCTAGAGGATAAAATAAAAATTGAAAGACTCCACCTCCTGAAAGAGCTCCCCAAATGAAAATTTTCAGGAATGTTCTAGTCAAATTCCAGAACTCCCAGGTCAAGGGAAAAAAAAAAAACTATTGCAAGCAGCCAGAAAGAAGGCATTCAGATATTGTGGAACCACAGTCAGGATCACACAAGATTTAACAGCTTCCACATTAAAAAAAAATGGAGGGCTTGGAATATGATATTCTGGAGGGCAAAGGAGCTAGGATTACAAATAAGAATAACCTCCCCAACAAAACTAAGTATATTCTGGGGGAAAAGTGGACATTTAATGAAATACAAGACTTTCAAGTGTTCCTGATGAAAAAATCAGAAGTGTATAGAAAATCTGATATTCAGACAAAGGACTCAAGAGAAACATAAAAAGGTAAAGATGAAAGAGTAATCACAAGGGACTCAAAAAAGTTAAACTGTTTACATTCCTATATGAGAAGATGATGCATGTAACTCCTAAGAACTTTATCATTTTTATGTCATTAGGAGGAATCCATATAGACAGACAACATGAGTGTAAGTTGATTATGTTGGGATGATCACCCCCAAATAAAGACAGACAGAAAGAAAAAGGTGAGAAAGCAGGATGCACTGGAAGAAGGGGAAAGGGATAACTAGAATAGGGAACTTTTTCTTACGTAAAAAAGGCATGCAAAAATGAGCTTTTATAGTAGAAGGGAAAATGGGGGTGGCAGGGTTTGAACCTTACTCTCATCAGATTTGGTTCAAAGAGGAAAGAATATATACATATATATGTATATGCATACATATATATAATAGAAGGGGAAGGGGATAAAAGTTGTAGGTGAAAGAACATGATAAAAGGGAGAGTGGATTAAGGGTGGCAGCAGTCAGAAGCAAAACAGACTTGTGAGGAGAGACAGGATAAAAAGAAAGCTAAACAGAGGAAAATAAGATGGAGGGAAATACACAATAAGAACTGTGAATGTGAACAGGATGACCTCACCCATGAAACAGAAGCAGATGATAGAATGGATTAGAAACCAGAATCCAACAATTTGTTGCTTATAAGAGACAGGAAGTCACACACAGAGTTAAAAATAAAGGGCTGGAGCAGAATCTATTATGTTCCCATTCAAGTAAAAAAGGCAGAGGTAGCAATCATGATCTCAGATGAAGAAAAAGCAAAAATATACCTAATTAAAAGAGATAATAAAGGAAATTTCATTTTGCTAAAAGTGCCATAGACAGTGAAATAACATAAAAACTTCATACAATACGTTTCTCTGATAAAGACCTCATTTATCAAATACATAAGGAACTGAGTCAAATTTATAAGAATAAGAGCCATTCTCCAACCGATAAATGGTAAAAGGATATGAACAGGCAATTTTCAGAAGAAGAAATCAAAGCTATGTGTAGTCATATGGAAAATGTCCTAAATCTCTATTTATTAGAGAAATGAAAATTAAAACAACTCTGAGGTATTATCTTTGCACTATCAGAAATGACAAATGTTGGAGGGGATGAGGGAAAATAGGTACGAAAATAAATTGTTGGTGGAATCGTGAACCAGTCCAACCATTCTGGAAAGCAATTTGGAAGTATGCTCAAAGAGCTATAAAACTGTGCATTAACCTCTGACTCAGTGATATCACTACTAGTTTTGTTATCCCAAAGAGATCAAAGAAAAAGGAAAAGGACCTATATGTACAAAAATATTTATAACAGCTCTTTTTGTGGTGGCAAAGAATTGGAAAATTGAAGGGATATCCATTAATTGTGGAATGGTTGAACAAGTGGTAGTATATGACTGTGATGGAATGCTATTATGAGGTAAGAAATTAGGAGGGGGATGGTTTCTGGGAAAAAAATACATGATATGAACTGATACAAAGTGAAGTAGAAGAACCGAAAGATCATTGTGTAAAGTGACAGCAATGTTCTAATGATGATCAATCATGAAAGACTTGGCTACTCTGATCAATACAATCCTTACCAACAAAGGTCCGTATAGTCAAAGCTATGGTTTTTCCAGTAGCAATGCATGACTGTGAGAGCTGCACTATAAAGAAAGCTGAGTGCTGCACAATCGATGCTTTCCAACTGCAGTACTGGGGAAGACTTTTGAGAGTCCCTTGGACAGCAAGGAGATCGGATCAGCTGATACTTAAATTAATTCAGGCTCTTCACTGGAAAGTCAAAAACTGAAGCTGAAGCTTAAACACTTTAGTCACGTAACGAGAAGACAGGATTGATTGGAAAAGGCCTTGACTTTGGGAAACATTAAAGGCAAAAGGAAAAGGGGATGAGGTGGATAGGTAGGATCATGGAAACAATGAACATGAACTTGGACAGACTTCAAGAGATAGTGGAGGATAAAAGGACCTGGTGTGCTATGGTCCATGAGGTCACCAATGGTCGGTCATGACTGAATGACTGAACACCAAACAACAACAACAACAGTAAATACAATGATCGGAGACAATTCCAAAGGACTCATGGTGAAAAAATGCTATATGCCACCAGAAAGAGAATTGATGAACTCTGAGTGCAAATTGAAGTGTAATTTTTTTCATTTTTGTTTTCTTTTGCAATATGGCTAATATGGAAATATATTTTGCATGATTTCACATGTACAATTGACATAATTTTGCTTCTCTATGGGTAGGGGAGGGTTAGGAGGGAGGGAAGAGAATTTTCAACCCAAAATGTAAAAAGAAAAGAATGTTTAAAATAAACCATGTTAAAAAAAAGAAAGAAAAGAGGTATCTTATCAATTCAGAGAAATAGAAATCAAATCCAAAGAAACTATTTGGTGATTACACCATCTTTTTAAATTAAAGGAATGTGTGAGATTTCTAGTTCCATTTAGTTTCCTAAATGTTGAATTGGGTTTCTCCTCTAGGGTTCAGGATTTCAGTTACAGTAACACTCTAACTTGAATGAGTCCTTCTTATTCTCTTCCCCACCCGAACTAGCTTTTGCTCCAAGCAGATGCTAAGGGAAGACAGATTTCAGGAAGATGTTGAGCTTGAAATATTGAAAGGCCATGCCTTGAGAACCAATTGAGAGTCCCACTGTGAGAGCTGAGCAGTGGAAAGAGGTATGCTGCTCCCACAGTAAGGGAGATCAAGGTTAGACTGAAAAAAAAAGCATAAAGGAAAATCATCCCTATTACTGCCCATGATTGATGTGTAGGTGAGGAGGACCAAGATGGGATCGCTAAAGGGGGATGGAAGCCTTGAGAAGAAGACAAAGCAACTAAGTATAAATGATGATAGGGAAAGACATCAGCTGTGTGAGAGTGGGAGGGTGGAGAAGATGAGGGGGACCTCTGGAGATCATCCTCAGATCCTCAGTTCATCAATTCTCTCTCTGGTGACATATAGCATTTTTTTTACCATGAGTCCTTTGGAATTGTCTTGGATCATTGTATTTACTGTTGTTGTTGTTTGTTGTTCAGTCATTCAGTCATGACCGACCATTGGTGACCTCATGGACCATAGCACACCATCCTTAGGAACATCTGAGATCATACTCAGGCTGAATTAGTCAGGCTCAGATGACTACTTCTGCCACCAGTCAAATAAGTCTTGGCTACCATTGCTGGAACATGTATGGAATAAGGGAGTAGTGGTTTGCTCCTATATCTCTACAAGAAAATGTTAAAACTTGCAGAGATCTGGAGGGATCTTTGCACTAAAAGTTCCCATAGGACTTCCAGTAGTGCTACTGTTCTTGGAGTTTTATTTTTAACTTTATTATTGGGTTTGTTAACACCCAGTTCAATTACAGCAATCACAAAGAGTAGGGGTTTGCATCTGACATGCACCTAGCGTGAGGAAGGTCAGCTTGCCAAGAGGGCTGAGAAAAGGGAACAAGCCAAGTTTGCTGAGAGGATGAACATGTGTGGCTGCATTTATTTTTATAATACTGTCAGCTACCTTTGTTTCCTCAACATCATTCCAAGATGCCACATTGTTAAGATGGGAGAACATCATGAATGGTAACATACTCTATTATACTTTGGATGATACTAGATTGTTTCATGAGGTCTCCTTCTGGTGCTTTGTCTTTGAAACATACAACCAACATTGTGAGGAGGGCGTCCCCACCCTCTTTCCAAGTTTCTCTATTACTGTTGAGGGTACTACCATCCTCTCAGTCACCCAGATTCTCAGCCTTGGTGTTGTCCACAACTTCTCATTCTTATTTAGCCCATACATGCCAAAATTGTCAAATCTTTTCATTTCTCCTTTCACATTATCTCTCCCACACAGTTCAAGTAACCTCTTGGACAAGACAATAGCTTTCTGATCAGTCCCCCTGACTCAAGTCTCTCTTACCTCCAGGATCAACTAGCAAGTCCTTTGTTTGACAAAGAAAGCTCATTACAACTTGGCCCCTTCCCACCATTCCAGTCTTCTCACACTTTATTCTTCTCTGTGAACTCTGTACCAGTCATACTGAACCACTTTCCGTCCTTTCTTGTACAGGACATTTTATCTTATGCTTTCCATCCCCTATGCCCAGAATGTTCTTCTTCTACCCTCTGCCTCTCAGATTCTCTGGATGCTTTCTGGACTCAGCTCAAATGCCACATTCTGGATGAGGTCTTTCCCAGCCCCTCCCCCAGCTGCCAGAGGCTTCCTCTCTAGTTGTGATTCATCTACTCTAGTATACATTTATTTTTCCTGAATTTTGTTCCCACCATTAAAATGTGAGCTCCTTAAGGCAGGGAACATTTTGGCTTTTCTTTTTTATCTCCAGTGTTTAACATGATGCAGGACACTTAGTAAGGACTAATAAATATTTTTGGTTAGTTTATTGATTGACTGGTTGAGGGTAGAAGAGCTTGTGAAGGATTTATCCTTGGCTATTTATTCTCTTCTCCTCTAAATAACATACCTTAGTTACTTAGCCCTGACCTGAGAATGCTCACCTGGCATTTGAAAACTGCACTTGGGATCTGATTCCTTATTTTGCTCCAGAAATGAACAAGGATCTTTTCTGTAAGCCAGTCTGAATTGATATCCGTGCTCTCTGATTCCCAGAGCCACAGTCAGACTGCTAAAAGCTTAGGAATGCTTGTAGAAATGTGCCATATTTGCTTATCCTTGTTATACACTGTAGCAAAGGAGGTCAAATGTTCCCCCTGCTATTTGTAAGACCACTGATATCCTTGGAGATGTCCCTTGGAGAGAACAAAGATGTAATCTAAAATTCTCCAGGGGGATGGGAGGTGGGGCAGGAGAACACTGCTGCCCTATTAATCTGGGGAGGGGGATGGAGAATTCTTCATTCCCTCCTGCCAGATTATCCCCATAACATCGATACCCTGCCATCTCAGGATGTGGCTAGGGTGATGGACAGATGCAAGCTGAGTCTGATAGGGCAGAGGCCATCAGTGGCACTAAGAGGCATACACAGTATCAGAAATATAGGGCAGAGCAATTTGCCAGTGAGGGAACTCTCCAAGCACTATTTCTAGAAGAAAGAACATGAAGACTGAGAAAAGGCTAGTGGATTTGGCACTTAGGAGATGGTTGGTAACCTTGGAGAAAACATTTTAATTTGGGTGATGGAATGAGAAGCCAGATTGTGAGTAGTTGAGAAGTGAGTGGGAGGTGAGGAAGTGGAGGCAATGAGTGTAGACAGCTTTTTCTAGGAGTAGGGAAATGAAAGGGGGAAGAAATGCAGTATTTGTGTGAGGGGGTGTCAGCATCAAGTGAAGAGTCCTAAAGACGAGGGAGAACCTGGACATACTTGTGTGAAATTCAGAAAGTACCAGTGGATAACAAGGGCCTGAAGAATAAAGAGAGAAGGGATAGAGGAAATGGGAGGGGATATTATCAAGGAACCAAATAAAGGTGATGAATGCCTCTCCTGCTAAGACTGCAGCAAATGTGGAGAGGTTGGAAGATGATTTCGAAGAGGGATGAGGTACAGAAGTGGCGGGGGGGGGGGGAGGGAGCTCTTCATGAGTGGGCTACATTTTCTCAATTCCATCTTCTGCTGAGAGGTGGGGGAGGGAGAGTGCAGGTGCTTTGAGGATAGAAGAGACAGTTTCAAGCAGATGCTTTGTGGGGTTTGATAGAAAGGTAAGAGAAAAAGGATTCCCATGCAGCAATGAAAGCTCTTGAAAAATTAGCTAGTAGATTTTGATACATTTAAAATTTATTTATTGTGGCCATTTAGTCTTCTTTTTCAGTCTTGTGGAGTCTTCTTGGCAGAGATACTGGAGTGGTTTGCCATTTCCTTCTCCAGCTCATTTTGTCCATCTCCACAGACAAGGAAACTGAGGCAAACAGGGTGAAGTGACTTGTCCAAGATCAACCATCTAGGAAGGGTCTGAGGCCGGATTTGAACTCAGGAAGACGTATTTCCGCCTCCAGGCCCAGCACTCTATATATTGTACTACCTAACTGTTCCTAATGTATATATAGTATAGCCACAGCATATTTCTTATATAGTTATAATCAATGACTACATATAGTTCTGATTATTTTTCCCCCATTCTTTTGTAAAAAGAAACTCCCCTGTGTCTTAATATATGAATTTGTAAATACTCTATAATGGTGAGGGACAAAACTATTGCATTGTCTGTTTAGTCATTCTCTAGCTCTTATACACTTAGGTCGATTCCAGATTTTTACTATTGTGTATGGACTATGCTCCAGAAATCACATTTGCTAGTTGTATCATTAATCTGAAATATAATTCATCTACTTCTATATCTTTAAATTCAGTCAAAGAAACTAGGTGCTCTCAATATCTCCTCATCTGCATGTAGCAGAGTGCCTGGCTCATAGTAGATGCTTAATAAATGCTTGTTGACTGACTCACTCACCTTTCTTGGTTTTCATACCCCACCTCCAAACTAGGACTTTTTCTAGTGTTTGGTTTTCAAAGCTATGTTTCTTTATGTGTGTGTGTGTGTGTATGTGTGTGCGTGTGCATGAGTTAAATATGTGTATGTGTGTATATATGTATCTGTAAACACAAGTATATACATGCAATGTATGCACACATGTATACATAGACTCATACATACATATGTACACACACTATTTCTTTAGTATTTAGCAAGTCAAAGAATATGGCCAATTTTATGGCTCCCATGCACAGGTAGTTTTTTTTTTTAACCTACATTGAAGACTTTATGTGTATATATCTTTGGAAAACTTCATATCGATTTAAGCCTATCATGCTAACTCTCCAGACAGATTCTGAATATTCATTCTGTCATATAACAAATCAGCTGCCTTCCCAGCAGTAAGACCCTTCAAAATGTGAAAACCCTATACCTTGATCCAAGTTATCGATGAAGATGCAAAAAGCAGCACATTTTCTGATACAACTATGGGCAGTGTGCTCTGTAATAAATGATAGAGCTTAAAATGTCACATACAAAATGATAGAGCCTGGAAGGTATAGGCTGTGATTAGTTCAAGAGAATGAAACATAATTTGAAAAATACAACACTGGTGACCTCTAGTGGCATATATGGGCAATGCAGGGCAGTGGGGTGGAATTGTTCCTAACAGTATGATTACTTTTTTTAAGCATCCTCTAGCTACACTTTTATTAAATAAAAGCAACTCAGCGAAAATTTCAAGATGAAGGAGTGGTAAGAAAAAGAATGCTCTAAGGTCTGCAGCTACATTATCCCTTCATAGTGCCTAATACCATATTTCCATTATGTTCTAAAGTATGAGAAGCAACTGACATGGCGGAGCTCACCTGGGAATTGCTGTGATCAGTAACACCACAGGCATAGTTCCTATCAATATCTGAAGTGCAGAAGACAAAAAGACAACCTTAGTATTAAGTAGAATATAAGGAAGGATTAGGATCATAGATTTAGAGGTGGAGACTTTACAGATAATGTGGCCCAATCTTTTCATTTTATATATAGGGACATTGAGGTCCAGAGACTTGGACTATGAGCTCCTTCAGAGCAGGGACTGACTTTTGCCTTTCATTATATCCTCACTGCTTAGTACAGTGCCTGGCAAATAGTAGGTGCTTAATGTTGTTGTTTGTCCTTTGTTCTCCAAGAGGACCATGGCATGAGGGAGGGGATGCCATGACTTGCAAGCGAATTGGATTTAAGTGAGGCAGGGCTGGGCAAATTAACCAGGCTCAGTTTCTCCTCCAGAGCCATCTGGGTGCAGTAGTAAGATACAGATCAGGATGACTGGAGACGGCCCCTCGGTGCTCAATAAATGTATGTTGACTGATGTAGAGGGGAAGGGATTTGCCCAAAGCCATCACAAAAAAGTCAAATGTACATGTCACAATATTGCACAGAATAAGCTTGATCCCCAAGAAGAAACATAAGAAGATAACTCTCCTCATGTCTTTGCAGAGATGAGGTATCCATGGGTAAGGAACATTGTGTATCATGTAAAAAAAATGTTCAATGTATTATTGACTAAAATGACTCCTCTTCTTCCTGTTTTTTCTTTAAGAAATTGTTAGGGGCAGCTAGGTGGCGCAGTAAGTAGAGCACGGGGCTCTGGAGTCAGGAGGACGAGTTCAAATCTGACCTCAGACACTTGACACACTGTGTGATCTTGGGCAAGTCACTTAACCCCAATTGCCCTGACTTCCCCCCAGCAAAAAAAAAAAAAATTATTAGAAGGGATGGCTCTCTGGTAGGGGAAAATGAAAATGTGATACAAAAACAAAAAGATGTCAAAAAATACCTTTTTAAAAAAGAAATATTATTATGTTAAAGATGAATTAGATGTTTGAATAGTCCCAGGGAGAAGTAAGAATGAGATGTGAAATTGGCAGGGAGGAAGATTGAGGCCAAATGAAGGGAGCAACTTCCTGATAACTGAGCCATGAAAAAGGGGGAAATTATCTTCATTTGTAAAGAATGTGATTCTTTTTTTTTTTAAGATTTTTTAAATTTTATTTAATATATTTAGTTTTCAGCAGTGATTTTCACAAGAGTTTGAATTATAAATTTTCTCCCCATTTCTACCCTCCCACCCACCCCAAGATGGCGTATATTCTGGTTACCCTGTTTCCCAGTCAACTCTCCCTTCTGTCACCCCACTCCCCTCCCATCCCCTTTTCCCTTCCTTTCTTGTAGGGCAGGATAGATTTCTACGCCCCATTGCCTGTGTATCTTATTTTTTAGTTGCATGCAAAAACTTTTTTGTTGTTGTTGTTTTTGAACATCTGTTTTTAAAACTT
>CM053623.1:356301379-356327739 GCA_028646595.1 Phalanger gymnotis
GGCACAGGACTGTTGCCAGTGGAGTCCCTGATATTGCTGCTATGCCTCCCCAATTTTTTCTTTTCTCAGGTGGGGGAAGATGACTCAAATTCCCTACCATTACTCTCTTCCCTTATCTGATCTGGGATGAGAGGAATTTGTTTTAGCTGCTCTTTTACTGCAGCCCTGGCTCAGTCAGAGACAGGACAACAGGGTGAAATATCTTAATGATTCTAACTCAAGTAAACTTCACCTTTGTGCTCGCTCCTTAAAAACTTTTTTTGCACTTAAATCTAAGTGCACTTAAGTTGACAAAATGTCAATTGGAATTACAACCCAGGATCTCTGTGTTTAATTTGCCATTAACATTCCATAACATAGTATATGCCCATAAAATATTAAGATAAAGAAAAGGCACATAATTCAAGATAGTGTCTGGAGTCAACATTGTCACCCTTAATAGCCATGAAGAGAGGAAGGCATGCTCCATTTGGGCATGTTGACATAAGAAGGGGTATTTTCTGGGTTACTCAGAGAACCAAGAAGCTGTTAGGTCCAGACTCTTCCACTGTTTGGTTAGTTCAGGCTCTGGGTCTTATTGAAATTACAAAAATGATATAAAATGGTATTAAATTTCATCAGACCTCAGAGTTATTTCAATTTCCATTTGTCTTATTATTAGTGATCTGGAACTTCATTGGATTATTGATGGCTTCCCTTTCTTCTTTTGAAAACTATCTGTCCATACACTTTGACTATCTATTTGGAAATGGCTCTTGTTATTAAGTATTCATACTAGTTCCCTATATATCTTAGATATCACGCATTTAACAGCAAAATATATTGCAAAATTTTCCCAGCTATGTTTTTGTTATGTATTTCATTTTAATATGAATTTGTTTGTGCAAAAGCTTTCTAATTCTGTGTAACTGTGTGTCTGTTTTGTAAATGATGATCTCATTTTCTTGTTTAATCCAAAACACTATTCCTAGCATTCATTCTTATCTAGCTAGATTCTCGGAGCAGGTTTCAGTTCCCATTATCACTTTCTTTCCTCCTTTTAGAGCATAAACAATGGAGATTGACTCTTGTTTGTGGCAAATTTTCTGTTTCTAATTTAGTTACAGTTTGAGGCTTTAATTCTTTTTCAATTACAATGTCCTTTGGCCACTTATTTATTGAAAAATGGCTATTGGGCATACATTTAAGAATTCTACCCCAGACAAAAACTGTAATAATTATGGAATCTCATTCCCTGAGGTGTTTTTTTTTTTTTTAATAATGTGACCTTTAATATTCTGGTTGTATGTACATTTTACACCATGGCCAATTCTATTTTGTACAATTAACCTACTGAAGTTTAGTTGTCTTTGCTTCTCTACAATTCCTACCCAGAGTTACTAAATCTGCCCTCTTAGTCAAGTTCCTTTCTAACATGACAGTCCTTCAAAGTTTGAAGACACTTAGACAAGAGCTTAAATCAAAGCACTACTTGGCTGCCGTGATGAGACTGTTGTGAAGCAAGCACTTTGTAAACCCTAAAGCTCTATAGTTGTTTGGCCATATCAGGACCAATCCCTCAGTCCCCTCCCAAGCCCCCACTAGCCACACTCTCCTTTTGCCATCATGACTTGTTGGCGAACCAATTCAACTCTACACTGTCCCCTTCCTGAGTCAGTAACTTCCTCATTTTCATATCAGCAATGACATCCTGTCAACCCTCAGGCTTCTTACCTGCTCCCTTTACTCCTACACACACCCTGCTGAACTAAGGTGGAGAAAACGGCACAGATCTTCAATCTCTCCCAATCAGTGCTTCTCTACTGCCTATACAAATCCATATCATCCCCATCCTTAATAACCTTCCGTCACCTCAATCATCTTATCCGCCTTTTGTGGCTAAGCTCCTTGAGATCGTTCACAACTGGTGCTTCCACATCCTCTCCTCACTCTCTTCTTAACTCTCTACCTGGCTTCCTACCTCACATTTAACTGAAACTACTCTCTCTGAAGTTGCCAGTGGTCTTTTAATTGCCAAATCCAATAGTCTTTTCTCAATTCTTGCCATCTTGACCTTTCTGCAGGCTTTGACACTGTCAATCGTTCTCTCCTATCTTTGATCCTCTCATCTAATTTTCTGGACAACGGCAGTTCTCCAACTGCTCTTTCTCAGTCTCCTTGGCTAGATCTTCATTCAGGTCATGGCCCTGGGCTCTCCTCTCTTCTTCCTCTATACTACTTCACTTGGTGCAGGGCCATCTCCAGTCATCCTGATTATCTGTTCACTGGACCCAGATGGCTCTGGAGGAGAAAGGGAAGCTGGTGACTTTGCACAGCCCTCCCTCACTTAAATCCAAATCATTTGAAGTCATGGCATCACCTCTATGATGTCATGTTCCTCTTCAAGAATGAAGGACAAACAACAAGAACAGCTTCTCTTGGTGATCACATCAGCTCCCATGGATTTAACATCTATACGCTGATGATTTTCAGATCTACTTATCCAGCCCTAATCTCTCTAACCTCCAGACTTTCATCTCCATACTGCCTGACATTCAGCTGGATGTCTTGGAGATATCCTAAACATGTCCCAAATTGAACTCATCGCCCCCACCCCCTTGCCAAACACTCATTTCTGAACTTTCAATTAATATTCATTAAGCACCTCTACTGCAGAGGGCACCACCATCCATCCAGTCACCCAGGCTTGCAACCTAGTGGTCATCCCCGACTTCTATCTCTCACCCTCATATTGAGGCTGTCGCCAAAGCCTGCTGATGGCACCTTTGAAGCACCTCCTAATATGCCCCCTTCTCTGACATGGTCACCACTCTGGTGCAGGCCTTTTATCATCGCACACCTGGACTATTGCAGTAGCTGCTGATGGGTCTGCCCACCTCAAGTCTCTCCCCACTCTTCCATTCTCCATTCAGTCTCCAAAATGATCTAAAGTGTAGGTCTGGCAAAGTCATCCCCTTAATCTATAAACTCCAAGAGCCATCTATCATTCTAGGATTAACTATAGAATTCTCTGGCCTTCAAAGCCCTCCATAACTTAACCCCCTCCTTCCTTACTCCTTCCCACATATTTTGATCCAGTAACACTGGCCTTCTGACTGATACTGTCTCTTGGCTCCAGGCATCTTTTCTCTCTGTCCCCTGGGCCTGGAATGCTCTCCCCTTTGCCTCTTGACTTCCCAGGCTTCCTTCAAGTCCCAGCTAAAACCCCACCTTCTTTGTGAAGCCTTACCCAATCCCTCTTCATTCTCCTTCCTTTGTTGATTATTCCCTATTTAACTGGTATACAGCTTAATTGTACCTAGTTGTTCATATCATCTCCTCCATTAGTCTGGGGGCTCCTAGAGGGCAGGGCTGTCTTTTGCCTTTCTTTGTATCCCCAGGGTAGCACAGTGCCTGGCACATAGCAGGTGCTTAATAAGTGCTTACTGACTGATTTTAATAAATGCTAAATTGTGGTAAGGAGTGTGGACTGGAAGAGTAAAGGGAAGGCCCTTTAGGAGCGTGTCCAGCATGTAGGTAGAGTTTGTATAGGTAGGTGTAAGTAAAAGAGAAGGCATTCCAGGGAACAGGAGTAAAAATGGGAATGGCCTATCTATGATGCCAAGAGGTTGCTATGACTAGAGGGAAGAGTGGGAAATGTTACCATTAAAGTTAAGCCGAGGCCAAGAACATAGCAAATAACCCAATTTGACAAATGTTAGGAAGAATTAATCAAACTCATTTACCCACTTTTGTGCAAAGTAGATATTTACTTTCTAGTAAACTCATTGTTCATAGGATCATAGATTTAAAGTTGAAAGGGATATTAAACTAGTTTTAACTCTCATTTTACAGATGAGAAACTGAGGCCCAGAGAAGTTATGTTACTTGCTCAAGGTCACACAAGTACTAACCATGGCAGGATTTAAATCCAGGCCCTCTGACTTCAGTGATCACCCACTGGTAAAAGATAATGAAGGATACTAATCAAAGGAGACAAAGAAAAAGTATCCCAACTGACTTTAATGTGGCCACTAGAAAACCTGAAGCGTTTAAAGCTTACCTTTGCAATCATCTAATTCAGCCCTTCCCAGGCCCTTAAAATGGGGAAAGTGAAGTGCAGGGGACTTATGTGAGATGCCCAAGTAGTAAGTAGCAGAAACATCATTTTCTGACTCTAAATCCATTGTTCTTTCCACTATTCCAGTAGTGGGATACCTGGCCAAATTTAAGAGCTTATGTGTTTAGGATATAAAATGGAGTCATCAGTAATAATGGACACAAATTTAAGTCACAAAATTAATTTTATTTCACCATTTACAGACATTTAAGGCTTGGTTATCACAAAACATATAAAAAGACATTTTTAAAAATCAGACTTTTGTTCTCTCAAGTAAGACAAGAAAAATGTAGAGCACTGTCAGCACAGCTTATACAAATATTGATAATAAAAGGATTTCCTACTCTGGAAGGTTTCCAAAGAAGTAACTGATATGCTGGGATAAAATGAACTAGTCATTGTCATAACTGATAGATTAATATTATCAAGATCTTTTTAGCTATTCTCAGGAACAAAAAAAACATAAAAACAAAGAACTCTAATATTTAGGCCTCTCTTGGTACACTTATCACCTTCTTACTAAAAATTTTACTCAAGTTATGAATAAAACATTTGAGTTTAAGCAGGTGTCAGCTTTAGACTAAAGACTGAAAATAGTGCCTACTACTTGCAAAGGCTGAACACTAATGTGTTAGCACCCACCACTGAATATCTTCTTGTCCACTGAACAAAATTGTTTCTGTACTAATCTATTTAGGGAAAAACACAATAAAATTAGGGTAAGGCACTAATATCCTCTCTAATCCATGATGTCAACCCTACTAGGTCAAGTATGTACAGACAGTAGAATAATCACACCCAGAACAACAGAATTTTAGTTTTCCCATGTAAAGTTTAACCAATGAAATAAAATGCATCATCTCTATTTAAATTATCTTAAGGGAAATCCAATTTGAGAATCACATGTACATTATTTTCCTCCCCTTGCCCTCATTCGTTGACAGGGATTTTGTAGGCCACCATGCTATTTACTTTGTGGATAGTAGTAGTAAAGGAACGAAGACGGACCTCTTCAGAATTGGCAATAAACTGTGGCCCAGACTCTTCCCATTTTTCAGGGACTACGAGTTCTTTGTCTGTGTAAATGAGTAGATCGAATGCACCTGAATCAGGGGGAAAATAATGGAGTTCGTGCTAAGTTATTTCCAATGGACACCATGCTTTCATTCTTTTGGTATTAAGGAAGCACTAGGTTTGCAAGTCACGTTTCAGCGAGATTTAGAAGGAACAATCAATGTACCTTCTCTTTTAACCCTAATATTAAATGTGGTCTTAAAAACTGCTACTCACCAAAACAGTACTGAATACTTTCATGAGAAACTCAAAGTTCCTACCATCAAAGTTCATAGAGCATGTGAAGTTTGAAAACAGGCAACTGTCTCTTTAAACTTTTCTGTGAAGCAGCGAAGCGAGGATTCATTCTAGTGTGTTAACACACAGCTCAGGTCACGATGGATCTCGAACCTACTTCCCAAACCTAATACTCATAATATTAGAGATACCACACTACCCTGGATTATGAACCTGTAACATGGAACCTCTGGGAAGGTCATATGAGAGGCAGAAAACACAGCCCTAGCTAGGCCTTATAGGGCTTATCAGAACAAACAGATTAAAACAGAAAGCACAAACTGTGGTTGTTTTAATAATAAAGCAAGATTCACAAAAACTTGTAAAAAGAGGTATTTTCTATGTTTCTGAACAAATGTAGCTTTTCTATTAGTAAACAGATCAGTAAACTTATAAACTGGTGAGTAGAGAACAATGATATATAATGACATTTCTTCGAAACAAAAAACATAAGCCTGGGCTCCTAGGATCATAGCATTTAAAGGTATAGGACACTTAAAATAAATCTAATCAATTCTCCTAACTTTAAGAAACTAAGGCCTCAAGAGGCTGAATGATTTGACCAAGGATCTCATAGGTCAAGGTAGAATCTGAACCCAGACCTAGGAGTTCTGGTTCCAAATCTTAAACTTGTTCTACTTCAGTCAGTGGATCTTATAATTTGTTTCTGTTTGGTCCCTTTGGTCCTATTCTTTCACCCTTGATCTGTGACGAAATCATGGCAGTTCAATAAACATGTCAACTAAAATACTTTCATTGATGTGGGAAAGTGATTTGAATGTTTATGGAACTCAGTATCTGTGTCATTAACAAGGTCCTTTTCTTGTTTGAGAATTGGGAGGCTTTGGTTTCAATACCTGGTCTCAGCACTAACTAGCTCTCAGCCTTAGCCAGGTCCTCTCATAGGTGAACATATCTGCCATGCCAACAGGCTCCACAGTCACTAGTCAAATAATCACATGACCACGAAGCTGTAAAACATCCCCAATCACATTCGAGGTTCCGAAGGGTGGGAACCAATCCCAGAATTATTCAAATGTGTTCAGGGTCAACAAAGTTTACACCAAATACTTACAAGCTACTTCTAACAAAGGCAGAAACGTCACAGTGGCTGTGATTTGTCGGATCACTGACCGAATTTCATCTTGGATAGATTTCACCGATTTCTCTCTTGGTGCACTACAAAGGAAACAAAATATATTAGTTCATGATGCTGAATGAATGAAAACTAGAAATAGAAAAGACTTTCTAAGATTCTTATAAACTCAAGCAAACATCTGGTAGGAATAAAAGAGTGTGCTGGAATAAAAGAACAAACAGGCTAAGTCTAACAGTTATTCTGAGAAAAACCAAGCCCATTTCCAAAAAAAGCAGATCACACCCCAACTACTTCACTGTTCAGTGAAGAGATGCTTAACTTGCCATATCAGAGTAATTTCTTAATTACAATTCTATTTATATGAATAATATTTTCTACACCCCAACAAATGACTATTATGTACAAGTTAATGTGTTGGGTTCTAGGGCTACGAGAAGGAAAATGAAGGAGAGAATAAGTTGACTTTGATTTATTAAAAGCAAATTAAAGTCATTGAGACAGCTAGACGGTGGATAGAGTGCCAGGCCAGGAGGCAGGAAGACTCATCTTCCTCAGTTCAAATCAAGCCTCAGACACTTCCTAGCTGTGTAATCCTGGGCAAGTCATTTCATCCTGTTTGCCTCAGTTTCCTTATCTGTGAAATAAGCTGAAGAAGGAAACAGGAAACCACTCCAGCATCTTTGCCAAGAAAACCGAAATGGGATCACAAAGAGCTAGATACAACTGAAAAAACGATTAAACAAAAACCTCTTGAAATTTAAGAAGATAATCCTCATGATCATCTCTGAAATCTAGTGTCTTTATTCATTTCTATTTTTCAGACTTGGCCACACACCTACATTTCTGATTGTGGTATTAGTTTGATTCTGCTTTTAGATTTGTACTTGTGATATCATCAGGTCAGAAAACTAGCAGCCTGCCCTGGAATTTTGTCTTAGACATTAAGTGTCCTGAGGCACTGAGTGGGTAAGTGCAGGGCCCAGGGGCACAGAGGGTAGGATCCCTGTCCACTATCCGACTCATTTCTATTTGCAAAAAAATATGTTCAGATTTTATTTCCTCAAAATGCCGCATACAATTGCCTATATGACAGCAACTATTAAAATTCAGAAATTAACCTTAATACTTTTTAGAAAGTACAACTAAACTAAAAAGCCACTGAAAGAGTATTTGTCATTTAATGGCAAGATTCGCATAAAGCAGCCTGACAGGCTTGGTGGGGTGGTGGTGGTGTGGTGCACGGCTGGAATCCCTGCTGCTTGGGGAGACTGAGGCTGCTGGATTGCTTGAGTCTGGGAATTCTCTGCTGTGGGTGGGTTAAAGCCCTCTGGGTTTCCACAATAAGTATGGAACAGGTATGGTGAGCCCCTGGCCTGGGGGCCAACAGGCAACCTAAGCTAAGGAAGAGCAAACAGGCCTAGGGCTAACTTTCTGTGCTGAATTGTATTGGGATCTGGGCCAAAGGAGACCAAGTCCCAAAATAGTTTAGCACAAAACTAATTAATAAGTACTCTGTTATTGCCCGTGTAGGTTTTCCATTACAGAATTAGTATTGAAAATATTTATTGGGAAAAAATGAATTTAAATAAAAATAACTGAGTACTCACCTGTCTTCTTTTGCAGTCTTGTCACACTCAATATCAAACTGCCACCGTTCAAGGACCTCGCCACTTTCAATATTCGAGATCACCACCACCAACTTCTGAACTGAACAATTATACAGCCAGTCTGCAACATGAGAAAACATCTGTTTTTGTCTGCTGCCAACAGAAGAGATGGCAAGATTTTAAAGCAATCAAATGATTACCAATTTTAAGCATGCAGAGGAATAAGAGAGAATGAACTGAGGAAGGTAATTTGAGGGAAATAGGGGAAAAATGATCACAGGAAGGGCAAAGGTTAACACCGAAATGCACAATCAACGATGTGGGAGAATTCCTACTATAGGGGAATATTTTCTCAATCACTTGCAGGAATTAGTATTTCTAGAGTGAGGAACAGCTGGAAAAAGGGGGCTGGGGCCAAGATCTACAAGGTAATAACAAAAACTGAAGAGGCATCTGAAAATAGGCACCTCAAAAGTTGTAATTCCAAAAGAAATACAGATTAAAGGACTAAGTATAGAAGTCCTGAATCAAAGAATAAAAGTCTAGAAGAGTTAGAAAGGTAAGGACAAGTATTTTATACACCTAAAAAGTACTATGGGAAAGGGAGGAGTTGTTATTAATCTGCATGCCACCATTAACCATTTGTCATCCAAAATCACAGCACAGGCAGGATGCCAAACCAGGTCTTCCGATTTTCAAACTAGAGTCTTCCTTTGCTCTCTTCTTTACTCTAGGTTTCCTCAATGGAAACCCCTCTCTCCAAAGTGCTAACAATCTCCTATTTGCCAAATCCACTGGCCTGTTCTAATCCTCAGCCTTCTGGACCTCATTCTCTCCAGTTGGTGACACTAGTGATCACCCCTTCTTGATCCTCTCTTCTAAGTTTTTGGGATCCTGCTTCCTACCTCTCTGACCCATCTTCCTCAGTCTGTTCTCCTGGATCTTCTTCCAGGTTACACTTGATAACTGTGCATGTCCCCAGGGCCCAGTCCTGGGCCTCTCTTCTCACCGTTTCTCAGAACTATTTCACTTGGTAACCTCATCAAATCCCCAGGATCCAATTGTCATACTATGCAGAGGATTCTCAGATCTCTTCATGGGGCACCAAATTTCTCTCATGACCTCCAATCTCACATCTCTAAACTCCTATTGAACACCCAGACCTAAATGTCTCTAGATATCATAAACAATCTGTTCAAAACTCAACTCTTCTTTGCCCCCAAAGCCCCATCTCCCTCTTCCTACGTACCTGACACTTAGAGGACACCACATCATAGCAGTCACCCAGGCTTAAAACCAAGGTGTCACCCTGATTTCTTCTTCTCTCACCCCCAAATCCATTCAGTTACCATACCCTGCTGATTCCACCTTCAGAATATTTCTTGTATACATGCCCCTTTCTACTCTAACCTTGCCGCTGCCTGGGTGCAGGCCCTCATCCCCGGGTTAGTGTCACAGTCTTTCTGCCTCACGTTTTTCTCCAGGACAGCCTGTCCTCCGTAGCGCTCAAAATCGAATAAACTCTAGTGGCTCCAACATTAAAAACAGGATAAAATGAAAAATCCTCTTTATGGTGGTTAAAACCCTCTATGACCTGGCTGGCCCCTTCCTACTTCTGAAACATCCTTCCATTGGGCCACTCTCAGACATAGTGCCCTGGCCTCCTGGCTGGTCACCAATGACTCCATCGCAGAGCTCCTGCCACTCTCTCTGGCAGGCCCAATGCCTGGGGCGGCACAGTGCCCTGGCCTCCTGGCTAGTTACCAACGGGACCCAACATCACTTGGCTCCTGCCGCTCTCTCTGGCAGGCACAATGCCTGGGGCAGTCTTCCCCCTCATCTCTGACTCCTGTTTCCTTCAATTCTCTAAAAATTCTCACCTTCTACAGATGCGAGATGAGGTCCTGGAGGAATGTCCACTCTGAGGCCCTGCTCTCTGGGTGAGAGATGGCCTCTCCCCAAAAACTCTCCAGATCTCCAATGCTGGAGGCAAGATCTAATCACCTCTGCCACTGTTCCAGAAGGGGGTGAATACATCCACTCCAGGATGACCCCCCCCCATCATCCCTGTAGCTTCCCATTCTATTACCCCACCCCACACCAATCTGGGGGCTTGGGGAATTTTATATTTTTAATTCCCCTGACCAGTCAGTGATCATGGCTACAAAATCCCAAAGCTGAAAAATAAAGCTATATTCCAATCAGTAGTCTTAATGGTACTAAGAGCTGGCATTTATATAGCACTTTTAGGATTCTACTAATTAGGTCTCTGTGAAAGAGTTGCTATTTTATTATCTTTGTTTTACAGATGAAGAAACTTGGGCTGGCAGAAATTAAGTGATACACCCAGGGTCACTTGTCCGAGGCACCATTCAAATACAGGCTTTCTTGTCTGCAGGTCCAACTCTTATTTGCTGTATGCTTGTTACAATTATGTCAATTTTAAACATGCTTCTTCTAGCCAACTCCCTTAGGCATTTCTGTCCTTCTAGTGTTTCGGCTCACAATCCTGGAGTCATCCTGGATCCTTAGTCTCCCTCATCCCCATATCCAAGCTGGTGCCAAGGCCTGCCTATTCCCCCCAACAGCACCTCTCAGATGTGTCCCCTTCTCTCCTCTCTCCGCACACCTGGATCATTGCAACACTTGCTGGAGAAGGTGGCAGAGGAGGGGTATCTGCCTGCCTGCCTAAAGTCAAAATCCATGCTCTACTCAGTTGAAGTGGTGTTCCTAAAGGAAAGCTCTAACCATGACACCCCACTGTCCCTGTTCACCACACTCCCTAGCACTTCCAGGATCAAACATAAGATCCTGTTTCGGCTCCCACCCTTCTTCCAGTCTCCTTATACCTGATACCTCCCTCCCTTAGCATGAGCCCTACCATCCAGTGACAATGGCCTCCTCACCATTCCTGCAAGACACTTCCATATCTCCAGATCCCAAGAATTGTCAGTGGCTGTCTGCCATGCATAGAATTCTGTCTCTCCTCCTCTCTACTCCCTGGCCTCCTCTGAGTTCCAGTTAAAAATCCCACTTTCTACAGAAAGTCTTTCCCAATCCCCCTCAATTCTAGTGCCTTCTCTCTGTTGCTTATTTCCAATTTATCCTGCCTACTGAAAAAGAAATCAGCTCTTTTTGATTACTTTGATTATAGGATTAGATTCCTTTCTTTAGAAGAGCTAGCCTTAAATTAAGCCAGATTAGCATAGTTTCTTAAGTGTAGGTTACCTATAGATTTATAAGGTTTTTCAAAAGGCTAAGTCCTAGCAGAAAGGGGAGGGAGGAGGTGACCAAAGGCAAAGCAGAAAGCAGAGCTGACCAGAAGCCAAGTTCTCCTTTCTAGCATCTGGAGGAAGGTTATCCAAAGGTTAAGTCCCCTTTTCTTTTTCTTCAGCTAAGGCAGGTTCCCCACTTCTGAGCTAGAGTCTAAGTTGAGTAATGGACTCTGTTAAGGAATATGGGGAGGGGTGACTGCTAACCACTGGCCACAAGTTCCTCTTTCCAAGTCTACTTTCTGGTTACAAAAGGTAAACACTTGGAGGAAAACATCTGGCAGAGGATTAAGAAAGTCTGGGAGAAGCTAACTAGAAAGCTGATCTGCCTTGTCCAAACGAATTATGCTCAAAACAAGTTTCTGTAATTTTTCTGATACCTCTCTTTTGTTATAAAATCCATCTCTGTTAATCACTTCTTGTCTCTGACCTCTGAGAAGTCAGGTGACCTGGTTTAATACACAAATGCTAGTTCTGCAGATTAAATCATAGCTTGGTAACTTTGTCCTCAGCTTTTTATTTCAGATAATCAATTTTAACAATATGGCTTGCTTGTACATAGTTGTTGGTCTTCCATCACACTGAGAGCCCTTGAGAACAGGGGCTGTCTATCTTTATTTGGCTCCCCAGTGCTTAGCACAGTACAGCCCCAACACATAATAGATGTTAAATAAGTACTTCTTGACTGATGAGACACGATTTCTTTTTGACATCAAATTCTATTTCAAATGGTATGATAAAAACCTCCAGTGCAGAGTCTTGATTTTTCAACTATGAACCTAGATTCTCCTACATCTGGTTAGGCAAGGCCTGGAAATGGGCAAAACCATTTATTTTAGCTGAAATACCTTTTAGTTGGTCCACCACATTATTCAAGTATTTTATGAGATCGGGATCCGTGGTCACAAGCAAAGTCAGTCCATATTTCTGCACCCGAGTAAAGGTTTCAGATGGGTATATGCCACGCTGGTATAAGATGCTGTTGATGCCAAATGCTGAAAGCAAAAAGAAAAGAAATGTTTAAAGGTCACAAAATGCTTCAATTTAAGTCCAATTTGGTAGAAAAGAAACCCGTAGATAAAAATAAAGCTTTATATTAAATGCAATTATATACCCACCTCTCCTATTTTGATTTTTCCCTGCAGAAAATATTCTAGTTTTTATGGTCAGTAACCGTCCAAGGCGGAAATAATCCTGAGGTCTGGCCATAAAAATGTGAATTTTCTCATGGATATGTTTCAGTTCAACGCATGTATGAAAACAGAAGTAGCGAATACTCATTATTCCCATCCACACATAAGAGCTGGCATATAAGGATTTTAAGGTCACTAAAGATCAGTGACCAGCCTTCTGTGAGGAGCCTCTTACAGATCAGCTAGGCTGGGCTTTAAAGCTCATCCCTGGGCTGGTACCAGAGGCTTCCCAGGCTGGTTAAAAGTGCCTGGTACTGCCGCCTGAGGATAAATCAGCCCCAGGGGAGGAGGGGTCTGAGCCTGGCTTTGGCGGAGGGGGAAGGATCGCGGCCCCAGAAGGGGCGTTCACAAGACCAGCACTGCCCCCCCCCCCCCCCGTTTTTAGCTTCCATTGCGGTCCAGGCCGCTAAGAGCAAACAGAGGAGTAAACAAAACTCTGCAGACTGGATACAGTTGACGAACTTTCCTCGCACGTTGTTAGAATTTCAGGAAAGGGCCGTTTCTCACGCTCAGATACAATGTGCAAGGATCACCTATCACCGGAGCTGTCTTCACGGAGCCCGGGCCATGCCCGCGGTCATTGGGAGGGGTGCTCCGGCTCTCGGCTCCTACGTCCCTCGGCTGAGCCTCAGTTTCCCCGTGTGTAATGAATGGGGAGGGCAGCTGAGTGGAGCACCGGGCCTGGAGTCAGGAGGAGGTGAGTTCAAATGCGACCTCAGACACTTCCCAACTCGGTGACTCTGAGTAGGTCATTGAACTCTGTCTGCCTCAGTTTCCTCATCTGTAAAATGAGCCGGAGAAGGAAACAGCCAACCGCTCCGGTATATCTGCCCAGAAAACCCCGAATGGGGTCACGCTGGGTCAGACTGGAACGACTGGACTACGACGGAGCGGGTATCTGGAGGCCGCGGTGCCAGGCTCCCGAGTCACTAGACGAGGCCGGCGGCTACTTAACAGAGAAGGACACTGAGGGAGCACGGGCTCCCGGGTAAGGGTCGGGGCGGCACTCACAGAAGAACTCGGCGACAATGTCGGCGCTGCCGCGCAGGGTGATGCCCTGGTCCCGGGTGAGCTGCCGCTCCATGGCCACCGTCACGGCGCAGCGGCAGGAGCTCCAGCTACTTCACAACAGCACCGCCGCCACGTTCAAAAACAGCCGCGCCAGGAACGTCACCGCGCGCGCCTCGGCAGGGGGCGCGGCTCGGACACGACGCACGCGCACTCCCGTCCCCCTCGCGCGTCCCACTCTGCGCAAGCGCCATCGGGGCCTGGGCGCTGGCCTTCCTCCAAGGCCCCCACCCTCGCGCAGGCGCACGAGGCATTCTACAGCTTCCCGCCGTTCTTTCAACCTCCAGCGTCCGGTTGTGGGCGGAAGGAAGCCGCTGTGCCTCGGCGCAGGCGCGGCCTCTCCTCAGGAGTCCACCCCGCCTCTTGCGCGTGTGCCGCGCAGGCGCAATCCTTCTGCCAGCATGGACCTTTCCCCGCCCCTCCCGGGAAGGTGGGAGCAGCAACCCGGAAAGCAAGTCCCGCCCAATTCCCTCCCCTCGACACAGATGAGGAAGCAGAGGCTGGCGGTCTGTGAGTGCGCGGCGCCGCTCCCTCGGCCTGCATCAGAGTCTGAGACGCACGTCCTTTGGCAACCGCATAGGATGGACTTTTAAAAGGCGGGACCCCGCGCGTAGACCTCGGGGAAGGCTGCGAACCTTGACAGGGGATAGAAGCTGGGAGCGGGCTGCAGCCTTCCCCATCGGCCACTTTGTGCCGTCCTGCCCGACCTTCCTCGCCCCATCCAGGGTTCAACGGGCAGAGGTCCTGGAGGGGGTGGCCATTTCCTTCTCCAGCCCTTTGACAGATGAGGAAACTGAGGCAGAGTCACGTGACTTGCCCAGGGTCACCCATCTAGGAAGTGTCTGAGGTCGCATTTGCACTCAGAAACAGGAGTCTTCTTGATTCCAAGCGCAATGCTCTGTGGCGCCCCTGGCGGCTCCCCATGGCTCAACACAAACTAATAAAGTCATGGCCTGCGGGCCCCCCCCCGCCGCCCCGACATTTTACAGTTTAACGAGGAAAAGTCTTTATAAAAAGAAGAAAAAAACTTTAAAAACAAATCTGTGTTGTGCACTGGAAAATAGGTTTGAATTATCTTGGTGGTGACAATGGACAATGAACTGGGAGCTCCCCCACATCGGGGACTGCTTGGTTTCTTTGCTTTCTTTTGGCATTTTTATGCCCCCGTTGCCTAGGTGGCTAATTAATTCTAGTTGAATGACTGGCTGACCATTTCATACCAAAGACCCTGACTTTTTCCACATATTGCAAATATCTCATGGGAAATGGGACCTTAGAGATCATCTTTTCTGAGCCCATACTTTTCTGCAGGAGGAAGCAGCAGCAGAAAGTCTACATGATTTGCCCAAAGTCACACGTGGAGTAAGTTAGTGGCTGAGCCAGAATTTGAACTTAGGACTGCTGAGCCCAAATCACTTCTCCTTCAAACATACCAGGTGATTATTAAAGCCCTTTGAATACTGTTGTCGTTCATCCTGTGTTCTTGAAGAGCTCCAATGACAGCAGGAGGGTGATGTCTTGACCCGCCGATGAATTGGGTTTAAGTGAGGCAGGGCTGTGCAAAGTTATGAGCCTCGCTCTTTCCTCCAGTCATCAGAGTCCAGTGGCCAGACAAGAGCCAGGCTGACTGGAGATGGGCCCCATTTGAATACAGGAAGTTGAAGGTGAAGGGCTACCAATATAACCATATGTCTGCCCATAGGTCTAGAGCTCTATCCAGTGATACTCAACTGCCATCTACAGTAGCTCTTATACATAATGTACTTTTAAATGCTAGTGTGTTGTTCCTCCCTTCCCCTACCACCTCTTTGCCCACCATCTTCTCTGACCTGACAGACAAATGGGGGAGACAAAATGCAAACAAGTATATGCAGAGAAGATATATACAAGGTAAATCAGAGGTAATCTCAGAGGAAATGAACTCACTTTAATGAGGACCAGGAAAGGCTCCCTGCAGAGAGGCAAAGATGAGGAGGGGCAGTGTGGCAGGCATGGGGAGAAAGCCAGAGAGAATGCCCCAGAGTCCAGAGGTGGGGTTTCTTGTTCATGGAACAGCCAGAAGGCCAATGTCACCAGATCTCAGAGTACATGGAAGAGACCAGAGGGGGCAACTTCCTGTACGCTTTGTCTCCATTCCAAATCAGAAGCCTTACTGACTCCACTCACACATAGTGATGATGACAAGCTTGACTATCCTTTCTTTTCTTTGAGACCTGGGAAAGGTGTTCCTGGCCCAAATCAACAAAGTGTCCTAAAGTCTCTCTAATTAAGTGTTTTTGATTCCCCAAATCTCTATGGGAACAACTAGGTGGAATTTCTCCAATTACCCTAGACTGGATTATTGCACTCACCTGGGATGGAGCAGGTGGAGGAAATGGCTCAGGAGGCCAGCAAGCATAAGAAGGCAACTTGGTACAGATTAAGCAAAATGAAATAACTTTTTTTTTCGAAAAAATAAAAACCCTATATGGTCATGTGCTATAAATATAAAAGTGTTTTTGACATACCACATTAATTGCCAGAGCCAGAAAGTTAACTTTCAGCACAGTGGACAGAGCACTGGACCTGGAGTCAGAAGACCTGAACTCAAATTCCACTTCAGACATTTACTAGCTGTGTGACCCTTGGTAAGTCACTTAACTTGTCTTTGCCTCAGTTTCCTTATCTGTAAAATAGAGATGATAATAACATCCTCTCCCTATTTATTTTGAGGATTGAATGAGTTAGAGTGTAGTGTTCTGTGAACCTTAAAGTGCTCTATAAATCCCTATAATTAATACTCATATCACATTCTGCACTATCATTATATTTGTTGTTTGTTATAATGAATGATACTAATATTTTTTGAGGCAATCAGGGTTAAGTGCCCAGGTTCACACAGATAATGAGTGTCTGAGGCTAGATTTGCACTCAGGTCCTGCTGGCTCCATGGCCAGGCAGTGCCCCATGCCCTGCACCACTAGTTGCCCAGAATAATACTAATGATGATGATGATGACAGCACCTATTCGAGCACCCTCATTTTACAAATGTCCAGAGAGGTTGGGTAATTTGCTCCAGCTTACTCAGCACATGATTGTAAATCCTCCTGACTGCTGTTCAGTCATTTCAGTCATGTTGGACTCTCCATGACCCCATTCGGGGGGTTTCTTGGCAAAGATTCTGGAGTAGTTTGCCATTTTCTTCTCCAGCTTATTTTACAGATGGAGAAACTGAGGCAAACAGGGTTAAATGGCTTGGTTAGGATCACACAGCTAGTCAGTGTCTGAGGCCAGATTTGAACTTAGGAAGATGAGTCTGACTCTAGACCCGGCTCTCTATCCACTGCAGCATGACCTAGCCTCATGCATATTCTGGTGCTGTTTGAAAATATTGAAGGAGTCTTTCATTCTTGAAATTTTGGCTTGAAAAAGAACTGATTTTAGATAGGATTTTCTTTCTGTGTACAAGTGGAACCCCAATAAAAGGGGATTTTGCTTTAACAGAAATCTTTCTGGACATTAAACCATTTGGCCAGAAGATGGCACTGTTTAGCTATCAAACAGGAATCTTTAAAACTCATCCTAAGAATTTGGAAACTAGGTTCTTAAAAGTTGGAAGGACTTCGGAGGTTATCAATCATGTGTTTCGGACACTCCTTTCTCCTCCTCCTCTCCTGCCTCTCCGTTTTACAAAAGAGGAAGCAATCGGGAGCTGCTAAGAGTCCAATGTTCGTTCTACTGTTTCTAGTTTTAAAAACACATTCATTTTAGACAGTTCTGCTAACTTCTAATAGTGATGAAAAACCGAGACCTAAGAAGTTATGAATTCAAATAGATGAAAAATTTTAATAAAATGATTTATAATATTCCTCTCCCCCCTCCACCACCAGCATCCTCAAACACCCTACTTCTTCTAAGAAAAATAGCTGTGTTCTTCAGTGTCGTGGGTTGTCGTGGGTCGCTGCCATGGAAAATAGCATTGCCTGGCCCTCCCTGTTCTGATGTACTTAACTCTGTCTACGTAGTGAGATGGGATTTAAGTTGAGTCTTGAAGAGCAGATACTGTCTGTCACCTCACCCATACTGACAGGATTGGAGATTTAGAGCTGGGGGGCCCCTTATAGCCAGCCAATCAAACACCTCGTCTTAGAGATGAGGAATTGAGGCCCAGAGAAGAGAGATTTTGGCAGAGTCACGTAGATAGTGGCAGGGATGGAATTTGAACCCTCTACCTCTTGCTACTATACCCAAAGCCTCTGTAGTTTGGTAGAGTGGATGGAAGCTTTTGTGTCTCTGGTGTTGACCCAGGGCGTGCCAATGATGTATCAGAAAAAAGGCTCTGGTGGTACAGATAGTATAGTAATTGTATAAAGTCCCAAAACACTATGAGGTATCCTCAGTGAAATCCATAGTCATTTGATTATCCTCACCAAAAATGGAATGTGGAAGAAAAATAAATCTTGCCCAATATGCAGTTGGATGGGCAGCCTCCTGACTTACTCAATCAAAATACTTGTGTGTATATCCCTCTTGCACAACTGCATTCAGACCCACTGGAAAGGCAAGAGTTTTTCTTACTGGGAGAGGCACAGGTCTTCGCCTCCACCCAGACACTCAGATTCACCCTAGTGGTGGTTTCGTGGACCAAGACTGACTTGAGGAGAGTGACATGGAGTTGAAATAAGTTTCCTTACCCTGTCTCTGATCAAACAGAAGACTGAGCTAGGAAGTGGAAGCTCACAGACACAATCTAAAGAAATTGAGAGACAGGGTTTAAGGGTGTCTCAGGCTGATTATATTCTGGTTTGAATAACAAAAGAGCTCACACCCCCTTAGAAAAAAATCTTAAAGAGTTGATAAAATCCTTCCTTGTTTTGGCTTTAAAAGTCCTTCACAACTTGTCCCCTTCTTCCCTTCATGGCCTTCTTATATTTCCAGCCCTTCCAGACACTGGAGCTACAATGACCTTCCATGAATGTGATGCCTTCTTGAACGTGCTTTTGCTCTGTCTCTTCGTTTCCAGGACTGTGTTTGAACCAGCTCAAATCCCAACTATGCCAGGAATCCTTTCCTAGTCTTGGCAGCTGCTAACGCCCTCTCCTCTCAGGTTACCTTCTGTCTAATCTGTACATGTCTTGTGTGGGCCTAGTTGTTTACATCTTGTCTCCCCATTAGAATGCGGGCTTCTTGAAGGCAGGGACTGTTCTTGCCTTCCTTTGTATCTCTAGAACTTGGCATAGTGCCTAGTTCATAGGAAGTCCTTAATTTTGACTGATTGACTAGATCTTGTTTAAAATCTTGCCTCTGTCACTTATCACCTGTGTGGTTCTGGACAATTCATTTAACCACCTCATATTTTGGACTAGATGACTTCTGAGGTCTCTTTCTGCTCTAGACTTCCTTCACCCTAAGAAAGGGTGTACCCCAAGGCTCCATCATGGACATTTATCTTCTCTTTAGTGATCTCATCACTACCCTTGGATTCAATTATCATTTCTATGCTGATAACTCCCAAATCTACATATTTAGCCCTCATATCTCTTCTGGGATCCAATCTAGCATTTCCAGCTGCCTGCATCCATCTCCACCTGGATGGACTGTAGGCATCTCAAACGCAACATGTCCATAACAAAATCCATTATTTTTCCTCCCCAAACTATCCCATTTCCAAACTTCCCTATTTCTGTGAAGAGCACCACCAGGTTATCAAACCATGAGTCATCCTAGATTTGTCATTCCCGTTCACCTCTTACCTTCCCCCTCCCATCTGATCAGTTGCCAAGTCTTGATTCCATTTCCTTGACATCTTTTCCATCCATTCTGTTCTCTCTCATTCATACCACAATTACCCTAGTCCAGGCCCTTATCTCCTCTTGTATTGCATTAGTCCCCCTAATTGTTCTTCCTGATTCCAGGCTCCCTCCTCTCTAGTCTGTCTCTATAAACCACCCATTTCAAATTCCAAGAGTACAGATCTGGCCACAGCACTTTCTTTCACAAAAAGCTTCATTGCCTCCCTGGTGCCTTTTGGATATGCTCTCAACTCCTCTCTTTAGGATTTAAAGCCCTCATAGTCTGGCTCCAGTCTTTTTTTCCAGCCTGATTACACATCCTTCCCCTTCGTAGATTCTATGCCCAACCCAGGCTGGCCCATTTGTTTTCCCTTGTACAAAACCTTCTATCTTTTCTCTACTGTGCTTTCAACCAGCTGTCCCCCATGCCTAGAATCCTCTCCTGCTTCACTTCTGTCTCCTGAAACAACTAGCTGCATTCAAGGCTCCCATCAGATGCCTTCATCTCTTACTTGAAGCCTTTCCTGATCCTCCAAGCCACCCCATCCTCCACAATCACAGCATATTTGTTTTGTATATATACTTATAACTGGGGATCTGTACTCTTTCACTGAGCCTGCATGAAGCCGAGAGGACATGGTGTGTACACCAGAGGACTGGCTAATGAGAGCAGTCTTTGTAAGCATGTCGGAGTGCCCACCGATGCAATTCCCCAAAGTGGAAGAGTCTGGGCAAACCTGATTTATGATGATGAGTTATACAAATGACTCATAGAGATTTAGAGCATGCACACATAATCCACTCTCCTCGGAGACTGAGTGATAGAGGGGAAAGTGTGTCCCTGAGGTTTTGGAGAAGAAATGTTTGTACTTCTGTGATTGCTGTATCTTCAAAGTTCATATCTTTTGTAAAAATCTAATTGTTGGTTAAATGGAACTGGCATATTATTTACTAGTGACTAATAGTGGGAGGAACACACTAGAATGGGGATTCAAATGGATAACATTAGAGAAAGACCTCTGTCTCCCCTGACCAGTCTCCTCAGAGACTCCTGACCAGTCTCCTAGAGATCTGAGAGGGAATTGTAGTTAACCTAGCTCATGGAGAATGAATCCAGACTCCTTGCTATATATTATATTTACTTATCCATGTATTTATCTCCTCTCTAGTAGAATTCTTAAAGTCAGGAAATGTTTCACCTTTGTCTTTATATGCCCAACAGCTAGTTTAGGGTTTGGCATGTAGTAGGTGCTTAATAAATGCTTGTTGATTTTTGTAGGTCTACATCCTAAGTGGTTTAGAATGCTTCTTCTCTCCATTGGGAGTAGGAATTGTTTCATTGTTTGTACCCCCAGAGTCTAGGACTGTGCCTAGAACATTGTAGGTGCTTAATAAATGCTAGTTTATTGATCGATTCAATCAACTGTCTTCTGTTTCTGACCACTGCCTTCCTTAATTTACTCTTCCTCTTATCACCACCCCCTTTCTCTTAGCCATTCCCCTCCTACTTCCCTGTTGGATAAGTCCCTTCTGATTTCTCACTCATGTTTTCCTTTTTATGCTTCTCTTGAGTCTTGTTTTTGAATGCCAAATTTTCTATTCAGCTCTTGTCTTTTCATCAGGAATGCTTGAAAGTCTTCTCTTTCATTAATTGTTATTCCCCCTCCCCCTAGCTTCTTTCCCTTTTGGGATATCATATTCCAAGCCCTCTGGTCCTTTATATTGGTAGCTGCTAAATCTTGTGTGTTGCTGACTGTGGCTCAATTGTATTTTAATAGTTTCTTTCTGGCTGCTTTCAGTATTTTATCCCTGGCCTGAGAGTTCTAGAATTGGAGAGTTTTTACTTTGGGATTTCTTTCAGGAAATAAATGTTGGATTCTTTCAATTTCTACTCTGCCCTCTGGTTCTAAGATATCTGGGCAGTTTTCCTTTATAATTTCTTGAAATATGATATCTAGGTTCTTTTTTTATTATGCATTTCAGATAGTCCAATCATTCTTAAATTATCTCTCCTCAATATTTTTCTGGTCAATCATCTTTCTGATGAGATATTTCTCATTTTCTTCATTTTTTAAGTCTTTTGACTTTATTTTATTGTTTCTTGGTATTTCATGGAATTATCAGTTTCCACTTTTCTCATTCTGATTTTTAAGGAGTTATTTTCTTTGGTATTTTTGTGCCTCTTTTATCAAGCTATTAATTCTCATTTCATAATTTTCTTGAATTGCTCTCATTTCTTTTCCCAATTTTCCTCTATTACTTAGTTGATTTTTGGTTTAAAAATGATTGCAAATTCAAACATTTATTATCTAACTCCAGTTGTTGTTTTGTTCAGTCGTGCAATTCTTTATGACTCCATTTGGGATTTTCTTGACAAAGACACTGGCTGGGGTGGTTTGCCACTTCCTTCACCAGATCATTTTACAGATGAGGAAAATGAGACAAACAGGGTCTTAGTTGCTTTTTAATATCTTTTTTATCTCTTTAATTTTTCTAGAAATTTTTGTTTGTTCTTTCCCACTCTACATTTAACTTTGAGGCTTTGCTTGTAGATTTTTTCAAGTAATTTTCTTCTTCTGAGTTTGTGTCTTGAGCTTCCCTCTGACCATAGTAGCTTTTTGTAATCAGCTTTTCCCTGCCCTCGCCACTCCTCCCTATCCCAGTTTGCTCATTTTTTTTTTCCAGCCCATTTCTTGACTTCAGATTTTATGTTAGAATTGGACTGTTCACCTCTGGAGGTTAGGGGATGTCTGGACTGAGTTTCTGCTGCTTTTATAGAGCAGTGAGTCCCTGTAAGTTTTCAGTATTCCCAAAGTGTTGGAATCTGGGTAGAGATCTGATAACTACCTTTCTGGTCTACGGTCCTTCTACAGGTAAGGCCACTGATACCTCATGATCTCAGTCACTCTTCTCTACACTGGAACTGTGACCCAGAACTGAGTAAAGGGCACTGCAGTTGCCAAATGGTGCCTGATCCTGTGCCAGGTGTTAACACAGGGGTCTCCTAGAATCTCTTTCTGACTAAATGTTTAGTTTCCTTGCCAGCTCTTTATGCTGGGTGCTTCTAGTGCCACCACAACTGCTACTGCTGTGGCCTCCAAGGGCCAAAGCTAGTTCAGGACCACTTCTGCCGCACTACTTTTGCCACACTCTATTTTTGCCACACTCCCAACTAGCTTCCACCCCAGTGTCTATAGACCCCTCTTTCTGTCCTCCTAAGCTGCCCTGGGCTGGAAAAATGACTCACCATGACTTGTGTTTATCCTACTCAGAATTTGGTTTGACAGTGTTTTAAAAGTTATCTAGAGGGGCATTTTGGTAGAGCTAGGCAAAAATCCTTACTTTATGCCACCATCTTGGCTCTGCCCCCTAAATCAATTCTCTTCTCTTTTTTTGTATTTTCATTTTGTTTTAAATAAATACAAAATAAGAAAAAAAAAGAAACAAACTTAAATACTAAAACTAAAATAATACAAAATAAGAAAAGAGAAAAAAAGCATTTCCACATGCACAGCAGAACATGAGAGGATTAAAAATATGTAGCAATAAATTTCCATTTCAAGAAAGTCTATATAAAAAATGCTATGCAATGTGTTGAATCAATCCTTTTCTGCCAGACCATCCATACTCTTAACTTAATCTCTCTATTTTATACCTAGAGAAAAGCCTAAATTTTGGGTCAAGTATAGAATAGCTCCTAACCTTCTTATGGTATTTACCTAGGAGAAAAGAGTAATTTTGTTTTCAGTAAATTAGGGGGTGGGATACATACTTGTTAAATCCTTTCTTTGCTACTGCTTTTGAGTCATCTAAGTGATCCTAAGGAAAGGTCTTTACTGACTCTCACTCTTTCCTCTCTATGCCCCATCTCTTTGTCAACAGGAAGTGGGATGTGGAAAAAGAAAAAGAGATATCCTAGTCAATCATTCAGGGGCCAAAAATCTCCATTACCTGACCCAAATGTGAGATACTGTGTACTATAAAGGTGATTGATCTTCCAAATAAGCTTGGCACCAGGCTAGCAGTATTAAACACAAATACATAATATTTGGATACACAACCCTTCCACAGCTGTCAGAACAATCTTCCTATGACCCAAGTCTAAGCACATGACTTGTTAATAACAATAGCTAACATTTATTTAGCACTTGAGGGTTCGCCAAGTGCTATAGATATATTATTGCATTTGGTCCTTTTATCAACTCTACGAAGTAGATACTATATTATCCTCATTGTATAGATAAGGAAACTGCAGCTTAGAGAGATTGAGTCCCTGGGGACAAGGGTCACACAGTGTGAGTGTGTATGTGAGATAATTGGAGCATAGTTGTTCCTGATCTCAAGATTTCAACTGATCTCAAGTTCAATGTTCTATCTACCACATAACCATCTTATACTCCCCTTCAGGAACTCTTTATTGCCTCCGATGAACTGCAAATTCCTTTTCTTGGCCTTTTAGACCCCTCTTCCACAAACTGGTTCTAAACTCCCTTTCCACCCTTACTTCCCATAATTTCCCTTTGCATAGTCTATACCTTGTCAAAATGGGTCTTCTAGCTTCTCCGGATCTTCCCATGCCCTTTTTCTCCTTTACATATTTGCATAAGGTGTCCTTGCTTGGTCTTCTTCCTCGTTTTAGGATTAGAACTTTTAGAATCTTTCCCAAAGTTTTCCTCCTTGATTCCGTTCCTGATCCCCATAGTTGCTGGTGGTCTCTTTTGCCCCCTTGCATTATATATCCCTTAGTAGAATTTAAGTGCCTTTGGGTAAGAGATTGTTATGTCTGTAAATACAGACTCCAACAGTACTTTGATATTGCAGGTCCTTAATAGATACCTGTTGATTGGTTGGTTGTTTGACTCATTCATTGATTCATTCATTCATCCCTTTGTTTGTTTATGGTCCAGACTTGTGATTTCATTGGACTAGGGGACTCTTTGCTAAGGAAATTCTCTCTCTACCTAGGCAGATGGGCAACTTTCTTCAGCTTGCTAGTTTTAGAGCTGCTTAGAGCACTGAAAGTGCTTTCCCCAGGGTCACATGGCTAGTTTGTGGCAGAGACAAGACTCCAGAGTCATCTTGACAACACCACGAGTTCACCATTGCCTGTGCTGTGTTGGCTCTCATAGATGGTATGTATGTGTGTGTACTGCATTAAATTCAGTTCAATGTCATATCTGATCAAAAAGGATTAAAGTAGAGAGGAATCCAATGATTGCATGAGGAGCCAAGTGGAAGAAGGGAGCCAGAGAGCAGAAGTGGGGAGTAACTAAAGTTGCCTAAGCTGATGTCATAGATCTTTCTTGCTTGAATAACAAACAGGACATCAGAGTTCAGGTTGAGAGCCAGAATTTCTATAGACGACCATCTTGTGTGTAATGAGTATACATCTATGTTTCCTCTTGATCTGCAAAGAAACATAATGTGGCAGATCTAGTGTTTGAGACTCAGGAGACATAGGTTTGACTCCTGCCTTGACACTTTCTTGTGTGTGCCTCTGAGTGAGTCACTTAACCAGAGGCTCAGTTTTTCCTTCTGTAAAATGATGTGATGATATTTTGACTAAGGTTGTGTAAAGATTATTGGAAAGAATTTCATCAGTTTGGGGGCAATCCCAGTGAGGGAACTCTCCCCAGTGACTCAGCTAGCAACAAATCTAAGAGGGGAGGACTAGGAAGGTATCTGAGGCTCATAAAAATTAAATGTTTTGGCCAGAGTCACACAGCTAGTAAATAAAAGGTAAGAGGCACCAGAACCTTCATCCAGTTTATTCTCAGGTCCTCCCCACCCTCTATAGCATCCATTCATTGAAGAAGTACTTATTAAATATCTGCTATGTTCTGAGGATTGCCAGATGCTAGGAACCCAAAGAGAAAAACCAAAATGTGTTCCTACCCTACAGAACTTCTGTTTTCCCAGAAAACTGTTGGAAAGAAAGGGCTCTTCTTTAGTAATGTAGGCAATTTTAACAATTCATTTAATAATTATTGTGTAAATGAGAGTATATTTAATTTTTATCTACCTAAGAATATCAACAAGGTATATAGTGTATCCTCATAGCCACTTTAAAGTGTGTTGCATCAAAACTGAGAGTAGTAAAGAGGGAGCCAGACCTAGGTTCAAGTCTGCCACATATGGGGTCCTCCTCCTCTGCCTCCTCCTCTTCTGCCTCTTCCTCTACTTCCACCTCCTTCTCTCCCCCTTCCCCTCCCAGCTCATGAGAGTTAAGCCATAGATGTCTGCTTGTTGATCATTTCTGGTTGGTTCATCATGGAATTGGTTTCCTCCAAGGATGAATGCCCATTGGTACTCATAAAAATGGTAAAAGTAGGGATAAAATAAATTTTGCAGTAGATAAGTCTTTAAAGATCACACTTCCTTGTCCACTGGTGTTTGGCCTTTTTTCTCTTCTGGGTTCATATAGCATGTATGGACACACTGTTTGCTAATTTAATTTGAGAGTCAGGAGATCTGAATTTTGATCCTGAATCTGCCACTACTGACCTCTTTGTAATCCAGGGCAAGTTTTTTAAACACTTTTGTCCTCTGCTTCCTCAATTGCAAATTAAAAGCTTAAAGTTAGTTATTTCTAAAGTTCTTTTCAGGGGCAGAGCCAAGATGGCAGCTGGGAAGCAGTGACTGGCGTGAGCTCCCCACCAAGTCCCTCCAAAAACCTATAAAAAAATGGCTCTGAACCAATTCTAGAGCTGCAGAACCCACAAAGTGGCAGAGGGAAGCAGGGCTCCAGCCCAGGACAGCCTGGATGGTCTCTGGGTAAGATCTGTTCCACATGGAGCTCCCAGCCCCCAGCTGAGGGGAGCGGAGCTGAGCCCAGCGCGCATGGCGAACAGACCAGACGTGGACCTACCAGACCAGGAGACGAGCGGAGAGTGCCCTGGC
>CM053623.1:356328239-356367567 GCA_028646595.1 Phalanger gymnotis
GGGCCAGAAGCAACTGCAGCTGTAGTTCTGTAGCTGCCCCACCTCTGCTGCCCCCAGAGGCAGTGGCCCAACTGCAAACTCCCTGTCCCCAGCAGCTTTTTCCACTAACCTACTCTGTTGTCTTTGGTGTTTGTGGGTTGAGAAGTCTGGCAACTGCTATAGCTCACTGTTTCAGGGCACTAGGGCACATTCTACCCGGGCTTCTTGTCTGGTTGGTCCACACTGCCCATGCTGGGCTCTGCTCAGCTCCGCTCCCCTCCACTTCCAGCTCCGTGCGGGACAGACCTTACCCAGAGACCATCCAAGCTGTCCTGGGCTAGAGCCCTGCTTCCCTCTGCCACGTTGTGGTTTCTGCAGTTCTAGAATTGGTTCAAAGTCATTTTTTATAGGTTTTTGGAGGGACTGGGTAGGGAGCTCACGCTAGTCTCTGCTTTCCAGCTGCCTTGGCTCCGCCCCCCAATATTTGCATTCTTAAGAGAAGCCCCTGTTTAGGCAGAGAAACCCTGAGGTTGTAGGAAAAATGAATCAAAATTTGATAGAGGTATCCTATTCAGAATTGGGCCCCAAAATAGGCAGGCTGGAGCGGAGCTGTAACTAAGATGGCCAGCGTTTCTCTCCAGGGCACTGAAATATTTAAGGGGATGTTGGAACTTGCAGTCTCTTAAGATGTATAAAAATGACTGAATTTAGAACATTAGTCAGAATAATTAGGTAAAATAAAAAGTCATCCAATGGTGAGCTCCAGGGCAGCTGCATTCTAGAGGAATTCCTTTCTAGCCTGCCTACAGTCTCATACATAACCCAAATGGTTCAAGGGCACATTTGTACTTCTTGCCCAGAATTAAACATTACTGGAAACATTTCTGGGTGCGAGGGTTAGGCAGAAGTTAATGAGAACTATAGGAGTGTTCAGAGGCAGTTAGGTGGTGCTGTAGGTAGAGTACCAGGACTCAAGTTGGGAAGACTCATCTTCTGGAGTTCAAATCTAGCCTCAGACTCTTACTAGCTGTGTGACTCTAGGCAAGTCACTTACCCTGTTTACCTCAGTTTCCTCATCTGTAAAATGAGCTGGAGAGAAAAAGAGTAAACTACTCCAGTATATTTGCAAGAAAATTCCCAAAAGGAATCAGACACAACTGAACGACAACAAATGAGATTGTTGTTACCTAAAAAATATCAGCAATAACTCCTAAACTCAAATCTGTTTGTTTCCTTCTACTATGGAACACCTGCTGGCAGGAATTTCCTGTTAGGTTTAAGGCATTGCTCATGACTCAAAAGCCTGTGGCCATTTTGGCAGATTTCCTCACTATTGGCTCATAAGTCCCATACAGGAAACTGGGGAAATTCAATCCCTGGTATCCTATCTACACACGTGTTGTTAAGCAAAATTGTCTCCTTAGCATGGCTTTTGTTTCTTTTGAGTGGAAGTACTTTCAGCTGTTAAGTGCTAAGCCCCAGGCCCAAAGCCCTATCAGGTGTGAAACCTGTGTGGGTGTAGATTAATGACTTAAGAGGGGCCAACTCAGGAACCAATGGTCTCTGGTCCTTGAGGCAGGGCTTGAGAATGCCAGAGGCTCAGCTGCAAGGAAAGGCGAGCCAAGAGACAGTTTCAGTGGAAGCAGAAGCTGCTGTGGAAGCCGGAAGCTGCAGATGCAGGAAGCTGTGGAAGCAGAGCTGACCCGTGTGCAGACCCAGGAGTGCGAGCAAGGACTTGAGGCCAGTAAAAATGATTTGGCCAAATACTATCTTGGTTTTCTGTGGCCTCCTGGTTACTCTTGTGAGGCGGGCTTTCTAGGCCTGGAGTCTTTTTGTCAAGATGTCGGAATGGGGAGGCTGGTTCACGGATAAGCTGCAGTGGGGCCTAAATAAATTTTTTGTTGTTTTCTACTTAGAGAATCTCTCATACCTTGCGATTTTGAACCATTCAAACATATACATGATTATATTTGAGATTATAAATTCGGCCTTCCTACTACAACACATCGTCTTCATACTGACATTTACTCCCTACACATAAGCACCTCACCTACCACATTGCAGGAGAGTTATTAAAAGAAAGAAAATGAAACAGATTCTTGAGTGAGAAACCATTAAGCTCAATGAAATATGTCAATCTCCAGGGTTCTTTGTCTCTTTGGTGAAGGCCTCTCTTTTCCTCTTGCCTTCTCTCCAGGTCAGGTCCAGTCTCAGCCTGCTGCTTCCTGCTGGAACCCAGATGGTATTCCTCATGATCCATACCATTGTCCCAGTCCAATAGCCCCGTAGTTTCTCCAGCCAAATGAAGGTGAGTGATAGGCTCTCAGGAATTAAAACTGAAAGAATCGGTTCCCTTGATTACAGTCTCCAGATTCCTTCAGATTTTGGATGCCATCTTCCAGGGGTGGGATAATGGAAGAAATTTCAGAGTCTGTCCTCCTCCAACTCTACTGTCTCTTCTCTGTATCTTCTCTAGTCTCATCCAGGTACCAGACTCACCTATCATTCCTGAGGATGGGCACATTTTATTTTTACCAATCTTTCAACTGGGAGGGAGGATCATTTGCCACAATAATATTAAATTGATAAAAACGTAAGAATGTGAGCTCCCTGAGGGAAGGGAACGTTTCATTTTCTCTTTTGTATCCCTGGCATCTGGCACATAGTAGGTGAAAATAAATGTTTTGAGTTGGGTTCTTTGTTTTGGGGGGTTTGATTGATTGATTGAAATGCTCAAGACCCAAGACAGATCTCTGGGGCACTTTCCTTCTTCCAGACTGGAATTGATGACTCCCCTTCGGATGCAGAATTCAGCCAGTTCTGCATCTACTTAAAGGTACTTTAACACAGCCTAATAATCTCCCTATCTTGTCTATGAAATTAAGGAGATGCTTGGTTTGATGCTTTCCTGAAATCAAGCATTCCTCTGATCTACCAGGCTGATATTCTTGTCCAAAAGGGAACCAGTCTGGTAGGTTGTGCTTTTGATGAAGCCAGGCTGACTCAATGCTATTGTTCTCCTTTCTCAATAGTCAGTGATTCAATAGTCAGGTCACTTCTGGGAACTTGCATCTCCTCTCAGCCCTGGCTAATCGGAACCGGCTTGAAAAGTATTCCTGTTTTGCATTCAGAGACTCTCTCCACCTTATATTGGTTCCATGCAATCCATTCCAGTCCCACCAATAGCCGCCTTCGTTTTGGGATCCTCAAGTATTTATCTAATGCTCTCTATCCAGCCTTCTCTGGCATTTTTCATGGATTTTTTCTTTTTTTTTTTTTCTATCTTCCAGAGGTCACTGAGACATCTAAAATTCTCTAGCTGTCAGGGACAGTAAAGGGGCAGGGAGAGTACAGAAATGCCTCATTTGTCCACAGATCCAGACTTAAGCACTATTGGCCAGGCACCAAGCAAATGACTATGGCTTGGTTATAGGATGTAGGTTCATTCAGTTGAAATCAATAAATCTTCTTAAATATTCAGTGGGAACAAAATATTGTGCTGGGTGCTAGGAATGTGAAGATAGATACATCTATTATGTTCTCCAAAAGTTGATCATCTAATAGGGAGAAGGGGAAGATATATGAACAAATAGGTTTGATGGGGGATTGAGATAAAGTGCAAAGAAGAGGACTAAATGCCAGGCCATAAAGAAGCTGAGAAGGTAATGGGCAGCAGTCTAGAGAAGGCTGCATGGAGGAGGTGGTGACTGAGATGGACTAGGCAGGTCAGTGAGACAGCACAGAGTGACTCACTTTAACTGGAAGGTGGTATAGGGAGGCAGATAGGTGGTGCACCGGCAGAGTGCTGGGCCTGCAGGCACTAAGACCCCAGTTCAAATGAGGCCTCAAACATTAACTGTGCGACTCTGATCAAGTCGCTTAGTCTGGCTTGCCAGTTTCCTCATCAGTAAAATGAGCCGGAAAAGAAAATGGCAGACCACTGCAGTATCTTTGCCAGGAAAACACCAAATGAGGTCACAGAGAGTAGGACATGACTGAAACTGTTGTGTAGAAAATAAAAGCGAGATGAGACTTGGGTTCAAGGTAAATTTAAGTGTGGATCTATTGATCAAGCCTGCGACTACCTGGAGTATATACTCAAATCCGGCAGCCCCAAACTGAGGGATGAAAAGGTTTATAAAGGCAAAAATCACAATTATACAATGAGGGAGGGTGGCTAACAGAAGCAATGATGTACAGAAGCAAAGATCAGCCATTGATTAGATTCATAGCTCAGGGCTAATTTTGGGAATATGGTGCAAGGATACAAGGGTGCGACCATCCTGTGACACAGGGTGGTCAGCTTCCTAGAATGGGTGGAAGGACCAAGGTGGAATTTCCCAGAAAGTACCCCCTACTTGATCAGCTACATTCTGGGTAGAGGGACCTAACTTGGTCAGCAGAATAGTTGCATCATAACCCAGGGTGTGGGGACCCTATTTGGTAACAGGGTGATCCTTCCTTAAGATAAACTTATACCCTACCCTGAGACTGATCCTTGCACATAAAGGTGAAGTAGAGAGAATATACAAAATGCTGAATCAGGAGAAACGGGGGGGGGGGGGGGGGGGGGGGGGGGGGGTCGGGGGACTAGCCTTGGGCAATCTACCCAGAACTATGCCTTAAGCTGTTTCAAGCCATTACAGAGTGTGGACAGAGACAAAGATAAGAATATAAAGGGGATTAATGGTGGGCTCAGAGAGGATTAATGGTAGGCTTCAATTTTGGGTGTAACAAAACAACTAAACCTTCAGGAACAATAGCGAGCAGGAAGAAGAGTAAGGTGAAATCCTGTCGTAGTACTTGCTACATGAAACATAGATCCAGAGCCAGAGAGGACCTTAAGGGCCATCTAATCTAACCCCCTTGTTTCAAAGATGAATACAACTGAGGCCAGGAAGGTTGAGTGGTTTGCCCAAAGTGATAAAATCCTAAGTACCAGAGGCAGGATCTGAACCCAGGACTTGACTCCAGAGCTTGGTTTCTTTCTTTTTCCCCCTGGCTCCCTCGTGGAAGGATCTCTGGACAACTCAAGAAAGGGGGGAAGGAGGGAAATGAGCATTTATTAAGGGCATACTACATGCCAAGTACTATCCTAAGTACTGGGGCTACAAAAAAGGGGGAAAGACAGTCCCCACCCTTAGGGAGCTTACAATTTAATGATTCACATATGGGAGGAAGGCATTTCATTCCCATTTTACAGAGAAGGAAACTGAGGCAGGAAAAGGTAGGGCCACTTGCCCCAGGTCACACAGCAAATCTTTGTGGCTACATGTGGACTCAGGTCTCCTGACTCCAGGCCCAACTTAGCCATCTATCGGCCTCTATGTGTGGGATAAACCAGGGGAGAGAATGGGATGGCTAGAGTCTACTAGTTATCCTCATACACACGTGGGAGTGCAGGACACTGAGGCTGGGGGCCTGTGAGCTAAATGGGGCTATTGCTCCAGGGTCAGTGGGAACGGACCTTGTGACAGCTTCCTCAAACTCCATTTTCTCTCTCTCTTTTCCTTCTTCTTTCCCTCCCTCTTTTTTTCTCTCTCCTCTCTCCCCTTCTTTTTTCTCTTTTTTTCTTTTTTCCTTTCTTTCCTTTCGTTCTCTCTCTCTCCTTTTTTCTCTCTCCTGTTTCCTCTCCCTCTCCTATCTCTCCTTTTTCTCCTTTCTCTTTCTCCCTTTCATCCCTTTCACTTCCTCTCTCCTCTTCCTCTCCTCTCTCCCTTTTCTTTCTTGCTCCCTTCCTTCCTCTCTCATTCGCTCTCTCTCTCTCTTTTCTCTTTCTCTCTCTTTTCTCCTCCGCCCCAAGGCACGACGTGCACCCACCTCAGACATTTCACAGCAGTTAGCTCATCAGTGGCACCTGGAGCACATGCAGCATTGGCATCACCGGGGCGGAACCGGAGCGAAGCGTGGAAAGACAAGGGGGTTGGGGCCCGCGTCACGTACGCACGCCGGGGCCGCCAGGGTGCCTGCGCGGGCTCGGCGTCTGCGCAGTGCGTCGGGACCGCCACGGAAGTGTGAGGATGGCAGCGGCGGTGCCTGGTCTCTGCTCGGGCTCTGGTTCGGGAGAAGCTGATGAGCCCGGACTCCGGGCGCGGGCTGGCGGCGGCCCCGAAGAGAAGAAGGAGGAGGAGCGGGAGCCCCGGTGCCTGCGGCTTGAGCTCACCAAGCACTCGTACTGGTTCGACCTGTGGCTCTTCTTGCTCTTCGACCTGGTGCTGTTCGTGTTCGTGTACCTGCTGCCGTGGTGAGGGCGCGGACGCGCGGGGGCAGGGGGGGGAAATAGACCCGCGGGGGGGGGAATAGGCCCGCGGGGGGGGGGTCGCGGGCGTGACCATGACCACGGGATGGGCCGTGCTCGTGAGTGGGGTCCCCCGTGGGCTCGAATGACGGCCACGACGCCCGGCTCAGCTCGGTACCCCCTGGGGGGCTGGGCGCGGGGGGTGTCGGGGGCCTGAGGGCGGCAAGTCACGCGCGTGACCCCGAACAGCCGTGTGTAGAAGCGGGGGCGCAGTCACCGCCCTTCCTCCTCCCTACCTGACTCAGCCAGCCCGGCTTCTGAGAGCGAAGCTCCTGGTGCCGCTGTCACGTCCCCAGAGGCGGGCCCCGGGCCGTGGTGGCCGGGTTTCTTTCCCTTCCCGTCCCCACGCCAGCCTCTAATCATGAGTGGGCCCTCGTTGGGACCCTGCCCTGTCTGAAGGGCGGGAGGAGCGGGTCCGCAGGGTCCCTGAGCCCCCTTTGTCTTTTGCTTTTCCAGAATGCTGGCGCTGACCCCCGCAGAGGCCTGGTGTGGGTCGGGGCGTGGGGAGCTCGCCCTAGTGCTGCTTCCGCCGGGGGGGGCCTTCTGCTCCGCCACAAACCACAACCCGCGATCGAGGCCGGGGTGCCCGGAGCTGCGGCTCCATGTTGCTACAATGTTGCCACCACCTGCGATTCCAGCTGCCACGACGTTCTCTGATGTTCATAGCGGCTTCGTAGGAGGGAACGGCTTTGCTCGCTAATTCTGTCTGCCTAGAGTGATATTTAAGATAAAAGCTATGGTATTTAAGAAAAAGTGCGGAAATGTGTTTTTATAAGGTGCTGATGATGTGCCTACTGATGAAAGCATAAAATTTGGCCCTTGAAATGATGTGGTGGGGGACGTCTAAGGAGGCAAAGGGTAGCCACTCTGTTGCCAGCTTGGTTTTGGGTGGTAAAGCTTTTTAGAAACGTTCTGAAGCAGTAGGTGACCTTGACAGTTTTTTTTTTAAAGTTTATGAAATTGAGTGTTGCAGAGCTCCTCTATCCCCACAGTTGCCCAGTGGGGGGGGGGGGGCGGGGAGAAGAGAGGAACCCTTGTCCTCCACCTTCCATCCTCAGTAAGGTAGTGTGGAAGAAGATGGGAACTACTACCCTGGAGTAGAAGCAGTGCCTTCTGGCCAAGGCCTTTGGCTGGCACTGGGGAAGGGAACCAGACCACAGGCAGAGAGGCATCACGTGGGAGAAATGGGTGAGGATCACATCAATCGAGCGCCTTTATGAAGGGTGCCAGGTGTGCTGAGGGTATAAAGCCAAACCATGTCTGCCCCTCAAGTGTTTGCATTCTACTCAATAAATACATCTTCACAGGTACCTCATACAAGTAGGGAGTAAAGGAGGGCATAAGAGAATTGGAAATGCACTAGGAAAATATATGAAAGACTTCACAAAGAAGGTGCTCCTAAGGCGCTACAACTTGTGGCCTGTGGATGCTTGCAGCATGCCACAGGATTTCTGGGGCCCAGTGAAAAACATAGAGGAAAACATCCTTTGTATGTGGAGGAAATTCTACGATATCCTGCAAAATGTGCAGGCCTGAGCTAAGTGATAAGAATTCTGAGGCCAGGGAAGGATGGAGAATTGGTAGTAACATGAGTCAGACATGGATGTTGCCTTGGCAATAGCTGTTTTCCAGGTCGAGTGGGACCCTGTATGAAGTAGTCATTAAGGTTCTTAACCTTAGGTATAGGGGGTGACAGCCCCATACCTTAGGAAGAATTTTTTTTGTCAGTCTAAAGGATTAATTAGGAGGACCAGGTGTGTGTAGGTTTAAGAGAGACCATAGAACATTACTGTGGGCTTTGTAGTCAGCAGTAAAGCCTTGGACTGGCAGGAATTGTGCCTACAGATACTGGACACCTGGTTGAAACAGTGCTGATGACATTCATTGGAGTCCATTACCAGGGAGTTATAGTCATGCCAGGCCCTTTCTTATGCCTTCTCCACCTTTTGTCAGGCATGACAGAGCATAGAGTCTACTTTATACTGAAATGACACAGGACTAGTTATACCAAGTGTCTAGTGCTACCGGGTTTGGGGGAGCAGTGGTTAGGAGAATCTTTGTTCACCTCTTCTAAGAGGCAGTGAGGGAGAATGGACTCCTGACTTAGGAGAAAGTCTGAGTCGTTCACTTAGTACCAGTATTACCTTGAACAAATCAGTCACATTTCTCAGCCATGGTTTATCTGTAGTGGTTTGATCTGGATCAGTGGGTTCAAGAACTAGAGTGGGAAAAAATTACATTATTCTCACTAACCTGTTAACAAATGGTGTGTGTGTGTGTGTGTCTGTATGAAACATACACAGGCTTTATTAGGTTCCCAAAGGAGTCAGTCTGACAAAAAAATGGTTGTAACTCCTAGTCTGGATGAACATTTTAAACTAGACAGACTCTAGGACTTGCCCTTCTAACTGTAAATTTTACAGGAGAATTAGGCAAAAGCCTCAAGTTTATGGTGAATATTACAAAGTTACATGGATCCAAGGCAAGATCCTTTCATATTGAAAAATTATTTTCTGATTTAAGTAGAATTAAGTATTTCCCAGGATTTTTTTTAAAATTAGAAACTTTTTTCTAAATATTTCAATTTAATTATATATTGCTTGCAGTGAGTAGGGGAGGGACTGGATAACCCAAAATTTAAAAATGCTAAAAATAAGTAATTTTTTAAAAGATCTGAATTGGGTCTTGAAGGATTAGCAGGAAAATGTTAATGAATATACATTAGGTATTCACGTATTAGGCAGAGTTTTTATTTTTTTTTTCTCTAAATAGAATGACTATCCAAGAACAGAGGTCCCTAAATCTCAGCATTAGATCCTGATTTGTGTTTTTAGGTTGATAACCAGACAGCTCTACCACCTCACCCCAAATCACACTTTCTGTTTTGAGTGTAGCACATAGCTAGTCATCTCCTAGGACTTCCCCGTAATTCGGTTCTCACCTTTGTCAGTCTTAAACTCACCCACTCAATCTTAAAGCTACCCCCTCCCTCAAAAGAAAATCACTCCAGGCCTTAGGCATGTGAAAAATGAAAAAGTATTAGGATTTTTTGCAACAGATGATTGTTATGGGGTGTGTGTGGGGGGGAAACCAGTTTTTATCAAATTTGAAAACAATCCCTTTCATGGACTCTCTTAACAGTAATGATAATTAAATCAAAAGACTCAAACTAGTTCAATAGGCTGCTTGAACTATGGCGATATCTGCTCTTTATGAATGATGAAATCACTATAACAAGTAAACCTCCGATTGTCTTTAATGTTTAAGGTTTCTATTAGTTGATTAAGGTTTGTATATTGGATTTCTGAGATGCTGGGGCCATAAGAATATAAAGTGCCTCATCTCCTTTGGCCCTCTTTAAGATGGCTGAAAAGAAATGTTTGATGACACTTAATGAAATTATGGCAAACTATTTCTATCCAAGCCACTGTTCTTCAGTCCCCTTTGCAGTTTCTTCTGTTATTATTCTGTTCTTTCTATTGTTTTTTCCCTCACTTTCTCCTGCCATCCCTCTACTCTGGTAAACTGGCCGCTGGCAGCTGATGTTCCTTGTGACCTTCCTTAACTTGCCAGGGAGCACCAGCACTGTTTTCTGTGGCTCCCTACTCTGATGGCCAACCATTTAGCATAACTGTGTCTACCTATAATACATAGTACTATATTTCTTGGCTCTAATCAGATCAGTTAAGGGCAGCAGGTGGTACAGTGGATGGAGCATGGGGCCTGAAGTCAGGAAGACCCTCATTCACTTACTAGCTGTGTGACCCTGTTTGCTTCAGTTTCCTCATCTGCAAAATGAGCTTGAGAAGGAAATGGCAAACTGCTCTGGTATTTTTACCAAATGAGGTCATGGAGAGTCTGACGCGACTGAAAACAACTGAACATATGATCAGGTAGGGTCTAGTTGTCCAGCAATGGACGATTTGGATTGTTTACTTTTCTCATAAAAGCAATCAAACAACCTGTGTTTTTTTTTTAAGCACAATTCATACATATTCAGAATACAAGTCCACAATTCTAATTTAAAAGTTGTTTACGTTTTAACAATTTTGAACTAGAAGAAAATGATTTCCCAGGAAAATATAGCATTCTAAAGATAGTTTAAAACATTTTGTTCATTACAAGATTTGTTAAACACATTACAAAAGTTACCATGAAAATTTCATAATCCAAAAAATAGGCACCCCTAGAAGTAAAATCCAAAGTTTCAAATGTGCATGATAAATAAGCAATCAGAAATCCTGCCTGCATGTGGAGTGAGTGTACATTCAAACATAAAAGGTAATGACGTTTTCTAGTTTCACCATTGCTATGTAATCCAGTAAATGCTGTAAACCAAAGGTTCTAACTAAATGGACAGTACTTACGGGAGCTAAAGTAGTACCTGAAATAACCTGCTGGTATACTCAATGCTGACAAAGTGCCAGTACCAAAGACCTTTCACTATATGGAAATCAGGAATGATGTTGAGTTGGAAGCAACAATACCATTCTTCTATGCAGACTACCTTTTCAAACACATATTAATGAAGCTTTTGAAATGGGTCTATTATTGCTGACATTACAATTATGCAAGCAACAAAGTTAAATACGTTATTTCAAATAGAATTTTACAAACTTTACACTATTTACAAATGTCAGTACTGAAAGCTTTAAAAACAGCTTTGGATGAAGGATAAAATGCAGTTTTACTTGGTCTGTTCAAGTATTTCTAAATTGTGGAAGGAGATAAACTAACAATCATTCAGGAAGAATTTTAAACCTTAGAGAAATTTTAGAATGATAAATGGAAGACAAACATAAGTCAGGCCGAGATTTGGTTACGAAGCAAATATACAAACTTTACAAGTAATTGTTTTCCATTCTTACGTCAAAGCATAGCAATTTATATTATCCCATATTTCAGACTATTCTCAAATACTGTAACTTAAGATGCTTATAATCAGGTGATTGGAAGAAAAAAGATCTGCTTTGCAAATTAAAATATAAGGAAACAATTTGTACATTTTAAAAAACATTAATATAAGAAAACAATTTCCCATTTCAGTTATTTGCAGTAGCACATCTTTTAGTTAGGTAACAGTTTTTTTGTTTTTTAAGTAGGACTTGATAGACCTCTTAGAGGTTCTTCCCTTATCAGCCAAGGAATTATCCCTGGCCATGTGACCAACTGAAGAAAGTACAGGCCGGATTGTGAATTTTACTAGAAATATAAAGTACTGGTTATTAGCTATTATTGTGAAGGATCTACTTTCTCTTTGATAAATACTTTTAATTCTCCAAATCTAGTCTAGCTCCTGTTCTTTTCCTTTTCTTAAGAATTCTGCTTCCTCAGTTCTTCCCTTAAGGTAACAAAAGATCCTAGATAGCAACTGCAATGAGGAAGAGAAGAGTGGGGTGTTGTGGTGAACAGCTGCATTCAGAATAACAGGGGAAGAGTTACCGGTACGGACCACAGCTTGAGGCTCCTTAGTTCTCAGGTAATATACAAATTCTAAGCTTTGAAACTTAAACATGGTTTCACTATCTTTAGGGTTCTGTTTCATTAGTTGGTACAAACACAGCTCCCTTCCCCCACCCAAGAAGGCCACTGACTTAGTGCAAAACAGCTGGACTGACTTTTTTTTTTTTACTCCAAGCCATTTTATGTCTAATGGAGAACTACTATGGTTTTTATGCAAAGGTTACCTGGAAAGAGAAGACTTCTTTAAAGTGTTTGCATAAAATTAAAAGAATGTTTCAAAATAACACTTTATTAACATTGAATTTCAACTGACCATGTGAAGAGTCTAAATTTTCCAAACTTAAGGACAGACAAAAATCAGTGGCTGGGTGGCCAATAATAGAAGGCTTAGTTCATAATCTCTGGGGAAAGATTCAGGCAGCTGTGGAAAGTATTCATTGGTGACTTGCAATAAGGGACTCCCAAAACACAAAACAAAAACACCACTTCAGTCTTCACATGAAATCAGAGACAACTCTTGCAAGATATAAGTGTGCTAAAGGTTAATATTTGCATATTTTTAGCTTACATGACTGCAGTAACATTCGTGGCACACCAAACTCACTGGCTCACTGTATCTACACTGCTGCTGAAGAGACATTCTCAATAATGGATTTTCAGTGAAACAAATGGAGCTCCAGGAGGGAGATTACTTCCCTTCTCTTCCTGACTTTGAAAAATCAGTGTCAAAATCACTCACAATTAAGGCTTTTTCCCCCTCCCAAATGCTATAAAAGGATCAAATTTATATGTTAATCTATTTAAGACACTTGAAGGTATCATAGGTAGTAGACTATCACAGAAGTCAAAAACCAAACAAGACTATGGGTGAAACCTCTGGCTGTTTACCCATGAAAAGTGCTTCCTCATAAGCAAATACTGCTCTGACTAGCTCTGCCATGCTACAGACACATGGCAGCATTGATCAGGTATATGTAACTGCTGGTGAGTTGCATACACATTGCGCTAACTACCCTGAAGGTGGCTGGCTGGCTTCTGCAGCAGTGTCTGAGGCCCCCGTGCACAATGCATCCCAAGGAATCCCACTTAGGAAGGGTTAGAAGGCTGTCAACACAACCACCATCCACAAGGAAGAGGCACAAAGGGACCAGGGTCAACGGACACTGAATGCCAAGGTTTGTAGGCTTGTACTCTTTAACTCCTTCCCCCCAATTCTCACGAACTGACTGGTCCGTTCCTGTCTGAGTGGACTGAGAGGTGCCTGCCTGCTGACCTCTGAAGAGTTTCTCTGGAAGTGTTGCTCACACGGCAGGCTGGGCCTATACATTGGCTGGCTCCAGATCATCATGGAACACGGCTTTCAGCCTTGGTTCATTTTGGGATAGAGGCTTGTTTCCATGTATGTCACTGCTCTCTGGAAGATACAGCTTGGGTCTCTGGCGGTATTTCAACCTGTACGTATCAGTCATACAGCTGTCCACAGAAAAGTAGGTGGTCAGGGAGACTATCCCATGAGGCTGTGGCACACTGGGCCATGGTTCTGTTTGGGGAATACCTTTGCTGACCGCATCCAGAGGGGACTGGAAGTCATTGGAAGGGCTGGTTCGGGTCCTGGGTTTGTACTCGGTAAGTTCTTTCCCTTGGCCTGGCTCCTTCAGTCTTGTTTCTGCCCCGGCCTGGGAAGGGGCACTGATGGCATGCTTCTGAAGGCTCGAAGGCTTAGCTTTCCCCCTCCCTGGGAGTTCCAGCTCAGGGATGAACTCCTTCTCTGACCATGACACCACCATGGCTTTAGCATACTTCTTTGGAGGCAGAGGAGGTGGCAGACTCTGGCAGGCGGTGGCTTCAAGCATCCCACTGTTATCGGAGGGGCTGATGGCAGTTAGTTTAGCAGAGCTGCACAGCTCCCCCAGACTTTGCTGGGCAAAGGACTCCCCCACTTTGACATGTGTTGACAACTGGGACGAGGGGAGTCTCTCATTGCTGTCAACTAACTTTGCCGACGGAGAATGATCAGGGATGTGAAAGGGAAAAGATCCCCTAGTGCTGACCAAAGATGGACCGTTTTTTTCAGGCCTCTCTGAAGTATGCCTTTGAGAAAAATGGCATTCATTTGAATTTTCAAGCTGCTTTTCATTTGGTTGGGGCATATGTTCTCTTGTATCATGGTCCTCGAAGATCTGGGGATTCGAAGAGGACAAAAACTTCTCGCTGGCATCATGCACATGAGATCTAAAAAATACAGGAGGAAATATTAAACATGGATGGAGGAAAACCCACTTTCACACACACTTCTTAGAGATTTCTTGGGCCGTAACTCATCTGTCTGATTTTCTAAAACACCATTCATTTGAAATACTTGGCATCACAGAGAAGACACAATTTGCAATATTGCTGAGTATTTTTGATCTGAGCCCAAAGAAAGGTGGTCCACCTGTTTCAATAAAGATCATAGGGCCTTAGACTATGAGATGGGAAGGAATCAAGAACCTCAGCGATCCAATCCAGTTTTCTCACTAGAAGAAACAGACCCAGAGTGACCTCGGACAATTTTCCATTATTACCCAAGTCAGCTGTCTGACACAGAAATGTTGTAATCAATGAAGGCAATTTACAAGTTAAGAGTTTTGCATATAAAGGGAACGATAACAAAAACCCATAGGGCAGCCCAGCAGGGAGGCTATGCCGCTGACCTGGGGCAGCCCTACATCTGATCCATCCTGGCCGTGTGACTCTGGCCAAGCCATTTAACTGCTCAGTGCCCTGGCACCTTGGACTCGTGAGCCCCGTGGGATGGGGCAGTCCTCTCCACCAGCAGTGAAACGAGAAACAATCAGGAGAACTTGAATCTTCAGTGCTCGGGGTTTAAAGCTAAATAGTGAATCCAGTGTTTGAAGAAGTCAACCTTTATGTAGGCAATATGAAAATGAATGTAAAATCATTCAAGGAAAAGATGAATCACTATGTCCTTAATAAGCACCTATGTGCCAGGCACCATGCTGGGGGCTGCAGATACTACAGAAGTACTACAAGGAGCTGACCTAATGTGCTTGTTTGGTTTGGGGTTTTTCCCTCATTGAGCACTGGATGGCTAAGGAATTTCTCATCTACAAATGATGTGTATTGGTTCTCTAGGGTAATTGCCTGCTCTGAAAAAAAAAAAAAACCTACTTAAAAGCAACCCACCAAAAGGTGGGGATTCTAACACTACATAGCTATTTAGTATTAGGAAACAAAGGCATTTATAAAGAAGTGCATTCCCTGCAAGGTTAAGGAAAAGGAAACTCAACAGTGCAGTCATTCAGGATTTATTTCTTAGTATCTCTACCATTACCTCTTCATTAAAGGATTATCTACTTGTAGATGCAAATCTGGGTGGAAATCTGGGGGTCCACAGGCCACTTCTGAAATCTTGATGTTTTCTCTCAAATCTAAAACAAAAACAAAACCCCACCAGATGTTTAAAACTATTCCTCAGAATTTATTCCCCTTTTTTTCCTAAGAGGCTAATGGTCACTTTTGCCAGGAGCCTACACAAGACACTGACAAGATCTCCTTTGCCACTGAGAGGCGGCAGGGTGCTGGGTGGAGGACTGGCCGGGCAAGGAGAGCCCAATTCAAAGCGTCCTCGGCCATGGCCATGATCACCAAGGTTTTCTGCACCTTGGCTGGAAAACAAGGAGTGTTTGTAGCACCTGAGGGTCATTAGGAGACTCCAGTGAAATCTGCACAAAATGATTTCTAAATTCATTCCCACCACTACCATGTCTTCCACCAGATCTCTCTATAGTCTCTAGTCTGGCCTGTGTCCAAATCCAAAGAGTTGAAAGGGACATCTCAGCTGCCACCAAGGCTAAAACACATGACAAAAGAATCCCTCAGACTATGTCTGACAAGTAAGCCTCTCACTTGACATGGTAGCCCATCCCACTTGGGCACAGCTTCCACTGTGAACATCTTTCCTGATCTCCAGCTTAACATCAGCCTGTTTGCAACTTCCATGCTGTCTTCTGCTTGCTCTCCGAGGCCAACCAGAAAAGGCCTGACTCCTCCTTTATCTTAGAGAGCCGTTCAGATACTTGGAGGTGGCTAGCATGTGTCCCTCCCCTGCCCCCACCCCAGTCTTCTCTTCTGTAAGCAAAATGTGCCCAGTTCTCTCAGTCTATCCTCATGGAACATGAGCTCAAGGACCTTCCTGGCAGCCTTCCTCTGAATGGACTCCAGCTTATCAATGACCCTTTTAGTCCTTGGATACACTCTGATGAGGGCAGAGGACAATGGAACGTTCCCTTCCTGTGTCTGTAAGCTCTACGCCTTTTAATGCGGCTGAAGACATTGTTAGTTTTTTGGGGGCTGCCATATCGTACCACTGACTCCACTACAAACCCACATGTGCTCACCCCAAATCACCTACTTAGGAAGCTGGTAAAGACTCTGATTCCTCCTGAATTATTACATTAGACTCAGCCTGACACTAGATGTAGCCTGTCAAGAGCCTGTTTTTCAGATGCCAGGAGACAGAACTGTGCCGGGGCGGGGGCTGATGTTAGAGTCTCAAAGGTGCTTATTAACAGGTATTAATGTAGCATTAATATGCAGAATACACAGGTATACTTTTCTTTCTAGTAACAAATATCCTTTTTCTATGTTTCCTAGAATTAAATGTTTTTAAAGCCTTGAAAGGGGAATTTTAAGCCAGTGTTCCTGCCTGGTTTAAGCAGCAAATACGTGAGAAAGTCTCTGATAGCTCAGTCCCAGACACACTTGGCCGTCTGCCTTGGGCCTCCACACACCTGCCTCTGACAACCCCAAGCTCATGTTTCCCCTTCCCTCACAACTATGTCCTCACTTGGTGCCTCCTGTTTCCTCCTCAGTGTAGTGATGTCCCTGCCCATGCTCCCCTTGGAGCTGCTTACTGAACCATACTGAAAAGGTCTTCAATGTATGTGATCTGCCACTGGAAGGAACCTTAGAGATAACTTACAGAAGAGCAAGTGGAGCCCCAGGCTACCAAAGGGCCTTGCTCAGAGTCACACAATAATGGCGTTAAAGAGACATGGCATTTGCAAAGGGTGTCCAGTTATTCCAGCTGGGCTCAGACAACCTCCATTTTTACAGGAGAGGTCTCCAGAAAACCCTGACCTGTGCTCGGATGTGAGGCAGTTAGCAGAGAACTACTGAGCAGCAGCTCCAAGAACCAAATCCCAGCTTCCAAACTGCCAACCAGCTCCTGGTGGGAGCTCCTTCAAAACACTGCATATGTATTTGAGAAACTGATGGCTTTGTGTCTGATAGTACATTTATTTCTGAACATACACTCTCCCTCTCCTCAGTGATCCATCCCTTGAAATGGAAATCTGAAAAGCAAAATAAACAATGTTTCATCAAAACCCAACACTGATGATGCCTGACAATGCTTCCCCACATCCTCAGTCCTCAACCCCGGCGAAGAAGGGGAGCAGGTGCTATAGGATCAAGCCTAGATCCTTACAGTTAGGCAGCAAACACTCTACACTCTTAAGAACGATACCACAGAAAGTTTGGCTTAGCTGTGGTAACTCATATAGCATGCCTCCCTGAGTCTGTCCAGTGTTTTCAGGGAATCCAGTAATTAGAGCTTAGAGCCTAAATACTACTCTGGACAACTGGCTTTTAGAGCCAGGTTTCACTTTTGACGAATCCATTTTTTCAAAAATCATATCTTACCTTCCCAAATGACCAATAGATTTACAGAAACTTTTCTTTACCACCTTCAAAGAATTATAGCAGAAAAAGGGTGGGGGCGGGGGGGAGGAGAATGTGGGAGGATATAAAGAAGGAAAGAAGAGCCATGGAAAGGAGGGAGGAAGGCTTTTCAGTGTCTACAAGCCCAGGCCCCTCCCTGCCAGGACTCCACCTAGCTGCCTCTAGAGGCACTGCAATATTATAAAAAGCCTCATTTATCAGGTCTCATGAGCACATTTTCCTGTTAACTGAGGTTTATTCATTTAAGTACTAAGCTTCTTAAAAATTTTACCATTCTGGTGAAACTCTACTACAGCAGACACTGCCTTGCTTTAAGAATAAATCAATCAACCACAAAAAGGCACTCCAACAACCTTTCTTTTCAGTGAAAAATCTCATCACCAAATGTAGAAATGTGCTAGAAGGTGTATGTGTGTGTCTGCAGCAGGAAGAGATAATGGTGTAAAAATGTAACTAAATGCTAACAGAAATAACCTGTCAAGGGATCCCAGAGGTCCTGCCTTATTCTTGGGGCAGGAGGGGGAAAGAGAGGGAAAGGACCTGCCACTGAGACAGTTTGCTCAGACAGGGCAGGTAAAGAGGACAAAGGACTGAGGTTCTGCGACTTATAACTGCTCGCAGAGACACTTTTAACGAGTCACCATCAGACTTCTCAAAGGAGAAAAAGAAGAGGGGTCACAGAAGGAATGAATAGGAAGGGCATGGGGCAAACAAGCAGGACACGGTTATTCTCATGTACCTCTCTAAGGTTTGCAACTATCATGTAACTCAAGCTTTTGCTACTAAGCAAGAAGGGAAAAAGACACAGACATGTGTCCCTTCCAGGAAGTATGAAGGGCAGGAAGAAATTGTGCATCTCTCCACCATAGCCAAGGGCCCATCTAGAGTCAAACTCCCAGAGGTCCCGGTCAAAGGGCTGGGCTACAGGTTACCAGGGAGAATGATGCTATGATCGTCTGAAAAATAAACTAAAATCCCCCGTGTTTCTTGGGCCTTTCCAGACCTTCCCTGCAAATGCTTCCATGCTCGTACACCTGGGGCCTTGCTGGCTGATTTGCCTGAGGCTCCCTGTGCCCTCCCTGTAAAACCCAGGGCCCTGCCCTGGGAACTGGTCCCATTCTCACTGCATCCCTTACCCACTCGTAATTTGTCCTGAGGTTATGTAGAAGCTGCAGGGGCAGTTTTCAGCTCCTTGTATGAAGAAACTGACAAACAATGAAAGCTCCCCACAGGCCATCCCAGAAGACTGACTTTCAGCAGAAGCCAGCTATGTCATCAAGGTAGCTTCCTGTCCAAGCACTAAGGCTACCCAGAAAGACTCCAGAGGCAAAATGAGAAACAGGCCTGGAGTAAGAGGACCCAAAAGGCCGGACTCTACTGCCATCTCTCAGCGACCTCTATCCTCCTCATGAGCTGCACACCTTCCATCTCTACCTGCCGAGCCAGTCACTCGAGCTGCTTCATGGACGTCTCAAACTGGATTTCATACTGGCTTCTCAAATTCAACATATCCAAAAGACAGTTCATCAAACTGGAACTAGGCCCAAAGGGCTATAAAACTGTGCACACCCTTTGACCCAGCAGTACCACTTCCAGGGCTGTATCCCAAAGGGATCATAAAAAAGGGAAAGGGACCCACATGTACAAAAAATATTTATAGCAGCCCTTTTTGTGGTGGCAAAGAATTGGAAATTGAGGGGATGCCCAACCATTGGGGAATGGCTGAACAAACTGTGGTATGTGAATGTAGTAGAATACTATTGTGCCATAAGAAATGATGAGCAAACAGATTTCAGAAAAACCTGAGAAGACCTATATGAACTGATGCTGAGTGAAGTGAGCAAAATCAGGAAAACACTGTCCATAGTAACAGTAACACTGTGCCAGTGATGACCAGCTCTGATAGACTTAACTCTTCTCAGCAATACGGTGACCTAAAATAATTCCAAAAGGCCCATAATGAAAAATGCCATGCACACTATCCACCTCCAGAGAAAGAACTATGGAGTCTGAATGCAGATCAAAGCAGACTATTTTTCACCTTTTTTTGTTTTTGCTTTTTCTTTCTTGTGGTTTTTCCCTTTGGTTCTGATTCTTCTTCGCAACATGACTAATGTGGAAATATGTCTAATAAGATTGTAAATGTATAGACTCTTATCAGGTTGCATACTGCCTTGGGGAGGGGACAAAATTTAGAACTCAAAATCTTATGAAACTGAATGTTAAAAACCAAAAATACATTTTAAAAAATCAAATAAACAAGAGAGCTCATCATCTTTCCCTCAAATCTTCCCCTATTCCAAAATCCCCTCTTGCTGTTGAGGGCACCATCATCCTCCTTGTCACCCAGACACACAGTGTTGGCTTCACCCTCCACATGGCCAGTCCAATACCGAACCTTGTTTCCACCTTCTCAACATCTCCCATATATCCCCTTCTCTCCACTCATGTGGCCACAGACATAGTTCTGGACCTCAGCACCTCTTGCCTGGACCAGCCCAGCCTTCTGACTGACCTCTGAGCCTCCAACCTCTCCACTCTATTCAGCTGCCAAGGGGATGTTCCCAAAGCAGACGTCTGACACGTCAGCCCGTGTTCAAGAAGCTCGACTGTTGCCTCCAAGATGAACTAGAACCTGGACGTGGGGCCGGAGGGGTGGGGGGATGATCTTCTGAGGCTTGACTCCCACAAACTCCAAGCCAAGCCAGCCTCTCTCTCCAGCCTTTGAACACGCTAAGCCACCATGTATCTTTGCACCAGCTCCCCAGAACCTCCAATGTTCTCCCATCCATCTATATCTTTCGAGATTCCCTGCTCAAATCCCCCCAAAGGCAGGCCTTTCCTGGGCCCCGAGGTTCCAATGACCTCCTCCTTCATCCTCCCTGACATCTTTGATTCACTCCTTCCTTGCTGGCTAAGGCTTGATCCCAGGGCTGCTCTCTGATGCCCTGATGTCAGTCAGCACTCCTTCAAACAATCACATCCCTCGATACTCTGGAGCTGTGCCACCTCTGCCTGCTTCAGTTTTCTCATGTGTAAAATAAAGGTGATGACAGTGCCTACTCTCCCAGGATTGCAAGGGCCAAATGATATGTTTGTAAAGTGGCCACGGTTCACAGGCATCAGCCATGTTAATTCCCTCCACCAACCCCGAGAGTTGTTCCTTCATGAGAACCAGGAAAACAGGCTCTTCTCTTGGCTAAGCTCACAACGCCCCACACGAATGTTCGACTTTCTGCAAAAAACAGCACAACAAATACTGATGTTACATCAGCCAAAGGCCCCCCAAGCACTGCTGTGCACCTGCCCACTGGACAATGGTGTACTTACTTTTGATGACCTCTGGAGAAAGTCTCATATCCTAGCAAAAGCATTAAAATAGCATTCTACCTTGTTTACCGACTTTTGTTTTTAAAAGGTAAACAACCAGTTAAGAATAGCATATCCCATAGACTAGAACTGTTCACTTGACTTTAGTGCTATTTCAGAGGCAATGCCACCAATTCCATTAATTCTGGTGAGGGTTTCTATGGCAGCAGCACATAGCTAATGACTTTTACCACTATCCCACAGAGGTCAAAGAGCCTACGTCTGGCGCTAGAAGGGGTCTTAAGGTCAGCTGGTCACATCTCATCATTCCACAGAGGAGGAAACAGAGGCCCAGGACGGTGAGGAGGTTTGCCCAGGGTCATACAGGGAGGAATGTGGGGGGGGGGCGGCGCAGAGGGATATGAACCCAGGACCCAAAGCTCTTTTACTTCAGTTAAAGGGGAACGGCCTCTGAGCAAAATGAGTTGCAATCCAAACACTTCAATAGGAATGGGAAGGATGGGGACACAGGCCTTCACTCATGCTGCCACTCCTTGGCCTAACAACAGACAACCCTGGTGAGACAAACCAAGAGATGGCATGACCATGTGCCCTCCAAGCCCTGAGCCAGGAGGGCTGACACAAGAACATGATCATTAAAGATTGGGACAAGACCAAGAAAAACACGGCCTACCATCAGAACTGATGCTAGGTGTCTGTCTCAAAGCACCACGGGCATGGGCGTACACCTGAGATAACCATGTTTAAAGAATGACCTCCCTCCTCAAGCCTTGGTAGGACTATCAGGATGCTGCTGGTAAAATCTGTTCAGCGACTGCACTAAGTAGCTTCTCTCGTGGACAAGGTAACATCCCAGAAGATACACACATGGCGCAGGTCAACCTGGCCGTGTGCCAAGGAGACGGGCAGATGCCAGTTTTCCTTTACTGTGGTTTAAACTTCCTTCTAGTATTTTTGAATGAATGAGAGACATTTTTTCTTTCGATCCAAATAGAGCCTTCTACTCATAAAGAATACATCGCTCCTCACACTGAAGTTTGATCTTCTTTAGCCAGAACTACTTGGAATCCATAAACTCTCATGTAAAAATGTGAGTGTATGAAATGGGCATTTTATAATCTCTTCAAAACAGACTTTGTCATTCCCTACTGACTGCCAACCAACCACTATGAACGACTCAGTCTGAGAGCCAGAAAGAGCCTGTTTACATACACATTGAAAAATGAAACTAGTCTGAGGTTTCACATCCAGGAGGAAACGCGTAATCTGAGCCTGTTAATGCAGATAAACTCAGTTCATCTGTCTTTGTACATGTCCCTCACAATGAACACAATGCCCAGACCTACAGTAATCTCACTCTCACTGTCCATGAGAGCTTCACAGGGATGGGCAGCAGGAGGCAGCAGAACCTTATAAAATACATGTACAGTCTTTTCCATGCTCCTAGGGCTCACTGACACCAGGACTCCAACAAACTTAAAAATAGATGTGTTATTTTTCTCTTCTGCTGAAATAGACAGGCATGTATGGTTAACAACACAGACTGGAGTCTTTACTGGGAATTTTGACTCTGGGTGCAAAACTAAAGATGGCAGATTTTAACACTATGCACAGCAAATTGCCAGGGCATAACAAGCCAGAACGATAAAGTAACGAAAAATCTGATTTGGCATCCGTGGGAAAAAAGCCAAATCCTGAAATGTTCCTGTTTGCAAAGTCTCTGAGTAGCCAACTGTGCTGGGAACAAAATGCAGAAGTACATGGCAAAATGGCCACATGTAATGTGTTCTTGCAATATTTTTAATTATATACTTTAGGCAAAAAATTAGAGCAATCCTAGCAGAGTGAACACACAATTTCAAAAGGCATGCTACTTAAGAAAATTCTGAGGCTGTGGCTGCTCCTTATATTTCTGACTAAGGCTAGCTTTCAAAAGGAGAAATGGAGAGACAATTATTTTAAAAGCTACAATGTAAAACAGAACCAATTTAAGAGGACTCTCAAAAAAAGGGTGATAGCTTTTTTTTTTTTCATTGTGTCACTTAAGAGCTGGCTGTGTGAATAAAAAATAGACTTGAGGACCTTAGGATTTAAAAATCCTAAAGTATACTGAGTCTTTGAATGACAGAGCATTTCAGGGTAAATTGCGGTTTCACAATAAAATCCACGTCCATCTTCAAATAGGCTGCCTTTCAGGCCAGTGCCCACTGTTTTTATTTTTGTTTATATACTTCAATGTTTGTTTTAGTTGACAGTTACTAAGTTTAGAATATATTTTTAAAAAGAAAATAATACAGTAATTCACTAGCCACTAGGCACAGCTGCCTTGGCTCCTCCCCAGATTCTCCGTGGCCTTTCGCCTCTAATTCAGCCTTCATGGTATCATCCAAAGCTATCCCATCATCCTGGTGCACAGTCCTGGACTGGGCTCAAAAACTTGCTATGTCTTGCAACTTACTACTTTCTAAGTAAAACACTAATGCCTCTGTGTGGCCCCCATGAGGCACACCCTTCACAGGCCTGCCGGGCAAGACTTCACTACCCATTGTCCACTGCACAGGTTCTGCCCTTTCAGACTGTGCCCTGCTTGCCTCATTGCATTCCTTCCCTTCCTTAAGGCTCATCTCAAGTGTGACCTCAATAAGCTGCCAGGCCAGCTCCAACCCAACAAAATGGTGGCCCAGACACCTGTACTAAAGAAGGACCAGCTTGGTAGAGCTGTCCATGCCACTTGGGATAGCTCAAACAGTTAGCAAAGGGTATTGTGATATCCAGAGGCTTCTCTGTAACTTCCCCACATTAATCTTGATCATATCTTCTGAGAGAACAGAACAATCCTAAACCTTCCTGTAGGCAAATGCCCTTCAAACTCTTGAAGACAGCTTGCATGTTCTTCCTGAGGCTAAATGAACACCAGGTCCTTCCAAGCCACCCTCCTACAGAAGGATCTCAATGCCTCCCACCAGAGTACAGCAAAAGTCAGCCCCAGCCTCTTCCCGCATCGTTAGGAGCTGAGGATGATTTCATGGCTTTCTGTTTATTTTAGGATGCTGAGACTGGGAAGACAGAAGCACACACTGATGAACCAGGAGGTCGAAGGTCACCTAGAGCAGCCTGCTCAAAGATGTCAGTGATGACAGATGCACTCTCTCTGGCGCTGATCGCAATCACCAGCATATGACAGCACCTTAAGGTTTAGGAAGCACTTAATGTGTGTTACCTCACTGGATCCTTGCTGCCACCTTAGGAGGCAGGTGCTACCATTATCCTCCTGTTACATTTGAGGAAGCTGAGGCAGACAGAGCGTCAGACTTGTGCAGGGTCACACAGCCAGGAAGTGGCTGAGGCTGAATTTGAATTCAGGTCTTCCTGACTCTAGCCCCGCACACACCGCTCCATTCACCAATCCCCAAATAGCTGCTCCTCTGCTCCTTTTTCACATCCCATCCCTCGTCTGAGGTTCAGCAGCCACACTGTGAGGCTGCCAGTGCTAGCGTTACTTCCGGTTTAAAAAAGGAGCTAACGCCCAGACGGAGCCACTGGCCATGTCAGGGCAAGACTCCGAGAGCCCGGGTCTCCTGCCTGCTAGCCAGAGCCGGGAATGCTGCCACCAGCTGCATCTCAGGCGCTGTGATAAAGACCAACTTTACGGCCTTCAAGGTCACTTTTCAAACCTGTGACTGACTCAGAGCCTGTAGCCACCACCCTTTGAAGGCCTACTGCATACAAGGTACTGTGCTAGGGCCACTCAAGGACACGGCTGGACTCCCCCAGAAGACAACAGTGCAGATGCCTGGGCTGCGATCAGGCCCCTGGGGCTCCACCTCACACCATCTGCTCTGGCCATTCTTTCTTTCTTATTAAGTGTCTCACAGGGATGGCTTCTGTCCTTCCACGTTCTAGCTGCTTGTGCCATCCTTCTTCATTCTGGGGAACAGGAATGAAATGTATTGGCTGCAAGAGAGTATATGCACACATCAGCACCTGGCACCATGCCTGACGCACAGTAGGTGCTGAGCAGATGTGAGTTCTGTCTGAGAGCTAAGGGCTTTCCCCACCTGCTGGAGTCTGCTATACTGCCCCCACCTCTAGACTCTGAGTCAGGGTTCCCATGAGGAATTAGAGGGAAAGGACACAGGCAGCAGGTCACTATTCCTCACTGAGGAAGCAAGGCCCTGCTGTCCCAGCTGAGTGAGGCAGAGGCAGAAATCTCTAGACAAGCTCACATCCACGGGAGTCAGACACTATTCCCGTCTGCTAAAATACTGTTAATTGCTAACGACTTTCATTTGTGCTGGGCCTCAGGCGTACCAATGCAGAGAATGAACCGAGGAGCTGACATTCTAATGAGGACACATCTAACGTCTAGAACACATCCAGAGCAGTGAGGGAGGGGGTGGAGGGAGGCCACTGGCCATTGTAGGGGTTGGGAAGGGCTTCATAGTGGAAAATGGAATACGGAAGAAGGCCAGGGCAAAGGCGTCCAATGTGGGGAACAGAGAGAAGGACAGTCTGACTGGAGGGAGAAGATGCCTGAGGAGGCTGGAAGGTCGGGCTGAGAAGGGCTATGAAAACCAAACAGAGGCGCTTCTATCTCAGGTGCCACAGGGAGCCCCTGGAGTTTCCAGAGTCACAAAGTCAGGTCTTTGCCTCAGGAAGATCACAGAGGCAGCCATGTAGAGATCAGCCTGGAACAGGGGCAGACCTGAAGCAAGATGACCAGCCTGGAGGCTGGGCCAATAATCCAGGCACAAACAAAAGTGCTGGCTGGCTTTGTGACCAGAGAGGGCCAGGGCATGAGGAATGTCTTGGTAGGAAAAATGGCAAGTTCTGGCCTGTAAGAGTGAGGACTTGAGGATGATGCCAAGGCCACAAGCCCAGACCACTGCAGGGACAGAACAGGGAAGCTTAGAGGAGGGCAGGTGAGATAATAAGCTCTGTGCTGGACTTACTGAAGTAGTTCTGCAACAAGACTCACTTGTCCAAAAGTGAATTATCTGAGGACATTCATTATGGCCAGCAGCAGATTGGAGGGGCAGAAGGCCAGCATGGTGTTACAGGGCCCACTACAGCACCAAAGATCCTATACATCCCTCTTGTTGGCAAACCCTGAATAAAGAACTATTTCAATGCTCCCATGCCCCCGGCCAATCTCTGAGCTCAAATATGTTAAAGTACAGATTTGGAAGCAATGGTGAAAGAGAAAGAACACCACCCTCCCCATGAGTCAGCATCGCAGGAGCATCCCTAAGACGCATCAGCGTCAGAGAGGGGCCAAAGAGAAGCCATGGTGGGGAGGCCGACTGGCAAGCCTGTAGCATGGTCCTGTTCTCCCCCAGCTCTGCCTGTAATGAATATCCTAAATCACTCTTGGACATGGGAGTCTCATGTGCCCCCTCTCTAGGGCAGATGCGGGGCTGCCACATAATTACTCATTAAGGGGCATTTGCCACCAAATGTAGGAATGGAAATGGGCAAGAGATACTGATCAAAGTCTCACTGTGAAAATCCTAGAACCCACCTACAGCCCGTAGTGTGAAAGCGGCAGCAGGCGGCCTTGATTTAACAGTGAATTGTGCAAACAATCTACAAATGCCCAGAAGGAATGAAGAAAGCGCTGCACCTGGAGCAGGCAGGGGCCTTCGGCATCTGTGAGACTTAAGAGAGGCGAAGAGGGAAGGCAAATTTAGGTGCAGAAAATGGCAGGAGCTGGAAGGGAACAAGTAGGAACCATCTCAGGGACTGGGAACAGGAAACTTTAGCTAGACCCGAGGGTCCCTTTCAAAAAGCAATAGGAAATACACTGGGAAAAGCAGCTTAGGGCCAGGCTGGGGAGGGACTGAATGTCAAGCTGAAGGATTCAGAATGATGCTGAAAAATCCCTGTCACTGAAATGGGGGATCTGAACAAGTCCAGAAGTTTGGGGGCTGGAAGGACCTTAGGGGCCTTGGAGTAACCCTCTCCTCATTTTGCAGAAGAACAATTTTAACTGGCAAATTTTGTACTACAGTGCACCAAACGAGCAAATTGTTTTAAAGGAAAAAACACTCCAGACCTATTAAGACAGTTTTTAAAGAAAAGAATAATGAAAATCTAAAACTCCAACTCATAGTAATGGAATTATTACAATTTCTTTCAACTCCTACACCCTGAGGCCTAGCTCTCCATAACCCTGACTTCGAGAAGGCCCGCCCTGCCCCAGCCAGGCACTGCTTCCCTCCCATCCTCTTTTTCCTCCTTAACCAGCATCCATCCCAGTGTGGGCACCCATCCCAGAGGCTTCCTCAGCTTCCCTGGAGATGCTGTCTTCCCTAGCAGCCTGCAAGCTCCAAGAGGACAGGGCTTCTTTTGCTTGCTTGTTTTTGCATCCCTGGCTCTTGGCACAGGGCCTGGCACATGGTGAGCCTTGAATCAAACACTCTATTATCCTTCCACAGACACATTTGCAGCCTGCCGTTCAAGGATAGCTTCCAAGTACAGTAAAGTCATTTCTGAAGCCCCTCACATTTTCAAGGCCTCTTCTGGCCAATATGTGGGTTTATTCACATTTGTAAAATGGGAAAATCATATTCCAAAGTTCACACCAGCCGTGTTACATAGTACGAGCAAGGATGGAGTCAGTCCACAGCCGCATCACCTAAGCTTCCTTACTTTTAAGAAACAACAACTCTGCAAATAACATAAACGGCCTGTCTGATTTTGGGGGAGGCGGTGGCGAAGCTTCCATGTTACCTTCCTGTTTCTCACAGGAAAAAACAGGGGCCCAGGCTCTGAGATTATCAAGCCTGAGGGTTACCTGGTACAAGTTCTTCCTTACCAGAACCTCGATGTCCGGCTATATGAGTCCAGCTATTTTAGTATGTGCCGCAGAAAAACATGTCAATACCCAATATTGATAAAGCTTCTATATTTAGAGAGTAAGGTGTCCTTTGAGGGCAGAAGCAAAAGAACACTATTCTGAAAGACCTCATATGGGCGTCTTACACATGAAACTTACACCACACAGAAATGGCTGGCAGAAAAACTCATTTCAAATGTGATTCTCAAGGCAAGGACAGCCAGAATCACAGTAGGCTTGGGATTTATAACTACACTTACCATTAGTCATCCTCAGATGCTTTCCTGGGGCACATGGAGGTCAGCTGGGGTCATGGGGTACAAGCCTGAGCAGGTCCTAGGCCAAAATGGAGAGCCCAGGACTGACCCAGTGGTGCTTTCTGTCTGTTACCCATCAAACAATGTATTTAGCAGAAGAAATGGCCGATGTCCATTAAAATTCTGACAGGAAATGTCAGGGGAATTCTCGCCCAAGGACCAGCCTTGCTACGTTCAAAGATGTTCATGCATGGGCTAGCTGCCAAGGGCTGCCATATTTTGGCCACAGTGACTCTAGAAGACTCTATTAAGTTACAGAGGAACTGCGGTCTGCATCAGCAGAGGGCAACGCTGCACTACAATTATTAGGTTAACACACAGTTGCTAGAATTGATAATCATAGTTGTACAAGTGCCCAAGTGTAGACTATTTGAAAACACAAGTAAAGAAAATTGCGGTAGAGCAATGGATTTTTACCACCACTCAAAGCTTTGTGGTCCTTCCTTTATGATGACCAGGAGACAAATGATGCCTCTCAGCTGGGAGAGAGCTTGTGATTATCGTTCGAACTCGCTGGCTTCTGGGGTGATTTCTAGCCAACCTTTCAACTGTTCCCTTTGATTCTCAGCAAAAGAAACCTTTATCAGCCCTTGTTAGACTCTGTGAGGCATTTTAATGTGGGAAAAGAAGTTAATTTCCCTCACGTAAATGCGCCCTCTTGATACTACACCATCTGATGAAAACAAAATAATTAAAGGCCTCATCCCATTCAATGATGTATCTATGAATGTCGACAACCCTAGAAACAAGGTCCAACACTAGTTTTTTCAAAAGTCTAAACAAATACACCTATTTTTCATTCTGAATGAAGAATAACTAAAAGAAAAACTAGAGAAGGAATGGATGTTTCTTGGAGAAAAAAATTAGGTCTTACATCTGTTTTAAAAAAAATGTAACTGAACGAAGTAAAGTAATATACATTTTATTTTTGTGAACTGGGGCTGACCACTGTCTAACAGGTTGCAGGATGAGTAAAGGCTGATGTACTCCGGACCTTGAGGTTCTAACAAGAGGAGCTAAAATACCAATGTGGGAAGATTGGGAAATCTCTCAAAGCCACCATTTTAATCACTGGCTTCCTCTGCCTGAGGGCAGGAGAAGCCAGCAGCCCCAGCGTTCTGCGTGCTGCTATGTAAAGGACAGAAAGCCCCATCAAAGCTGCCTCCTGAAGGAACAACTCCATGACTGCAAGTATAGGAAGAAGCCATTGGTAAGAGCTGAGCCAATTCAGAACCCTTGACTGGGGTGTCTAGTGAGCATCCTGGTGGCTGATAAGTGAGCAGCCATCGGAGACTATCTTCATCCATTTGTAGGATGTTTGAGCTAGAAGAGTCTTCCATCTGGTGCATCCCTTTCATTTAATAGATGAGAAAATGAAGCCAAGAGGGTTCCTCATCTGGTGAATGGTGGAGACTGACCTACGCCCCACAGCTTCTCCTAATTCCCAGCATAGGGCTCCTCCGGCCACTTTCCCACATGTGGCCTTGGCATCTTCCTGACTGTTAAGACTAGACCAGGCAGCTTCTCAGTTCCCTTCCCACTGAAAGGATAATTTCTATAACACTCTGAGTAGGGAATTTCTCTTACACAAAAAAGGCAGAGAAATCTCTTGCTCTAATTAAATATAAAGTAAGTTATTTCCTCTCTCCCAAATACTTACAATAATATTTTTGGAACTTTAAAGACATGCTAAAAATAAATTAATACTCCAAAAATTTCTGCAATCACTCAAAAGAACATAAGGAGGGTAGAAATTTTAATATTGGTCTCATACTGAATATTCCGAACTAAGCCAAAACACTGTAAAAACAAGAGTGCCTCACAAAAAGAGAATTAATTTCCTTTTATGTGCACAGATTTCACGAAAATAAGATAAACTGAGGGCAGCTAGGTGAGTAGAACACCAGCCCTGGAGTCAGGAGGACCTGAGTTTAAATCTAGCCTCAGACACTTGACACACTAGCTGTGTGACTTTGGGCAAGTCACTTAACCCCAATTGCCCTGCCTTCCTCCCTCCAAAATAAATAACTAAAACAAAGTTCTAAAAGAAAGAAAAGAAAATAAACCAGTTTTTTCATAAGATGAAACAAATTATTCGCAGTTTCTATCTAAACTCTTGAAACGTCTAAAGAAATTATACTCTAACACACTCCAATCTTATTTAAAACATGAATTCCACCTCCTGTGCTAGCCCTCGGAGGCAGCAAGCCGGTGGGCAACATGCAGAGCCGTGGCCCCGAGTGAGGAAGACGTGGTTCAAATCCAGCCTCAAACACTTACTGTGTGACCCTGGCCAAGTCACTTCTGTTTGCTTCAGCTTCCTCAACTGTGAAATGAGGGTAATAATAGCACCTGCCTCGCAAGGTCACCGTGAGGATCAAATGAGATAGTATTTATAAAAAGAGCTTAGCACAGTGCCTGGCGCACAGTGCCTGGCACACAGCAGGTACTGCATAAATGCTTATTCTCATTGTGGCATGAAGATGACCTTCCATTCCTGAAGGCTGGAGCCAGCAGCAGCCAGACTCAGCCATGAGGATGGGCCCAGCCCCCGACTGGAGCCTCCTCACCAGGCCTGGGGCCAGGGCAGGACTTCCTGGACACAGGGAATCTGAAGGAGGAATGTAAATGTGCACTTGCTTTTTATCACTACTAATAAATGAAGTTCCTACCTTCCAGATGGTCTTTGCACAGTCGGGAGTTATGTTGCCCAGTGTCTACATTCAGTTTATTTGACTGAATCTGGTTACTGTAAAAAACAAAACAAAACATCTGACTTAAGAAGAACACAAATGCATTAAGAAGTTCTTTAATTCACATTATTTTCATTCTTCAGATCTTTCTTAACAGTATTTCCAGTAAAATAGTATTACATGACTCAGTTTTTACATTGTTCACAGTGGACTCTATTACAGAACTAACACGTATGAAGAAGATGGAAAATAAGCTACCATGCCAAATACATTCAATAAAACGAGAGTCTTCACCTTGACACCAGGGATGATGTGGATTTTCTCCCTCAAGAAATGATTTTGTAATTCTACTCTGAACAGTAAAAGTTTCCCTTTAAGATTTCTGAAGACGCACCATAGATGAAGAGACATATCCCAGATGTTACTTTTTAACAGAGAGCAGCACTTTCTTCTGCTGGCCTAGCGTGTCCTGGGACACCAGGGGACATTAGGAATGACCACATCTACTTTGCCCTCCAACTGTACCAGTAACACTCACCTTTTTCTTCCAAATGACTAAAAAGGATTCAAAAGAAACACTTGGCAGGATCCCTGGCATTTGTAATAGGATCAAATATGGAAAAACTGAATCCGGGGCCAACATCTTCCTTTGAACTGTGACCTTCAAAGAGATCACGTGATGGCCCATTTCAATAAAAAGGTAGAAACGTATGGCTAACATGACACCCGATTTGTTAAGATATACTTATTCTTCCTAAGTAGCTTCCCTTCAGATATTTTCAGTCCCCCCGAAACAAGCTCTCTCCACAAGCCCTTCCCTGAGGGGCCCTGGCTGTGGCATGAGTGACCCAGGCTCTCTAAGGGTCTACCAACACAGGGTAAATTCTATGGTGTATGGGGCCGGAAAGGCTTTGAGCACCAGCCCAGAGAATTCCCTGGGTCTACAACTGAGGCTGGCACTTTATCCAGGCCACCAAAGAAACAAAGAAAAATGCCCACGAGTCCTAGATCCTGTGAGACCCCTTCTGCATCTGCAGGGATGGTGGCAGAGGCGCGGAGAAAGGGGCATCTTTCTACATTAACATAACTGCTAGTGCCGGGCCAATGAGTGATGTACTACCGGGGACAGAACCATATCAATACTGACATTCTAACTACCTAGGACAAGAAGACAAGCGCTGTAGAGAAGTGTCCTCAGAAAAGCAAGTGAACCGGTGACGTCTCCAGATTAGGGATAACAAGCGGATGGCAGCCTGTGGGTTGCACTGGTGACAAGGAGACGCTCAGAGCCCAAGAGGAAGGCCCCCAACACAGTGCGCAAGGCCAATGAGAGGACAAGGACAGATAGATGGTGGCCAGCCCTGGATGGGCTGTCTGTGAGGGAGTTAGCACGCCGATGGGATCACAGTGAAGGGCTGAAATCAAGGCGATCCTGAACAAAAATGGCAGGAGCATTCTGCCGTCAATCTGGCTGGGCTGACAGATCGTTTCTGTGGGGAGTTGGGGGTTTAAAAGCACTGTCCCCACTACCATACAATAAGGCAGATCATGCAAGTGACAGCACTGCTATTTTACAGGTGAGGAGAAAGAAATTTGTTTCAATACAAAGAACCACAATTATTGGAAACAAGAGGGTGAATCCCTGATTGCTGAGCTAAGGCTTGTGAAACCATTTCTGGAAAAAGTCCCTAGATCTCCAATTATTACTATGAAATTTATCACAGAGTTCACATTACTGAAACCAATAGGGAATGATGCATTGCCAATGTAAAATCATTAAGCCCCATTTACCCCAGTCAACCTGCTGCTAGCATGTCACAGATTATGGCTATTCAGAGTGAACAAAATTTTAGGTGAAAAAGTGAACCGCTGCTCTGACATGGAACATCTTCCCCAAAATCCAACACCAAAGTGCAGCCGAGATGCTGCAAAATGAAATAAAATGCAGGCTGGAGGACGCTTCATCTTCATGATGGACACTTCCAGACTGCTCAGCCAAGTGATGCTTGCACAGGCTATTGACATGAAAGTCTTTAATAATCAGAAGCCTGGAGATGGAACAGACCTTCAAGCCTCACTCCAATCTTCTCATTTTAGAGAGAAGGAAAGAGGTCCAAAGATATTTACAGATTTGTTGGTTGGTCCTAAACACAGATATCTTGACTTTTTAATCCTGAATTGTACAGTTATCCCTTCCATATCATGGGGGGGTTGGGGCATAGCCCCACAATCTGTAAAACCAGTGTGTCGAGAGCCAGCTATATCCTGGTTAGTGTTTAGGCCTCTCAGACCTCTGCAAGGCAGCCTCCTAGGCCTCTGCAAGGCAAGGTCATGTGAGGATAGGTCTATGGAAGGCAAAAGCTATCTAAGGATAAGAAGATGTGGCAAAGAATACCCGCCTTCGCAGCTGCTACCCACATGGGAAAGAACAGAAATGTTTCAGTATGGGTAGCTTTGAGGGAAACTAGTGTCTCATTCCCAGGAACAAGGAGATAAAAAACTTTACTATGTTAAACCATTATATCGTTGTAGTTTTCTAAGAAGTCAGAATGACTCAGTGATTAACCTGTATATAAAAGACAGTCAATGTCCCCTTTAAAATCAGTCTATAGCCAGACTATATGACTCACCTGGCCCCTTGTTTATGTCTTTTTGTGTCAATTACATCATCATATACTCACACCACTGCTGGCACCAGTTTAAAATTTTTAGCCCTCTCTTTGTACCAGAGAAGAAGTCTGAATTGTTTCTTTGTCTTTTATGGGATATTTACAGTACCTTATTGTCAAATTTGGGTTAAGTATTTGGTCAAAGGCTCTGTGGATCTGCTGGACTTCATATGTCATCTACAGCTTCCACAAAACTCCAAAAAAATCCCCATTTAATTTCTTATTCTGACCTGCAGTAAGTCAAAACCACAATGGGGAAAGTCGTAACGTGGAAAGGCTAACTGTATTATTATCATTAGCTCTAAATTTGGATAAATACTCCAGAATATGAAGAAAATGCAGACCTACAATTCCTCTAAAAAAAATATGAATTGTATTTCTATATAAACATTTGTTGTTATCTAACCCAACTAAACCAACCACAAGGGCTTCCTTTTGGTCATGTGTATTACCTGCCAGGCCGTGTTTCTCTCATGCCACTGGGGTTCACGGTGCTGCTGCCTTCCAGGAGTGGGGAGTCCAAGCTGGCAGAGCCACTGCTGACCCGATCGCTGCTTTCATAGCCTGACTCGGTCCTCTGCATCTGCCCACCCTCACTGGGAACCTTGATCTCCACTAGGCCTCTCCCTTTCTCGGCTCCTTTCCCCATAGAATCCAGGGAACTCCTGCTTCCAGTCTCCTGCTTTCCTTCATCTTCATATATGGTCATCAAGCCTTTCTGCTTGGACGACTCTTTGGGCCAGTTGTTACTTCTCTGATCTTGGCCGTGTCTGGATTTACTGTTTGCTTTGTGCCGTGGAGCAGCGTGCCTCTTCTCGGCATCACTGAAAACACTGTCCACATTCAACGTCTCTCTCATTGGTTTCCAGCCACGAGCCCGGCTGCGGCTGCTGCCACTGCTGCAAGTGCTGCCCCTGTCCCGGGAGTCTTGGCTGCTATCTGTGTCGTATCCGGTGGCACTGTCACCCTTCCCTTTACTGGCAACCTTCTCCCCTGAGGCAAGCAGCTGGGGTTTGACTGAACTCAGCACTTGTGCAGAGGTCCGGCCCTGGGGCATGACCCGTTCTTGACGGGAAGACCCTCTCCCTTGGCTAGAACACCCAGGCTGGCTGCCGTGCTGCCGAAATCCATTTGTTGAGGTGGCGAGTGTTGCCCCGGGTTTGGAACGAGACAGGTCCTCACTGGGCAGATCTGAAAGATGAAGAAAATGCAATGAGCTTTGGGAAGCCATTTTTTAACATGTGAATCAGGCATGCTATCTGCTGTGAGAAGGAGGAGTAAACCACAGGCACCCCTTAGTCTGATGCTGTCATGTCTGGCTGTAGGGGTGAGGCCAGAGGGGCCTCTACTGAAAGCGCCTCGGCTTACCCAATGGCACTGCAACTCCAAAGGGGTTCCTAAGCAGGCTCTGAGACCCAAGAATCACAGCCAGAATGACATCAGGAGCAGGGAAGGGACACAATCACAAGGGGCTCCTAAAGGGCATGCCAAAGTCTGCAACAACCCTGCTCACTCACCTCGGTGTCTCCCAGGTTCTTTCCTCTGTTCCCTCTCTAACTCTCTTCTTTGGGAGGAGAGGAAGTTTTTCTGCTCAGCGACTCTTTGCGCACATTCTCTGGAAATGTCTTTGAGCTTGTCCTTCTGGTCATTAGGACCAAGTTTAACTGGAAAAAGAACCACTGTGAGCATGAAATAAGATGTGCTTTTCCTAAGCAACTGGGAAAAATCTTAGCATTGAAATATTTAAAACTAGTCTATGCCCCAAAAGCACAAGGATATCATTTACTCTGTTACAACTAAAAATCTCCAGGTGTCAGAATTAGAGGCAGCCCAGTGTGTGCCTCTGAAGCCAGCTGCATCCAGGACTGGAATGAGTAAGGCCTAAAGCCAAAAATGTGCTCAAAAGATAACAAAGCTACATGAAATGTTAATGTAGATTATTCCAGTATCAGAAAAAAAAAATACAGGCATCAGGTATTAAAAATCTAAAGGAAAAAAATCATTGGAGCCTTTTATTCATAGATACTGTTGAAATGTGGCTCCTGCCTTTGGCAAGACTATTCTGGAGGCCAAATATGCATAATAAAGGTATTTAAAAGCTATGTTTATGGCAAAATCAAGGCAAATAGTATCATGCTTGGGGTTTTGGGTTTCCCAACCAAAACTAAATACAGCCCCCTTGATCTGTTTCATTTCAAACTGACGTCACACGCATGACAATCCTGATTAAAACTGACTGCAGAATCAGACGATAACAAAGCCAAGTCTGATAGTACTAAGAACCAGGTCAAGTACAAACAACGGCTCTGAAGACCTCCACTGCCCACAGCGTTGACTGGTGCCCCACTTATCGGGAGATTTCCACATTACAATGTAGTCCAGCTCAAACTCAATACCTGAGATGGGTCTTAAAAAGTCCTGTGCTTACTGAACCACTGCGGGAAGGAAGCATGTGTGGAAGACTATCCCCACACAGAGAGGGCGGGGTGGGGCCCCTCTGTGCTGCTCACTCTTGGAGTCTGTGGGCACAGTCCCCCACCCGCACCTCATGTCCTCCTCTAGAAAGCAAGACTAGATGACCTCTGAGCTCCCTTCCAGCTTGAAGCCTCAGAGCCTGTAATGTATGAAAGACAGGGTGGGTGATCTGAGGGGGACGCTCCCTACATGGAGATTACAAGTCCACTAAATTATGTCATAGGCCCAATTTGGATTACAAGGTTTGGCGACCCACTCAACCCACTGGTACCTTGTAAAATGCTGACTTCATAGTTCAAACAATATTGCTGAATGAAAAATCAGCCTTAAGAACAACACATACATTAAAATGTAACTAGACTGTGAAACACAGAACCTTACACTGTGCTGGTGGCAAAATAACACTAGGTAAGCACCTTGCTTATGCACATATGGAAGCTGGGTCTACACTAGGAACTGTGAGTTGCATGAAAGAGTTGGGCTGAATTCTAAATTTAAAAATGGCACTACACACATACATGTGCACACACACACACACACCTGGTCCTTTCCCACCACTTGCCAGGGCAGGGCCACGAGTCAAACCCACGGTGTCATCAACATGTAGTTTCTGATTGATTCTCTGCTTTGCCTGATGACCGTATCCATCTTCTCTGGCACTCTCTGGTTTATGAGTAGAGGACCTTTCAAAACCTTTGAAAGGGAAACACTGAAGTTTTTAAAGATGGAATCTGTCTCTTAACTATTAACTAAAAAATAATACTTTTCTGGGTATTCTTCACATTAGCTTCTGCTTCTAAAAGATTCGCCCTCCTCCCCCTTTCCAGTGCGGCCTCTTTTGAACAGGATATGCAGAGTCCAGTCCCTAGTCCAGGGACCTAAGCAGCAGCAACACTGGGCAGAGAGCTGTTGGTTCAATCTAATCATGATCTCTAGAGCGGGAGACTTCAGATGTCTCTGCAATCTCTATGAATTTCTGGCACTAATTATCTTCCGGTCTTCTATATAACTTAAAAAAAAAACCAGCTCACAGACTTTTCACAATCCTTCCTCCCAATCAAATTAATCATTTCCAAGAGCACCATTTGGTGACACTCTGTCCTTAGCAGCACAATGAGTCTACTAACCATCTAATGCAATCTGGTCCCCAGATCTTAACACTGATGGCAAAGCCACTGAAAAACTTACCTGCGTCTTCATCGGCAGCAGTTTTATAATAGGACCAGTGGACGACGTGCCTGAGAGCATCTTCGGTGGACACAGCTGAACCGTCCGGGTTTGCATAGAACAGAAGCAGTGGCTGAAAATGGCATCTCGTGCACTTGGAGACCACATCCTTCCATTTAGCCCCGACCTAAAAGGGTTTCAAGGTAAATGATCTACAGGACAGTCATTAGATGAGCTGAGTATTAACGATCCTTAAAAAAAAAAAGGGACAATGGACTTGCTTGACACGCCCACCTCCCCAGGTCCAATCGGCTGCAGCCCTGACTGGCTCCCTTCTCCAGGATTAAATCCTGCAGGGCTGTTAGAGACCCTGAAACTAAGCCCGACATCACATCCCTCACACAGGGACTTCAGGAGCTGTTAGCATCAAAGTGTATCAAGGGCACAAAAAGGAAAAAGCTTTTATTTAAGTCACAAGAAATTTAGTGGCCCATTCTCCATTCTGGATTATTTGTTTAGGAAAATAAAGCCATTAGCAAATTACAGGGCTTTAAATTTTAGAATTGCTAATAAACACGTTATTTTCATCATTAAAAATGAAAATAGTCCATCAAAATGGCATTATAAAATTAATCTTATTTTTTAATTAATTTTTAAAATTTATTTTAATTAATCTTTCATTTACCTAACTTGCCGTGTAGAAACAGTACAAAAGCAGCCTGAGGGAGCAACTCATATTCCAAACAACTCGGTGATTTTTAGCTAATTACGTTTTGAGTTCTTCCAGGACAACCTTAGCCTGATGCTCACCCTTCCCACCCCTTCCACCTTGGTGCTCCTGAAGTCTATGCCAAGGGAAGCCACGCTGTGCCTGAGCTGACTTAGTTTGGTTAGAAACCAGGCCCCCGACTGAAAGGCTGCTGCTGGCCAATGAACATCCCAGTGCAGCTCAGAGAACGCCACATCCCCAGACATCTGGCCAATGGGGGAAGGTTTTTTTTTTCCTCTAGTAAGCTTTCTAAGACATGGAGCGGTTCAAATCCAAATCGACATAAACGGAACAGTCACACTGATAAAATCTTGGATTTTCTATCAAAAGACAAGTCTGTTCCTGTGAATGGGCCAAGAGTAATGTCACCTGTTCACTGTCATCAGGAGTTGCTGGGCACCAGAAGACGGATTTGTGGGATGGTCCTTACTTATGTCCCCAGACCCACCTTCAGCAGCTGTTTCCGTGAAACCCTGCTCGCTTCTCTGAATGCTTACAACCACCCCAAGATATGTGCCTGCAGGCAATGGACCAACATCCTGTATTCAGGCCTCTTCCTCCCTGAGGCATGGCATATGCTGGTACGAGAAAGCTTGGCAGACCACTGCTTTGTATCATCACAGAGACTGCACGTTTTCCAATTTATTTTTAAAATGTTTAAACTTCACACGAAGGAAAATAATTCTATATCTACAATTCTCCCATAATAGCTCAAAGATGGTCATGAACTTTTGACAGCTAGAGTCAACTACCTGAGTTAAAACAGCTGAAAAGCATAGATGGGTCAATCAGCCAGCACAAAAACACCCCTTACCTCTTTCACATTGGCATCATCAAAAAACACCCATTTGGAAGTCTTGGTATGAAAAGCGAAGGCACAGTAATGTCGACTGGTGTAGCAGATCATGCCAACAAGGTGGAGCTCGCTAGTCTTGGCATTTTCATCAGTTACCCTATAAAATAACTGTACAAATGGATTACTTATTAGTAACTGCTGTTTGACAAAACAGCTTTAAACAAACAAGTAACACAGACCTCTTGTATCCCTCCCTTTACTCACCCACCACAACCAAAACCTCTCTCTACCTTCTCGTCACCATCAAAATCACCACAAATCTTCCGATCACCAATACACAATACACTGTTACTACTCAAATAGTGAAGAGTTATCACTGCTGACTGCATTAGCCCCAAAGATCAGTTCTACTAAGACCAATTCCCTCAAGCAGCACTGGCAGAGTAGTGGAATTGGAGTCAGCAAGCCCTGGGTTCAAATCACCTCTCCGAGACCTACCAGGCCAATGATATAAGGAAGGCCTCAGTTTCCTGGTCTATGATGAGGAGGGCTGACTCCTAAAGCCCCTTCAGCACTAACTATTGAGCCCAAATTTCTAGTGAATGAACAAATTTTGAAAAAAACAGTGAAAACGTTGCCCAAACGGGGGCGGAGCCAAGATGGCAGCTGGAAAGCAGTGACTGGCGTGAGCTCCCCACCAAGTCCCTCCAAAAACCTATAAAAAAAATGGCTCTGAACCAATTCTAGAGCTGCAGAACCCACAAAGTGGCAGAGGGAAGCAGGGCTCCA
>CM053623.1:356368067-356450839 GCA_028646595.1 Phalanger gymnotis
GAATGGGGCGACGGAGGGGAGGGCAGACTGGGGAACAGGGCAACCAGAATGTACGCCATCTTGGAGTGGGGGGGGGAGGAAATGGGGAGAAAATTTGTAATTCAAACGCCTGTGAAAATCAATGCTGAAAACCAAACATGTCAAAAATAAATTAAAAAAAAAAAGAGGGGGGAAAAAACCTTCTTACAAAGGTTTACTTTAAAATATTGTGTTAACATGTGTAACTTATGTTGAATTGCTTGCCTTCTCAATGAGGTGGGATGAGGGGGGGGAAGGGAGAGATTTTGGAACTCAAAGTTTTAAAAAGGAATGTTAAAAATTGTTTTTACATGTAACTGGGGAAAAATAAAATACTAAATAAAAAGTAAAAAAAAAAAAAACTTCTGCAACAATCCCAGGATGGGGGGCTGACCTAACCTAACAGCTGCAGAAATGGAAAGGAAGAGATAAAATAAAGAGACAAGAAGAAACAAGAATCAATAAAATGCAGTAACGGAATCCATGAAAAGGAAGGAATGTTTTGAGGCTGTCACTTTTTTTTTAAAATCTGGTCCTTTACCAAGGCAGAGAGTTGTCTAAGGTGGTGTCATTATCCCTGAAGGCCACATACATACTTAGAAAACCACAAATTAACATTATCTATGTTTTATTATATATTTTTTAAATTTTGGTAAACATTTCCCAATTACATTTTAATCTGCTTGGGCCTCGCTGGGGATCCAGGTCTTTGGGACTCTCTGCTTTCTTAGGTGACTGATATATTTAACAAGCAAAATTAAAATGCTTACTTGAAGAAAACTTTTGAAAAGAATGCTTATTTATCTTACTAAGCGTGTTTTCCATGTTAAATAAAATGGTTCCATTTATACAGTACAGACACTAAGGACTCTATTTGCTGTCAGGGCAACTCAACAAGCACTTTAGACCCTGGACCAGGCCTTCATTTTGTCTGACCCATCAGCTTCTAAGAAGTGAATCTAAACAAACGTTCCACTGATCCCAGGATACCACAAAACCACCAACCAGGTGTGGTATTCTTCCATTAAGCCTAGCTGTGGGAGGAATCTCTTCTTTGCAGCTGCCTCAAAGACTCCAGAGGCCATTTGCACACACGCACCCCCACTCGAGGAAGCCTTGAAGAATACTCACGAAGCACTCAGCAGCATCGTCCATAAAGCCAAGCTGAAACCGCTGCTCGTCTCTGAAGCTCTCTGCCAGGGCATGCCTGATATTATCAGAGGGAAGCGCTTTCTCTCGACTGTGCTGAAACTGTGCAAATATCGTCTGGCCCCCAGTCAGGACAACAAGGAGGAAGAAGGAAAGATGACTTTAGTGACCCTCTCTTCTTTTCATTTTAAACATTCCCCAGGATCCAATGAAATATAAACCTTGTCAGAAACCATCCCAAATTGGATACTCATTCTGCATAATATTATAACTGTTTACTTTAACAGCAAAGTTTGAAGATACTTTTCTGTATAGCCATCTGGCAAGAAGACTTATAATTCATTGTATGGCGGAAAACAACACAAAACCAACACATACAAACAAACGAATATAGACCAGTTTACTAAAGTCAAATTTTAAAAAAAAACCTTCAAGAAATACCTAAGTATTTTTTTTAAATTCTCCAAAATCTATTACTTCACAAATGAATTAGAATAATGACTTTATGTACAATTCTTATTTTGGGAAAACAATATTAACACAATAAAGTTGAAATTTTTGGCACAATAACATAGGAATTGAAACTTCAAAGCCGTATTTTTCAAAGCTGGCATTAACTTCTATAACAGTTTACAGACAAACTGTGCTTCCAGATTGTGGCCTGAAGCTGCAGATGCTCATGGGAAATCATAGGCAATGAAGGGCGGGGAGGAGGTAGTGGGGGAACTTCTCTTGAAGCAAAAAGGAGTAAAAGAACAGCCCCAAGCCCTGGCTCTGAGGCTGACTTTGTACACACACACACCTCCTGATTAAAGAGGTCAAGAGCTAAATTGTGATGGCAGCTCTGCAAGCTGGAAGACCACAAATGAATGAAATCTTAATATTCAGAAATTTCTGTAGCCAAGAAACTAAGATGACTGAATGACATGTTTTAAAGCAAGTTTTCTAGGTCCTGACCCATGTTCAATCCTCTGGTTTTAGGTGTGTGCCATTGGCAGGAGTCACGACAACGTCTAGGGTTGTGGAGAAATTCTGATGGAAGATTACAAAGTCTGCCACATCCACTTGACACAGATCACAGAAAAATCATTTTCAAGTTTTATGCCAGTAAGGGAACACAACACTATGCAGGGCCTTGGCCCGGCTGAGCCCCCCTCCCCTCTGCCACTCTCTCCCACACACTCCCCATTTCTACTTTTCTGAGATCACAGCTCTTTCCCTCCATTCTCTACCTGGGCACCTCAAAATCTCCATCCCCCCCATTCTTTAATGTCAGACAACCAGGGGCTACCCCTCATCTATTCCCTGAGCTTGGAACTCTATCATTCAGCCAATCTCTCCAACATCCCATAGATAGATAGACAGACAGACAGACAGACAGACAGACAGATAGATAGATAGACAGACAGACAGACAGAAAGAAAGAAAGATAGAGCTCTCTCTCCTACTCTTCCTTCTTGAAGCAGAGGCTCACAACAAGCAGTCAGGTTTTCCCTTAAAAAATACAACCAAAACCTTAAGCTCTTATTCTGTTCCTCTTCCCCCTCACTGCCGAACTCCCAGAAGGGTCAATACTTGCCTCCATCTGCTTTCCACTTACTTGACCCCTCAAATTCTTGCCATGTGCCTGCCATCCTCAGTCCCCTCTTAAAGCTAACCTCCCAAGATCAGTAATGAGTGCCCTTCACTAAGTCCAAAGGCCTTTGCTCACTCCTCGGCCTCCCCGGCCTTCCTGCAATGTAGCAGATACCATCCACTCCTCTTGAGACTCTTTTCTTGTGACTTTCCCTGGCTCCTTTCCCTCCTTCCTTCCTAAGTTCTATCCTGGACCTTCTCTTTCTCTCCCTTAGTGACTTCCCACCTTCCCAAGGCTCCAGTGACCATTTCCAAAGAGCTGACCCTGCTCTATCCCCTTTCTTCAGAGCCTTCTTCCAAGAGCTTGCTGACGTTCTGGACCTAGTTCCACCAGCATCTCAAACTCAACATGTTTCAAACCAAACTTCCTAGCTTCCCACCCCTACTGGCATCCAAGGATTGGTGCTTTCCACAGTCAACTCTCCCTGCCTCTCTCTCTCTTCTCCTCCACCTTCCACTCATTGGTCAAGTCCTAGCAACTTGACCTTTGCCATACCATGGGGGCCCCTTGTCCTTCTCCATTTTACTACTACTTCGCTACTCTCCCAGTTCAAGCCCATCACCTTGCACATGGCCTCCTACACTGGCCTCATAACCTTTTTTCCTTCCACCAAGAGTCGGCAAAGATTCCTCATATCCCACCATTATTCTCATCCTATCCCTCCCCTGTGCGATAAACTATAACCTCCTTGGTCTGGCACTCAAGGCCCTCTACAATCTGCCTCCAGCTCACTTCTGCCATCTTATTTCTCACATCTCCAACTCATATACTCATTAGTCCACCAGACCAGCAGCCCCGATTCCTGCCCTTCCCACTTGAGTCACCTTACCTTTTCCCATCCCATTATCCAGGCCTCAAACCCCAAACCTGCATGTTGGAACTCGGATACTCACCTATTTATTCCAACATGAAGTGACCATTATGTGTGACACATTATACAGGCCCTGGAGTTACCCACAAAGAAGATAAAGCAAATGTGTTCCCAGCCGTCGAGGTGTTTAGAGCTTCTCAAGGCCCAGTTCCTATATTCCTTTCCCTGGTAAAACCTTCCTGGCAGGTAAGAAAGACCCCTGCCCCCTTTAATTGCTCTGGCCCTTGGTTTCATCCACTCCTTCCCACTATCACATTCTAATTTGCATTATAGCATCTGGGACAGATCTGATCTCCTTTACTAGCACTCCGGACACACAGTAGGTGTTTAATAAATGCTTGTTAGTTTGACTTGACTCTATTAGGAGACAAACTTCCTGAGAGCAAGGGCTTATTTCATCTTGAGAAATAAAACAGCATCGAGGCCAGTCCTTTAAGACAGCTGAATTTCAACAAAGGTTGGCATTTTGACAAGACGGGATACTATTTAGGAAACTTTCTTCTCCTAGTACTTCAAAAATCAGTGCTATCAACTGGTAACAGAAGGCGAGAGAGAGCTTTAGAATCCCTACTCCCCCAATCCTCCACCTGAGTTCTCAAAGTCTGTGCCAGAGAAGCCCCAGCCCCAGCAGGTGGTCTCAAGCCAAGAGTCTGGAGCCCTGGCATGGGGATGGAAGGGAAAGATGGCCAGTGGCTGCAATCTGAAGGCCAGCTTGACCTTTGAAGTCACAGCAACTCTACATGACCAGCTCCTGAGTCATCGGCTATGGGCAGGGACGAGGGTCTGCAAAATCACAGAGCCTTCAAGGCCTGAAGCGGTGGTGGTTGTTACTGTTATTATAACTTTGTGACTAATTTACTTGTTGTTCACTAAACTGAACTATTTTAAAACATACTTGCTTATTTGAGTATTTGACTTTTCAAAAACAGCTTTCAGAAGCAGTTCCAAAATGGTAACCTTTGTCAAGACTTTCATCAGAACTTAAAGTTTCTGACCAGTTTCTACAATTTAACCTGACTGAAATATTCAGAATTTAGTGGATCCGTATCTCCATTTTATCTACATTACCTCCTACAGGCCAGAGATTGTCTACTGCCCTTCTCTGTATACCCAGGGCTTAGGACAGTGCCTGGCACACAGTAGGCGCTTAGCGAAGGCTTGCTGACTAGCAGAACAAGTAGATCTGGGAATCATTTATAGAGAGATAACACCAGAGCTCAGGGGAGCTGACAGATTACCAAGGGATATGGCATAGCCAGAGAAGAAAGGAGGAGGTCCAGGACAAAGCTTTGAGAAATAGTCGTCATCAGTGATCATGGTCTGAAGACACAGCAAAAGAGACTAAAGGAGCAGGGAGGGAGCGGCGACCCCAATAGCCAAAGAGAACAGACAGTCTGGGAGACTGGCAGGGTCAAGAAATATCAGGCTGGAGAAAAGACCATGAGATCTGGCAAGGAAGAAATCACCAGTAACTCAGGAGAGAGCACCTTCAGCTGAATGAGGAGGTCAGAAGCGGGGGTGGGGAGCAGGTGGGAGAGACACAAAAATAACAGGACACGCATCTTCTAGCTGTTCATCAAAAGGAAACCGAATGTAACTTTTACGACTAAGAGTTCTAGTGTTGAATTTTTCCAATGTCTTAATTTTGTGTGATTTTCCAAAATGTCTAGAAAAGTTGTTGCTTCAAAATTACTTCAAATCCTTCTGAATATGCAGCAATTTCTGTGTTACTTTATCATCTTCAGTTACTTTTATGTAAGGACTGAGAGTGTTCATTCAAACCTGAATAAGCATAGATTCCCAAATACTTAAAGACAAATGGCTGAAAAGACATGTTAAGAATTCTATACAAACCCATAATTTCCTCCAAAACCAGAGTAATGACCACTTAAGTGCCACTTTCCTAAGTATTACTGAGTTTACCTTTAAAGCACAAAATATGCAGGCATCTCCCTGACAAACATGTCCAGACAGAATGCGTAAACTCCGGCGGAATATGTCTAGCTGCCATAAAACCTGAAAGAAAAAAGGCAGATAGTAAGAGGAAGAGTCTAAAAGAAACACCTTGGATTTGAACATTTTTATCCTTTACAAAATCATTTATTCTTTGTTATTTTTATCATCAATAAGAAAAAAGGGACAAAGGAGCACTTTTCCTAGAAAGACACTTGGAGCAAAACATACAAGACAATTTGTAGCAAAGGCCTAGGTATGTGGCGGTCTGAGGGGGTATGCAGTGGGCCCTGCCCACCTTCAGGCACCTGGCACTGAGGGTATCAAAGTATGCAGACAGTAACCAGCTCATGAACATGAGTGGCTGGACCATGAGATGCCCATAAGCATTTGGGTGCCTTCTATGGGCCAGGCACCGCATCTGTCTGAATGGATGTATCAGAAATAATGAAGCACCAACAGGACGGAGATGCCTGCTTAGGAATTACAATTCCTGATCATTTACAGGGTGCCCTTGGGTGAACATTTTGGCCACAGACATTCACAAAAGGCCTCTTCCTCTATCACGGAGTCTCAGATAAGCTGAGATCTCCCTCAATGGAAGGAGTGACTCTGCCAACAGAAATCACAGATCACTCACATAAGGGATGCTTAGTTTACTGAAATCACTGTTTACTTTTTCCCAGATTAACAAAAAATCAGGCATAGATTACTGAAAAACAGCAGTAAGAATACAATTGACTATGAAGTATTGTATGAGTGGAGTATTTCTAGTCATTAAAAACTAAGTAATTAAGTACAAGAAAAAGCTGCCTGCTCAGTTAAGGTATCTGATATGAAGAAAGAGGACTTAGCAAAGACCTAAGAGGAAAGATTACAAACGGACAAATTATTTGAATTTTTGAAAGGAAATATAATGTAAACCAATGCTACACTAGCCAGATTCTGAATGGTAAAGGAGGCACTGCTGTGGTCAAGAGGTGAAGGAAAGTCCTCATCAAGTCCAAAACCCTACACTTCTAGTGTGTAGATTGACCCAGACTGACTATTGTGCTGAATGAGAAAAGGGTAAATGCCAGGCTGCCAGGAGCAATGCCAAAGAAGGTGAAATGCAGCAGGCAAAAAATAAGTGGAGCTCCAAGTACCCCTCTGGTTTTTTTCAAGGGGAAAAAAAGCGTACGGGTGCACGTTAAAGTCCTTCTAAAACCTGAGCACAGGAATCTTAATGAGTAGCATGTTGCTTTTAAAATAATTTTTTTAAAGCCTCCAATTCTCTTTAACAATCTGTGGGCTTTTAACTGACACTATGCAAGATGTTGTTCAGTTGTGTCTGATCCCTCTTTACCCCACTTGGGGTTTTCATGGCAAAGATACTGAAGTGGTTTGCCATTTCCTTCTCCAGCTCATTTGACAGATGAGGAAACTGAGGCAGACAGCGTTCAATGACTTGTCCAGGGTCACACAGCTAGTAAGTGTCTGAGGCCACATTCGAACTCAGCACTCCATCCACTGTGTTGCTAAGATGAGCCATTTAATTTTAGGGTTCCAACTCAAAGTTAAGTGAATATTTATAAGTTCTCTTTCCATAAAAAGGCTTCTATTTTGACTACTTTATTGATGATTTTGCTTTCAAAGTTGGCTAAAGCATTTCCCTTGCACACTGCATTTTCTTTGTAGAGTACAAAAGAATTCTTTTCCTTTCTCATTACCATGGCCCTCCATTAGGATTACTGACATAGTGCTGAACTTACACAAAGCCAATTGAAAATAACAGTTATGGGGATACCAAAGGTTCCCAGAGAAATTAATACTTTCATCTCCATTTTACAAACAAGAAAACGACAACCAGTAACCCACCCTGAGTAACTGTGAGCTAAGAGCAGCTCATCACGCCTTTTTTAATACAATTTTACTGATTGAATAGGACAGCTAGGTGGCCCAGTGGAGAGAGCGCTGGACCTGGCTTCAGGAAAGCCTGAGGTCAAATCCAGCCTCAGATGCTTCCTAGCTGTGTGACCCTGGGCAAATCATTTCACCCTGTTTGCCTTAATTTAATTTCTTCATCTGTATGGAGAAGGAAATGGCAAACCAGTATCTTTGCCAAGAAAAGCCCAAATGGGTCACGAAGAGTCAGAAATAACTGAAAAACTGATTTAATAAATCAAACACTGATTTAATAAATCCAGTATTTTGAAATGCAGAAAAGCACATAGGATGCCCAGAAGGGACAGTACCAGCCCTAAAAGGTAGGACTGCAATGAAACATGGACAATGAGATGAGCTAACAGGTAAGATCTCACAGAACAATTTCGGAAGAGCATGAGGTCACCAGCATGCTCACCTGGGAGGCAAGGAGGCCGGCTTTGGAAGTGTTTCTACCACAGTGGGTCTGAAGCATTTCTGAATTTTGCCCCCAAATATACATGGAATAGCAAGTTCAGAAATCACTGTTTCCCCCGCATTAGTAAAAGGAAGGGATGGATTTGAGGCCTTTCCTAAAAAGGCCAGTGAAGCTGATGAATCTTCTGCCATTTCAAATTCGATGTGCTCCCCACTCTTCCCCTTCCTGCCCTCCCAAGCTTTCTTCCTCCTGGCATGGCCCAAGCCATCCTCCTCATCACCCATGATCCTTCACAGCCTCTAACTGGCCAGGCCTGTTTTTCTCGTTCACCCTTCACATTCACTGCCAAGTCTTGTGGGGTGTGCTTTCCCATCCTGTACACTCGTCCTGTCTCACACATGGTCTGGGCGGCCTTCATCAGCCCCACGATGTAATAGACGGCCACCCCACCGTTCTCCCTGGTTCAAAGCCCATCTCCACACAGCTGCCAAAGGAATATTCCAGAAGGCAAAGATCAAACTAATCATGTCACTCCTCTGTCCAAAGGTCCGAAAAAGTTATCTGTTACTCCTCAAATAAAATGTATCAATGGTTATCGGTTATTCCAAGAGAAAATGTAAAGTCCTCGTTCAGGACTTAACTACCCCCACCACGTTCTGGCTCCAACTCCCAGACCCCTTTCCTTTACATGACTTCCTTCCAGCTAAGGGGGGGGTCTATCAGCTATTTCCCAAGCCATCATTCCACCGCTATCTCCAGGCCCTTCCACATTCCAAGCCAATAATGTACACTGTTCCCTCAGACCTTCAGACCTTCACCCCTCATGAGGCTTAGCTGCCTTCCTCCAAAGGCTCTCCTTAGTCAGAAAAAGCTATTAGTGGAGTTTACCTAAATTTTAGGAAGCATTTGCTAAAGCATGGCCTACTATTTCTAGTGTAGAAGAGATTAGAGCTTAGGATACGCTAGGTGAAAATATAACAGATTTGGAATGGTTGGAATGACCAGACTCAAGAGTTAATGATCCTGATTAGCAGACCATCTCCCCCAGGCTGTTTAACATTTTATCAAAGAGTCAGATGAAGGCCTTCTTGGCTCATCAAACATGCAGATGACACAAGGGATAGTTAACAGACTCAAATAGTTAATGAGTCAGGAGTCAACCAGGCAGGGCCTGCCCAGTACAGCCTCTAGGGATCTCTGCTGTTTAACATTTTATCAATGACTTGGAAGAAGGCCGAGGAAGCAAGCTCATCAAATCTGCAGATGACCCAACTGAGGGATGGTTTACACTGAGACAGCTTTCAAAGTAGAGCACTGGGGGAAAATCTAGGAATAAAAGTTGTACATTTGAGGCCCAAAAATTAATTTTGCAGGTAGAAGATGGGAGAAGCATAACTACTGTGGTGTGAGAAAGATTTGTATGAACAGAAAAACAATTTACACTATGTCAGTGTTAGAAAAACTAATAACTTTGAAGACTTTTATAAACTGATGAAGAATGAAATGTGCAGAACCAGGGGAACAATGGATACCCTAAGAGTACTGTAAAGCTAAACAACTTTGAAAGCCCTAAGAAGTAGAGCTGGTCGGCCCCAGACCATTTGTGACTCTAGAGCGCATGATGGATAATCAAACACGCTCCTGACCTCCTGATCAAAAGGTCAAGGTGCATTTAGAGCTGAGAATCAATCACAGACACAGACACAGACACACACACAGACACACACAGACAAAGACACAGACACACACAGAGCATGCTGCCTGACTGTATGTATTTATTATGAGAATGTTTTTCTTTTCTCTTTTTTTCCCCACAGCGTAGGAAGTGGGAAGGAGAGAAAATAGATTCGTTAATTTTCTTTTTGAATGTTTCAGTGCTAATGGCTGTGGATTGTTACTCGCACTTTCACATGAGGTCATCATATGTTACCATGATACTTTGTTACACCCCTCCTGGAGTAGGTATCTGTGAATATTTGTAAGAGAGAGACAAAACATCAACAGACGGGTTATTTTTTAAGATGTCCCAGTAATTAGCTCTCACCCAAAGTGAATGGGCAGTGGAGTCTGCAAGCAGAGGCTGCTGACCACAGAAACATCCTCCACCACACTGGTTCCGGGATTTTCTCACCCAATATTTTTTCCCAATGTAGACTGCTACACTGTTCCTCTACTCTCCCACTCTTTTGGGGGGATGATCCTGTCTCTATGTGTTATGGAGGGAATTCCTTTCAGATAGGACTTCCACCTACATGATGACTGAGAGCCTTCCAACTCTATAAAGTTCTGTGCCTGAGAGATGATTTAAACCCAGCAATCAGGGTATAAATTCTGGCTCCCCAGTGATCTCAGACAAATCACGATCTCAGATCTTCAGTTTCTTCCTCTGTAGAAAAGGGTATTGGCCTAGATCAGGGCTGTCCAAAATGTGGCCTGAGGGTTTATGTGGCCCACCTACATGCACAGAAATTTACATAAATGCTTTAGTAAAGGAGCTACAGCAGAGCTCTCACTAAAATGGCAAATCAAAATATATTGCCTATTGTTTCAATAAAAACCTAAGGTTAGACAGCCCTGGCTTAGATGATATCTAAGGTTTCTTCCAGCCCTAAATCCTATAATGTTCTATGAAGTCCTATCAGACATGTTCAATGCCAAAACAAAGCCATCAATACCAGAAAACCAGTTTAGGGAGATTCATTCACTAGGCTCTTACTTAGGGGCTACAGTACAGAGGTACAGATCTACCAGTCTGTGCACAGACAGCCCCCCTAGGAGACAAAATCTAGCTTGAAAACGGTAGGAGATTAAGTCCCAATCACAAAAAAGTGAAACAAACAACATGCCCCAAGCACATACTGATACCCCCTCATCTCTTAAAGGGGCTGCCTCTGGCAGAGCCTGCTAAGAAGCCACAAAGGATTCAAGTGTGGGCCCATAATGGGCTACCTCCTCTGAGGCTGATCACCCACAACTGGCCATGGGCTGGTGAAATGCTGGGGTCTGAACCGATTTTTAATACTCTCTATTACACACAGGTCATCACTGCAAATATGCAGCAGCCTACTTGTGTCCATGCTGCATCTCTCCATTGTCCTTTGGACCACCCCAAACCCGGGTTCTTTGGAAGCTCTGAAGCTCAATGGTTCAGAGCCCCAACACGTGGCCTAGGGCATATCTGTTTGAAAAAATCTGGGTTCGCTTGTCAGGGATCAGACTAAGAAGGTTGAAAGCTCAGTACATTTTGCCAAATGCAAATACATTATGCTTTCCTTCTTTCTTAATTCTAGACCAAATTCCAGATATTTCTGTAGGATTTGTCCCAGATATGCATAATGGGATATTATCTCAATGGATTAAGCATTCAATGGCATATTGGTTTGGACAAAAGGCAATTTCCATATACTGATTTTTCTTATATAGACTGTTTAAGTTTATCTTTCAAGTAATCTTGGCTGTCAGGGACGAAGCTCTATAATGGTCCAGGCCTGACCATCTCTAAGGAGTCCTTCTCCCTTTTCGCCCCTGCATAAGTCATATTCCACAAAACCCCCTTTGGTGAGAGAGAGAGAGAGAGAGACAGAGAGAGAGAGAGAGAGAGAGAGAGAGAGAGAGAGAGAGAGAGAGAGAGAGAGAGTATGTACACATACATATACAGTGGCAGTATGGCTGGCAATGTGTCTCATGATTTCTTCCTATTCTTTCAGGCCTTTCTTTCCCAGAGAGAGCTCATCAGATAATTCCTCCCTCACTGCTTTTACTGCTGGCCCACCCGCAGCCCAGATTCCCTCCACACGCATGTGCTTTGTCTGTTCCGCTCTTCCCAACCTCACCTCCAGCCCACAGACAGCCCATCATGGCCACTGGAGACTGAGGTGACAGACAGGGTTCCAAATACAGGGGTTCCACAGTCACTGACTATAAAAACCGATTACAGACATGCTGACAAACTCTTTTGCATTTCTTGTGCTGCTATGCTCCCTTCCCTCTCACACCAAAGTCTGGAGACTTGCTCTGGCAGTGGTGGCTGCTTCTTTGTCCTTTTATGAGGTGATTCAGCAATTCTCTTCCATCGAATTTTACAAATGTGCTTCTATTCCAAACCACCTGTCCTTGACTGCTATCTCTCTGCTTGGCAAAGAAGGCAAACGTTTGATGGTGAAAGCCGTTTCTGGCGATCTCCTCCCAATTCCTTTTCTTCACTTCTATGGTAAATGGTGATCATCAAGGCCAATAGCTTTGTCTTTCTCTATTTTCCACCTTTTGGCACTGACAGCTAGGATAGATCAGGCTGACAAACTATCACAATCACAGGTTTTCTAACTGGATGTTATTTTAGACCTTTGCTCCGATGGAAGGTCTCACCCCACACAATATTCTGATCGAGACAATCAACCAATAATTATTAAGGGTTCAATATGTGCCAGACACTATGATAAGTACTGGAGATACCAATACAAGCAAAAAGATCTCCCCTCCAGGGGCTTACATTCTAATGGGGAAGACAGTGCCCTAAAGGGCAAAAAGGAGCTAGCGGAGGTGGGAAAGGGTGGGGTGGGAGAAGTGCTGGGAACAGGGGTATGGAATAAAGATCAGTCAGCCTCGGCCTTGCCCCCCAAAACGGAGGCATGGTCAGGAGGCAGTCACTGATGGGAAAGGGGGACTGGCATGGCAGAAGAAGAATTCTCCAGGGTGAGAAGGCCCTAGGCAGTGAGGGAGGCTGAGGATGAAGATGAGACTAACACCAAGGCACAGTGCTGAAATCTGCAAAGTCACGAGTAGGCCAGGAGGCGAATGGAGGCTAGCTGGCTTGGGTCCTTCCCCAGCTGGGCTCTGAGGAGGAATTACTAAGAGTAAAAGGGGCTGACATGGTGGAAGGACACTCCACTGTGAGCAGGCTGCGGGTAGGTAGATTTTGTAGGGCGAGGAGGCCCCAAGTACCACCCCCCCAAAAAAGAGGCTAGGCTTGGAATCCTCTGATTGCTTTCCATCCACTGTTCTTCCAAAGAGATGAGCATCTTCACTGTATTCCCTTGTGTGCTTGTGCAAAGGAAGGAGCTGATGTGGCTCATCAGTACCGGCATCCTACCCTCACTGTCACAGACAGAGCCAAAAGCAGCAATAAGGAGGGGGGCCCTTCTTATTTAGGGCTCGTTTGCCAGTGGTCAGCCATTTGTTTCTCTGCTGCTAAGTTTGCCCATAACTAAATCTGGAAGTTATAAAGAAAGTAAGTGGGTGTCCTCTGAAGCTTTTCTTAAGATATTCATTATTAAATGAAAACTAAATGTCACGGTCCAGCTGAAACACAGGCCATTTCCCATACTCTGACAAATAAAACCGACCCATCATATATCTGAAGTGCCCACCTCATTCAGCCCACTATCACTCATTTTGGAGCAGAATTCTCCTGCTTTGGGAAACATTGCTGGATTCATGTCCCACACACTGGAGGTCAGGGGGCAGGGGGCAGCAGGTGAAGGACCAGGGTCCATGGGGTGACCCATACCCAATCTTCCCCCTCCCATAACCTGACACCACTAGGAATACAAGCACGAAAATGAGAAGCCCTGATCTCAAGGAGCTCATCACTGAGGATGACTTCCAGGAGAAGAGAAGCTGTCTCTCTATTTCTGTCCCCAGCACTTAGCACAAATCCACTGGGGGACAGTGTGAGTGTGAGTGTGTGTGTGTGTGTGTGTGTGTGTGTGTGTGTGTGTGTGTGTATACCTACATATATGACATAAGGTAATTTGGGAAGAGAGATTGTCCTGAATGAAATTAAGCTGAGAGACGAGGTTCAGTAACCAACAAATTGGGTCAGTGGCCTGTCTGGAGGACCAGAGACTCTGTGTGAGAGCTAACGGGGTCTTTCACAACAATCAGCAAGGTGACAGAGCAAAATCTTGAACAACATAGGAGTCTTCTGATTGCCTCTCACTGACATATAGTCAGAACTGAGATTATATCATCCGGACCTCCCCTCCTGAAACCCCCTTAAATCACCCCGTGATTTGAGTCACAAGACAAAGGTTCCCAGGCAAAAGAAACGACGATAGTTTAGGAAGTACAGCTAGGGGGCACAATAGTGCACAGAGCACCTGGCCTGGAGTCAGGAAGACTCATCATCTTGAGTTCAAATTCAGCCTCAGACACTTCCTAGCTGTGTGACCCTGGGCAAGTCACTTAATCCTGTTTGCCTCAGTTCTCTCATCTGTCAAATGAGCTGGAGAAGGAAATGGCAACACTTCAGTATCTTTCCAAAGAAAACTACAAATGGAGTCACAGAGAGTCAGACACCCAGAACAACAAAATAATTTAAATTGATGAGATCTGACCTTTTACGTTAATCAGGTTTCTCTGGAAAGTGGGTGCTGAGTGGGTTTACAAAGGTGGAGGTAATTACAAGACAAAAGCCTGCAGTTAAGACAAGAGAGAGTATCACTGCCTTAAATATCTCCAATAAGCCCCTACTAGCTATGGGGAATTAATATTAATATGTAAGAACAAGATCCATCACCCAAAGAGAGGGGGAAGGAAAGAGAAGAAGCATTTATTAAGCACCTAGTAGGTATCAGGCACTGCACCAGACATTTAACAAAGGGTATGAACACCTTTCTGAAAATCCCTAAAAAAATTAACAAATGTATGAAAGAATGCTCTAGCCTACTAATAAAGGAAATTTTAAAAACTTCTGAAGCTCTACCTTCTACCTGGCAAACTGGCAAAGATAAAAAAAGATGGAAATAGTGAGTTAGAGGGATGTGGAAAGACAAGCACACAAATACACTGTTTGGGAACTGTGAATTAATGGGTCCAATCGTTTGGGAAAATAAGTTGGATTATGCTTTTTAAAAAAAGCGACTGTCCCTTCTCTCTGACCCAGACATTCCTAGGCATCTACCCAAAGAAGATCAAAGGCAGAAACCTCTCATTCAATGGACAGATACCCCGAACAGCTCATCTTGTGACAGTCAAGAAAATCAATGTTCTCTTGGGGAATGGCTAGCCCAAGGGTCATCCAGGGATGTAAGGGAACACTACTGGCTGTAAGAAAAAATGAATATGAAGATTCAACAAAGCATGAGAATGTCTGACATGAACTAAGCGGATACTAAACACAATGACTGCACTGCAAAAAGAAAGAAGGAAAAGGGCACACATGATGCTGTGACCATGGTGCCCGACCTGGACACTACATGCAACCTCAGACTCAGCTTCTGGGGGCTTCCCTCAACTGCTTTTTCCCCTTTCCCTTTTCTATTCTGTTAACAAGGAAATTTGCTGGCTAGAAAAGGTAGATAGATTTAGGAATGAGGGAACTGATATAAAAAAGTTTTTAGTAAAAATTTCTAAGCGATGCTTCCAGATGGCTAATGCTCCCCCTCTAAGACCTTCTACTAGAGCCCTTCGGCCAGGCTGAAGCAACCAGGGAGGCAGCTGTGCCTGGCTACCCCACACTGCCACACTTTGGCCACCATTTCCTTTCAGACCCTGATGGAGAAAGCCCAGGACCCTGAACCCAAAAGCCGTGGGAATAGAAGGATCCCCCAAACCACCAGACCTGCGTCCAGCCCCGCCCCTTTGCCAGCATTGAGGGGAGAAATCACTGTGGTAGAGGAGCCACCTTCCTCATCACCATCAGTCACAACTGCTGACCAACTGCCACCAACAGGCAAATGGGCCCCCAAACCCAGGAAGTGGCAGCAGCCCTCAGAGAGCACTGGCCCTGCTTCCAGCCCAGTACTCCCAATCATCACAGACATAATGTGGGGAGAAGGCTCCAACAGACAATGGGCCAGTAGTCCCCACCAACTGCCACACACTGGGTAAGCACCTGGAGGAAAAGCCAGGAGGCAACATGTGCCAAGCAAGGCAAACCAGCACTTTACATACAAAGTCCCCTCAGATCCTGATGGAGACAGTCCAGGACCTGCCCCCAAGCCTTGGGAATAGCCTCAGCCATCGTCCTGGGAAGCAGCAGCCCCTGGGAGCAAGCACTCTGGCTACTGCTCCTGCCAGGGCTGCAGCTCCTGGAGACCCAGAGAAGAAAGTTCTGGTCACCAGACCTTAGCCCTATCCAATGGGTCAACAACAGAAATGGCTATGATTTTATCAGTGGGTATCAACCATACCCTCAGCTTGGCCACTGTCCCCAAGGACCCTGGGTCCTGCTGAAACCTTCCATATGTATAGTTCCTCAATAGGATGTGAGCTCCCTGAGAGTGAGGATGGTCAGACTTTTCTATCTGCATCTCTAGAGCTTTGTTGTTCAATCATGACTGACTCTTCCTGACCCCATTTGGGGTTTTCTTGGCAGAGATACGGGAATGGCTTGTCATTTCCTTCTCCAGCTCATATAACAGATGAGGAAACTGAGGCAAAAAGGGTTAAGTGACTTGCCCAGGGTTACACAGCTAGTGAGTGTCTGAGGCTTTAATACATGCACATTCACTCATTGGTTCATTCCTCTGATGCCTCCCTTGGCATAGGGGTGGTGCCTGTGTCGGGGAGCGCAAGCTTTCTAGAGGTCCTTTCAGGTCGGAAAGGCTTGTGGGACTGCACTGAATTTGGAAAGGCTCCCCAATAGGTTAGATTTCAGATAACTGATTTTTTGGCTACAGAAATCCTAGTCTGTTTACTAGGTTATGGAGGAGTCACAGACTGTGGCAGCAGAGGAAGTAATGACTCTAATCCTAGTACAGACAGCAGAAATACTGAAGAGAAAACATACAAAAGGGCAGTCCCAATCAATAAAATTGTCATCCTTAATTTAGGTTTAGAAACAACCACCATGGCTTTTCTTGTTAAGTATTTAAATGAGACGTACACAGAGTGTCCCAAAAGTCTTGGTGCACTCTGAAGCTTTCATAGATTATTACTACTTAATAGCTTTGAGAATTTCTTTGCAAATTTCTCAACTTTGAGAATTTTTATAGCAAAAAAAAATTAATTATCTGGAAGTGAATAGCTTATTATTATCTATAGCTATTAAAGCTTAAAACTGCACTGAGACTTTTGGGACACCCTGCACAGAAACCTCCTCACAAGCTTTAAAGGAAGACATATATGGCAGCTACTACAGAGAGAATTAGTAAAAAGGCCTTACCTGTACAGCGCTATTTAGAAAGCAACTGTTTTGTCCCGGTTCGTTTAATAAGCCCTTGGTGGGGGCTAGCGATAACATACTTCCCGGTTGATAAACTTTGCCCAGGTTGCCCCCAGGTTTCCGTAAGAACTTCACCCAGGCCATGTTTTGATCAACGCATACATGCAGAAGCCGAGCGATCTATTTCTCGATGCTATCTCCAAAGATGAAATAGCTAAGCCTTCGATGGTCAACCAGGATTCCCAACAGTCTGATCCGCTAGCTAGCCCAATATCCTTTTCCTCTGGGGTTTCCAAGTTAATGTCTTTCTTGATGTTGTCACTTTCACATCAAGGCAGCTTGTCAATCTGCTTACAATGCCCATGAAATGCGGAGGCTCTAATAAATTAAAAAAGGAAAAACCAGGGCCTCAATCAGATGACAGGGCCTGGCAGATGACAACATCTTAAGAAGAGAAGATTGATCGCCACTACAAGAGTCAAGTGGATCCAGCTGGAGAGCATTCAGAAAAGAACTGAAAAAGGCATATCTCTGTGAAGCACAACAATCTGCTTATCTTAAGTAGGCCAAAAATGCACGTTATGACAACTTGGAGAATCCTGCTTTGGCGTCATTCCTTTGGTCATCTATTTGACTTGTGCTTTCCTTTTGGGAAAGAAGAGTCTGTCTTTCATGCATGAAATTGTCCTCAACGAGGCCATGTTTTGCATCATTGGCAGTCAATCTGAGAGAAAGGGAAAAATAAAAACATTTACATCCAAGGAAACCACTAAAGAATTCTATTTTACAGAGCAAAGCCTATGTGCAGAACTGAAAGAAGGCAAAAATAAGCTAAAAGTGCTATTTAAATGTTTCTGTAAAAATGAAAGTATACCCCATTCAAACCCAAAAGTCTTATTCACTGGCTATTTCAAGCTTTAAGGGCTCTAGTCACAGTTTCACTGGAAAAGACAACGTATCAAAAGGTCATTTGATAAGATTCCAGGCACTGGTCTCTGTCAATATCAATTTTCCTATTCCACATAAATGCAAACACACAGAATAATATTTTGCACAATCTATTTTATACTGTCCTTGCACACTGGTGTATAACATTTAGATTTTTAGGAAATCAAGTGAGGTGACATTTAAAAAGAAGCATCAAGACTGGACCTATGATTCACTGGCTTGATAAAGAAATACCCTTTACCAAGGCTATGTGACACTTTCTCTGCAATTCAGTCTTAGGTAGTTAACCTAGAAACAAGCAGCTCAGTGGATAGATAGCCACTCAGCAGTGGATAAAGCACTGGGCCTGGAGTCAGGAAGACCTGAGTTCACACTGGCCTCAGACATATACTAGCTGTGTGACTCTGGGCAAGTCACTTAACATATTTGCCTCAGTTTCCCCATCTCTAAAATGAGCTGAGAAGGAAATGGCAAACCACTCCAGTATCTCTGCCAAGAAAACCTCAAGGACAGTACTAGTATGCTATGGTCCACCAGGTCACAGAGAGCTGGAAACGTAGAATACTAAAATGTCAAGCTATTCGCCCTGATGACAGACATGGGAAGTAAGAGGCAGATGTGAGACTGACCCAGATGATCATCCAAGCCAGGGCACTACTCACTACCCTAAGCAGATAAATCAAAACAATCTCAATTGGGAAACAGGAAAAGATGACCAAAAATAGAAAGGTCAATGTCAGAGGGACTGTGGGAATATGGGCACACAAGTGCATTGTTGGTGGAGCTGTGAATTGGTCTAATCATAGTGGAAAGCAATCCGGAATTATGTGAAAGTGACTAAAGTGGCCATACCCTAAACCAACATATTTTTAGCAGCACTTTTTTATTGTAGCAAAGAACCGAAAACAAGGCAGAGGCCTCTCCACTGAGGAATGGCTAACCAAGTTATGGCACACAGATAATATGAAACATTATGGTGTTGCAAGAAACAAACAAGACAATTACAGAGAACCAGTGAAAGAAAGCTTGATATGAAAGGTTGCAAAATGAGGTAAGCATAACCAGAAAAATCTAATATAAATGTAAATATAAAAGGAAGATAACCAAGTAATCAAAACTAAATGCTGAGAAATTCTAACAGCCAAGCTTGGCCCAGGGAAGACATATGAGAAGGAGCTTCCCCAGATTCTCTGCAAAGGTAGAGAACCATGTGTGGGACACACCAACAGACTTGGGGGATGTTGGTTTATCCTGCTGAACTTTCCCCCTCTTTCTAAAAATTCTTTATTATAAGAGATAGTGGGGAGGAATACAGTGGGCAACAGGTAACATCCAGTAGATTCCAATACAGATTATGATTTATAAAATGTTCAGCATCCCCACTTCCCATCCTTACGGCCCTTACTTCCGCTCTACTGCCCAATCCATACCCTAGCAGCTCTCCTCTACTATCCCCTCGCTCATTTTCTTTCCTTACTCCAGGAGCTCAGTCCCAGTCTTCTCTACTCAATGGAGTCCTTTACCTCTGGGGGGTTCTAAGTGCCCTCAAACAATGGCTTCCCAGTGGGTACCCACTTAAACTGCTCTGCGCACCCTAGCCTCCTAACCTTCTATCTCTCTTGTGCCTCCACCCCCCAAATCTATTCTGTCCTCATCACAACTTCCCAATCACCACCAGCCCCTTTCATGCTTTCCAAGGCCATGGACCAGCCTGTCTTGGGGCCTCACTTTCCTGCCTTCAAAACCTTGAGTCTACAGTTAACCAGTTCAATTTTACACACTGTCCTCCATCCTTAAATGATTTGTCTCCATGGATTATCACCATTACCTGTTCCTTTCCAAAGCCGACCCTGAATCACTCAACCATCCTCCTACTTCCCTCCCAGCATACTACTAAGTGCTTTGAGAGGAAAGCATGCTACCACACCGTATACATACAGGTCCATTACACAGTTCTACTGAATGATCTCAATTTACACCCAGCTGTTAGGTACCAATATCTTTACTCTCTCTAGAATAACCATCTCGCTCCTTTCAGTCACTGGACAAGAGCTCCCTCTTCCCTATTCTAGTCTCAAAACCTCATAATGTCATCTCCCACTCAATCCTCCTTTCCCCATTCTGACAAAGAAATAGCTTTCATCCTTGCCGAGGCCAACCCTCCCCCCAACATGTGCCCCTGATCTCCTGCCCAGTCCTGTCTTTCCTAGCAGACAGCATCCTTAATCATTCCCCACCCCACAAGATCTCCAATCTTTCCATATAGCTTGGTGCCTTCTCATCTGTCTTTAGGCATGCCCAAGTTCTCCCCGTCAACTTTGAAAACTACTTCACTGGATTCTAGCACCCCCTCAAACTATAATCCTATCTTTCTCCTCCCTTGCTTAAACTCTTTGGAAATTGTTGTCTACACTTGCCGTCTCTACTTCTTGTCTTCCCACTCTCTCCTCAACCCTTTGCAGCCGACTTTTCGGCCTCATCACTGAACAGAACTGCTTTTGCCAAAATTACCAAGTTCTAATCTAACCCATCTAGACACTTATACTCAATTTCTCCAATGAACTCAGTCCCAAATGACTAATTAGCACTCCAAGCATGATGTTGGATGTCCAGAAGACATCTCAAAACAGAAGTCATTATATGAACTTTCCCCCGCAAACTCTCTCCTCTTCCAAACTTTCCTAGTTCTTGGGAAGGTCCAATCATCTTTCCCTTCTCCTAGACTAAATCCCTTGGTGTCATCCCTGACTTCTGTTCACTCCACATTTCCAATCACCCATTGAATCCTGTGTTTCTGTATCTCTTGAATTCAATCCCCTCTTTCTACTCACCAGCTGGGTAGAGCCTTCTATCTGGGCCTTCATCTCTTCTCCAAATGACTTCAAGAGTCTCCCCACTATCTCTCAAGCACTCCAGGGCCACACGGCTGTCCAAGTAATGTTCCTTAAGCACATGTCCTACTCCCCTACTCAATAAATTCCACTGACTTCCTATGACCTCTAAGATAAAACATAACCTCTTCTTTTTAGCTTTTAAAGCTCTTCACAATGGACCCAATCTAGTTTTTCAACCTCACTGTACATTTTCCCTATTCCCTGCACTCTGATCTGACCAAACTGGCCTTCTCTGTTCCTCCCATACAACCTCTCTGGCCTTTGTGCCTTTGGACTAGCTGGCTGTCTCCCCACAGCTGGACTACACATCTTACTTCTACCTCAAAGAATCCCTCTTTCTCCTTTCAAGATGAAACTCAAGCACGCTCTTTAATATAAAACCTTTCTTGATTCCTCAGCTGTTACTGCCTTACCTCCCCCAAATTACCCAGTGTTCAACTACTTTGTATTTAGATTTGTCTATTTTTAATTAATGCCATATAGCTTCCCATATGAACTTATCTCCCACATTAAGCTGCAAACTGCTCTGAATAGGAATTATTTCATCTCTGTATCCCCAGTGCCTAGCACAGAGGATGCCCTTCACTGATGCTTGCTGACTGCTTGTCTCTATTGAAAGTCCCCTGGGTATCTCATATGCAACACATCCAAAATACAAGCCCTTGTTTTCCCCCAGACCTTCCCTCTTCCAAATGTCTGCATTCCTGTTGAGGGCACCACGATCCTTCCAAATCACCAGATTCATAATGTCAAAGTCCCGCTGGCCTCTTCCTCACTCCCTTCACCCTCCACCTGGAGCACACAGAGCAAGGGCCTGATGGCGTTGATGCTACCTCTACAATGACATTGGTCTGAGGGCCACCATCCTCCTAGTTCGGGCACTCATGCCCTCTAGGCTGGCCCCCTGCACTAGCATGAGAACTGCCCTACCTCAGTGCTCTGGTTCATCTGACACACAGTTGCATAAGGGATGCTCCTAAGGCCCAAGCCTGACCATACCGTGCCGCTCCTTGACAAGATCCGATGCCTCTCACTTGCCACCTCCTCTTTGGCTTTCAATCTGATACCGGCCTGCCTTTCAAGGTTTACTCTGAACTGCTATCCAGCACATACTCTACGGTCCAGCCAAACCGGTCAGCTATCTGTTCCTTACATACAGCACAATCTTTCATCTCTGGGTCTCTGACCTGGCTGTCCCCCTCATCTGGAAGGTGCCCCCTTCACCGCTTCCATCTTTAGAAACTGTAGCTCCCTTCAAAGTTCAGGAAAAATAAATGGATACATGACTTAGATACAAAAAGTCAAATCACAAACAAAATTAAAAGAAAAAGGAAACACTTTTTACCACTGTGGATGAGGAAGAGTTAGAACCAAAAGAAGGTACAGATCAGAAGATAAAATTGGTTGTATAGTTGGACATAACTGGATAATTTGGGTTACATAAAATCAAAAAGCTTTTGAACAAACAAAACCAGCACAGTTAAAATTAAGAGGGAAACGTAGCAGGAAGGGAAAAGAAAAAACCTTTGCACTGAGATATATAAGAAAAAGATCAAACTCATAAGAACAAGAGCCATATTCAATGATAAATGGTCAATGGATATGAACAGGCAGTTTCAAAGAAACAGACACAAGCCATCAACAACCATGTGGAATAAATGCTCCAGATCTCTAGCAAGTGAAGAAATGTGAATTAGTTCCACCTCACACCAGTCAGACTGGCAAAGAATACACAAAAAAAGGAAAATGAAAGTTAATGGAGAGGCTGCCAAAAACCTGGCAACATCACCCGCACAATGCTGAGGAAGCTCTGAATTGGTCCCGACATTCTGGAAAGAAATCTGAACTACTCTAGTCACTGAACTGTGCATATCTTTGAACCAGCAATATGCTTGTGGGCCTATTCCCCCACAAATATGAAAAGACAGAGGGGAAAAGACCCATATGTAAAATAACAGTAGCATTAGCAGCAGCAGCAGCTTTTTTTGTACTGGACTAACTGAGAACAGCTCAATGTACTGTGGTTGTATAAATGAATTTAATGTAATGTTACTGTGCCAAAAGAGATGGTTTCACAGAAGCCTGGGAAGACTTGCATGAACTGATGCAGAGTGAAATCAATAGACCTCGTTCAACGGTTTATTCTATAACAACACAGTAAAAATGAACAACTGTGACAGACTTAACTACTCTGATCAAGGCAATGACCAGCCATGATTCCAGAGGCCCACTGATGAAGAAGGCTACTCTCCTCCTTTCAGATAGGTGATGGACAGGCTCAAGATGCAGACTAAGACATACATTTCCAGATATGGTCAATGTAAGAATTTGTTTTATTTAACTATGCATATTTGTTACAAGGGCAGTGAGTACAACAAATAGCTTCCAAACCTCACCCTTTTGGTATAAAGGACAGCTGACAAAATAAAATTCCAAGAGGAAAAAAAACCCATGAGCAATATGACTGCTGGAATGGAGCTTGATTATCAAAGCATAGAGACAGATCTTCATTCCTAGTGCCCAAAAACTGTCTACTGCTTCAACCCCACCCCGACCCATGTCCTCTGCCTAGGATCACTAATCTTTCCACTGTACCTACCGTTTTCATTGTATATGTGATGATAAATGAAAACTTTTTCAATCACACTATCACCAGTAGAATGAAATAATTTAAGTGTCAAACAAGATGAATATAAAACCATAAACAAAAACATTACGATAAAATTTCTCTTTCACATTAACAAACAATTTGGCACTTTGAGAAAATCTTAAGATTTCCCCATGATAACATTTGTCTGGCAATTTATTAGTGAAAATATTAAAATTTCAAATTAAGGTCAAATGAAGCAACTTTGGCTACTTACAAATTAAATTAGGACAATGTAGGATTAATGCTTTTAATGCTTTTTGCTTTACATGTGACTATCTCTAACCAACAGAAATACAACACAACAAAAAACCCGAATGCTTAGACTGAGCAAAGATGCCAAATAAACATGATGGAAACGCCCTGTCCTCCAGAAGGCAGCCTCTTCTCCAAGTAGGAGGCTCTCTTCCATGCCCCTTGCTCACTGACTTCCTGGAGGCTTTCCACTGCCCTCTGCGGAAAGCAGCAGCCAGACCAGACTCTGCTCAAACCAAGGCTTTGACTTGCAATGATACATTTTTAGACAAGTCTTTAAGAATGTGTCACCTCTCAAAGCTGAGACAGACAGCCAATATTTCTCTTTAGAGGAGGAATTTTTAGTAAGGGCATTATTATAAGACTCCAATTAATAAGTCTCTGAGCTGACATGAACCCTGGGACTGAGACAACTTCGGGAGTCCTTAGTATTACCCCAGTGGTGGCAGGGGCCGAAATAGCGGGCACAGGGCAGCCTCCCACAGGCCTCCTCATAAAGGTGGGCCAGGATAAACCCAGCTTAGGTGAAAGTCAAACACCAAGATCTACATAAAGTGGGGAATGTGGCAAAGAGCCACTAAGCCTTGGCACCACCAGCATGAAACCTATGTTATCTGGCCATTACGAGAGTAAAACCTTTATTATGTTAAATCAGTTCACGTTCATATGGATCTGCTTAAAGGAATCTACTCACCTTCCACCTGGAACCTTAATCTGGCAGTTCCTCAATGTAAAACAATAAAACTCTTGTTAATAATTTACTCAAGAAAACCCATTTTGGCTCTTTAAAGAAACAACAAAGAAGAAATGTGAACTATCACAACCCAGCCAGTCACTACTCCCACTGGTGAAAATAATCAGGTGCCTTTTTGATACACATTCTTCTACAACCGTGGCCCATTTAAGAAAACGCCCACGTATAAAAACCTTCATTTCAGAAAAGGAAAGCTTAGGAAGAGCACCTTGATCTAAGGATTCACCACTTCAGCCCAGCTTTTCTTCTAAGCCTGTGGGCACATGATCTCCTCCCAAGCAGGGACTGGAAAGATAGTTTAAATTCAATTTTATTTTACTTTTGGATCCAAATTCTCTCCCTCCTACTTTCCCCCCACTCCACTGGGGAGGCAGCTATAGCCTTTACATTTCTGTATCCCTAACACATTCAAAGAAGGGGCTTTGCTGAATTGTATTTATTTTTGAAATTCTTCACATGCAGAGTGAAGACTGTAAATATGACAAATATCAACCATTTAATAAGTGATTAAAAAAAGAACACAAAACCTTACGCTAAGAACCTAGCAGCTTCCCCACCCCCTCACCCAAAAAATGAATGTGGGTGATTGCTCACCAGAAAAAAAAAAGGTACAGAACTAGTAAACAACCTAAGAATCTCTCAAGAAGGCAGCAGGGGTAAAATGCTGCCAAAACAGGCAAAACATCTTCAATGCATGCATTCTTGCAGCCAGCTCACATGACCTCCTATGTCTTTTCTCCTCCAGGTTGAAGAGTCCCAGTTCAGTCAACATATGGAATGAATGAATTACAAATTCATACCAATGTCCCTCCTAAAACATGGCACCCTTTCAATGGAACCTAACAGTCCTGATGTGATCTGACCAGAGCAGATGCAGTACAGCTCTCACCTCCTCCCAACTCCCCTAAGTCTTTGGACCCTTGCCTTGAAATCCAGAGTCACCTGGAGCATCAGCCAATACCTCCTTGGTTCTCTATTCCCCCAAGGGAGCTGAAAATCCAGCCTGTGGTCATCTGTCATCTCTCCTTGCCATGCTCAGTCAGACTGAGGTCTGGCAGGATTCTGGAGGAATTGGGGCGTGGCTTTATTATTGTTTTGCCATTACCTAAACTTGGCTTCTAGAAAACAATTCTGGCTCCCTCACTAAGAATGAGACTCTGAATAGAACTTCCCCACTGGGAAGGCAAATTAGAAAGGGGGACTGGGGAGGAAGTGAGAAAGAGAGAAAGGAGAGGGAATGAACATCCTACAGCTGCTGGCTAACTCAAGTCCCTTTTCTTGACACCCTCGTGCTCAGTCAGGCTTGTGGGGTTGCCCCAGATACCCTGTTTTCCCTCTGCCTATGTGGTCTGTAGTCTATTTCAGTAACAATCTCCTTATTGACCCTCTCATGCTCAGAGTCAGGCTTGTAGGGTAGCCTCAGATCACCTGCTTTCTCTCTGCCTGAGTGGTCTGTAGTCTAACAATCCTGCTTCTGTTTCTCCTGCCACAGCTGCTTACCCAAACGCTCTCCACCAAGCCAACTAACCAACCTCCTTTTTAAAGCTTCCTCCCTCAGTCTTCACTCACAAAGCTGTTCCTTACTATTCCAGCCCCTCCCCAAACCCAGGCCGGTTTTCACTTTAAGGTGGGCTTTAATCTCCCCAATGCACACCCAGAGGACCCCAGTCTAGCTCCACACTCAGGTACATATTATTTCTTTAAGAAATGTTACTAGAATTCAAATCCTCAGTTTAAAGGAACTTGGCTTCCATAGTCAATGTGAATCCAGGGAGTTGGGGAATAGAGAGGGTTCTGTTTCCTGAGCATTTTGCTGGATACACTTAGATTTACAGAGGATCTGCCTTGTAAAAAAAATCTCTGGTGCTAAAATAAACAATTTGCTACCAAAAGCACATTATTTTAGAATTTTAAAAATTAACCTAAGGATACCCACGATGGCCCAGAAAATACTATTTTTAGTGTCTGTTAATTATGTAAATATACAAGAAAATGGTATTTTCTAAAAGAGTAACATGCCAGATCCGGACCAAAAATATACACACACACACACACACACACCCAACACAAAGAAGTCAATAATAACTAAATTGTGCCTCACCACAATCAGATCAAGCTTGATGCTCAAAGTCCCATTATGGACAACACACGACTCCAAGTATCCTGAGACTCCCACCAAGAGGAGGATGGAGCTCAATGGGCAGAGCACACCATAATGTCATGTCTTATCTCATGCCAGACTACAGGATGCTCAATACCATAAGCTAAATGAGTTCTGTTACTCACCTAGGCAGATCCATGCCATGGAAGCACCTTCCAGGTAACAGCCTCTCGGCACGAGGCCATTTCAGTATTTCAGTAAGTGCACCTCTTTAAATGGAGGTTAAGAAACTGCTTTACATTACTATCTAGCTTGGAAGTAAAAAGTTTTAGATAGGTCAATTCTTGCCCAAAACAGGTCACAAATCATTTCAGCAACAAATGAAGTCTGCTGTTTACATCACCATAAAATAAATCATTTCAAATTTTTTATTTTCTTTCAACTTGCAGGGGTTTTTGCTATAAAATTTCCAAACTATCTGGTCCTTGGGAATTTTCTCCTGAATACTACACAAAGGTAAAACATGTATTTACTTATAAGATCTGACACCAGTTTTTCCAGTTAGTGTTTTATAAATAATAATACCTCCAATGAGTTTCTTTTCATGAAATAAATTAATATGAAGAGAGCACTTTGGAAATGTTTATCACTAGAAAATAGTCTTACCCAAATCAGGGGTATGTGCCAAGCTGAAGAACGAACCGGCTGAGAAGGAAAAATCCTAAAGGCAATGTCTTTACTAAAGAAAAAAAAATTCACTCAAAGGAGGGCTTACTAACAAAGTACATTCAATTCAAGTATGTGCCAGCTTTGTGCAAGGCCCAGTGGAAAAGTCCCTGTTCTCAAGAAGCATAAATGTAACTGAGTAGAGGGAGAATGAGTACTCACTCAGATAAGGAGATGGAGGGCACAACGAGAAGGTGGAGATGAGAAACAGGACAGTCAGTCCCTAGGAGGTGGCCACACAGAGATAAGGCTCAGCCGAGGCCCAGGCGAGAAGACGGTGCTTTCCAGGCCTGGGGGTCAGCCCAGGAAGAGAGCGAGGCAGCCAGGGTGGCTGAAGCACAGACAGGCAATAATGTCGAAGAATCTGGGAAGGGCCTCGAATTCGAAGCCAAGGCAAGGAGAGAGGCTACCAAAAGTTCATCACTAGTGAAAAGACGAGATCAGATCTGGGCTTTGGGAAGACTGGGTGCAGGGTGAATTAAAGAGAGGAGAAGCTAAATTCAGAGGAAATTAATTAGGAGGCTACTGGAATAGTATAGGCAAGAAGTAAGATGGCCCCCAGGAGGGAGGAAGGAATGGGAGCAGACAAAGGGCTTGTGGCCAAGGCATTTCAAGAATAACCAATATTCTACTGTCAAACTGGTGAAAAAAGTGTTTTGGTCTACAACTGACTGAAATAAATCAAGTCTGCCTGCCCCCCCTCCCCAGTCTAATTATAAGTTTGTAATTCGAGGTAAATAAGTGTACCATTTTTTTCAAAGAGTTTTTTTTTTAAAAACATGAACATTTATCTGCCTAATCACTATCATCTGAAGAAAAACATTTGAAAAGGATAGAAAATAAAATTTAGTTAGAAGTCGATTTGAGTTTTATACCATTAAAAGCCAAAATACTTGACAGTGTGCGGGGGGAGGGGGTAGTGGTAAGGAGGTATGTAAGGAAGACAAGGCCCAGAGAAAGGTCCCACCCACACCCAAAGATCCATCGCTACGGCAGCAGTGGAGAGAGTAGAAGTGCCCAATGACTGGGGAATGGCACAGGAAAGGAGGAGCGTGGTACTCTAGGAAAAGACGAACGGCAGCAGTTCACAACTGACACAGCCGAGTGGATGAAGAAGGTTCAAGTGAGGAAGCCCCGGGTTCAAATCCAGCCTCAGACATTTATTTAACTGTGAGCTCCTGGACAAGTCTGGAAGGCAATGGCTCTCAGCCTCCGTTTCCACAACTTGCAAAACTGGGATAATAAGAGCACCTGCCTGCTGGGTTGTTGTGAGGATCACATGAGATTATGCAAGCCAAGTGCCCTGCAGACAATGAAGAGATAAATGAACGCAAGCTCGGATAATTCCGAAGCAGAGGTGACTGATGAACTAGCGTGAACCTGGAAAGCAAGGGACACGTTTGAAGAAGGGAGAACGGGACCCGGGAGTTCACCGGTAAAAGGACTTTCCAGCGTTGGTCACTCTCCCCACCAATGTATATTACCGGGGGCGCTCAGAGGCGTGGTGGTGGTGGTAGTAATTTATCGTGATAGTGGTAGAGTCATTCCCATAGTGCTTACTAGGTATCATTTAATTCTCACAACAACCCTGTGAGGTAGCTGTCGTTATCCCATGTTATAGTAGAAGAACCTGAGGCAAAAATTTGCCCAAGATCAGAGCGAATGAGTGCCTCAGGTCTGGTGGCCAAGTGGATAGTGCCCTGCCTTAAGTCAGGCAGATTCCTCTTCCTGAGCTCAATTCCAGCTTTAGAGACTTACTAGCAGTGACTCTGGGAAAGCCACTTCACCCTGTTTGCCTCAGTGTCCTCATCTGTCAAAGGAGCTGGAGAAAGAAACAGCAAACCACTCCAATATATTAGCCAAGAAAATCCCAAATGGGATCACAGAGGGTCAGAGGGGGCATAAAGGACTGAACAGCAACGTCTCGACGACTCCAAGCCCGGAGCTCCAGTGACTTGGCTAAGGTCTGGGACTGGGATGTAGGTAGGTCCTCCTAGGCCCAGGTTTCTATTCACTCCCACTACACGACTGGACTGTGTGCCTGGAAGGGCCAAGCTCGGCCCTGGGGGAGAAGGCGCTGGTTCCCTCCCGGGGGTGGGGGCAGCAGAGAACAAGCCCGGGGTCCCAGTGGGCTCCAGCCGCTCCCCTCCCGTCAGACTCCGAACGCCGCTTCCTCGCAGCGGGTCCGCGGAGCGGGGTCTGGGCAGCCCGGGGTTGCCTTCCCCGATCTCACAGCCCCGAGTCCCTGGAGGTCCACGCCCCCGCTCTGCGGGCTGGGGGCCCGCACGCGGGATGCTCCCCGCGTTGGCACCGCTCCGCCGGCTCCAGGAATCCCCGGCCCCCAGTGTCTGCGGCCCCCGGGCCGCTCGGCTCCTTCTTAAACCCCCGGGGGTCCGGCGGAGGCAGGTATCTGACGGCCGGCCCCCATGCACCGCCCCCGAGGAAGCGTGCAAGCAGCCCCGGCCGGGCCCGGACCGCGGGTGCACCGACTACACCTTCCCGGGATGGGTCCGCCCCTAAAGCCCCGAGCCCCTCGCTTGGACTCGGCGAAGCCTGGGGCCTCCCTCCGTCCGGCCTCGACGGCCGCGCTTGGCCTGATTCCTATGTCTGTCGGACCGGCTTCTCCCGCTGCGCGGGCCGCCCATCTCCCGCCTCCCGGTCTTTGCCCCGCGGTCCGCCCGCCAGGAGCGCCCTCCGCCTCGGCTCCCCTGCGGCTGCCCCGGCAGGACGCTCTCCCGCCGGCTCCCGACGGGGCGAGGGTCTCCCCGCCTGGACCAAGAATGGCCCCCACCCCGGCGTACACAGCCGGCGCCGGAGGAGCGCTCGCGGCCGCCAGGCCCCGCAGCCCCCCGCCCGAGCCGCTCCCCGGGCGCTCACCTCGCAGCCGCAGGGGCCCCGCCCCGGGCACTGCCCGCCGCCTCTGCCAACGCGCCCGGAGCATGCGCACCTCCGCCGCCGCAGCCTCCTCCCTGGGCTCGAGGCAGCGCCGACTGGGCGCTCGGACACCTGCGCGGCCCAGACCCCGCGTGCTGGGCCCCGCCCCCAGCACCCCCGAGCCCCGCCCCCTCCGGGTTCCGCCCCCAGATGCCGGCCGCCCGGCCGCGGCTGCGCAGCCCTTCAGAAAGATCTCACGAGATCACGGGATTACCGCCTCCCTCGGTCCGCCCCCGTCGGAGTCTGGGGCGGACCTGGGAGGGAGGTGGAGATGTGGACGGGAAGAGTGCGCCGTGGCGTGATGTGGGTGTGTCCTCCACCCCGCCGTGTCCCAGCTCGCGCTCGGAGACTGAGCACCCCACCTCCCACCAGCGAGAGCTCTGGGAGCGCGCGGGCGCTCTCGGTTGGAGAAGGGAAGACGTGCGCGCGCATGCGCGGGGTCGGGGAAGTTCACTTTGAGGTACCTGTAGCCTCGGAGACTTGCGCTTCCCCATTCATGGTTCGGCATGCCCCCCCCCCCCCCCCCACACACACACACCTCGGCCCCCGGGGGCCGAGGCTCAGAGACCCCCGGAGGTCCCTGCAGACCTGACCTCGATCTGTCCAGGAAGGGAAAGAGGGCATGTACCACGGAACATTTAACAATCGGCTCCACACCCGTGCCTTTCTCCTGCCAGGGGAACATTTCCTCCTGCATCATTTAGTCCCGACCAATGACAAAACAGTAGGAGCAGCCTGGGTTCGACGAGTTTGCCGTTTCCGAGGTGTAGATGCTCGCCCTGAGCATTTAACAACCAGCTCCCGGGGCTCCAGCCAAGGAGCCTGGAGAAGGCGGAGCCGCGCAGACGGTGGCTTTGCCCTCCGAGGAGGGGCGTGCTGGGGGCCCAGAGCTCCCGGGAGAAAGATAGTTTTGTAGCCATTTCACTGGGAAGAAACCAAGGCAGGGTAACAATATTATCAATAAATAACAACTTGAAGGTCTGTATATTAGGAACCTGACAATTACAGTGATAATGTAGCATTTATGTGACCCTTTAAAGGTTTGCAAAGCATTTCACATACCCTCATGTATTGGCTGCTTTGATTGGAACTCAGGTCAGCCGGTTTCTAAGTCCAGCACGGAACTAACCGTACTGCATTGTTCCAGAGCCACTTATAAATAACCACCTGGATCACATTGCCCCTAATTAGAATGCTTCTGTCCATCCTGAGCAAGCCACACCCACTTGGCATTTTTATTTTATTCATTGGAACATTTCAGAAGCAGAACTGTTTTGTTGTTGAGACTACAAATTCCAATGGATTCTGCTAGGCTCCAGCTCCCAGTTGGCTGCTCCTTTGTGTGACTGGGCAAGCCACCTCCCTTCTCAAAGTCATCAATCCATCAATGAGCATTTATTAAGTCTACTACAGACTAGAAAACGTTCTATGTTTTGGGGAGGCGAAGAAAAAAGTCCCTGCCCTCCGGGAAACTTGCATAATAATGTGGGAGATAGCATATCATATATATATCATGTGCATGTATGCATACATAAATACATGGACATATATAAATGTATAGATACAGACAAGATCCACACAAAGTAGACGCCTTAGCCAAAGCTATGTTTCCTCCCCTAAAATGAAGGCTTTGTGCCCTAACAGCTATACAGCTGTGATCTGTGAAGAAAACAAAACCTGCGAAGTGGAACAGACCTAAACAGCCAAGTGGCCCAACCCACACCTGGAAGAAGAATCCATTCTAGGCCTAATCCTAGCCTGCACGGAAATAGCACTTGGAGATTTGCCAAGCATTTTATTCATATTATCTACCTGATCCTCAAGACAGCCCTGGGAGGTACACCTGGTTGGGGGGTGGGGAGGGCTGGAGCTGGCTCCCGAGGAAGGTAGTTGTTGCTGTCATGTTTGACTCTTTGTGACCCCGTGGACCACAGCATGCCAGGCCTTTCTGTCCCAGTCAGGTTCGTGTTCATTGTTTCATGACACCATCCATCCATCTCATCCTCTGCCGTCCCCTTTTCCTTTTGCCTTCGATCTTTCCCAACATCTGAGTATTTTCCAGCAAGTCCCAACTTCTCATTATGTGGCCAAAGTATTTAAGCTTCGGTGTCTGACCTTCCCTTGAGTAGCATGAGTTAATTTCTTTAACTATTGGCTGATGTGAACTCCTTGCTGTCTGAAGGACTCTCAAAAGTCTTTCCCAGCATCACAGCTCAAAAGCTTTCCAAATCTCAAAACTGTACATTGTTACTGGAAAAACCATAGCTTTGACTAGGGAGAGCCAATTGTTAAATATTCAGCTACTAATTCGGCCTGGATTTGTTGTTTCATTGATTATTTAGACTTAGGAAAGTGAAAGGGAAAACGTTAATAATGAAGCTTAATCTCTAAAGTATGTCAAGTGAACTTTTCCCCCCAGAACCATTGTTAAACATTTAGTCTCTGATTCATTATGGGATTAACCAATCTGATTACCCCCATTTTACAGATGGGGAAATTGAGGATTAGAGTCATTGTGACTTGCCCAGAGTCACATCTGAGCCTTACTTGAAGAATTCTAGTAAAGACGCCCTTCAGATGTCATGCAGGACATCCCCTTCTTTGATGGCTCAACAAGTTTTTCCATATGTTAAGCCTAAAATTTGCTTCTCTGTAACTTTTACCATTGCTTTGAGGGCTACCCTCTGGGATAGATGAATGCATGCTAAAATGGAAATGCATTGGATTTGGAATCAGAGGTCATGAATTTGATACTTGATTTTGAACCTTACTCTGGAACCTTGGGCACACCTGGGACTTTTCTAGGAAATTAGACACAAGAGCTGGCCAGTGGAGAGTCATATTTCACCTTCAGGGGGAAGTTTTAGCAATTAACAGGTTGTCCCAAGAATGGGCTGCCTTGTTAGGTAATGAGCTCCTCTTCATTGGAGATATTTTAACCAAAGCTTAATTTACACTCTAGTGTGGGAGCACTAGGCCAGATTGTAGGGAGTCACAAGGCTTAGAACTGTCCCTTCTACCCCAAAAGTTCATAATCTACTAGAAGCCCCATCCATACCACCTTTAGGCCGTTAGCTCCCAGCATCTATGAACCATGAGCTCTGCTGTCTAGTTCCAGACCTGTACCTCCAACCAAGGCATCATCTGGAAATAGCTGACTGGAACCTCCTGGACAAAGCCAGGCTCATCTCCTGACTCTTCTCTCTCTGACATGTGATTCCACTAATCTTGGGGTTTTCTTTAACACCCCAGAAACCTGAACCCCAAGAGCCTTTGGAAGAAATAGCAATGTTTCCAGCCAAGGGGGTTGTGAGGCTCAAATAAGATAATGGATAAAGTGTAATTTTTTTTTATTATTATTATCAGCACCAGCCTACGGGTCACCAGGCCTCCAGTCTGGTGATAACTTCATTGCACTCCTCCTGAGCTCAAACAATGCTTATAGAGGAATACAAGGGTGTGCTGGTAAATGTTTAACAATTGGGCTCTCCAGAAGGCAAAAGAAATGCTTAAACATGCCTTTAAGTTTAATGTGCTTTATTAACACTTTCTTAAGTCTAAACAATCATCAGAACAATAAGTCAAGCCCTGATTTCAGTGCAGATTTCTGAGGTGTAAATGTTCACACTAAAAATGACCAGGCTCTTGGAAGCTGGTTAGATCTGACTCCAGCACAGCCCTGACCATCCATGCAGGTAGCATCTCAGTCCCCCACTACTGTTTATGCAAAACTTTGTCTCTGATCACTGAGAATAATTTGTGTTGTTCTTAAGGGAATGCTGACCTTGGACATGTATTACTGCTCTAGCCTCTTGATGTGGGGAGCTAAAATGCCAGACCCTTTTCCACAAAGCATTCTTTTTAATGTCAGATTTCCAGTCTCACTGGCTTGTGATGGGCAGGGCTGCCAAGCCAAACAACTAGCACAATGAAAGGGAAAGATGGTGGCAGTGATGCAGAAATTATAGTCAGGGAGAACGAGATAAAGTTCAAGGATTTGGGAGTCTTGAGAATGCTGGTGATGCTCCAAGGAGTGAGGAAATGAGGGCAGAAAGGGAAGGACAGATACCGACCTCTCAGGAAGGAGGCTTAGAGAGCACAGTGTGGTTTGTATTGTTGCGTGGAGGCAGATTTCATCCCAAGATCTCTCCAAAATCCATTCCAGCTACAGCATTCAAAGGGTTTTAAAATGAAAGCCTGCTTTATAGCTGTTCTATGAAGGAAGGAAGGAAGGCAGGAAGGAAGGAAGGAAGGAAGGAAGGAAGGAAGGAAGGAAGGAAGGAAGGAAGGAAGGAAGGAAGGAAGGAAGGAAGGAAGGAAGGAAGGAAGGAAGAAAGGAAGGAAGGAAGGAAGGAAGGATTTATTAGGTGCTTTCTATGTGTGAAGCCCTGTGCTAAGTGCTTGTGGATACAAATAAAAGAATAAGACAGTCCCTGCTTTCCGGGGGCTCACATTCCAGTGGGAGAGCCAACATTTGGGCAGATAGGTGGCGCTGTAGTGCACAACAAGCTGGGCCTGGAGACAGGATGACCTGAGTTCAAATGTGGCCTCAGACACTCACTAGCTGTGTGACCCTGGGCAAGTCACTTAACCTTTGTTTGCCTCAGTTTTCTCATTTGTAAAATAGGGAGGGGGATAATAATAGCTCCTATCTCCCAGAGTTGCTATGAGAATCAAATGAGATAACATTTGTAAAGTGCTTAGCACAGTGCCTGGTAAATGGTAGGCACTATATAAATGTTTTTGTTGTTGTTGAGTGTTGTGTCCAACTCCTCATGACTCCATTTGGGTTTTTTTCAGGGGCAAAGAAACTGGAGTGGTTTGCCATGTCCTCTAGCTCATTTTACAAATGAAGAAACTGAGGCAAATGGGGTTAAGTCACTTGCCCAGGGTCACACAGCCAGTATGCATCTGAGGCTGGATTTGAACTCAGAAAGATGAGTCTTCTTGACTCCAGGCCCAGGGCTCTATCTACCTGGATGAACTCAAGCAATCTCGTTTTACTCTTGCACCATTTTTCTCCACAACGTCCTGGCTTCCTTATCTGCAAAATTACCTTACCTTATAAAGTCCTTTGAAGTCACCAGATGAGAGGAAGCACAAAATCCTGTAATGTGTTATTAATTTTATTGTCATTGTTAATGTGATGCTTCAGACACCCGTGAGTTCTTCATCTTGTTGTAATGTTTATTTTTATAGACTCTTTGAATTGCACTGAACCTTACAGACCATATTTGTCCCTGAAAGGATTTCCTATGGAAACTTTTCTTATAGATGGTAATCTAATCTCGAATGCTGCCAGTGATATGGAAATCACTTTATTGCCCAGCAACTCAGTCTGTTTTGGGAGGAGACAATTTTGGTCGCTAGAACATTCTTATGTATGCTTTGGACTTCCTAATGAGGCTAGCTCTGACCTCCCCTCAGGGTTCTAGGGGCATCCCTGAGGGGTAGGAGTGTTTCTTCTCTAATGCCACTGACTTGAGCCTCCAATCTGGTAAGCTGCCCTCACTTCTTATTGTGCTAGTTTCATCTACCCAATTCATTTTTATTATTGGTCAGGCATTTCAGTCCTGTCTGACCTTTCAGGACCCCATTTGGGATTTTCTTGGCAAAGATCCTGGAGTGGTTTGCCTTTTCCTTCTCCACCTAATATTTTACAGATAAGGAAACTGAGGCAAATAAGGTTAAGTGACTTGCCTAGGTTCACATAGCTAGTGTCTCAGGCTGGATTTGATCTCAGGTCATCCTGACTCCGGACCCAGCGCTTTATTCATTGTGTCTCCTAGCTGCCCCAATTCAGTTCGGTTAGCTATTACAAAGGGGTATTTACTTTGAGGATAGAGCAAGAGGTATAAATAGCCCTGTTCCCCACACCCAAGGGGCACACTCTTCCCTTTATCATCCTGATTCCTAGGGAAAATGTGTTTAGATATGGCAGAAAAGTACATGTATTTCCTACTCCCACCAATACTGGGCGGACCCAAGATCCACTAGATAGTAGGAGAGTCTCAGTCTCTGGGGAGAGACTTAGTCTTAATGCAGTTTGTCCATAGCATTGACCCCACTGAGCTGGCATCCCAAGGTACCATTGCTGTCCGATGAGTCCCTGTCTTAGCTAATGATGAGCTGGGGCCTGAATGTCACTCTCACCTCACAGCTTCAGTGCTTGACTTGCTGGCTCCAGATCTCAGGAAGGACTCTTGTCAGACTTCCTAGTGGCCCACTCTCCTGACCTTTTGAAGGTCACAAGGTCATAGCCATCTCTAGTGTCCACCCTGAAGCAGGAAGGATGAACACATAGAAGCCAAGGGCAGAGGGCCACGGGTTGGCCTCAGATAGAGAGGACCTTTGGCCTGTGCGCCTCAGTGAGTCCCTCACCTAACAGAGCCAGACAGGAAGGAGTCTGGTTCAAACAGATAGACCTAGATGGATTAATGCCTTTTGAATGCACCCCAGCTCTGGTTCTGCTGCCGATCAAAGGGGCTTTTTTACCATGTAGTTAGCAGACTGGAACCAGTTACAGAATGTCTACACATGTGTCAGAGTCCACATAGGAATGGCGTCTGCTGAGCACTCCGCCAGGCTCCTAAGGGCGAGGCTCCTTGACTGGTTGGTCCTGTGCTGTATTGGGCCAAAATTTGCCTCATTCTGTGTACCCTCATCTGTTGGGCCTAGATCTTCCATTCTAAACAAGTCTTAACTTCTATTTAACATGACAGCCCTGCCCGTATTTGAAAATAGTGGCCACATTTCCCTAAATTCTTTTGTTCTTCCAGGCTGAATATCCCCAGTTCCTTTCCCGATCTTGGTTGCTTTTCTTTGACTGATTCTACTTTCTCTGAGTCTCTTAATCCATAAACATAGTAGGTCAGGTGTGGCCCAACCAGGACAAAGTACAAAGTGCATTGGGAGTAGTGCTTCCTTTTATGTGGTCACTACACTATTAAAATAATCACAAATTCTGTTTGGCTTTTTTTTTAGCAGCTCAGATTCAGCTGGTGGTCAATTAAAATCCTGGTCTCTTTCTCCCCTACTTTTAAATTAGACCTCCCTCATCCTGTATTTAATCAACTGTTTATCTTTAATAATCTTGTTAGTCCTGGCCCATCATTGCAGCCCTTCGAGATGTTTTTGAATCCTCATTCTTCCATACATCCCATAAACTATTCCTTCATGGTTTGAAGGAATCAGGAATTCTGATGAGTGTCCCCTCATTATTTTCATCCAGCCCACCTAGCTGGCACCAGGAAGACTGTGCCATTGACTCACCATGACTGATAGGTGTTGTTTAGTGTCAGTTTCCTCATCCGTAAAATTGGGATAATAATCCATTGCGCACAGATATCGTGAAAGTGTTCTGGAAACTTTAAATGGCATCCACATGTATCATATACAGACACACATATATGATATTCAAGTTGTTAATAAAATTTTGGATGGGACATTTGCTGTTCATCTCTAGCCTTGAACCATCCCATAAATGTTGGGGTGTATGGGGTGTTCAGGAAGGACTAGCACCTCTGGTGTGAGGGCTTGCCAGCTGCCACTCAATTCTCACCTTTGGCTCCAAGAAACTTCAGCATAAACAGCAACCACACCCACATAAAACCTCCTCTGCAGAGGGGCTATAGCAGGTAGAAGGTAAACAAAGGGCCTTAAACCCTTCGGAGGAATTAGGGGAATGTCTACCCCAAGCATGTGAGGACTTTCCCTGGTCCTGGAATGGACAAATGAGAACGGTTTGTTCCAACAGCCACGAAGGAAGCTGAAGCAGGTTCTGTGGAGAGCTTAGAGCCTGGTCAGACATCAAAGATGCTATGGTCATCCACTGTATCCTGAGTCGTCTCCAGACATCTTGACTTCTGCAGTAACTCAGGAAGAAACAGTGAGGCTGATGATTTTGTGCAACCCTTCCTCACTTTAATCCAGCTCATGCTCAAGTCAAACTATCACCCAGTGATGTGACTGGTCCTCTTTGAAAATGAGATCTTTGAAAACCAGATCTCGATGGCACACTTGGTTGATAGTAGTTGGAATAGCAATTTCAATAATCTTAAGATCAGTCAGATAGAACTTTGAAATTCACTGACCTGTTGGGTAACCCTGATTTAAAATATTTTACAAAGACCAGGATGGAGGCATTAGTAAAAGCAAAATAGAATGAAATTGATTGTAGGTTTGCAAAGGGAAGGCATAATGACTAATGAATATCCATTCATCTAGAGTGGAAGGCCTAGATGTAGGCAGGTGGCATTTCATTAGGAGATGAGGCTGTGTAGATTGGAGTCAATGCTCACGTCTGTGAGTCAGTCAATAAACATGTATTAAGTGCAGTATCCAGCAGGCACCGTACTAAGTGCTAAGGATACAAAAAAAGGTAAAAGAGAATCCTTCACCCCAAGAAGCTAACCACCTAACTGCTGAGATTTTCCCATGGAGAGAGCAACTCAGAATGAACAAGACATCACTAATCAGGGCAAGTGGCCTGGTCTAGCTCTATCTAGGATCCAATCAGCTAATGTTTATCAAGTCCTTGGATCAATGCCAGGCACGTAAGTAGGCACTTATTTAATAAATGCTGATTCCCTTCTCTTTTCCCCCACCCCCGCCCTGTGTAAGTCATGATAAGGTAGTAGCAGAATTGTTGTTCAGTCGTGTCTGATTCTTCATGACCCCATTTGGGGTTTTCTTGGCAAAGAGCTTGGAGTGGTTTGTCATTTCCTTCTCCAGCTCATTTTACAGATGAGGAAACTGAGTTGCCCAGGATCTCACAGCTAGTAAGTTTCTGAGGCCAAATTTGAACTCAGATCTGACTATAGGCCTGGCTCTCTGTTCACTGCACCACCTAAATCACAGAATCATAGGATCTTAGAGGTGGAAAGGACAATAAGACATCCAATCTAACTCCCTCATTTTACAGATGAGAAAGCCGTAGGCTTACCTAAGATCCCCCCGCCCCCACTGGTTTGTGGCAGGGCTGGGGCTTGAACTCAGATGTTGTAGTTCCTACTTGAATGTCTTTGCCGTTATTCAAGACTTGGCATTTAGATGGGGTAAAGTACAGAACTTTAAAGCTAGAAAAGATCTCCTATCTAACCCCTTCACTCTTTACATACTGTACAGTTTTCTCTGAAACAATCTGAAGTTCTTCAGTAGGGAATGGAGATCTTTGTGCCTACTAGAAGTCTATAGGCTTTGTTTACTCAACACGCTCTGATCAGTGACAATGATGGACTCGGAGTATGATCTGTGTGTGCATTGGCTATGAATACTCCATAAAAACAAGGAAAGGGAATGTGGTTAAGAGTAACTTATAAGCAACTATTTCCTTTTCCTGTAAGGTGCACAGTATAAGCTGGTACCCTGATGTTATAGACAAATAGTCGTGTTGGGGAATTCACCAAGACTATTTTCCTCCACCTCCTTAGAACCTAACCAGCCTCAAATCTTGCAAAACAAACAAAAGAGCTCTCACATCTTGGACTAATTTGTTTTTAAAGTTAGTCTTTTAAAAATACAATAGTGAAATAACATGTTCTTGTTTTTTACTCTCAGGACACTGGCCAAGACAGCTGAAATACTCAGACCAAAGGAAGTTGCCCTGGAGAGAACATTTCTTTGTAGAAAGGACAAAAATATTCAGGCCAGCCTTGCTTTCAAGTTTAACTTCCTTGTTGAAATTCACTACATGAACAAAAGAAAAGAATAAATCAAGTTCGTAAATAATAAAGTGATTGGAAATTATTCATTGACCTCAATCATGTATATTTAAAATAAACATAGGAGATAATGGCTAGCTGGGAACTGAGCAAACCTCTGATGTTACTGTTATTGTTCCCATGCCCATGTCTTCTGTCCCCCTTCACCTCCCCATCTGTCCTTCCTTCATTCACACAGATCACCTCTATACAGATGACTCCTTAACATACAGGTCACAAGAGGGCAGATGGTCTTGGCACACCCCCACACTCAGGGAGAGGAAAATAGATGGAAGAGTAGGTAAATTAGAAACACTCCAGGAGTGAGAAGCAAACCACAAGCCAAGGGAGGAGAGAGTTTCCAGGAAGAAATGACCAACAGTGTTGAAGGCTACAGAGAAATCATGGAGGGAAAGACCTGAGAAAAAGCCAATGGACTTAGCATTTTAAAAATCACCCTCTCCAGGTATCTCCCTGTCCTTTCTCAGCCAAATTCCTTGAAAACGCTATATACTATAAGCTAATTGCTATAAAAAGCTATATATTATATACTAATTTCTAAAAAAAACCCTATATATTATATACTAATTTCTAAAAAAAGCTATATACTAATTGCTATATATTATAAGCTAATTGCTAAATAAGCCATATACTATATACCAATTGCTATATATTATAAACTAGTTGCTATAAAGAGCTATATACTATGCACTAATTGTGTCCATTTCCTTTCTGCTCACTGCCTTCTAAACCCTCTGAAATCTAATTTCTGAACTTATCACTCAGCTGAAACTGCCCTTTCCAAAGCTACCATTGACTTTGTAATTGCTCAATCTGATGGTCTCGGAATTCTCCATCTTCTCAACCTCTCTGTAGCATTCGATGCTTCTTTTGGATCTTGTCTTCTCTTGGCATTTTCATGTCATTGCTCTTTTTCTTGGTTCTTTTCCTATCTATCCCAAAATGTTCCTCCTTTTCCTTTGCTGGCATCTGCTCCAAGGTATGGCCCCTGTCAGTGTACCCCAAAGCTCTTCCCTGGACTCTTTTCTCTTTGCTCACTGCTCTTATTTGGTGACTTGGTCATCTCCAGTCCCTTTAATTATCATCTCTGTCCTGATGACTCCCATGTCTATACACCCAGCTCTGGTCTCTCTTGGAAGCTCTCCACCTCAAAAAAAATTCCTTGAATCAAAAGGATGATGCACCATTCATAGGAAAACTTTATCTACAAGAAAAGACAGAAGCACTACACAGGATAAAATGAAATGATATCAGAAAACAAATACTCCAAGCTCCCCTCACTCAGTGTCCATGCCAAGCCTTCTCCCCAGCCTCGCTTTCTGCTAGGTGGAATGATATAAACTGCAAGGCTTGTAATTCAGTCAGGCTACAGGGATCCCTTCCCATCCATCCCATGCAATGATTCTGCATTAATGTCATCTCCCCCCATCCCATCTTGCAAGAAACAACATCGAATGAGTTGGAAGGTAAAGAGACATTGTGGCCTAGAGGATAGAAGATCAAAACCCAGTTGATCTAAGTCCTTTACCCAGAACTCTTGATATGAGTACAACTCAGAGTTCTGGGCAGCCGGGGAAGGAAGAGGCACCAAAGCTGAGAAGAGAAACCCAGGGCAATTGACCAATTTTTAAGAGAGAAACTAGAAGAAAGGGTCACTGGGATCCAAGGGAAGCATGTCTGCCTGGTTTGAAGAGTGAAGTGGGGTGGTGCCTTGTGGGTGTTTATCGTGTTTATCATGTTTATCGAGGTGTTTATCGAGGCCCAGGTGCCACCAGGCACTTGTGCTCAAGAGATACAGTGCAGCCTGCAGAGTCGACATGTGGAGCTAGCTGTGCAGGGCTAGGAGATCCTGAAGGGCAAACTCTTTGATTCTACAATAGCTGATGAGGTAACATGGACATTAGAGGACAGAAAAATGGTCCACATAGTTCTTACCAAGACAAACAGAGATGCAGCAAATTGTTGGACCTCTCTCTTGGAAACTGAATATTCAGCTGATCCTTGGGTACAGGACCAAATGCAAAGGAAACTTACCCTGGAGAGATTCCAAAAAGAAAACTCTGGTTTTGACTTCAGTGGAGCAGAAATCTCAGGAAACTCCAGTAAAGGTGGACCAGATTTTTCTAGTCTTGAAAAATAAAAGCTGCCATTGTAAACTATGTTCCATGAATCCTAGAAGATGTTGCCAATGTAAAAGGATTGGATTGTGTGATTGAAGAAAATTACATTTGCCTATACAACTGAATGAGAACTGTAAAAAAAAAAAAACCAAAAAAAAACCCATTTAAATATGACTTCCAAGACTGTATTCAAAATGTAGTTTACATAGAAAACATCCTGAATCTCAATGGCAACTTTTTTGGAGAAATGGGTCTTTTTTTGGACTTACTTTGTTCAGCAGGACATTTTAAACAGGTCTTGAACTCTTATTAATTTGTTAAGCAGTGGACCATAATCATGCAAAGCTCCTGTGCCTTCAGAGGAAATTAAGTTTTTCTTTGGAAAACTGTAACTAGAATAATTGTCAATAACTGTCAACTAGAAACTGAATAAAACCATAGCTTGTAATCAGATAGAGTGTGAGAAAAAGAGGAATGAATGTGTCCAAAACACTATCAATAAGTATTATACTTGTATATGAAAAGAAATAAATCCAAAAAGCCTGCTTTAAAAAGTCCTTTGAACTCCTTAGTGATCCTGGAATAATGTCAAGAAACTCCAGAATGGTTCAAAATAGAATTAAAAATTTAAAGGAAAGAAATAGGAAACAATTGATGGTCTGAAAATGAGTGCTCATACAAGCTTTAAAAAACACAAACAACAGCACAGAGAAAAATGAACACATGATGGATAATCCCTCTAAAGAAGCAGAGGCCCTGAAAAAGATTTTGGAAGTCAAAAATCTGAAAGTGGAAGAAAATTTGGGAAAAGTTTAGCAAAAGATAACAATCTGATAAAGAACATATGAATTCTATATCAGCCAAAGTTATGGACCTTCAACACAGGTTGTGCAGTAATAATGATCATAAATCTCCTGAAAAACAAAACACTCAAATACTTAATGCAAGAAATAATTCAAGGAAATTTCCTTTAATTTTTAAATATAGACAAAAACAATTATTGGTCAAATCTATTGATTAGTTAACTGAATCCACAGATTATCCCAAGAAGATAAAATAATATAATTCAAACTCTAGGGCATACAATAGTTAAATTTCTCAATTTCAACATCATGCAACAAATAATGCAAGTAACCCAATGAAAGACATTCACATATGAATGAAAGGCCCACCAAATATCCCAGAATTATTCCATAGCCAAAATAAATTAGAGACAAGAAGGGAATAATATATTACAAAAAGCAAAGACGCTCAAGCTACAACTCACTGTACCAATCTTGCAAACATTCCTAGTCACAAAAAACCCTAAAATAATTGATTTTCAACGAAAGAGAGGTGTTTGAGACATTCCTGTCAAAACAATAGAGGTGACTGGATTACTTAACATACTCCAAATCACACACACACACACACACACACACACACACACGTAAATTAGTTCAATTTTTTATTTAAAAATTGAGTAAAGAAACCAGTTATCTCATATTTATAAGCTATTGCTTAAAATTCTCTAAAAAATGAATCTACAGGGTAAAATAAAATACAAAGATAATCATCAGGGGACCTAAAAAAAATCCAAAGAAGCTAAATAATTAAGGAAAACAAAACAGGAAAAATGAAGGAGGCAAGGTTGAATTTATATCCCTTTAGAAGAGGGAATAACAGAAGAGAAAGTTGTACAAATGAGGAAACAGGAGATATGTAACAACTGGGGTCAAAAATGCAATACCAGAGACAGGATAGCATAGCCTTGAGATTAGAGACTAATCATCCAGGCTAAGCTCTTATAAGTTGGGACACCGAGTGATCCCCACTTTATATTCCTTTTCCCTGATACTGCTTTATTTATGAACTGATATTGCTAAGTCTGAGGCACAGCAGAAAGAGAAGATGGAGTAAGATCTATAAAGGCATAACATAGAAGGGGCAAATAAGAAAGCTTAAATTTAAGCTTAACCCTCACAAGCAACACAGAGATTAAAGAAGAAATGGATAAACAAGCTAATCAGAAATGACATAGTACATGAATCAGAAAGTAAAATTCAGAATGGGCTAGAAGAGAAAAGAAATTAGGTTAAAGCAAAGGAAAACTTTGAAAAGGGTGTGGCAAAAGACAGTTACTTAAAATAAAACGCTTGTGGAGAAGGAAGATTTTGAGCTATTTGCTTGGCTTGGTGGGGGGAAAGAAGGGTAAAGGAAAGGAGGAGAAATGGTGAATAAAAAGAAATTAACAAAGTAAATTCAGAAAACAGGATGAGTAGACCAATACAAGTGGGAGTAGGGTGCCTGTGGAAATAGTCTAGCATCAAAATGCAAACCCAACTAATTGCAGGGACAAAACACTGACTTAAAAGAGAAAAGGGGTTAAAAATGCAAAATAGCAAATGGAAGAAAACACAAACCTAACAATCATAACTTTAACTTAAATGGATTAAATTACCCAATAAAATAAAAGAGAATATCAGAATGTGGAAGAAAAAAAAACCTAATAATCTGCCGTATACAAGAAATATTCTTATTACTCCCACCCCACCCTCTCTTAGAGAAAGAGAAGCAAAATTTATTACAAGGAATCAGAAAAGACACCCAATAACTTCTTCAAAGGTCATGACACAAAATCTGAAAAATCATCAGCATTTCTACATAGTGATAACAAAACCCAGGAGGAAATGATAAAGGAAAATTCCATTTAATATAATTACAAGAGCATAAAGCATATGGAAGCAATCTGCCAAGACACTCAAGACAAATACCATTACAGAACATTCTTTAAAGAACTATAGAATGACAAGAGAGGTAATCACTATTGCTTAGGGTTGGGGCACACCACTACAATAAAAACGACATCACTTAAATCAACTTAAAGATGTGGTGGTATGCCAATTAAACGGCCAAGAATGTATCCATTTGGAGGAACCAATGGTCTAGAATCTGAAGAGGAATAATAAAAATTAAGAATGAAGGCAGGGGAAGGGGTGCGACTAGCACTACCAAACTTCAAATTATGTTAAAATGCAGCCATCGAATTAATTAAAGAAAAGAGAAGAGTAAATCAGCAGAACAGATTAAGGAAGCTTCAGAGGCAAATGACCTCAAAAATCAAGTGTCTGATAAACCTGAAAACATATTACTTGGAAAACTCCCTATTTGACAATAACTTCTAGGAAAAATAGAAGATAGGTTGGCAAAAATTATCTTCAACCATTGTCTTACATCATATAGCACAATAAGCTCAAAATGGAGCTGATTGTGAGAGAGAAAAAGAGACAGAGAGACAGAGGAAGAAGGGAAGGGAAAGGAAGGGATAAGAAAGGAAGGAGAGGAAATGGAAAGGAAGGGAAGGAAATTATCTCAAGTACCTTTCACAGTTAGCAATGGGATAGAAGTGATCATAAAAGATGAAACATCATTTAGATTACATGAAACTGAAAAGCTTTTGCACTAACAAAATCAATACAATGAGAATAAGAAAGGAAAGCATCAATTGGAAATAAATCTTTGAGTGAAATTTCTGTCACAGGTTCTGATATCCAAGATATTTAGAGATTTAAATTGTATAAATGATCAGGAATTGTTTCCCAATGTATGCATTATCAAAGGAAATGAACGAATAGTTCCTGAATCATGAAGACTATTAGTGATCATTCAAAAATTGCTGCTAATTCCTAATAGTAAGGGAAATGCAAACCACAATAATGCTTCAATTTCCCCACACACTCAGGAAATTGGCAAAGACGACAAAAATGCAAAAGGCCAATGCTGGAGAGGAAAGACAAGGATACTAACACACATTTGATGGAGCTGCGAATTGAACCAGTTATTCCGGAAAGCAATTTGGAATGATTCTTAAAAAACAAACAAATGAAACAGTGGCTTTGACGTGCCCATATACTTTGACCCAGATATCCGACTGCTAGGTATATAGTCCCAGAGCCCCAGGCATGGCAGCACCATTCAGACAGCTTCTGCTTCAAGCCACCATGTGACGAGGCAGCTTTGCAACCGCTTCTGGGGGGACAGCAGTCCCAGCTACTGAAGACCCAGAAAAGGAAGATTTCTCCACAGAAGTCCTCAGCACTGTGAAATAATGCAATATCAGAAAGTGATCCATTTCAATCAGTGGGAATAATACTAAAGAAAATGCTTTACCATCTACTTTGCTGCTTGCACTCTAAGGACTGTAAGACTTTTCCATCTCTTTTGCAGTTGAAGCCTTCGGTATGTGTTGTCACCTCCTTTAGAATGTAAGAACTATCTTACTTTTCAATTAATATCACCTGAGCTTAGCCCAGTGCTGTACAAATACTAAGTGCTTAATAAGTGCATTTTCATTCATTCATTCATTCATTCATTCATTCATTCATTCATTTGTTTGTTTGTTCATGTCCATGGCCAGGGCATGGAAAGAAGCCTTAAAACAGCCCTGACATGGATAGCAACCAGAAAGAGAAGTTTTTAAAAAGCCCCAGGGAGTCATATCCTTTTTTTGAGGCCCAGAGTCATCTGATCTTCCTCCCCAATGGCCAATAAAGGGGTTGTCCACTCAAAGTTCAAACCCTTCAGCATCAAGTCACATAAAATTAGAAGCATTTAGGGGCTTAGCCCCCAAATTCCTAAGCCCTGAGCTCGTTGTTGAGTCATTTTTCAGTTGTGTTGGACTCTTTGTCACCACATTTGGGGTTTTCTCTCCATTTCCTTCTCCAGTTCATTTTACAGATGAAGAAACTGAGGCAAACAGAGTGAAGTGACTTGCCCAGGATCACACTTGCCCACCTAGTAAGTTTATGAGGCTTGATTTGAACTCAAGGAGATGAGTCTTCCTGACTTCAGGCCCTGACTGTTCCATCTAGCTGCCCATAAGCACTGAGCTAGTGCATTAGAATATAAGCACCTTGAGAAAAGGGACTGGTTTTGCCTTTCTTTGTATCCATGGCACTTAGCACAGCACCTTACTTCACAAATGCTTGTTGCCTGGCTGACCAGCACATCTGGCTGACTGGCATTAGGAAGGGTGTCCGCAGGGTCTGTTCAGCTCCTCAGCTGCAGATTGGTCAACTGACTATTGAAAGTTTAGGCAAAGGGGCCACTTTCTACAAGAAACCTATCAGGCTTCCCCTAGCTGCTAGTACCCCACTCCCTTCCCTTGTGTTTAATTTGGGGGGGGCAGTTGGGGGTAAAGTGACTTATCCAGGGTCAGACAGCTTGTAAGTGTCTGAGGCTGCATTTGAACTCAGGTCCTTCTGACTCCAAGGCTGGTGCTCTATCCACTACACAACCCAGCTGCCTCTTTGTGGCTTACTTTGAAGGCATTTTGTGCATATTCATTATGTGTATATGTTGTTCCTTTGGTAGAATATAAACTCACTGAATTCAGTGATTGCCTCATTTGTGGTCTTTTAATGTACAGTGTCAGCGTCTAGCAGTGTCTGAAATAAAGCAGGTACTTAATAAACAAATGTTGTTTTACAGATAAAAAAAATTATTAGAAGCAATTTTATTTAGTGACATTACTTTGGTTTTAAAATAGGGTGTAAAGTCAAACTTACCTCCACACTTTGTTTTCCTCTTACCTCTTTATTCAGTCTTATTTCCTGTCTCCTCTCCATTCCCCCCTCCCCCACCGGCAATCCCTGCCATTGAAATATATTTCAAAACATTGCCAACACAGAATAATAAGCACATTCCTTTATGAATCTGAAATAAAGCCTCCTGGAAATGGTCAGCTTTCTTCCTACCTGACCATATGTACTGAATGTTCCAGCTGACATTATAATAGTTCATATTGAGAAACCAAAGGAAGTTTATATCCTGTGCTGAAATTGAGTTCCTGTGTTTAAGGAAGGCAGAAAGACACTTTCTTTCACCTAATCAGAGCTCTCATCTCTTGGGGTGCCTGCATAATTAGATTCTATTATTAAATTAGTTTGGGGAATGTTCAACTTTTTCATGAATTTTAATTTTGCTGAAACCACATTCACTGTATTATTTTCTTCTGTCACTTGATACTCACAAAGGAAACTGAACAGCTAGCCACCTTTAATTGGCTGTGGCATGCATGTCCACTCTCACTTTTGGCAGAGCTCTGGGGTCCCTCCTCTACCAGGACAAAGCGAGTGGCCAGGCTTCCCCCAGAACAAAGCTGGTGGAGGTGGAAAGGCCTTCTTCAGAAGAAAAGCAGAATTGAAAGCAGTCCTAGATGAAAGACAGTGGTGGTGGGGGGAAAAATGCAGTGATGTCATCTAAGTTCTTTCTCCTAAGTGGCAGTGTTAGGAAATGCCAGCATGAATAAGACTGCTGGTACACCCCTGCCCTGAGCTAGTAAGTTCAGAATGTTCTTTGCACACTTTGGGATTGGTCATCTTACTCAGCGTTACCCTTTGTGAGAATGAGTGGCCTCTGGATTGTCTGCCCACTGGGAACATTTTTAAATTGTAATTTTAAAGTGGATGTGGGGGTGGGGGTGGTGCAGCTAGGTGGTGCAGTGGATAGAGCACTGGCCCTGGAGTCAGGAGGACCTGAGTTCAAAATTGGCCTCCAGACACTTACTAGCTGTGTGACCCTGGACAAGTCACTTAACTCCAGTTGCCTCCAAAAATAATCAAATAAAATGGATGTGGCAAGTGTTAGCAAACCATAAACTGCTATGAACACGTTTGTCATTATCCTCATCACCATCATTCTTTTGGGCTCCCCGAAGGGCCAAGTGGTAGGTGCTACATATTGCTAGTGAACAGTTGCAGATGGAAAGCGATACTAATGCCATCATTAAATAAGGGCTTGACTGAGGCTGGCAGGAGGGTGCAAGGTAGTAGTTGGAGGGCATATGTGCTGTACTGGCATGCTCATGAGCTCAGGAGACCTAGAAAAAGGCCTCCAGCACATGGGGCAGGTGCCCTGTGCAGACTATTGGAAAATATGCTTTCTTATTGTTGTTGTTTTTCCTTCGTTCTTGAAGAGGACCAATGATGTCAGGAGGGTGATGTCTTGACTTACAAGTGAATTGAATTTAAGTGAGGCAGGGCTGTGCAGTCACCAGCTCCACTTTCTCCTCCAGAACCATCTGGGTCCAGTGGCCAGACATAGACCAGATCGAATGGAGATGGCCCAGGACATCCTGGCCTTTTTAAGCTAAAGTCTTTCCCAGGTCTCACTTTGTTTGAGACAATGTACATTCAGTAGTTAAACGCTAGGTAAGAATTGAGTCAAAAGATGGACTAGTTTGCTTCCCCAAAGAATCAATCTGGGAGGGGAAGACCCTCAGAGTTTCTGGCCAGAACAGAAATAATTGCTACTTGTGCTTACTTTGAGCCATCAAAACCAAAGAATATGGATGGATAAGTCACAAAGAATTGGAAGCTAGAAATGGATGGGCTATGATCTGTATAATTGTCTAACTGCAGTAAGATTCATTACATTTTTTCTTGTGTGACCGGGTTTCGGTACATGCTCAGGCAACCTAAGATGGAGGTAGCCATTTAAGAAATGGCAGGAACCTGCTTCTGGGAGAAACCATCCTGCCATTCTCCTACCCCAGGGTGGAAGAAGCCTTTTCCATCACCTGTGTAGCCAGAACATGGTTTGTCTTTAAAACTACCAGCCTGGGGCAGTTTTTCTCTCTTCCTGGCAGCTCTGGCAAGGAGTGGGGAGGATTGGAGTGTGGTCTCCATGACCTAAACTAGGTGAAGGGAAGGCCACCTTTTCGCCTCTATATTTTTTTTTTTAATTCTGAACTTAAGAAATAAAACAAACATTTCCATAACATAGTAGAATGGGAAAAAAAAGATGATTGCACACAAAACTTCAAATTTATTATGTGCAACTTGTTATTCCTTTTAAATGTATACTAAAATTATCATGTTTCCTTTTTTCTTCCCTCTCCCTAGGTGGCACAAATATGCATATGTGTATATGTGTGTATATATATATTAATATGTATATATATGCACATAAAATCATTCTTTACATACTTCTATTTATCAATTCTTTCTCTGGACGCAGATAGCATCTTCCTTTGTAGTTAATTTGGGTATTTACAGTAGTCAAAGTTACTTAGTTACTCAAAGTCATTCTTAAAATATTATCGCTGTTACTGTATACAGCATTCTCTTGGTTCTGCTCATTTCACTCTTCATTATTTCTACAAGTTTCTAAGTCTCTAAGTTAGTTCAGTAGTCAAAGTAGTTAAAGTACACATCTCTAAGTATCTAAGTCAAGTCTCTGTTTTTCTAAGATCATTGAGCTCATCGTTTCTTACAGCACATTAATCACATCACAATCATATAGCACAACTTATTCAGTCATTCCCTCTACCCTTTAGGCTCTGTGGCCTTGAGAATGCAGCTTGGGCTTTCCATCTTGTTTCTCTTGTCCTTTGTAGTCCTAGACATAGGTGGTGGGGTCCTTGAACCCAGGAGCTTGAACTATTATCATCCTGGTGGCATGATTTCAAGTTGGATGTTCATTAGGGAAGCCTTGAAAAGCCAGCTTCTTGGGACATAAACCCAGGGTCTCTTTTGACTTAGAACTTGGTGGGAGTGTTGCTATATAGAAACTGAATGAAACTTTGAACCCCTCCCTCCCGCAGAGAGTGAGATGCTATACGGGGCGGGGAGAGTTATACCTCCCAAGTTTGGGGACTGGAATGTTTGCTTTTCTTGGAAAAGCTCATTTGACTGATGAATGATTAAATGGAATTGGGGTGGTTGGGGAGCCCCTAAAATTGGAGAAATATTTGTGGTGACCCAAGCCAATGCAATGGCAGAGAGACTCCTTTAGGAGTACTGGAGAATTTTGGAGGTGGGGTTAAAAGTAACTGAACTGACTTTTGGGCAATGAGGGCTGGCATAACCATTGCTACATTTGGTTACATAAGTAAGAACATCAATGCTACCAAACAGATTCAGAATATGGTGATCTGTTACCTTGTATCCTAGGCTTTGGAGTGAGTGAAAGTGAGTATGTGAGTGCATCCCACCCCTCCTAAAAGGACAGCCGCTTTTGTCGTTGATGACCACACCCCCTTTTGCTGGATACTGTATCTTCCCTCAGCTCTATTCTGATCTACCATCTGAGGGTCCCTTGTTGAGTCAGCTACCAGGCTCTACCAAATTCTCTTGCCACAACATTTCTCATGCCTGTCCCCATCTCTCCACTCAAGCAGCCACTGTCCTAATTCAGGCTCCCATCCTCCTCACCTGGACTACTGAAATGGATGAGTCTCCCTGTTTCTCATGAGTCTGTCCCCGCTTCAATACAGCTTTCTTTCTTAGCTGCTAAAATAATCTTCCAAAGACTCGATGCTGTCAGTCTCTTGCTCCTTGCCACAGTTAAGTCCTTCTATATGAGTCCTAGATGGTGATCCTTCTTGTTTTCTCTAGAATATTGCTCCTACAATAATTTCTTTTGTTTTTAACCTCTCCTCATCTATTTCTTCTTTCCCTGCGGCCTAAAACCATGGCCAGGTCTCTCTCATCCTTAAAAGCTCCTAACTTGCCATGCTAGAAACCTACATCCCTTCTCCCAATTCACAGCCAAACTCCTGGAAAACAAAGCCAGTCTATTGTCAGGTTTCAATTTCCTCTCTCCACTCACTTCTCCAGCTTTTGATATCTAGCACGTAGCCTCACCGTTCAGTAGAAGTAGCTCTCTCCAGCATTACTGATGGTTTCTTACTTGTCGAGGTTTTCCTTACTCCTTATCTTTCTTGAACTTTCTGCAACATTTACACTGTTGGCCACTCTGCTCATGAAAAGGTTCTCTGCTCTGGGTTTTTGTGATATGACTCTCTCCAGGTCCTCATCCTACCCGTCTAAATGATTCTCCTCAGTCTCATGTGCTGGATTGTCATCCATATTCCATTCCTTACTGTGGATGTACACCAGTGGTGTGTGCTGGTAAATGTTTTACAACTGGATCTCCAGAAAAGAAATATACACACTTTTAAGTTTAATTTGCAATATCAGCATTTTCTTCATTACTTTAAGTCAAGACAATCAGCAAAACAATCACTCAAGCCCAGATTTGTAACAATAGCTGATTTCCAGGGTGTGAATTTTCACATTGAAAATTTAACAATAGGCTCTCAGTAGCTAGTTGAGCTAGCTCCTGGCACATCTTTTGTACCCTGGGGCTTTGACTCTCTCCGCCCTCTATACTCTCCCACTTGGCCTTGGCGCCTTTTCAGATCCCACGGATTTAAGTATCATTTCTATGTGCATGACTCTGAGATGTATAGATCCAGCCCTAGTTTCTCTCCTGTGTTCTAATCTTCCACTTCTAATTGCATAGAGGACATATCAACCTCTATAGCCTGTATAGGTGACATGTCTGAAGCAGAACTCATCACCTTTCCCCCAGAACCCTCCCCTGTTCTGAACTTCCTCATGCCTGTCAATGGCATCGCCATCCTTCTAGTCATCCAGATGCACCACCTGGAAGTGATGTCCTCCTCATTCCTCTTCACCCACTTCCCTCCATCCCCATAAGTCATTGTCTTGTCATTACTACCTCCTCAACATTTTTCACACCTTCCCCTTCTCTCTATCTTCCCAGCAGCTGCCCTCATCACCCCTCCAATGGCCTCCTAATTGGCCGCCCTACCTCGTGTCTCTCCTATCTCCAATCCATCTTATATGCAATTGCCAAAGTGATTTTCCCAAACTATGTCACTTAACTGTTCAGTGAGTGCCTCTAGAATCAACTACAGACCCATCTGTTTGGCATTTAAAGCCCCTCCCAACCTGGCTCCAGTCTGCCTCTCCAGCCTTATTACATTAGTCCCCTCCCCACATTCTGTGCTCCAGCCAAACTCTCCTTTCTATTCCTTATAAAGGACCCTTCATCTCTCATCTTTGCACCTTTGAAAGCCTCTCCCTCATGCCTGGAACTCACTCTCTGCTCATCTCTGCCTATTATAACACCAAGTTTCCTTAAAAACTCGTGTCTTCTATGTGAGGTCTTTCCCGGTGCCTCTGGCTGTTACTGTCCTCCCCTTCCCCACATTATTTTGTATTTAGGTGTTTATTTCATATTTATTCTGTAAGGTGGGGGTAAGGGCTGGGGTGGGAGGGGGAGATTGGCCAATGAGGCTTGGGCCTCCCATTACAAATGCTTGGAAACAGGCTCATTAACATCAAAGTGGGGGGCGGCAGAGCAAGCTGCACGTGCTCTTAAGGACTGGGCTCTCACTGGCCAGTCCCCATTACACTTCTTCTACCTGTACAAGTTGTCTCTCAAGGGATGAAGTTAGCTCCTTGAAGGCAAGGACCCGTTATTTTTTGTCTTTGCGTTCCCATCCCCTAGCAGGTGTCCCAAGCCTAGCAAGTGCTTAATTAAGTATGATTAAAGTGATTATTGTTTTTAGAATAAATGCAAACTTGCTCAGCCTGGTGTGAAAGGCCCCCAAGGCTGTGACCCTGACTTACCTTCCAAGCCTTATTTCACATTATTTACTGTCATGCAGTTTAATCAAAATGAACTTCTAAATATTCCCTGATCTCCACACTCCTCCTCCTGTGTCCATGTGTCCTCTTTGGCCATCTCTCTCTCTCCTGGGATCACTTCCTCCCAATCTCACCTTCTGAGGATCAGGAGCTTCCTTCCTTCCAGGCTCAATTACTTTATTAAGGTACTGCCCTAAACTCTTTACAGATAGATAATATCTCTTTTGGTCCTCACCATAATCATGGGAACTAGGTGCTATTAGCATCCCTATTTTACAGGTGAGGTAAATAAAGGCCAAGTGACTTGCCCAGAATCACACAGCTAGCATCTGAGGCTGCCTCTGTGAGATGAAGCAACTGCCCAGGGTGTAAGGCCTTACCCAAAGGTCCCATTTCTTTATTTTTATTTGATTTTCCTCTTCTAAACACTTCCCTACACTTCAGCATGGGCAGACTCTCACCATTGCCCCAAGTGAGCAGAGGACCTTGTGACTTCAGCCCTGGGATTTGGGCTCTCTCAGTGACCCTGACCAGTAGTGAGGATTCCTCCTATTTATCAGCTTCCTCTCCCTTGCTTGTCTTGACAAAGGGAACATCTTAGTTTGCTTCCAAAGCAGGTGGTTGAGAATAGCAAACTAATGACTTTAAAGCACTTTGAAAAAAAGAACCAGTCTATTTCTACATACTAAGAATGACTAATAAAAAGCCACCCATCACTCCAGGAATGCCTTCCTAGCATAGTCACCCGACCTAAAGAATTGGTGGTGGCCAACCCCCACCCAAATGTATTTTCAGCCCATCCTTCATGGTTCTCTTTCCTTCCCTGAGTCTCTGGATTATGTGGATATATCTGCTGATGCTCTGGAAGCCCAGAATTCAGACTCAGTGAGGCAATGAAGGGACAAAATTCCAAAGCCAAAGACAGTGAGAAAATGCTCAAACTCTTGTTCCAGACAGGTTTGTTCAGATGACTTGGGTACAAAAGACTGTTGAGATTATTGGGTTGGATTGAAAGAATTCATATGATACACATATGGAAGTAGGTGGTGTGGTACAGCGGAGTCAGAGGGCCTGAATTCAAATCCTGACTCCGCCCTTTTATATGATCTTGGGCAAATCACTTAAATCACTCCAAGACTCAGTTTCCCCATTTGTAAAATGAAGGGGTTGAACTAGATGGCTTTTTAGGTCTCTTCCAGTTCTCAATCTACAATCTCACATAAGAGCTTAGAAAATCTCTATTTAACACTGATTTCAGGTAAATTTCAATTCATCTGTGGAGCAAATGTGTACAAGGCACTTGGTTAGGTGCTATGGACAACATGCAAATGATTGATATACAAGTACGTCCGTCGGACATACATAGATGCAGATAGCCACATGAGAAAGGAGAATGCAGAGGGCTTGCTGTGAGATCCCCAAGGAAATTACTTCTGACTGAGAGCTGCTAAAAAGGTACCTAAGAAGAGTTGATATCTGAATCAGGAGGAGAATTTTGATGGGCGGAAAGGGACTTCAGAAGGAAGGAATAATGTCTGTGAACAACAGTAAGTGACATTGACATAGTTCTTGGATGCGTTATTTTACTTGATCCTCTCAAAAGCCATCCCCATCAGAGAAGAACCATGATATAATTATCTCCATTTTACAAAGAAGAAACTCAGGTTCAAAGAAATTCAATGATACTTCCTGAGTCTCACAGCTAGTAAATGTCAGAGGCAGGATTTGAACCCAGAACTTGTTTATTCCTATCCATCACATTGATCCATCTGCTAGGCAATGTGGGAGGTAAGGTACTGAAATGGAGTCAGGAAGACTCGAGTTCTGTTATTGCTGCCTAGTAGTGTGACCCTGGGCCAGTCACTTCATCATTCTGTGCCTCAGCTACCTCTCAGGGCTTTTGTGAGGATTAAATGTGGTGATAGTTGTGAAACGCTTTTGTTGACCTGAAAGTGTTTATATAGAAATGCTGGCTTGGTGTTTTGAATCTGGGTGTCTGGGAGGCTGGTTATGCCCCTAATAACAGTAACTCACACTTGGCATTTTCCTCATACTAATCCTATGTAAATATGATTATCATTACATTACAGAGAAGGACTGGGCCTTGAGAGGCTAGGTCCCTCGCACGTGATCACTCTACCTTGTTTCTGAGGCAGGTTTTCAACTTTGTGCAACTCTGACTCACTTAAATCACATTGATGCACAAACCAAGACATCACTCGCTCAATTTTGTGATGTCACTAGTCTTCAAAATGAAGGGAGAACAACAACCACTTGAATCTAGGGCTAGGACTTCTGACACATCACAAACTGACTATAACAGAAAGATGGAAGACAGGGGAAATCTGTGTTTGCTCCATAAATTCTCTATAATGGGGGTGTCTGTTTCTACATAAAAGAAGGTGCTTCTGCGACTAACAAGCTTTTCTTAAGAGCCTCTTCTGTGCCAGACTCTGTGCTAAACACAGAGGATATGAATAAAGGCAAAAACAAGTTCTTGGTTTCAGGGAACTCACAGTCTAATGGGAAAGTCAACACATAACTTAAATACAAACAAGCTTAAAGATGGGACAAATTAGACTTAATCAACACAGAGAAGGTCCTGGCATTAAGGGAGATCAGAAAAGGTTTCTTTTAGAAGGTTAGATTGTAGCTGTGAATTGAAGAAATCCAGGAAGAGGATATGGATGGGGGGTAGAGGGGTGGGAAGAGAGCTCCAGCAAGGGATGGCCCATGAAAATGCCTGGAGTCAGGGGTGACATGGAGGTCAGTGCCACTGAATTGTAGGGGCTGGGGAGTTGGAGCTATGTAAGCAAAGGAAGGAAGGAGCAAGCTTGTGAAGAGTAGAGAGCACTCTGGAATTAGGGCCAAAGAGCTATAAAACTCTGTATACCCTCTGACCAGCGATAGCACTATTAGATCTGTTTTCCAAGGTGATCAGGGAAAAAGGACAAGAACAAAGATGTTCTAAAATATGTTCTGCAAAAAACTCTCTGTGGTGGCAAAGCACGAGAAATTTGAGAGGATGCCCATCAGTTGGGGAATGGCTAAATAAGTTGTGTTATACGATTGTGATCAGATGCTACTGTGCTGTAAGAAATGATGAGTTCAACGATCTTAGAAAACAAAACATGGGAAGACTTACGTGAAATAGAGAAGAGTAAAGTGAACAGAATCAAGACAACATTGTATATGGTAAGAGCAATATTGTTTGAAGAATAACTGTGAACAACCATGCTATTCTTAGTATTATAAATAGTCAAATCAAATACAAAGGACCAATGAAGGAAGATGCTATCCACCTCCAGAGAAAGAAATGATAAATAGACGTTCTCATAACATGGTTTTAGAAGTGTATGTGTGTGTTGTGTGTGTTTGTGTGAAGTAGTAGCCTTCTCTAGTATGAGGTAGGGAGGGACAAAAGGAGATCAGGAAGCAGTTCAAAAATTAAAATGTAACAAAAAATAAAATTAATTAAAAATACCAAACAATGCATTCTAAAAATATTTAATTACTATAGTTTTTAAATATCAAAATATGTTTAACTCTGGCCCTCTTTCAGAACTGATTTGAATTACAGTTACCAGAGCAGTGCAAATGGAAATTGCTACAGGGCCATTTGCCTCGGAAGGATGGGAGCATTAGAGTGAACCAGTGTGAGGCAGAACCAGAAGAAATACCCAGTGTAATTCCCATGGGCCAGGACTGCCCAGAACACCCCCATCAGTCTTTCTCAGACAATAATCATGAAAACTGAATAAAAGTCCTTTCATAAGTACAAAAAACTGTCATGGACTGGTTTACACTTTGACCCCAGTTGTAAGTTAACTGGATAACTAAAGAAATAATGCAGATGTTTGAATCTAGTACATAGATAGGTTCACAGAATTACACCCAAAGGATTTGTAAAATCAGAATTAAACCATTACAACTACCACGTCAAAGTCAAGAGAGGAAAAAAAAAATCCTCTGTATTCAAGGATTATAGAGCCACAGAATGTGGCCTGAAAAAAAAGGAAGGGAAAAGAAAGAAATGGGTAAGTACATTGGACCAGACACAAGACACAACATGCAGAATGTTTTCCTGAACTTATCTACAAATTCCAAAAAACATTATGAAATAGCTTACCAGGAGAAAAGGAATTCCCTAAGGCATCACCCTGCATCAACATCATAAACTTAGGGACCGAAATAGAATGTGATACCTCCTCAGACTACTGGGCTAAGAAGCTCTATCTCTAAATCAATGTATGAAAAAACCAAAAACAACCCAACATAACTTGAACTTCTCCTCAGTTAAAAAATTCTCTTTAACCTTTAACCAGATTTATGTTTAAGAAGGAAATGCTTGATACTGAATTGTGATCCTTCAGAGCTACCACTGGAAGAAAAGGTCATTCCTAACGCCCCTCCCTACCTCCCACCCCTTTTGACCCAAGAGAAAACTTTCAGGGTCTCTTGTTGATTTCCTGCTGCTCCCTAAATATGGGCATTTCCTGCCATGCCATGATGCTGGTCTCCTAAAAAGAGGGTTTCCTGGGAACTTTCAGATGTGACTTAGTGGGAGTATGCGTGTGTCTGTCACCCAGGTACTGTCTGAGGGACAAGAGTTTAGCTACAAAGGGTGTGAGCATCATAGCATGATGGCAGGTATGGAAGGATCAAATGAGAGGATTTTTCAGGATGGTGGGGACATGCGCATGTTTGTCAGCAGTAGGAAATGGGCTGGTAGAGAAGGAGAGACAAATCAAGTGAAAGAATAAGATGACAAAGGGGAAATGTATTGGAGGAGACAAAATGGGATTGCTTGAACAAGTGGAGGGCTTAAATTTGGTCAGTAGTCAGCCATCATATGAAACAGAGGTAGAGGAGGAGAGGGTGGCAGAAGGCCCCTGAAAGATGGTGGATGAGAAGGAGGGGAGAAGAGGGGACTCACATCTGGCCCCAATTTTGTTTTTCTGTAAAATATAAGGCAGGGTTTGCAGGTGAGTGGGAGGAGGGGAAACCACAGGAAGTTTGCGGAGGGATGAAAAGGCTTGGAAGAATCACTGTGGAGAGTGAGATGGTGAGTGATAAGGGAGGTATAGAGTATGCCTCGCACCATTGAGGGCCCAGCTGAGGTTATGTAACATAAATTTGTGGTGGGCCCAGTCAGAAAGGTTGAATGATTTTCTTCACCTTCATTCAGCTGCATATGTATGAAAGTGCTGAATGGTGGAGTGCCCCAAGGCTGGGTTTGGTTGGGCATAACTGGTGATGGGATAAAAGGGGCCAGAAATTCAGTAAAGGAAGAGAGTGTAGAGTTGAATTGGGTCACCAAGGAGTTAAGAAAAGGAGAAGAGGAGAGAGTGGTGAGTGCAGGGTTTATGGTCAGGGAGAGAGTTGAGGGGTCAAGGCATCAGAGCACATAGTGGGGATGAACAGTAGAGTTATCTAAGGGACAGGGAGAGGTAAAAAGTCAATAGATTATAGTCAGGGAAGGAGATTCAAAAATTCTTGAACAAAGAGGTGGTTCATTTGACGGTAATAGCAAGATCAAGGGTATGTGTACAGCCAAAGCAGGCTGAAAGAATAACTCATAGGAGCTGAGTAGGTTGAGGAACTGAGTGGTTAGGGTATTTGAGGGCAAATCAATATATATGTTGGAGTCCCCTAATATGATGAGGGCAGGAGTTAGGGAGGAGAGAAAAATTGTAAGCCAGGTATCAAACTCATTGAGGAAAGTTTATAGACCTGGGGGTCTATAGCCAATCACTAACAGAATTTGGAATTGATGGTGGATATGAATAGTGTGAATTTCAAAGGAAGAGAGATTACTGAGTGATAGAGGAAGGAGGAGAACCTGGAAGTGGCCATGGGGAGCAAGGAGGATTCCAACTCTGCGAATTCCTGAAAGAATTATGAGACCTTCTTTATGTCAGTCCCAATACTGGAGAGCTGGAAGAGATCAGGAGTCATTTAGGCTAACTCACCCATGAATGGAATCTCTTCTATAATGTACCCAACAAGTGGGTGTCCAGCTTCTGCTTGGAGATCTTCAAGCCTAGGGCCTGGCCTCTCAAGGGAGCCCATTTACTTTGGGCTGCTTCTACAAGTTAGGAAGTGTTTTCTTGATATGGAGCTCAAATTGGCATCTGAAGCTTCCACCCATTGTTCCAGCCATTTGGCCTCTGAGGCCAAAGAAAACAAGCCTAATCCCTCTTGCACATAACAGCCCCTCAAATGTTTGTGGGCAGCTATTAAGTCCTCTTCCTATCCCAACCCACCCCAATAGCTAAACATGCTCATTTTCTCAACTGGGAACATCCATCTTCATGTCCTCATGAGACATGTACCTTCACCATCCTGCTTTGCCCACCTCCGGACACTCTAACTTACAAACATTTTCTTAAACCCTGGCACCCAGAACTGCACCAAATGTTCCTTCTGAGGTCTAATAAGGGCAGGCTATGGCAGGCGTGTCACCTCCCTGTTTTCAGATGCTGTCCTTCATTTAATGCAGCCTAAGATCTCATTAACTGAGGTTGCTGACTCATATCAGGATTATAATCTATTTACACCCTTAGAACTTTTTCAGAACAAATATTCTCTAATCACGCTACATGCATTTTGTAGTGAGGTGGACTTTTTTGTATCAAAGCACAAACTTTAATCTCCATTGAATTTGATCATACGACACACAGATCCATGCTGTAGCCTGTCCAGACCCTTTGGGATCCCAGCTATCCCTCCCAGCACAAATGTATTGAGCCCGTCGTCTACACTTTTATCCAAGTCATTGATCAAAATGTTCAACAGGACCGGGCCAAACGTGGATCCCTGAGTTGCTCCATTAGAAGCCTCCTGGGAAAAGGTGGGGCTCTTAGATCTAGTGATATTCTCATATCAGGAAGGTTTACTTGATAAGGATGGACTGTGGAGCCTTTCCAGATGTTCCTAATGCTATCTCTAGTACTGATTTGCTCAGGCTTAGAGATCCTTTTCTCCACCCCATCCCCACCTCCCACTCCACCAAGTCTCCATATACCCTGGGGAAAATGCAAAATTCATCATCAAGATAGAAGTCATTACATGGTTTCTGCTATTCACCATAATGACAGAGATTTTTAGCCTTTTTTAAAAAATAAAAAAAAAATCTATTTGAGGGAGTTTACAGCTTGACCCTAAGCATTTAGCTAAAATTTTTACAGCCTACTATCACCTCTTAATAACTTGACAACTCTATTCAACCTCATTTCCTTAGTCTCAAGGACAATTCCAGATTCCCTCTCACTTCCCCTTCTGTCTGGTGCCAACCCGCCATCTATTTCACCAGTTTGTCCCACCCTCCAACTCATTCCAGAAATTTGCTTATTCCTTCAATTGCTCCTTTTGTCTTGTCTTAATTTGCTTCATCTTGCCAACATCTTCTCCTGGACCTGCTTGAGACTGCTCCTTTAGCATCTACTCAACGCCTCCTCAATCCTCCTTAATCCTTTTATTAACTCCTTCAATAGCCTGGGATCCTACTCAGTCTCTTTCCGCCCAGAAGTAGAATTTAGACAAGTGTTTGGATTATCTTCAAATTTTCTTAAATGTCTTCCAGATTTCTTCTCTCCCCAAATCAATATCTGCCCTACTTCACTGGTCCAAACTCCTCCAAGTCACCTACATGAACCACTCTTTATTTCTTTTCTCACTCCTTCCACAGAAGTGGGAAGCCAAAATGTATTTGCATATATAATATACGTGTGTGTGTGTGTGTATAGTTATTGTGCTAATTAAAGATTTAATTCTGTTTATATACAGGCCAGGTACAAGAAATGTGAATGAAAACATACAAGATGAGCAATTTTGCTGATCGGGGTCTTAATGATTTTATTAATATTCTATGTGTAAAGGAAACAAAATTTGGAGTATTACAGTTTAAATGGTTATCAGTTAGATTATAAGACAAACAAGGAACATCTGTTGTTAAGCATCCTGGTAAGACAGTGAGTTGTAGGGGATGATGCATTAGAACTTTTGCTTCTTCTCACAGGTCATCTGTTTCTGGCACCATATTCTCCTCTGTTGGCACTGGAGTGATTGCTATGGGAGCATTCTCTGATATCCATCCTTTCGGAGTTCTATTGAAGGACCGCCGGCTGGAGAGAGGATTGGCAAAAGCCATGAACCTGGGATCTGTTAGCAGGAGCAGGTCAAAATCGGGAACTTTGAATTTGACCATTTTGGATGCTTTCTCAAACCCTCCAAATGGTGTGGCAACTCTGTGCAGAGAGTGAAAAGAAATACAGAAAAGTTTAATTACTCCCAATATCTAAAGGACCTGAACTGAAAAGAACCTCAAAGACTATGATCAACCTCTTCACTTTACAGATGAAGAAACTGAGGCCTGAGGTGATTTGGCCAAGGTCACAAAGAGCCATAATTCAAAGGAAACTTGAATGCGGTGCCATTTCTAAAGGCCAACAGACCCAGGGTCTTTGCTACTCTCAGAAGCCTCCAGGAAAAGTCCTAGTCTTAAATTGCATATGAGACAAATATTCTCATGTTATATGTGGGTGAAATACTTGTATTTGTCCAGATTTTTTTTTTGCTTCATTTAATGGTTATTAGCTTGTCTCAGATTCCCATTGAGCACTGGCTCCCCTGCCTCTGACACTTGCTCCCTGCAAAACTTTGGCCAAATTACTTTCCCTCCCTGGATCTCAGTTTTTCCATCTGAAAAGGAGGAGGCTGGTCTCATTGGCCTCTGAGATCTCTACCGGTCCAGATTGACCATGTATGTTCATGGGTTTGGTTTTGTTTCCAAATGCCATTGTGGATTGCGAGCCTTCATTCTTAAGCAAAGCTGATTATTTAAGCCCTGTCCCTGACTCACTAGAATCAGCCCAAGATAAAAAGTTGGGAAGAGCATGCTAGTTTGTTCAGTGGGGTGCAGAATCCCCAAGACCAGTTTGAAAGCTAAGCAGCAAATGTCTGCCCATTTCCTTGTTTTACCATAGCCCCTTACCCCGCAATGGAAGTTCAAGCTTTGGAGCATCCCCTTTAAAGCAGCCTAGACGTCTACAACCATGAAGGTCTATAACCATAAAAATTCACCTCCTGATAATGTGCCTAAGACTCTTATGGGATTCCATATCTCACAGGATTGTGGATCTAAACTTGGAAAGGATCGCAGGGCCATCTTGTCTAGCCTCCTAATTTTACAGATTAAGAAACTGAGTCCCAAGGATGTTAAGTGACTTACCTAAAGTCACACAGATAGTAACCAGCAAAGGTGATATTTGAACCCAGGTCCTCTGACTTCCTTCTCCCATATGCCACACACATTCTGTGCAAAGTTCTGCACTGGAGATCTAAAGATCCTGCCCTCAGAGAGCTTCTATTTTAACTCGTTTTACTCCATGGCCTAAGTTGAGCCACCTTGCTCCAGATGAGGAACTCAGGTTATGGATTCAAGCTGACTCACTTCAGTCCTGAAGGAACCTCACCCCAAGTACTGATGCTTACTTGCTAGGTGACCTTGGGTAAGTCATTAGGGCTTTTGAAGAGTGTTCTCTGCTCTGTAAAATTAGGATAATTGTTACAGTATCTGCTTCACAGAGTCTTTGAGAAGAAAGCACTTTGTAAACTCGAAAGCACTTCAGAAGTATGGGAGCTGATTGCCTGAGTGGGATTTAGATAAGTGATGGGGAAGAGGGCGGGAATTCCAGGTAGATGAACCAGCAGGGGCAAAGGAAAGGAGGAAGGAATGATAGTGATGAGTTCATAACAAGACAAGAGGATTGCCAGCCTTCATATTAGACCATCTGTAAGGAGTGAAAAGGGTGTCCTTTCCTTGTCAAAAGGAAATCTTAAGATGCAGGATGCAGGCCAGAAGCCCAATTCTCTCATCTCCCAGGTGGGAATTTCCAAATTAGTCTTTTTGCATCCCTTTTTCAAACCATCTTATACATAGAAGCCAAAGTGGGTTTCTTAAAGCACAAGCCTGACCACAATATATTGTGCCACTCGTAGACTCCAGAAGCCACCATACCCAACTGCTTCCCTTAACAGAGGAAGAAGCTGAGGTCCAGAAGGGAAGTGACTTGCCCAAGGCCACACAGTTAGGATGTGGCACAGACTGGACTTGACCCCAGACATTCCTGGCTCTGAGCTCAGAAGTCTTTCCAGGTCCCACTTCCAGCCATCACATTTATCACTCATTATTCTCGAGGTGGTAGAGGATAGGAGCAGAGAAGGAAATGGCAAGCCCATCATCTTTGCCAAGAAAATCCCAAAATGGTATCTGAAGAATTGGACATGAGGGAAACAACTCAACTACAACAACAGAGTATGGGAGAAGACAGTCACTGACTACAACCAGCTCCTTGTCTCCATTAAAAAAACGTTTTCATGCCTGACATTCCTCTAGGCCAAAGCTGTTTCACCTGGAGTCCAAAGATTCTCATGGGAACCCTAATCCTTAAGGGGTCTGAGACTAGATTTCAGGGAGTCTGTGGACTTGGATGGGAAGAAAATGACATTTTTCTTTTCACTAATTTAAGTGGGATTTAACATTTTCTGCAGTTATAAATATAGGCAAGAAACAAGATTCTGAAAAAGGTCTCACCAGACCGCCAAAGGGATCTGGGACATAAAAAAGGTTTAGAAGTCTTGCTCTAGATAGATTGTTGTTGTGGACGATGGACATGGAGCCTCAGATCTGGACTGGGACTGGATTTCTCGATGTAGGGGACACCAAGTGAGGAGACTGCCTCCATCAATGTGGCATCAACTTTTCTGTAATTTCTAGTCTTAGAGATTTGCCCAGAGCACGGAGAGGTTAAAGTGATTCAACCAGGATCAGGCAGCCAGTATATGTCAAAAGCAGGACCTTCAAGGCCTCCCAAATATAGGTCAGACTTAAAATGTATTAAAGAAAGAACTTACATAAACACTCACATGTATGTATATGATTCTCTTGGCCTATTAGTCCTCAGGTATACCAATGCTAAAGAATTTTGATAGACAGAAAGCATTTCTCTAAATTTCCAGACCACTCAAATTGGCTCAAGTGCCATCTTCCCCGTGGAGACTTCCCTGACCACTCACCAACCCAGAAGTGAGTTCTGACATCAGCTCTGAGCTCTTAGGGCTGGAAATCTCACAGGGCTTGCACACCCAGTCTCAGATTACAGTTACATCCAGGTCTTATCTCTGCACAACAGCAGAGACCATGTTGTCTTCTGTTATATTTTATTCACTTAAATACAGTATAACAATGAGAGAGAATACGGCTCTTAGAGATGACAGTGGAGTACTTTAAAGTGATGATACTTGAAACATAGTCTTTTGTCACCCAATGGGGCAAGCTAAGGCTGGGTGAGCACTTGCTTAGAAATGACCTAGGAGGGACTCCTGCTTAAGGTGAGAATTTAACTCAATGACTTCTGCAACCTTTGTCCCCAAAGGCATCTCTCCCAGAGCCCACAGATGCTGTAACTGTGCCTTTAACCTTGCTAACACCTCTGAAGTTGCGATCCTGAGCGCCTGCTTCTGTGGTCCATGGGAAACATTCAATACAGAGAGTCCCCACCTCCAGAGGCTATGATTTTATGATGTCAAGCAGCTGGTCAGTGCAGGGATTAAAACCAGCTCAACCAGTTCCATGCTACAGAAATGAAACACCCAGTAGAGTATTCATTTCTCACCTTTCATCCGGTAATGTTTAACGAGTAATATGGACCAGTCTCTTTACTACTGAAAATGCATTGTAGACTTTGACTGGGAGCCTCTCTTTAAGAACTTGAGGTGGAAGGGACTAGAGAGATCACCTGGTGCAACCTTGTCATTTTGAGGATGAGGAAATGGAGGGCCAGTGACTTGTCCAAGGCCACACAGTGATGGAGTAGCAGAGTTCAGATTCGAACTCTGATCCACTAAAATAGAATCCACATCTAGGGTTCTTTCTATTACATTCACCGGCGTCAGACTTTTGTCCTAGCACCCCTTGATACATTTTTTTTTTGAGGCAGTGACTTACCCAGGTTCACATAGCTAGTAAGTGTCTGAGGCTGGATTTGAACTCAGGTCCTTCAGAGTAGATAGAGCTGTTGTTCTCCACTGTGCCACCTAGTTGCTCTGACCTCTTTATACTTTTAAAAATTATTGAAGCCCTTCCAATAAGTTTTTGCTTGTGTGCATTATGTCCATCCATATTTGGTATTTTAGAAATGAAAGCTGATACATTTTAGAAGATATTTATTAATTCCCTTGAAGTAATAATAAACTCATTACATGTTAACATAAATGACATATTTTTATGAAAAATAACTAATTTCCAAAACAAAAAACAGTGAGAAAAGTGGCTTTGTTTTCCATATTTTTTTGGCCAATATCTCTTATGTCTGGCCTGATAGAAGACAACTGGGCTCTCAGAGCTGCTCCTGCACTCAATTTGTTGTGATGTTGTTTTGGTTGACACACAAGGTGTCCCAAAAGTCTTAGTGTGGTTTTGAGCTGCCAAATTAAATGGAGGGTGGGGTGGGGATACCTATGATATGCAAGAAAAGGTGTGTACCCTGCATATGAAGAAAATCTGGCCTCACACAGACATGTGGTTGGAAAGAGAGGAGACTTTTAAAAGGTAAATGACATCTTAGTAGTAGTATGAAAAATCATTCTGACCTCTTAGAACCCCCCAAAGGGTTTTAGGGACCTCCAGGGCTTCACAAACTATATTTTGAGAACTGCTCTATGCCATGACTATTCTTTAAGAAATTTGCCAAGTTTCTATTGTAATTGCCTTTTGTAATGGTAGGAATTGAGCATTTCTGTCTTTTAGCAGAATTCAATCCATTGATCTAATTGCTTTCTCTCTTCTCTCTCTCTCCCCCCCTTCTCTGTCTCTTTCTTCTCTCTCTCTCTTTTTCTCTCTCTCTCTCTCTCTCTCTCTCTTTCTCTCCTCTCTCTCTCTTTCTCTCCTCTCTCTCTCTTTCTCTCCTCTCTCTCTATATATATATGTATTTATATACATACACATATATGTATATACATACACAAATATACATACTATATATATGCATATATATATATATATATATATATACACACACATACGCATTTTTTCATCGTTGTCTGACTGGATTCACTCAAAAGAGAAGAAATATTCAATCCCTCCTCCTGACTCCCTTGAAATCAGACCCATGGGTTTATTTTTTTCATTTAGCAATCCTTGCCTCATCCATTCCCATCACTTTCCTAGGGCAGTTATTTTCCTGTCTGTCAAATGAGAGAATATTCCTCCCCACTGAATCGATGAGATAGCTATGGGATGGCAGGGGTTGGGTCAGTGCCCACTGTCATGGTCTCCACTGCCAGACTTCTTTGCTTGCTATTTCATTTGCTATTTCAGGGCATTTTGATGTGCTTGAACTGGCTGGCCCTTTGTTGGAAGTCTTCATTTTTTACTACCCAGAACTGGGCAGAGGCTTAGCAGCAAACACATGTGTGATATACACTGTGACAGAGAGAGATTGGGACAGCTTGTGGGCTTGGTTAAGGTCTCACCAGAGTCCAGTTACATCTGAAGTTCAGATGACTGAAATTTCCTCCGGAGGCCTTGGTGTCAAGCACTTTTGGCTCCCTCATCCAACAACTCTAGCCCTGACTCCTTAGAGCTGACTTCATTAGACTGAGTTTTAGACTCTGGTAGATTTGGAGGTGGATCGTGGATGGGATAGTGAGCCCTTGCCCAGAGAAACCTTTATGAGGACTCAACAAGGGGAAAAAGGACTAGTCTGACTTCAGCTCTATGGCAACCCCGGCTCTGTTATTTACTCCCTGTGTGAACCTGGGCCCGAGACATCCTTTCTCTTGGCTTCCATTTCCTGATCCATAAAATGTGAGCCTTGGATTCGATCAGGGGTTCTTAACCTTATTTTGTGTCATGGACAGTTGGGAAGTCTATGAAGACCCCTTCTCAGAATCATGGTTTGAAAATGCATAAAATGAAATACATAGGATTACGAAGAAAGCCAATGCTATTGGAATCTAGTTATCAAAATATATATTTTTTAAAAATGGTCCAAGACTGCATGTTAAGAATTCCTGAACTACGTGATATCTAAGTTTCCTCTTCAAGCCCGAAACCCTCTGAGATAAGAAACTTCAGTTTCACTCAGATAAGCATGTACAAGAAATCATTTCTTGTTAAATGCGTTTAATTGACATTTGAGCATTATAATCTGTAAGGATTTCCACATTGTACCCTTTATATCAAGATAAGTGCCAAATGGGTGCATGACCTAGATGTGAAAGGTCAGAACACCAACAAATTAGGGAAACATGGGAAAAAAGCCCCACCTATCAGGTCTATGGAGAGGAGACAAGTTCATGACCAAGTAAGGGATTGTGGAGTGCCTAACAGAAGATAAAAGATATAATTTTGTTATATGAAATTAACAAGTTCTGATGCATACAAATCAAAGGAGATGATACACATTAAGGGCTTTGTAAACCTTGAAGCACTATTTCAGTATTAGCTATCATTATTATTATGTCTTTATTTTTGCCAACATTCTCTTTTCTTTGTTAGTCTGTCCATTAATTGGATATCTTTCTCCTCTTTAAAAAAAAAAACAATGGTCCATTTTTCCTATAATAGTTAGTAATGTCAGATCCTGAATTCAAATCTAGGTCTCCTGAATCTAAGTTAAGTGGGGATGCATAACCGTGCCCTCAGAAGACCTCTGGCCTTTCCACGCACCCAGTGGCTACTCCTTCTTATATATGCTGTCTCCCTCCAAGGCTTCTTGAGATCAGGGTCTGTCTTATTTTTCTATTTGCTTCCCCAGGTATTGGCACATAGTAAACGTTTAGTAAATGACCAAAGCATTCCCATCGGAGCTGAAGTCAGATCAGGCACCCATAGGAGGGGCGGTTTGAGGACTCTTCAAGGGGCCCTTCAGAAAGCTAGCCCATGCCCAGGGAGAACTTTATGAGGACTCAACAAAGGGAAATAGGACCTACAGAAACCAGGAGCTGTGAGCTGCCCATTCACCACCTGGGCCCAAAGCAGGAGTTCACTCTTCCTAGACTCTGTAGCTACTTACAGGAGAACGTGTCCCAGATTCTTGGAGCAAAGTTTTGTACCAACTGTTCTTATTATACCGCCTTTGTAAAGACTAAAAGCTAATTGTCTGATTGGCTAATCGAAAGCAACTCATAGCCAGTGGTTAAGGCTTATCAGCTCCTATAGTACTCCTGCCACACACATACAATCAATACAACCTCTCAGAATTAGCCCTAGAACCTTGAGGGGACAAATAGCCAGCTACCTTCTGGGGACCCAGCTGCCAACATGAATTGGGGTTCAGAGAGAGAGAGAAAAAAAAGCCCAAAGCCTGTGCTGTGTTGCCATTTTATTCCACTTTATACAAAAGAAAATCCATCAGTCACTAAATGTCTGTTATAATTAACATAAGATCAGAAGCTATTAAGGGAGAGGCTTGGCTCTCTGTAGAAGGACGGGAGACATATCTGAGTCCCACTGAGGTATCAGAGAAGGAAGAGCAGACACAGATTCCACTTGGGAGTCGCAAATGCAATGAAAGCAAATTAAAATCCCTTCTCAACTGCAAGTTTCTGTAACTTGATACAGGAAGAATGAATGCACAACATACCTCTGGAGTCTGTGAGGCACAAGTAAGCCTTGCCTAGGCTGGGGGAGGCTGTGCTATCTATGAGTCTCTGCCCACTAAGATTCCTGCTATAAGGGAAATATTCCTTACCTACAGTACCATCCAGTCAAGCATGGATTGAGTCAGGCTGCTAGAATCTGAACTCCCTCCTGCCTGTCACCTTTCTTGTCCAGATTACCAGTGGGGGTACCCCAAATGCAATGTTCAAAAATATGTTCCAATTGAATGTTCTGTTCTCTGCATTTTGATGTAAAAAAATGCACGTTCCACATAATTGCTCTTAACCAGGAGAGGTATATTACCTGTTAAAGCTTCGGAAGTCTGGAAGTTCTGCCTTTTCTTCAGGCTTAAAGAGTTTGGGGTAGAAGGCCTCCAATAGCTCTGGCTCATTGCTAATGGCCTGCTCCCAAGGAGACTGGTAGTACTTAGGGACAGCTGTGGTGTTGAATCTCTCAGGAGGAATTTCCTTCAGTGGTCCAGAGTATCCTTTGGAAAAAATATGATGAGAATAAATAAGTAAACACAGAATATCTGGGTGTTGCTAAGCAACAACTAACATTTTATTATGTTATTTTTAAGGTGCTAGAATAAACTTGTGAGATCCACATCCTGTTGATGGTCCCCCATGAAAACTATAATCCAAAGTGTTATAATTTAAAAAAAATTAGACTCCTGGATTTTGTTTGAAAGAATGATTAATTTTCTTAACACACAACCTTGAAAAATTATCATTTGAAGCCAAAAAAATTCCTTACACATTGGTTATAATAACACATATTTGTACTATGCGAGAGGAGAAATTCTATTAATTTCAATTTTATTTTGATTAGGTACCAGAAATTGAGGGATTTTTCTAACTTGGATTATTTCTGATTTTTTAAATTGGAAAAGCTCCTTTAAAGATTGGCCTCTCTTATTGCCCCTTGACCAGAGAGACAGCACGATATATTGGACTGAGGGCCAACCATGGGATCAGGACCGTCTAGATCAGGGATGGGGAATCCTTGGCCTTGAGGACACATGTAGCCCTCTAGGTCCTGAAAGGCAGCCCTTTGACTGAAGCCCTCCCTCATTTAAGTCCAATTCACTTGCATATCGTAGCATCAGCTCCCTGAGGTCATGATCCTCTTCAAGAGCAAAGGACAAACAGCAAAATAAGGGACTTGGCCTTGGTGGATGGTCTTTCTGACACCTCCCAGCTCCAGCATTCTACGGCTATAGACTAGGCCTTTGAAGATGGAATGGCATTCTGGGATTTGTTCTTCAAAGAGACAAGAATTCCCTGGTAGCCCTAAGAGTGTTTTGAAGCATCATAATCTTTAAGCCAGAAAGGGGGACCTGAGTCATGCCTGCGAGTTTAAAAAAAGAGACCCATGGCCTGACTGAGAACAGATGGAGAGGAAGACGCAGTAGTAATAACAGCTGTGGGGAGCCACCCTGATGGAAAGAATGCATGACATAGGGACAAGCCAAAGGAGAAACTGAAAAGACAGCTGGGCCTAAAAGAGGAGGGAAGGATCCAGGTGGGCCTTTGCAGACATCTCCAAACAGAGCACTTGGACCAAAGCTGCATGCACTTCTTCAAGGAGTGAGCGGAAGATCCAAAAGGAAGAGTACTTTCCCCAATTTCCCCTCCCTTGTCTAGTAGCAGGCATGGGACTATACACTCTGCTTGCTTTTTTTTCCCTAGGAGTTTACCATATCCTGATTTCTTCCAAAATGTGTATAGAAGTCAGAGATTTTTTCCTAACTAGGAGCTGTGAGCTATTGTGCTTGTATCAATAACTTTGTATCTGATATAAATGCTGTGAGATAGAAAAGCAGTTCTATTGCTTGTCCCAGACTAAAAGCAAGCTAATTGTTGTAACTGGGTGTGTCCAATTAAATCTCAGGCCCCTTCTCATTCCATGATAAGGATGGGGAGGAGGCTAGATATGGAGAAGCTTGGTAAGATTCAGCTCTGCCCCTTCCAGAAGAGGAGGAATAGAAAATACTTTCAAGAACTTTCCACAGCCCCATCCAGCAGTATTCCAGCAATATGATCCAAGGAGGTCTGACTAATCTATCTTTCACAAAATAACCTTTCCTTTTCCACAGAAGTCATTGATCCCTTGCTCAGAAACTTTAAGATGTTCCCAGCTGCTTCTAACTTCAAGTCCCAACTCTTTAGCATGTGGCTGTACCAAATGGAATTGTCCCTTTAGGAGTTTGTGGCTCGCATTCATGAATCGATTGTAAAGGAAGTTCAAATGTGTTCACTAGTAGAGTGAATTGTTAGTCTGTGAAATAGTTCTGGATTGTTGGTTGTGAGAGGGACAGTATGGCGGGAAAGTAGCAGTGCTAGATTTGCAATCCCAAGACGCGAGTTCAAATCTTGCCTCAGATCCAGGTTCTCTGACTTGTACCTGTGAGATCTCTGGCAAACCACTTCCCTTTGTTGGCCCTTGGTTCAGTGTGGAGTCAGAATACTACATAATCATAAAGTCAGGGATTGGATTCGATGGCCATTCAAGGTCTAAAGCTATGACAACCTGATTCTAGGACTTCTGGCTTATTTTTAGATTAGCACTTAACCCAAGCCACAAAAGAACATGGGAGGAAGGAAAGGGAAAGCGATAAGCATATATTAAGTACCTACTATATGCTACTTTAAAAATATTATTTCTTGCAAAGTGAAGTGAGCAGAACCAGGAGAACATTGTACACAGTAACAGCGATATTCTGTGATGGTAGACTGTGAATGACTTAGCTCGTCTTAGCAATATGATGATCCAAGACAATTCCAAAGGACTCATGATGAAAAATGCTGTCCATCTCCAAAGAAAGAGCTAGTGGAGTCTGAATGCAGATTGAACCATACTTTTTTTTAACTTTCTTTTTTTAATTTATTTTTTGTTTTTAGTTTACAACACTCATTTCCACAAGTTTTTGAGTTCCAAATTTTCTCTCCCTCCTTCCTCTCCCCCTCCTCCCCAAGACTGCATAGAATCTGATATAAGTTCTACATATACCGTCATGTTAAACTTATTTACATAATAGTCAAGTTGTAAAGAATTATAACCAATGGAATGAACCATGAGAAAGAAGAAACAAAACCAAAAAAAAAAAAGAAAAAAAAAGAGAACAAATAGTTTGCCTCAATCTGTATTGAGGCTCTGTAATTCTTTCTCTGGATGTGGATAGCTTTTTCCATCATGGGTATTTTGGAGCTGTCTTTTGAACCTTGCATTGCTGAGAAGAGCCAAGTCTATCAGTTAGTCATCACAGATACCATGTGTCTGTAATCGTGTATAATGTTCTTCTGGTTCTGCTTCCCTCACTCAGCATCAGATCATATAAATCTTTCCAGGTTATTACAAAGTCTGCTCCTCATTTCTTATAGCACAATAGTATTCCATTACATTCATATACCACAACTTGTTTAGCCATTCACAATTCATGGCATCCCCTTGATTTCCAATTCTTTGCCATGACAAAAAGAGCTGCTATAAATATTTTGTACATACAGGTCCTTTCCCCACTTGTATGATCTTTTTGGGATACAGCCCTAGAAGCAGTATTGCTGGGTCAAAGGGTATGCACATTTTTATAGCCCTTTGGCTATAAATTGCTCTCCAGAATAGTTGGATCGGTTCACAGCTCCACCAACAATGCAATACTGTTCCAATTTTCCCACATCTTCTCCAGCATTTAGAATTTTCCTGTTTTGAACTTTATTTTTCTTAAGGTCTTTTTTTGGTGCGTATGCATTTTCTTTTACAACATGACTAATATAGAAATCTGTTTTGCATAACTGTAGATATATTTGTTATTATTCAGTTGTTTTCAGTCATGTCTGACTTCATGACTTTATTTGGGGTTTTCTTGGCAGAGATACTAGAGAGATTTGCCATGTCCTTCTCCAGCTCATTTGACAGATGAAGAAACTGAGGCAAACAGGGTTAAGTGACTTGCCCAAGGTCACATAGCTAGTAAGTGTCTTAGGCCAGATTTGAATTCAGGAAGATGAGTCTTCCTGACCCCAGGCCCAGCACTTTATCCACTGCACACCTTAGCTGCACATGTATAACCTATATCAAATTGCTTGCCTTTTCAGTGAGGGGGGAGGGGATAGAGGAAGATTAGTTGGAACTTAAAAATTTTTACAAGTAATTAAAAAATAAAATATTTAAGATTTTTTTTAAAACTAAAATAAAAAAAAAACTCAAGCAAAAAATATCTCATTTAATTCTCACAACAAACCTAGAAAATAGATGTTGTTATTATCCCCATTTTATGGTTGAGGAAACTGAGGCAGACAATGATTGACTCACCCATCGCCACACAGCTGGTAAAAATTGAGGCTGGATTTGAACTCAGGCCTTTCTGACTCCAGGCTCAGGACTCTCTAGACTGTATTACTTCACTTCCTTGGAGGGCCAGAGGACTGGGGTTCAAATCCTACTTCTGAGGTTCACTCCTTGTGGACAAGCCACTTAATTCTCTGGGTCTGAGGTTCCTTAGCAAAAGGAGGGCATTGACCAGTCCCTTTCAGTTCTAGATCTTTGAGCCCGTGATCTAAATCTTTCCCCTCCCCCCACCTCAGTCTGCATTTGAACTTGGACTCCACGGATTGTTGATCCCTTGATGAGGTTACTTCTTTCTTTCTCTGATTGCTGGCCTGGAAATTTTATGTCGTCCTAGTAGCAAGGATGTCCTGGAGTTGGCTCTGACCAACTTGGATGGGTTGTTCAGTTTCTGGTGTGAGCATTTACACCTTAGAAATCAGCAAATGCTATAAACTGAGGCTTGATTTATTGGTTTTTTTAATCTCCTAGACTTAAAGTGATGGAGAAAATATTAATAATCCACATTAAACTGGTGTGTTACACATACATTCCTTCTCCCCCCTCTCCTCCCCAAGCTGGTTGTTTAAACATTTACCACACACACCCTGGGTTACTAGTAACTGGGTGTTTGTTCCCTCACCTTCCCAGGGCCATGTACAGCCAATTCTGCCCATGTCATGCCAGCTCCTGCACCTATTGGCCTTCATTCCATAGAACTGCTATCATTTCTTAGGGTCTTCATTGTTCTCTGTTCAGATTTGTAAAGTTACTAAGTATTCTTTATACATGATTTGTTCAACAGAGCAGTAACTACTTAACTGTTTCCTCAAAATTCAAATATGTGCAATACTTTCCTGCCTACACACCTTTGCTCATGTGTTTCCCTCTACCTGGAATGCCTTCCTAATGAATCTTCCTGCCTGTCAAAAGACTGCTCATGCATAAAGGCCAACTCAACACTCACCTCCTCCTTGAAGCCTTCTTTCACCCTCCCAATCAGAACTACCTTAACATTCTGTTTCTCCTTTTCTTGTGACAGCTATTCTAGCTCATACTAATTGTCTTGAACCTCCTTCCTAATGATGACTTCTATGTGTGTGTCTTACTCATGTATGCAAATTCCACCCAGTACCAAGTTGGGAACTTCACATATAATGCTCTGGTTTGACTCTCTGGTATAGGCTCTATCTCTAGGACAAGATCTGGAAAGAATAAATACATATAGACGGACATGGAAAATCAATTACATAAAATTATGGCTGATAAAGCTGTTTTTAATTCACAGAATACTCTCCCCTAATCAAAGTCAATCTCCTTTTTCAAAACTCCTGAATTACAAGGTCTCAGACTCCAGGCTGGAATGGATCTTAGAGGTCATAGGGCTCAGTGTTTCTTCTTTGGTGGTCCATGAACTCCTTGGGGATTGGTTATGATGGCCAAAGGGGTTCATGCTAAAAATTCTTTAAGGATGCTTTAAGTAGTGAATAATTAATTGTAAAGCATCTTATGTGGGCAGCTAGGTGGCATGATGGGTAGAATGCCAGCCTTGGAGGCAGGAGGATCTGAGTTCAAATCTGACATTGACTAGCTGTATGACCCTGGGCAAGACACTTAACCCTGTTTGCCTCAATTTCCTCAACTGTAAAATGAGCTGGAGAAGGAAATGGCAAACCACTCCAGTATCTCTGCCAAGAAAACCTCAAACAGGGTTGCAAAGAGCCAGAAATGACTGAACAACAACCCCAATATCTTACCTGGAAAGGCCTAATCTGGTGGTCTTTTCCAGGCATCATCCTCTGCTACACTTGACGTGATTGATTACTCTCTGCTCCCAAACACTCATTTTTTATGTTGTTTTGCCTAATAACAAGGTTTGGGATCCTCCACTGCCTGTAACTGGATTTCCCACTCCACCCTTGGTCCAGTGTGTAGGGGCATATATTGACACCTAATGTCTGTGTGACCCTGAGCATGTTACTTCACCTAGAAGGACCCTGGGCCATGCTAAGACCAAAAACTTGCAGAGGAGGTACAGAACTCCATTGGTAGAGTGGGGGTTCCCTGTACCTCCAAAATCCCGGGTCCAATCCCTGTCCTCATCCTTAGACATAGGTAGGCTATATATACAGAATCTAGCTGTATAGACATTCTAGCTAACATGTTTGCCTTTGTCTTACATCAGACTGTAAACTCCTTGAGGGAAGAGTCTGTTGGCTTCTAGGCCTCTAGGAATAGCCCTGTGTCTGGGGCTACGTGCACATATAGTGACTGTTCTTTACTGGTTGCTTATAGCTGATGTTTCCAGGTTTGAAAACTGTTTTATGTACGTCATCTCATTGTCAATTCGCGGTGACCCTTTGATGTAGGTGCCCCAGGTAGAATTAGCCCTACTTTAGATAGGCAGGTGGGTATAAACAGATATTAAGCATTTATTATTGTTGTTTGTTGTTTGTCCTGTCTCGAAGAGGACCATGACATCAGGGAAGTGATGCCATGACTTGCAAATGAATTTGATTTAAGTGAGGAAGGGCTGTGCAAAGTCACCAGCCTCACTCTCTCCTCCGGAGCCATCTGGGTCCAGTGGCCAGATATAGATCAGGATGACTGGAGATGGCCCAGGATGCAGTGGGAGACCTTGACCTTTAATAAAATGTCTTCTGAATAAGACTGGGATTTCAACATGGTGAAAGTCTTCATATTTCAGATTTCAATAACATTTCCAATTAATTTACATTTATAGAGCATAGGTTTTCTTTTCATTTTATTTCATATGTAAGCATGGATTCCCATGGGACAGTGTATTTGTATTTATGAGTCCTCCACAGGTTGAGAATGTGTGAAACAATTAGGTGTGCAGGTACTAGAGCAGACAAAGTACTGAACTTGGAGTCAGGAAGACCTGAGTTCAAATCCAGCCTCAGACACTTAGGGGTTGTGTGACCCAAGGCATGTTACTTAATTCTTACCCTCATTTGTAAAACTGTTGTTGTTGTATCATGTCTGACTCTTTATGGCCCCGTTTGGGGTTTTCTTAGCAAAGACACTGGATTGGTTTGCCATTTCCTTCTCCAGCTCATTTTATAGGTGATGAAACTGAGGCAAACAGGGTGAAGTGACTTGCCCAGGGTCACACAGCGAGGAAGCATCTGAGGTCAAACTTGAACTCAGGATGACAAATCCTCCTGACTCCAGGCCTGAGGCTCTACCCACTGCTCCACCTAGCCTCCCCAAATCAAATGAGATGATGCTTGAAAAGCACTTTTACAAGCTTTAGAGCACAACGTAAAAGCTATCTCTTATTATGTAAAGGATGTATCAATGTGAACGCTGCTTGAATTTTTGTAAAAGAGTGATACCAACATCTAGAGAGAACAGGCCCCAATAACCCATGTCTGGATTCTGGCTTACTTTTTAAAATACTAGTAAAAGGGTAAGCTGTGGTGGGAAAGGCTCCGCAAATTAGCGAGTAGAATGAGGCTCCCCACACCGTCTTGCCGGTGACGGCTTTTACCTGGTGCGATGTTTTCTGGGTTGGGTGGACTCCGGGGATCTGGCGTGTTAGGAGGGGTCAGTGGACCACGCTGGGAGCCTCCTTCCATGCTGCCGCCATCCAAGGTTCCATTCTGCATGGCGATCCTGTACTGCATGGGAGCAAAAGAAAATTGCTTGACTCATCAATATTGAGCCCATCAGCAGGGGGCATCATCGCTGAAGCAGGACACTTACTCCATCCGTCTCTACTTTCTGTGCTTTAGCTCTTCTGAATTTCGTGGGATGCTGACAATTCACCATAATAATCATAGCTGCCATTTATATATCGCCTTCAAGTTTTGCAAAACGCCTCGCAAATATTATTGCATTTGATCATCACAATAACCCTAGGAGGTAAGGTTATCCCCATTTACAGGCAAGGAAGCTGAGATGGACAGAGGTTAAGTGACTTGTCCAGGGTCACATGGCTGACCAGTGTCTGAGGCTCGATTTGAACTCAGTTCTTCCTTACTCCAGGCCCAGTGCTATAGCCACTGCCCCACCTGGCTGCGGTCAATGAGTATATTGGAAGGTTTTTATTATACATCCACGGCTTATCCCTCACTCCCACTTTGTAACCAGTCTATGTCCTTTTGTGCTCATATGTGTTCTGGGTTAACATTTTTTATGCCTTTTTTGTGGGCAAGTTATCATCGGTTATATGTTTCAGTCTATTCATGCCCAGACAGCCAGATGGATAAATCACTGGGCCTGGAATCGGGAAGTCTCATCTTCCAGAGATCAAATCTGGCCTCAGACACTTACTAGTTGTTTGACCCTGGGCGAGTCACTTCACCCTGTTTGCCTCAGTTTCCTCATCTGTCAAATGAGCTGGAGAAGGAAATGGCAAATCATTCCAGTACCTTTGCCAAGAAAACCCCAGATGGCATCAAGAGTAGTCAACAACTACCAATTAGGACTGCACAGCCCCAGGGCAGGAGCTCTAAAACTGATCAGCTCAGTTCCTCCAGGAGATGGTCTCTGGACTCCAGTTTGCATAGTTGCAGCAGCCCCAACTATGCCGTGAAGATGGGGGTGGGGTGGGAAGGTATATGGGGCAGGTTAAACATGAGGCTGACTAAATGCATCTCCAACGCTAGCATTCCATAGACCTTAATAACTGATGTATTCACCTTCCAAGAAAGACCTTCTAAACCCATTTTCATTACACATAAGGCAGACTATTTGACCAATGCCGAGGGATTCATTTACTCTTCCTTCTAGCCAAGCAATGCTGAAACCAGCGTCACCTGAGGCTTCAATCAAGCTGCCAGTCTTGATGCTTTAAAATAGTCACACCAACCTACTCAAGGGTGGGCCATTTCCTGGGGATTAATGACAGGCTCGAGAATCTACTCTTTCCAGTTAGTCATTAGTTGGCAGGAAACACCAAGTACCCCAGTGGTTATTGTTTAAATACAGTCATGCTTTCTGGTGGCCAAGCAGTGACTTATTTTAGTTATGAGATGCAACCTAAATTATAGCCTTCTTTCTATTCTTCAGTGACTCCCTACAAGGAAGGTAAGAAAGGCAAACAAAAACAAGGACCTTTGTTATTTCAGCTGAACTGAATCTAAACAAAGCATCTTTATGGGTAGCTTGTGCACATATATGTACACTTGTATTTTTTGTTGTTCAGTTGTTTTAGCCATGCCCAAATCTTCATGAACCCATCTGAGGTTTTCTTGGCAAAGGTGCTGGAGTGGTTTGCCATTTCCTTCTCCAGCTCACGTTACAAGTGAGGAAACTGATGCAAGCAGGGTTAAATGACTTGCCCCAGGGTCACACAGCTAGTAAGTGTCTAAGGTCAGATTTGAACTAAGGTCTTCCTGAATTCAGGCCTGGTGGACTATAGCTGCTCATATATATACATGTATACTTCATGAAGTAATTGGGGGAATCCACCTAATCTTCTAGACTAGGGCCTGGGGGAAGGGTGACATCCCATGGGACACATGTGGGGATGAGCCCATGCTTTGGATGCCTTTGTAAAGGAAATGATAGGCCAAAGATTGTGTTTGGTTCCTTAGGGGGTGGTGGTGATGTCAAAGAGGATTGACCATTGAGCCAGGAAGAATGGCCCACTCAACATGCAACTAAAAAAACTAGAGAGAAATTAAAAATCCCCAATTAAACACCATATTAGAAATCCTGAAATTCAAAGGAGAGATTAATAAAATTGAAAGTAAGAAAACCATTGAACTAATAAATAAAGCTAGAAACTGGTTGTGAATAAATAGATAAAATAAAATACATAAACCATTGGTTAATTTGATTTAAAAAAAAGGAAAGAAGAAAACCAAATTGCTAGCATCAAAAATGAAAGGGATGAATTCACGAGCAATGAAGAGGAGATTAAGAAAACTGTTAGGAGCTATTTTGCCCAATTATATGCCAATAAATTTATAATCTAAATTAAATGGATAAATATTTACAAAAGTATAAATTACCCAGATTAACAGAAGAAATATAATACTTAAATAACCCGGTCTTAGAAAAAGAAATTGAACAAGCCATCAATGCACTTCCTAAGAAAAAATCCCCAGGCCCAGATAGATTCACACGTGAATTCTACCAAACATTTAAAGAACGATTAATTCCAATACTACATAAACTATTTGGAGAAATAGGTGAAGGAGTCCTACCAAATTCCTCTTATGACACAAATATGGTGCTGATACCTATACCAAGAAGAGCCAACACAGACAAAGTTATACAACAATCAAACTATCAAAAAATCATTTTGTAGAGCTAGAAAAAATAATATTCATCTGGAAGAACAAAAGCTCAAGGATATCAAGAGAAACAATTGGGAAAATGCAAGAGATGGTGGTTTAGACAGTTCAGATCTCAAACTGTATTACAAAGCATTAAATAGCAAAACAGTCTGGTACTGGCTAAGAAATAGAATGGTGGATCAATGGAATAGATTAGGTACAAATTACATTATAATAAATGACCATGGTAATCTAGTGTATGATAAACCCAAACATCCAAGCTTTTGGAACAAAAACTCATTATTTCACAAAAACTGCTGGGAAAACTGGAAAGCAGTATGGCAAAAACTAGGTATAGACCAACACATAGCGCCATATGCTAAGATAAGGTCAAAATGAATGTATGATTTTCACATAAAGGGTGATACCATAAACAAATCAAGAGAGTATAGAATAGTTTATCTGTCAGATTTACGGATAAGGGAAAAAAAATTAGGACCAAAGATGATGTAAAGGGCATTATAAAATAGATAATTTTGATTATGTAAAATTAAAAAGTTTTAGCACAAACAAAACCAATGCAACCAAAATTATGGGGAAAGTGGAAAACTGGGAGGAAAATTTGTAACAAGTATCTTTGATTAAGGGCCTCATTTCTTGAGTATATAGAAAACTGAGTCAAATTTATAAAAATACAAGTCATTCCTCTATTGATAAATGGTCATGATAACCCACAGTGATAAATGATGTGAACAGGCAGTTTTCAGATAAATAAATCAAAGTAATCTATAGAAATGCAAATTGAATCAGAGCAATGCAAATCAAAACAACTCAGAGTGGTTAATATGACAGAAAAGGAAACTGTTGGATGTTGGAAAACTGTGACACTAATGCATTGCTGATTGAATTGTGAACTGATCCTGCCATTCCAGAGAGCAATTTGGAACTATGTCCAAAGGGCTGTAAAGCTGTACATACCTTTCGATCCAGTATTACTTCTGCTAGGTCTGTATCCCAAAGACATCCAAAAAAGGGAAAAGGATCTATTTGTACCAAAATATTTATAGCAGCTCTTTTTGTAGTGAAGAAATAGAATGCAAAATGTGAAGAAGAAATGGAAATTAAAGGGATGCCCATCAGTTGGAAAATGGCTAAACAAGCTGTGGTATATGATTATATTGGAATATTATTGTGCTGTAAGAAATGACTAGCAGGATAATTTCAGAAAAAAAAAAACATGGAAAGACTTACATGCATTAATGCATAGTGAAATGAACAGAACCAGGAGAATATTGTATACAGTAACAGCCAAATTGTTTGATGAAGAATTGTCAATGACTTAGCTATTCTCAGCAATACAATGATCCAAGACAATCCCAGAGGACTAATGATGAAGCATACTATCTGCCTCCAGAGAAAGAACTGATATTGTCTGAATACAGACTGAAACAGGCTATTTTTTCACTTTCCTTCTTTCATTTTTTTGAGTCTTCTTGTACAAAATGGCCAATATGGAAATGTTTCATGTAATTGCAAAAACAGCAACAACAAAAGAATGGCCCACTAAACAGGCTTCTAGAAGAATTATTTTGCTCTGATTGTCACTTTCTGTCTTTCTCTTCCTCTTATATTACATAAGAATTCTCTTCTGTTACTTTAATAATCTAAGGATTGGGGGGGGGGAGCAGAGCCAAGATGGCAGCTGGAAAGCAGGGACTAGTGTGAGCTACCCGCCAAGTCCCTCCAAAAACCTATAAAAAATGGCTCTGAACCAATTCTAGAACTGCAGAACCCACAAAATAGCAGAGGAAAGCAGGGCTCCAGCCCAGGACAGCCTGGATGGTTGCTGGGTGAGATCTTTCACGCACAGAGTTGGGAGCGGAGCAGAGCCCAGAGTGGGCAGCGTGGACCAACCAGACCAGGAGCCGGGCAGAGTGGGCCCTAGTGCCCTGAGTCAATGAGCTGTGGGAGTTGCTAGACTTCTTAACCCACAAACACCAAAGACAACAGAGAAGGTTAGTGGGAAAAGCTGCTGGGAACAGAGTGAAAGAAGTAGTTCACAGTTCGGCCACAGCCGCAGGGCAGTGGAGGTGGGGCAGCTACAGAACTACAGCTGCAGTTGCTTCCAGCCCCAGGCCCACCTGGTGGGAGGAATTAGGTGGCAGATCAGAGCAGGAGTGCAGAGCCTGCTGAAGATCTAAGTCCAGTCTGGGTTGGGGGTTCTTGGGGAGGGAAGAGTGCTAGTGTGGCAGAGCTGGCTGTAATAGCTCTGAAATCAACAGCGCATCCCACCAAGCTTGGAACATAGTACTCTTTGCTCTACAAGCAGTCATACCCCGCTGAAAAACTCAAGGGTCAAGTAAGTTGGCTGAGAACATGGCCAGGCAGTGAAAAGGCACCCAGATTCAGTCTCAGACTTTGGAATCTTTCTTTGGTGACAAAGAAGACCAAAACATACAGCCAGAAGAAGTCAACAAAATCAAAGAGCCTACAACAAAAGCCTCCAAGAAAAACATGAACTGGTCTTAGGCCATGGAAGAGCTCAAAAAGGATTTGGAAAAGCAAGTTAGAGAAGTAGAGGAAAAATTGGGAAGAGAAATAAGAAAGATGTGAGAAAACCATGAAAAACAAGTCAGTGACTTGCTAAAGGAGACCCAAAAAAAAAATACTGAAAAATATAATGAAGAGAACACCTTAAAAACTAGACTAACTCAAATGGCAAAAGAGCTTCAAAAAGCCAATGAGGAGAAAAATGCCTTGGAAGGTAGAATTAGCCAAATGGAAAAGGAGGTCCAAAAGACCACTGAAGAAAATACTACCTTAAAAATTAGATTGGAGCAAGTGGAAGCTAATGACTTGATGAGAAATTAAGATATTATAAAACAGAACCAAAGGAATGAAAGAGTGGAAGA
>CM053623.1:356451339-356515950 GCA_028646595.1 Phalanger gymnotis
CAGGTGAGGGGGAATGAGTGAATCTTGCTCTCATCAGATTTGACTTAAGGAGGGAATACCATACACACTCAATTGGTTATCTTACCCCACAGGAAAGAAGAAGGAAGAAGATAAAAAAGGGGGGATGATAGAAGGGAGGACAGATGGGGGAGGAGGTATTCAAAAATAAACACTTTCGAAAAGGAACAGGGTCAAGGGAGAAAATTGGATAAAGGGGGGATAGGTTAGGAAGGAGCAAAATATAGTTAGTCTTTCACAACATGAGTATTGTAGAAGGGTTATACATGATGATATGCATGTGGCCTATATTGAATTGCTTGACTTCTTAGGGAGGGTGGGTAGGAAGGAAAGAGGGGAGAGAATTTGGAACTCAACGTTTTAAAAACAGATGTTCAAAAATAAGAAAAAAAAGTTTTTGCATGCAACTAGAAAATAAGATACACAGGCAATGGGGTGTAGAAATTGATCTTGCCCTACAAGAAAGGAAGGGAAAAGGGGATGGGAGGGGAGTGGGGTGACAGAAGGGAGAGCTTACTGGGGAACAGGGCAACCAGAATATATGCCATCTTGGAGTGGACGGGAGGGTAGAAATGAGGAGAAAATTTGCAATCCAAACTCTTGTGAAAATCAATGCTGAAAACTAAATATATTAAATAAATAAAAAAGGGAAAAAATGAATGAATACTTAAAAAAAGAGAATACAGTGAAAAAAGAAGAAAAGATTTATCTTTCTAATGTGAGGAATAGGGAAAGTAATAGTATGTATATATACATGTATACATACAGAAATTTACAAATACATTAGATCTATTACTCTATGAGTCATCTCTCTCTCTGTGTCTGTCTGTCTGTCTGTCTGTCTATCTGTTTTCTATATAGCTTGGAAAATAAACCATTATATGAGAAAAAAAAATAATCTAAGGATTGATTCCTTTATCAGTACAGGTGCTTCCTCCAGTCATGCCCATGTCAACTCTTTCTTAGTAGATGGTCTTGGAGAGTGGGGGCGGGGGGGAGGGGCATGAGGGGGACATGGAGGGGGAAATGTCTAAAAACATGCCACCTTGTGGCCAACCTGGGTACGAGCCTCTTTGACCTTGCAAAGCTGGACCTTACCCTATCCTGGTACCAGGTTGGTAGGGTCTGCTAGAGCTTGAACTTCATTGGCGTCACTCTGAGAGCCTAGCATCTCCTCTGTGCTTAAATAAGTCACAGGGTTGAATGCTAGTAGAGATTTGGGTTTTATTATCATTGGGAAATTCTGCTAGTTACATTTTTAATATCCCCCATATAGAGAAGGCAATTTTTTTTGGCAGGAAAAATATATGTTCATATATCCCAGTATATTTCTCCTGGAATTAGGGCCAGATGATTTCTAAAGTCCTTCCTAATTCTATAATTGTTCATGATTCTGCATCAGTGTTTCTACCTTCTTTTCATCTACTTTTCCTTGATCCTTCCCCCATCATGTGGTTGTTAAAACTGCCCATTATTTCATGACAATTGTAATACATTTCACATCACAGAACACAGTTTGTAAAAAAATGGATTAACTCAAATACCTTGTTTCTTTTCCCCAAAGGCAGGTGATTAAAATGTGGGCCAGTTCTGACTCTCCAATTAACTCGTTTGTGAACTTGTGAACTTCATTTAATATCTCTGAGTAAAGAAAGAACTGATAGAATCTGAATACAAATTAAAGCATACTGGTTTTTTTCACCTTAATTTTCTTGGGTTTTTTGTCTGTTTTCCTTCATGACGCAACTAATATTGAAATACATTTTGCATGACTGCACACATATAATCTTTATCAAATTTCTTGCCTTCTCAATTAGGGAGACAGGGAGGGAAGGTGAAAGAGAGTTTGGAACTCAAAATTGTAAGAAAAAAAAAACCTAAGGTGAGAAATTGTGTTTATGTGTGATTGAAAAAAATAAACTGTTAAAATTTTAAAAATAATATTTCATAGTCACTATTTCTTGATTTTTAAAATCAGGATAATAGTTCTAGTCACCTGGAAGTGTTATTATAAAAATAAATGGAATCCTGCTTTTAAAACTCTTTTGGATTTCCACAGATTAGAGGATAATTTTCCTCCCTCTACTCCCAAAATGATGCCTGTGAAAAAAATTCACTTGCATTTTCTGAAGAGTTAGAGGAAAAAATCACTACTCTGGGAATTTATTTTTTAAATCTAGGAAAGTGAACCATGAATTTGAGACTAGAAAACCAACATTAATGACCTTGCTAAATCCCCTAGCTCCTGGCCAGGCAAGGATAGCTCATTGCTATAGGCTTTTCACTTGTCCCAGTTAATGTAAGACCTCAAGGGAAATATCTACCTTCTCTACTGAAATTAAACCAAATTATTATTATTATTATTACAGCATCTCAGAGTTAGAAGGGGCTTCTGAACGGGCAAGTCCAATTTGTACTTGACCAAGAATTTCTTTTAGAAGTAATCCCAACCATCTTTTCTTTAAAGAAGTCTAGTGAGGGGGAACCTTGTGAAATGGCTCATTATACTTTGGAATGGCTCTAATTGTTAGGAATTTTTTTCCTTACTCTGAGCCATAATCAGCCCTTGTGAAATTTCCACCATCCAATTCTCATTTTTTTTTTTTTTGGTTTCTTGGCAGGGCAATTGGGGTTAAGTGATTTGCCCAAGGTCACACAGCTAGTACATGTGTCAAGTGTCTGAGGCTGGATTTGAACTCAGGTCCTCCTGACTCCAGGGCTGGTGCTCTACTCACTGTGCCACCTAGCTGTCCCCAATCCACTCCTCATTTTGCCCTCCAAGGAAACATGAAACAAGTAGAATCTCTCTTCTGTGCTCCATACTTAGTGAGCAATCCTGTTTTTCCCAAAGACATCTCTTCTTAAGATTGAACATTTCCAGCTCCTTCAGCCAATTCTTATATGACAAATTTTCAAGGCATCTTACAACTTTGGTTGCTCTTCTCCACGGCTCTTCTTAAAATGTGGCCCTATAACTAAATATCATGCTCCAGAGATGTGGGCTGGCCAGAAAGATTATTGTCTCCCTCACTCTGGACATGTCCCATTTAATTCAAGTCAAGCTTGCTGTTGACTTGTAGTTTGCTAAACTCCCCATACCTTTCCCAGATGATCTGGCTTCCAGCAATGCCTCTCTCATCTTATGCTTGTGAAAATGATTTCTTGAACTCAAATGCAAGACTTCACATTGATTCCTATTAAATTATATTGTCTTACACTCAGCCTAGAATTCTCACCTTTTGAGTTATTTTTCAGTTCTCTATTCTGCAATCCAACATGTTATATCTTTCCTACACACCCCACCCCATCCTGCTCCAGATTTTTGTCATCCCCAAATCTGGTAAGCATCCAAGCCTTGATTAAAATATCAAGTACCAATAGAACAAAGTATAAATCTATAGAGGGCTTCCCTTAAGTTGACATTGACCCATTATTGACTATTCTTTGGGTCTCGTCCTTCAAGCACTTAATGTCCATTTATCTAACCTCCATTTTTTCCACAAGATTAAAATGAAAGGCTATTAAGTGCTTTGTTTAACTGTGGGTAAACAGTATCTATATATCCAATAACTCTATTGAAAAAAAGAAATAGGATAATCTAGCATGACCTGTTCTTAATGAAGCCATCTTGGCTCTTCGTGATCACTATTTTCCTTTCTAAATTTTCACTAACCATCCCTTTCCTATTACGTGCTAGAATTTTGCCAGGATTGAAGTAAGCCCATTTACAGATTTCATTCTCTTCTATTTCTTGTATGTAGGGATATTAGCTCTTCTCCAATCCTATGACACCCTCTCATATTCTTTGTGATTTTTTTGGTAGATCACTGAAAGTGATTAAAAACTCCCAGTTCTTTCAGTACCTTGGAACATAACTCCTCTGGCCTCAGTGACCTGACTTCATCATAGACATCTATCTAAGCTCTCTCTTAATATGCTCTTACTTATCTTGGGATTTATTTCCCTATAAGCAATTCTTCTTCTATTTCCCACCCCCATCCCCACCCCCAAGTTTAGCAGTTTGCTTAAAATCATACCCAAACATTGAAGGTAGAATGGAGACAACCGGACCCAAGGGCAGAAATTCTGACCTGGACAGATAACAGATCACAGGCCTGTCTATCTGAAACTAGAAAGGACCTCAGAAGTTATTTAATTTAACCCAGGTCCTCTGACTTCCAGCCCAGGATTCTCTCCCCCTCATCACACTGTCTAGTCTAGTGATAAGCACCAGGAATTCTAGGAATCAGTCAGCTGGGTTCTGTCCCAACTTTTACTATTGTTGTGTAACTCAAACCTACAAGCAATCAGCACTGGATAGTGTGGTCTCTTCTACGTAAGAGGAATGGAAAAAGAGCCCTCTGTAGGATCATATAATTTTAATTAGTGAGATGGATGCTTTTCTATCTCATACAAGAAGAACCTATTAACATTCAGTTTCCAGAGCAAGAGATTATTGACACCACTCAGATTCTCTGAGTCTTTCATGGGAAATTCTTTCAGTTTGTTGTTATTCTGCCTCTTTTTTCATTTGAAATCCAGTCCCAAAGGATGATTGAACAAGGATTGAATTAATATATGATGGGACTATTGCCTTGCAGTTTGCTGAAATGTACAATGAGGAGCATTGGAGTTTTGGAAAGGGAGATCTGGTCTGGATTTTAAGGAAGATCTTCTGGGCAGTTAGAGCTATTCAAAGAACAGTGGAGAGAATCCAGAACCCTGAATTTGGGGTCAAGGTTAGGTGTCAGAGGAGCTAGGTTCAAATTTTGCTTCCGATGCTTGCTACCTGAGTGGCCATAAACAGTCATTGGCTTCTCTGGACTTTTGTTTCCTCATCTGAAAAATGAGGGAATTAGACTCAATGACCTCTGAGGTTTTTCCCAGCTCTTAATCTAGGATCTTCTGATGTTCTATCATTTGAACTTTATTTGGGAAGCATTAGGGAGCCATGGAAGGTTTTGGAAGAAAAATCTGGCATGACCAGATACATGATCCTTTGAAAAATAGAATGAATTGTCATAGGAGGTAATCAGATCCCCATCAGTAGAGGCCCTGAGTCTAGGAATAGATAACAAGACATCAGAAGCATAGAATCGCAGACCCACAGAATGAGAAGGGGGCCTCAGAGGCTTACTAGCTCTTGGCCTTACTTTCCTCATATGTCAAATGAGGGATGTGGACTAGATGGCCCCTGAAATCTTTTCTAGCAAAACATCCATAGCATGATAATAGGTAGAGCAGTGGCTAGAACTTTTGGGCTCAGAATCAGAAATATTCCTGGCCCAAGATATGTACTAGTTGTGTGACCCTGGGCAAGTCACTTAACCCTGTTTGCCTTAGTTGATTTATCTGTAAAATGAGCTGGAGTAGGAAGTGGCAAACCACTCTAGTATCTTTGCCAAGAAAACCCAAAATGGGGTCATGAGAGTTGGACATGACTGAAGGGACTGAACAACAACAAAGCATAATAACAAGCCAATCTAATCTAGTCCAATTGAAAATCCCTTCAGTATCTTCCCCAAAGTGATCATCCGACCTCTGCTTGAAGAGAGAGATAAAACACCACTAGCTGAGGCAGCCCATCCCCCTCTTACTAGGAAGTTTCTCTTTATATTGACCAGAAATCTGTATCTTGGAACCCAAACTGAGGCCCAGAGAGGTTAGGAACTTGCCCAGGGTCACACTACTTCTTGTTCTACTACTGGGTAGAACTCTAAATCTAATGCCTCTTCCATGTGATGGCCCTTCAAAGACTTGAAGACAGCTAACTTCACCCCTGTCCCAGTCTTTTCTTTCAATGAAACATCTCCAGATTCTTCTGCCAGAATATTGTAGGGAGAACTCTTGTTAAGGTCTGAGTTGGACCAGCTGATGACCTCTGAGGTATCTTTTCAATTCTGAGACTCTGGAATTCCATGTATGAAATTGATGCAGTGCTTGTGCTTGTACCCTAATTCTAACAGCCTCTGCTTGGATTCCTGTGCCTGAACCCCAAATCTAAAACCATATCCAGTTCTAAAATCACACCTCTCCCTAGCCTCAAAATACCGTCTCTCTAGCTCAAGGGCAGCATGCCCCAGCAACACACTTATCTCTACTCCTTTCACAGTAGACAGCCCTGTGTACTGATTCTGATACTGTGTACTGTTCATTGGGTCATGACCATATTTACTACTTACTGTGTCTCAGATACATATCTCAGATATAGTCAAATGTATACTCTCTTATATTTATTTTGTCTTACATTTGATGAAAGCCACCTAGATCTTCCCAGTCAGCCCTGACCAATAGTTAACTTAGTGACATTTCACAGTCAAAACCACATCTCCTCCTAGCCGCCCCCCCGGGCTATTTCCCAGTGAACTCTGGGTAATACACCTGTGCAATAGATACAGAAAGTGCATGTTCCTTTAAGAACTGACCACCCCTTAACCACTCCTTAATCCCACCCCAAGACACCTAATTGACATGTTTCACCCCTAAATCTCTCATAAAAGCTTTCCCTGTACCCCTCTAAGGTTGCAGTTCCCTAAGAACTCTTGCCCATTTTAAAGTATAATAAATCTTTGCCACCTTGACTTAAAGAATGCTTGAGATCATGAATTCATTCCGGACGGCCCCAACCCTCTCCAGCACTCAGTTACTTAAGGGGTATTCCCCCTCAACCAGGAACTCCAGTCCTGGGAACTTTAGTTTTGGCATTCCCAAATCCCTGGTTATTTTACCCTCAACGAAATTATGGAGCATCATTTGGGACACAGCTGCTCAGACTATAATAGCAGAAGTTCCCAAGAACATGCTGTCATACTGATTTGTTGTGTGTTTTTTCCAAACTGTAATTACAATTCTGTCTATGGATTAGCAGAATAAACAGAAGAGATTAATAACTAGTGTCATTCCCAAGTTTCCAAGATCTCTGTGCATATTCATCTATTTGAGGAACTGCTCTTGTCCCCTCCCTTTCTTTTATTCCAAGACAGACCTGTTGGATAGCTTCCATTCCCTTGGTGCTGAAAGAGGATGATTATCTAACCTGGGACAATCAGATGAGGTTGGAATGGTTTTAGGCGGCTTCTCTAGGGAGCACAGACGTATTTTGCTAAAAGCACACTAGACATAATTATAGGCTCACACAATTTCACATTTATCCGCACTGCAAAGTCTCAAGCCACCCTTGGCAATGTCAGGAGGTGACTGGGGCATGCTGTCTGACTAGCTTCATCATTGGGTCTGGATTTGACATTGAGGATGTTCATTAATGTGGAAAAAAGTTAACCACCAAACTATAATAATAGTTTGCATTTCTAGAGAGCTTTCGGTTTATTCAATTGCTTTCCTCATAAGAGCTGTCTGTGATAAGTAGTCAAGGCTGATTATCTCGACACTTAAATAAGAATACCTCAAAGACCTCTAATGTGATTTGCTAGAAAATGCCAGCAGCAAGATCTGAATTTAGATTGTAGCAAAATAAAGAGGAAGGACCTCAGAGATCATGGAGCCCAATTCCTTCATTTTATAGATAATGATAATAATGATTACTAATAGCTAACACTTATGTAGTGCTTACTATGCGCCAGGCACTGTGCTAATACAATTATTATCTCATATGATCCTCAGAAGAACCCTGAGAAATGGGTACTATTTCCCATTTTACAGTTTACAGTTGAGGAAACTGAGGCAAACAGGGGTTAAGTGTCTATCCCAGGGTTACACAGCAATAAGTATCTGAGGTGGGATTTGAACCCACATATTCCTGATTCTAAGTCCAGCGCTCTCTCCACTTCATTTATGATTAGTATCAGGGTCATGTCTAGGTGCATACAGGGAAGAAGATGCATGAGAAAATCAGGTAGGTAGAATGGACTTGACTTGGCAACTAAATGGCTAACTTGACATAACTGTGATGATTTTTCCTTGTCTTAAAATGCTTTTAATAGCAGGTGAAAATGACAAAGCTACTTTCCTCACCAGAACCCTTTATGGCAGGCAGTACTAAGTTAGGATCCCCAGTTTGCTGGAACTCAGAGAGGTTAAGAGGCTTGCCCAGGGTCATACAGCTAATAAGTGAAAAAGCCAGTTCTGAATGCTGGCTTGAGGCTGGGATCAGTGGCCTCTTTCCACTAGATCACAGTAAAATGGACATTTTTACTCCTGTCAAACCAACCAGCTCCCATTTACAATATAAAAAAAAATATTATGGGGAATATTGATTGGTCTCCTTGTAAGCCTTTCCTGACTCTATCCCTCACAGAGCCTCCAGAGAGATGAGGTAGTTGTAGTTTCAGTCACATTCCCTCCAGTCCCCACTAAACTCCAAACTTTCCCTATTGGCTCTAGAATAAAATATAAAGACCTAGGCATTTTTCTAAAAATGACTTTGCTAAAAAAAATATTCAAGAAACATATCAATTTGTACCTCATTCCAAGCCTGGAAGAAAACATTTGATTTATTGACATTTTCATTGAAAAGTGTTTATTGGCCCATTTGTGTGTGTGTATGTACAAGTATGCGAGTATATGTGCATGTATGTGAATATTTGTGAGTATGTGCATGTGCACATTTGGATACATTGGGGTTAGTGTGGGAGGGATCATTACATTTAAATAACACAGAGATATAGCTTTGCATTATAAGGAGAACATTGCCCTGGGAGTCATTGCCCTGGCTTCAGTCACGTTGGCTACATGCTACCATTTTCCCACTTGGCCCCATCTTCCTCAACTGCAAATGATATGGTTGAATGAGATGATCCTTGAGGTCTCTTTCATGCAGTGTGATAAACCCTATCCCTGGAATCAGATGACCTGGGTTCAAATCCTATTTAACCTTCCTGGGCCTCAGTTTCCCCACCTGTAAAGTGAGGGAGTTGAACTAGACAGCCTCTTGGGTTCTTAGCATCTCTGAATTGAGGATTCTTCTGGTCCCTGCTTCCTAGAAGGTGATCTTCACCTGCATTCCAAAGTTTCTAAAGCATGAAATAGGTGTCCTCTCATTACTAGTTCTCTGTTGAAGATACTACAGGAGACAGAAGTTCAGCTAGTTATCCATGCCCACAATAGGATGGACCGCAGTGGCTTTCTGGAGTTCTCCCAGAGCATTGATGGTGAGGTCAGAAATAGAACATGACATCCTGACTCTAGGCTCAATGCCATGCCCAGGAGGACACACTGTTCCCATTAGGATGGAAAGATATCGACATCATACATCAGAAACCCTTTGATCATCTACTCTAGGGATTCACAGTTGCCAGAAACATCCTTGCAGAGACAAGTGATATAAAAGTGACAGACCCCAGACAACTGGTTTCAAAAAGAACTCAAGACAGTCACGGACATCTTAAGCTTCTCCGTGGTCATCAGGCAAACGATGCCAGGTTCTGCTTTGCCACTATCTGTTGAGAAGGGGTATGAGAAATTGAGAAATGATAGGAATGGTGTTTGTAAATTGTAGTGTTGTCCTTGATTCATCCCTGGTTTGGCTTTCTTTGGATCCCCGGTGCTTAGTAAAGTGTCTGGTATGTAATAAGTGCTTGAGAAATGTTTGTTTGTTGGCTGACTGATTGATTCCATGAGTTTATTTTCTTAGGGATGTGGAAAGGAGGAAAAAAATTGGTATATATATATATATATATAGGGAAAAGATACCAAATACCCAAACCATTATTATTATTAAGCTCTGCTGGTGGAGACTGGTCCTACACACAATTGGGTTATTTCTAAAAGTTCCCCACATTGAGTGACATGGAGGAAAACCCAACTCATAATCAATGAAGAGCTAGGCTTCTGAGCCACAGTTATGTTGTCCAATGCCTCCATCATGTAGGTGAGGAAACTGAGACCCTGAGAGAGTTTTATTTGCTTAGCAAATCTGTGACTGACTCAGATCCACTGATGCCAAAAGTGAGTATTCTTCCTACGATACAGGACTGCTAATCCTCAAAACATCTGCCAAACCACTTTATCAGGAGATGGATGAATGGATAAATGGGTGGGTGGGTGGGTAAGTTATGAAGCTATTAGGGAGGAACAGAGAATTCGGAATTCAAAAATATTTGTAAAATGAGTGTTAAAATTGTTTTTCATGTAATTGGAGAAAAAATTAAATATCAAACTTTAAAAAGTTATTAGTATTGTTCTTAAATTACTTGGATGGGCCTGAAGTTAGGCTATCTAACCTTGTTAGACAAGGAATCTGGAAATTCATATTATCTGGGATAGACAGAGGTTTTAGAGAGCAAAGATTACATACTAATTTCTTTTTTAAATACTTTTTATTGAAATCATTTATTCCTATATAACTTAAATTTTCCCCTCATCTTATCCCTGTCCCCCAGTCATCCCATAAAACTGGTTTTCAAAAAGTCATAATGCCTTCATCAGAAAGGAGGACATTTTGTTACTATAGTAGAGAAGGCAGCATGATATAGTGATGAGAAGACTGAATTTGGAGTCAAGAAGCCCTGAATTCAAGTCCTAACCTGACACATGCTCACTGTGTAGCCCTGGGCAAGGGCATAATCACGACCGTTTAAGAGTCTAAGCTCACAGAGGAATAGCCAGTCCCTATCCCAGGGAAACCCCAAATTTGAATCAAAAAAGAAGAGAAATATGGAAAAGAAGTCGGCAGATTCCATTCTCCTTTCAGTGCTGTTTAAGAAGGGCTCCAAACATGACCAAGGTCAATATCAGAAGGACAGAACCCAGAGAAGGAGAAGGAGCTTTCAGGCAGTCTCCGAATCATTTAGGTCCCCAGACTTGGGGTCATCTTTGATTTTGTTTCCTTCATTCTCTAAATCAGTCCTAACCCATTCTGTTTATTTTTTCCTTCTAAATGTCTCCTATTGCCATCCCTTCTACTCTTTAGTCCAAGCTCTTCCAACAGATACCTAGTGGATCTCTGATTCCAAATACCCCCATCTACAAAATGAGGAGGGAGGCATCTTGGCAGCTCAGTGGATAGAGCAGTGGACTTGGAGGCAGGAAGACCTGAAGACTTCAGACATTTACTAGCTGTGTGACCCTGGTCAAGTCACTGAACTGAGTCTGCCTCAGTTTCCTCCTGTAACATGGGGATATAGTAGCACCTCCATCTCAAGGTTGCTGTGAGGACCAAAGGAGATAACCAAAGTGAAGGAAGTGCTTTGCAAACCTCAGAGCACTCAATAAATGTTAGTTTTTACTGCAGTTCATTCTGTGTGTCATTCCCAAATGAGTCATCCTTAAAAACTGCTCCCTCCAGGGCCTCCTCTATTCAGAAATCTCTCTTACCTGCCTCTGTGTACTCAGGATGTCCAGTCTATGCCACCCTGCCTGGCTTTCACACCCACCTTTGCTTGATGCAGCCTAGCCTAATTTCCCACTCCTCCCAACAGATGTCCTCCCTCTGAGTCAGGCTGGGCTCTTCCCAGTCCTGGGAAGAAGCTGCCATCTTTGTGCTGTCCTTCATTCACCGAAGGTCCCCTCCCTGGGGACGCCATGGCCTCCACCCAGCTGACTGCTATCCACCCTCCAGGCTTTCAGCTCAAGGTCCACCTTCTCTGTCTCTGCTGGCCTCTCCTCACAGTTCCCTTCTCTGATGTCCTCCAGTACTCACTGGCCCTAATACACAACTGACAACCCATGCTCATGGCCAGAAATGTTTAGTCTTCAGTAATCAGACACAGGGTTAAAGATTTAGGACCTGAGAGGACCTTAGAGGTCAATGAGCACAGCCCCCTCATTTTACAAAGAAAGAAACAGAGATTATAGGACTTGCCCAAAGTCAACCAGATATTAAATGGCAGAGGTGGGATTTATGGGATGTAGATTTTAGAGTGAGAAGGGACCTTTAGAGACTTCTGTCTTCAGTTCCTTCGTTTAACAGATGAGTTTAAGGGACTGCACCAGGGTTACACATCTAGTAAATGTCCAATATAGGACAGTTCCAGTTCCTGTCTAGAGACATTTAGGTGACAGAGTGCATAAAACACTGGACCTAGAGTCAGAAAGCCCTGAAATCAAATCGGACTTTAGACAATTACCAGTTGTGTTTTCCTAAGCAAGTCTCTCTGTCTCCCTTAATCTTTCTCTACTGCAGTTTCTTCCATTATAAAATGGAGAGAATAAAGGACCTACCTTCCAGGATTGTTGTGAAGATCAGATGAGATTATCTGTAAAGCACTGAGCACATAGCAGGCACTTGATAAATGCTTGTTTCCTTCCTCCTTCCCTTTCTTCCTCCCTTCCTTTTTCCCTTCCTTCCTTCCTTCCTCCCTCCTTTCCTTCCTCCCTCTCTCCTTCCCCCCCTTTCTTTCTTCCCTCCTCTCCTCCCTCCCTCGTTACCTCCTTCCTTCTCTCTCCTCTCCTTTCCTTTCCTCCTTCCATCCTTTTTTCCTTCCCACACATGAGCTGCTAGGCTGTGCTTCAGGCAACAGACACACAATTAGGTCTCAACTCCCTAGTGATTCTGTAATTTCTACAAGAATGGAGAAAATGTTTTAAACTCTTTTATCTCCAGTGGTAGGAAGCATGGGATGTTCTCAGAGGGAATGAAACTCAGGAAAATGTAGGTAATGTGAAAACAAGAGGTACTAAACAAAATTTACTTTAAAAAAAAGAAACGGATCCTTGTTTCGTGGCTGATTGATTAAGTTGGAGAGATGGATCGGAAGTGAGGCAACAGTTATAATGAACAGGTGAAAGCTGAAGAAGGGCTGAGAAGCAGGTGACCAAACATATGTTCAGTCATTCTTCATCCTCCATCTGGACACTTGCTATTTCACCTAAAATTGCTCAGACAACCAGCCTCCCATGACAGGTTTTGTGCTTTTATTATCCAAAGAGAGGTATTTGGTTTGAAAGATACTGTGGCTTTGCCCTGGTGCCAAGTAACCCATTGGGAAACCCACATGTGTTGAGAAGCTGAGCATGCCCCACAGTAGATACTCACATTCATTTCTGCTTTGGATTCACAATGGAAGTTTTCAAATGTGTACTTCTCTGATCTCCTCTGGCGCCTCTTGAACAGTCTGGCCCCTCGGTTACTGAGGACTGACAATTCTTCCAGCATGATGTCTCTGGGGATGCTGAGCTTTTTGCCAAGGTCCATACTATCTACTTCTGCAAAGCAAGAGACAACATCCTGGTCACCCTATGCTCAATGTTTCTGGATGTTGGCTTAATTTGGCATCTATAGTACTTTCTCAATCTCTCTCTCTCTCTCTCTCTCTCTCTCTCTCTCTCTCTCTCTCTCTCTCTGCTAGATCTTAAAAAGCTGAGAGGATGTGTTTCTAAGCTGTTATGATGCCACCAAGCAGTGACCTATTCTTCTGGTTTCCTGTTCAGCAGGACTTCTCGTGCTCCTACTACAAAAGAGAGTAAAATCCCTCCATTTTCTTCAATGGAAGGAGAGTCAGATTGGGTGTGATCCACCAATGGTTTCTACCATTCCATCCTTCTGTGGGAAACTCAGGGTAATAACAAAAACATAATTTAAGAATGGATTGTAAAGCCTGGCCTCAAAAAAGAGTTATATAAAAAGGCATTTCTTTTCTTTGCAGAGGACTATGGGTGTGAAACATTATGGACAATGTCAGAATTTTTCACTGCATTGGTTAGTTTTGTTGAACTTTTTAAAAAAGTCTTTTAAAAATTCCTTTTACTGCTTTCTGGGAAGAGAAAGGAGAGTAATACCTTGGAAACTGTAGATGATGTAAAAACCTATCAAAATTTATTTTTAAAATGAAAAAATGATTAAGATAAACATTCTCAGATTAAGGAGCAACTAAGCCATATGATGAATATTCAAAAGGGTTTAAATTTTCTGGTGTGCTTGTCCCTATGTGTGGGGAGGAGGGAGGTGTAGAGCCAGGCAACATAAAAGCTCCCCCAGAGCGCTGTTCATTGTACCACCCTGCTGCCCTCAGGCACCCAGACCCTAATTCTCTCACTCCTTCGCTGGGTGCTGGCCCAAAGGAGATGTCAGATGACTTGATTTCCAGCTTCTCCCTGTGACGATCCGCCATTGGGCTAGATAGTAAGTTCTTATTCTTGTCTCAGTCAGCTTGTTTTTGAGTGTGTTGGGAACTGCATTTCAATATAACTGATTTCCTTTGCAATCCTATGCATTTGATTTTTTACATTTAAAGATGATTCTGAAAAGGATTTCATAGACTTCCCTGGATAATTAAGGGGCTTCCATGACACAGAAAAGGAACCCTTATGGAACCCCTGTACTAGATGAATTCCTGATGAAATTTTGGGGTCGCCAACAACACCTGTAGGCCTTCAGCCATGTAGAAACTGCTGTGAGCCTGTGTGGCTTTGGGCAAGTCCTGACCACTCCGACCCTCAATGTCCTATTCTATAAAATGGGGCATTTTGACTGCCCCTTGGGCAGCCCGATGAAGCTTGTGGAGTCCTTCCCAGAATAATGTTTTTAAAAGCAGAAAATGAAGCACACAGTATTTCAAAGGAAACAGGAGGTCAGTAAAAATAAAGATGTCATTTTTTCCCATCCGAGTTCACCAACCTCCTGAAATATATCCATGGACCCTGCGGACACCAGGTAAAAAGCCTCCACTACCTGTGGGTAACAAGCTGAGAATGCCTGGACTCCTTATGGCTCTAAAGTCTCTGTTGCTACACTCTCTCTGGGGCTCAGTTCTCTTCTCTATAAAATAATTGGTGGAGAGGGAGAGGAGGTGCGTTGATAATCTCTAAGGCACCTTCCAGCTTTCAGATGCCACAAGTGGCAATTGTACTTGGGGACAGTGACCCTGACCATGCCCCCAGTTCAACTAGCCAGTGCTGGAGGAATGGGGGCAGAGAGGGGTGGGACTGGAAGGAGCTCATCTGGGGTGTGGTCACCAAGGGGAAAAAGTGGACCATCTGGTAGCCTCTTATTTTAACTAATTATCCTTACACTTTTCATTTGTTTCTACATTACTGAAGGACTCCAAGCACTAAGAACGTCTTCTAAATATGACCACCCTAGGTACATCCTCATATGCCATGCCCTAGTTATGCCTCTGCACCTCATGAAAACTACCATGGCTTTCAGCTTCTGAGTGAACCCAGCTGATGCCTGGGCCCCACGGAGCTGAGTCCCTGCCAGTTGCCATGTAGGGCCTGAACAATGCACATCATAGTGTTGCCTGATAAATGATCTGCCTCTTCTATTATCTGTTTCCTTACACTCCTGGCTGGGAAAGCTGTCTCTGTGAGATTAGATCATCCTTTGAAAATAACCACAGTCAGCCACGTTCACGGAGTGACAGCACCATGCTGACTAGCTGCTGGGGGCATTCAGCCCCTTAAAGGTTCTGACAAGGGAAGAATGGCTCTAGAACCAAACCGATTCATGGCTGTGGGTTCAAGGTCTGGGGCTTTTTAAAAATCTTTTTAAAATCGATGACGATAAAAGGGCCAAAAACCATCTTTGCAGTCGCGGATGAGGGCCTTAGACTTCATCTGACTGATTTCTATGGAGAACCTGAGCTTTCCAGGCATCAGAAACATGATGTCCCCATGCCTCATGTCCATGAGCTGGTTGCATGTAACTCCTATTCTGGGCAGCTAGGGTTAGGGTTAGGTCAGTGAAGGGGCATAGTGCATAAAGTGACCAGCCTGGAATCAAGAAGAAGTCAGTTCAAATCTGTCCTCAGACACTTACTAGCTATGTGACTCTGGGCAAGTCACTTAGTCCTGCTTGCCTCAGTTTCCTCATCTGTCAAATGAGCTGGAGAAGGAAATGGCAAACCACTCCAGGATCTTGGCCAAGAACAACCCAAATGGGGTCACAGACAGGGTTGGACATGACTGAACAACAAAAGGGTCAGAGCGGCTGAGCGATCAAACACAAGGCATGAAGATTTTCAAGTTTAGAAGACTTTTTTCCTCCTTTTGTATTTTATCCTGCTGTGCCACGATGCTATGAATTTCATAAACCTGATGGAAGTTCGCCGTTTGCCTTGAGAATGGCAAGAATTCTTGATGGTGTGAGAGAATGCTCCTGTCTAATGGGCACACACTGAAATGTTATACCCCACCCCACCCCCAGCCTTCTCCAGCCCCTGCCTTGTCATCTGGGCGGGAAAGGTGTTTGTTTTTATTTTAAACTTTATGGCACCTCCCCCTCCCTGCAAAAGAAGCAAATAGCCTGTTCATTAGCTTTTATTTATCTAATCCCATTTCTGTTAGTAGATTTTCACTCTGAAATTGGAGTCTGTCTTCTGGAAATCCCAAAAAAGGGTCGAAACCTCCCTTTCCTGGTGCGGTGGGTGAAATGCTGGTTCTGGAGACGGGGCCTGGGGCCGTGGCCCACCATGATACCTTTGTCTTTGCCTCCCCAGCCTCGCAGGCACCTGGCTTAGTGGCTGAGCCTTTAACCAACGCTTATTGACTAATCACCACCTATGTGATCTGGGGCAGATCACTTAATTCCCCTGGGCCTCAGTTTCCTCATCTGTAAAACGTGACGGTCAGACCAGAGGGCCTCTGAGATCTGCATAAGAGGGTGGATCCATCCTGTCATGGGGACAAGAGTTCACAGGTAGCTCTGCAAGGGGACTGGCCAAAGTGTGGGTCAGAGGTCACAGCAACAGCACGTAGGCCTCGTAAGGCTCCCTTGTGTTTCTTAGCCTGAAATTTCATTGGATCGTGGATCTAGAGCTGAAAGAGAACTTCAAGATTATTCAGACCTGTTGTTGTTGTTGGGTTATTGTCAGTCACGTCTGACTCTTCATGAGCCTTTTAAAATTTCTTGGCAAAGATCATGGAATGGTTTGCCATTTCCTTCTGCAGCTTATTCGACAGATGAGGAAACTGAGGCAAACAGGCTTAAGTGACTTGCCCAGGGTCACACAGCTAGTAAGTATCAGAGGCTGAATTTGAACCCAGGTCTTCCTGACATTTTAGGCCTGGCACTCTAGCCACCACACCACCGTGTCAAATTATCAACTGGTTCCCAAAGTGCCTGTAAAAGTTGGTTCCCCAAGAGCTGGTTTGCTGGGTGGAGAATATTGTAGGGAGAAAGTAAAAAGAAGCTTCTTTTTACCTTCCTGTGCTAAAGATGGTGCTCCCTGGGACTCGAAGGAAGGTGAAGGGGACCATCTGTGTACTCGACTCCAGCACATTGTAAACTGTACTCAAAAATGTACTCTGAGAGGCTCAGGTGAATGCTATGTGAAAATTACTGACCTTTTCCTTCTCCTTCCAGCCCCCCATGAATCAATTTAGAAAAGCCATCGTCTCCCACTGCATCCCAAGTCATCACCGGTCCTCTTAACTTTTGTCCTGCCATTGGACTTGGATGACTCTGGAGGAGACAGTGAGGCTGATGACACTGCACGGCTCTGCCTCACTTAAATCTAATTCGCTCACAAGTCAAGATGTCACCCTCCCGATGTCACTGGTCCTCTTTGGGAACGAAGGATGGACGTCAAAAACAGATGCTAGAATATCGCAATGGTCAGGAAGTCCTGGATTCCAAACACGCCCCATGCACTGCCTCGCTCTGTGGCTCAGGGTAAGTCACAGAGCTTAGAACATAGAACATAGGTCCAGAGGGGCCTCAGTTTTCTCACTCAGAAAATGGGCAGATTATATTTGATGGTCTCGTTCCAGCTCTAAATCTATGGTCCTACCATCCCACTTACAGAAATGTCCATTCACCTATATTCTCCAAGGGGTGACTGAAGACTTTCCCTGATCTTGAGTTGAGGAAGGAAGCATACCAGCTACCCCTCCTCACCCCACCAGGCCAATGGTGGTTCATGGTTCATTGGTTTTGTGAGATGATATGAGGCATTTTCAAGCAAACAAAGCTTTTCTCAAGCAAGAGTCAGATGGCTGAGAGGGTGAGGAGTTTGGCAGCTCAGAGTCCAATAGAAATGTCTATGGAATCTCTGTTCTTCCAAGGCTTACGATGCCACCAGACCATGAAGAACCATTATTCTCAGCAGCTTCCTGTACCTGCAGTAAGGTCCTCCTCTTTTCCTCTCCCACCTGCACACACAGTAAGTGGATAGAGCATCATCATTGGGCCAGACTGGGTATACTACGGAGGCAGGATGGTGCCAGGTGGGCACCACTGTAACCAGAAGAGCTGGTCTCTGGTGGAGTCAAGAGTTCTAGCTTTGAATTCTAGTTGTGGCAATTAGAGTAGGCAATGTGGTAGACTGCGAAAGAAGCCGGATTTGGACTCAAAAGTCCTGAGTTCTAGTTCACTTACTATCTCTGGGACCTTGGACAAGTTCTTGACCTTGTCTGGATCTCTATTTCCTCACCTATAAAATGCGGTTGTTAGGTTAGCTCATTTCCAAGCTCTAAATCTGTGCTATTGATTATGAGCTTTGTGACTATGGGCAAATCTCTTCCCTGAACCTCTCCTGCAAAATAGGGCTAATTATTAATAGCTACCCCGCCTCTGTGATGGGGATGCCATGGAGAAAGCACGTTGTAAGTGCCAGACGGAATTGTGAACCACAATTATAAGTCTGACACCAAAATCCAGTGACTGGACTGTGAATTATAACGTGGCAGAATGATACAGTGCTCAACTTGGAGTCCAGAAAACCTGGATTCAGATCTCACCATGGACACTTCCTGGCTAACTGAACCTGGGAAAGTCACATGACCTCTTTATCTTTATGCCTCCATTGCCTTCTCTGAAAAATAATGAGGTTGAGATTGCTGCCTTCTAAAATCCCTTCTGGGGCAGTTAGGTGGAACAGTGGATAGAACACCAGGCTGAAGTCAGGAAGACCTGAGTTCAAATCTGGCCTCAGACACTCACTAGCTGTGTGACCCTGGGCAAGTCATTTAATCCCGTTTGCCTTAGTTTCCTCATCTGTAAAAGGAGCTGGAGAAGGAAGTGGCAAATCACTTCAGTATCTTTGCCAAGAAAACCTCAAATGGGGTCACGAAGAGTCAGACAGGACTAAAATGTCTGAATAGCAGCAGCAACAAGAACAACTACAAATATCTCCTGGCTCTGACTTTATGATTCAGTCAGTGGTCCTAGCTATGAGCAGAGGAGACCATGAGCCCATGATAAGAGCTTCCATTCACACCTCTAACTTACTGACTTTGGCAACATTGATTGGCGTGAAGAGAGGCTCCCTATAGTCACATTCATGGCCTCAGGATTGGTGATGTTGTGGGCCCTCTTTTCCATGCTATCAAGTCTGTCCTCCCTGGGGCAAATTAAAGGAAAAAACAAGCAATCCCCTGGCTCATTAGCAATGAGAACCAATGTAGGCTCCTCGGATCCAATGAGAAGGCAATGTGGGACAGTGGAAAACCAGCATTCAGTACCAAAGGACCTGAGTTCAAATCCTGCCTAGTCACTTCCTAGCTGAGACCTAGGATGAATCACTTAATTTCTCTGGGTCTCAATATTCTCATCTGTAAAATGGAGGAGGTGAACTGGATAGTCTCAAAAGTTCCTTCCAGTTCTGAATCTGTGATCCCATGATGCATAAAGCTGCCCCAGTGCAGAGCTCTATGCTCTCCCAGGAGATCACCTCCTTTGGACCATACATTCAAGGCCCCACATAAGCATGCTTGAGGTAAGGACATCCTTTATTAGCTAGAAGGGGATGTAAAGGGAATTAGCGTTCTCCCCATCCCTGGACTGGCAGATGAAAGTCCTTTCTATCAGACCCATCTGTTCACTTTACATCCAGTGGGCGTAGTGAAGCCTCATCACCTGTGATGTTGGGATTCTAAAGGTGGATCCAGGAAGAGGTAGATGATTCTGTGGTGCATTGACTAAAGAGAACAGCAAATTATTTAAAAGGTTTAAATCTGAGTTTGACTGTCTTGGCCAAGGCCACTTTCCTCTTGGGGCTTCGTTTTCCTCATCTATCGAATGAGGAAGTTGGACTGGCCTTGACAGTGTTCTTCACTGGGGCTCGCTCCCCACCCTCAGGGGTGTACAAGAGGCCACTTATACCTGCTCATGAGGGTGATTGGTAAATCTTCAGCCTGAGCCTTGGAAATGGGCCAGGGTTATGAATCAGAGCTTGATTTACTGTTTTGTTGCTTGTCTAGACTTAAAACAAGTGATGGAGAAAATTATAATGATTCAAATTAATCTGAAAAGTTCATCTTTTCAGAGTTCTGAACTCCCCCAGAGAGTTGGTTGTTAAACATTTATCAATACATTCCTAGATCCACACACCCAAATTTCAGGGGGTTGGTGGATGTGGATGGGAAAAAATATACCTTTAATTTTCACTAACCTCTAACCGAAATTTAGCATTCTGTCCAGTTGTGAATTAAACAAAACAAAACATTATTCCCAGGAGGAGTATATGGACTTTACCAGATTAACAAAGGGGGCCTGGATAGGTTAAAAGCCCCTGGATTAGATAATTTCCAAGGTGGCTCAGTGGAGAGAGGGCTAGGCCTGGAGTCAGGAAGACCTGAGTTCAAATCTAGCCTCTCTTACTGGCTGTGAGACCCTGGGTAAGTCACCACCTCTGTTTGCCTTCATCCCCTGGAGAAGGAAGTGGCAAATCATTCCAATGTCTTTGCCAAGCAAACCCCATGGACAGCCCAGTCCATAGGGTTCTGAAGAGTTGGACATGACTGAAAAACAAAGATTCTTTGCAACCAGGACGTTCCTAGGATGGCATGAGAAAAGGCACAGGGGGTATACATTCACCCCACTAGCTCAGCATCCTCAATTCCCACTTTTAGATAATTATACATGTTGGTCCTTTTGGCCTTTGCTGCAGCTCCCAAGCCCCTCCCTGGTGTTCCACTGGGCATTTTGGCAGGATCCCTAGTGCATGCTGGTCCCACGCTGGGCCCTTGGAATGATTACTCTAGCATACCTACTGCACAGCCTGGGGCCTTGTTCCTTCCCGTGACTTCCTTCCTCTGGTTTCTCAGAGTTCTGTGAGTGCTGATGCGAAAACAAACCAAAGAACACCCCCACACCCTTTGAGATCCTTCCCTTGATTCCAAAGTTCTGCCCTGTGGCCCAGGCCAAAAATGCAAGAGTTTCTGAGCAGTCATTCTGAGAGGCCCAGCGATGGGATGGAAGGAGACTTAGCTGTGGCCAGAGCAGACTTGGCTTTGTTCCTCCTTGGCTGGGAGCCACTCGGCAAGCCACTGCCCCCTCTCTGTGCCACTGTGCTAGCTCATCTCTCCAGTCCTTCCGGGCCCTCAATCTTGTCTCATCCTGTGACATTATAATCCTGATTGCATAATTGTCCAGAATTTATGACATGTTCATCATAGAATGTACAGCCACCTTCTGGGAGAAGCCTCAGGGCTCCCTAAATGGGAACTGCCTTTCAAAAACTCTTTTAGGTGAATATGATTTTTCTCTTCCTTTGATGAGTTATAAAACTGAGGAACACAGGACTTTGCTTGATCTTATGGCAGGAAGAGACCTAGAATTCACTTCCCATCTTTGTGTGCTTCAGCCTGGATTTGGAGTCTGAGGATTCAGGCTGAACCTTGGCCCTGCCACTGAGAATAAGAGCCTTATGTTCCCATCTCATCATGATCTGCCTATCCCAATAGCTTTGAGCTCCCACCCATCACTGTACAAATCTCATTTTCCAATGCCTGCTCACTTACTCCCATCCCCCTGAAGTGACTCACTCTACAGATAAGGAAACTGAAATAAATGGCTTTCCTCTCTTCCTTGTGCCAACTTACTACCTGTGTGACCTTGAGCAAATTACCTAACCTCTATGGGCCTCAGTACTTTATCTATAAAATGGAGGGGTTTGAGTCAATGACTTCTAAATGTCATCTATCTGTCAGTCTCTGATAATAGGAGCAGATGCCTAATTTTACATTGTACTCTAGAGAAGACAAGTGGCCAGGCACAGAGGAGGAAGATCCCTCCCTCAGTAGAAGAATTCCAGTATAGATGGAGAGTCTCAATGGCCCTGGACTCTTCGGGCCTGGACTCTTCATAATGCTGTCTCTCTTCCCATTTTTGAAAGCAATGTGGTTTGGCAGGAAGAAAGCTGAATAAGGAGACAAGGGAGTGGAATTTAAATCCTATCTCTGACATTATCAGTCTGTGCCATTGTGGACAGATCACTTAACCTCCTGGAGTATTGTTTCCTCATCTGTAAAATGGGGATAATAATCCCAGCAGTGCCTGCCTCACACGGTTGTTGTGTGGTTCAAATGAGCACAAGATGATAAAATGCCTTTTGTTTTTGTTGTTCAGTCGTGTCTGACTCTTCGTGACCCCATTTGGGGTTTTCCTGGCAAAGATACTAGACTGTTGCCATTTCCTTCTCCAGCTCACTTGACAGATGAGGAAACTGAGCTCAGTGACTTGCCCAGGGTCACACAGCTAGTCAGCGTCTGAAGCCACATTTGAACTCAGGTCTTCCTGACTCTAGGCCTGGCACACTATCCACTGCACCACCTTCCAAATCGTCAAACACCATACACCCAGGTGTTTCTTCATGGCCCATGGTAATGATGGCGTTCAAGGTCGAGGTCCATGTTCTGGCTCTTCCTGAGGTCTTTTTACTCCTACTCCCCCTTTTCTGCAGCTGGAGAGAGCTTCTTCCATTCTCCCTTCTTCTTCCTCTACCAAATGTTCCTGTCCCTTCCTGACTCTTTTCTTTGTTGCTCAGTCCCAGTGGTCAGTACATTTGTGGGTGTGAGGGGCGTGGCCATGATGTGGGCAGCATGGGCAGAGGTGTGTGAGTACACTGAACTGGCCTACACTCACTCCTTGTTCATTCATTCATTTATTCATTCATTCTTTCATTCATTCATTCATTCAACAAAAGCCAGCACTTATCAACCATTACTCACATTAATAAATGCACATCACGACGTCAATGTGTAGCCAGCATTTCTACAGTGTTTGAAGGTTCGCAAAGCACTTTGGGTCATTTAATTGGGAACAATCCTGTTCTATAAGGATAATTATCCCCATTTTGCAGATAAGGAAACTGAGGCTCAAATATGTCTACTAACTTCCCCAGAGTCACATAGAAAATCCCAGTCAGGCCAGGACAGAAATCGAGGTGTTTCTGACCAGTTCTGGCACTCATGAACTCATAGAATTTGAGAATCAGAAAGGCGTCTGCAGCCCAGATCTAGTCTAATCCACACCTGAGGGAGATCCCTGCCTTGAGTAAACATGACCAGTTGGTGTCCAGCTTGATAACTTCAGAAGATGGGGAACTCACCACCACCCAAGGCCACCTGTTCCACTCTGGGTGGGCTCTGATCAGTACAAAGCTCGTGGAGCCTCGGTTGGGCTCTTTGGGACATCCTCGTGGTTCTTTCCCCTGGGGACAGACAGATAAACCCAAGCCCTCTGCTGCATGACAGGCCTTTAAAAGGGATCCTATTTCCCTTGAGTCTTCTCCAAACTAAACGTGCCTAGTTCCTTCCATCGATTCTTATATAACAGAGAATCATTGTATCTACTAGGTCACACTGAATCTGCAATCATGGAGTAATATGTGTGTGTGTATACACACGTGAAAATATATGCATATAGATATAGATATAGATATATAGTGGGCATGTATACATATGTATATATACACATATATGGAATGGTTTCATTCCATTTATGTTTATAAAAATATGCATGTATGTATACATGCACACATGCATATATATAAATATGTATGCACATACACACATATACATATACATATATAGATATAGATATAGATATACAGTGGGCATATATACATATGTATATACATACATATATGGAATAGTTTCATTCCATTTATGTTTATAAAATATGTGTGTATATACACACATGCATATATATACACACATACATATATACATATAGTTATAGATATATAGCAGGCATGTATATAGATGTATATATACACATATATGGAATGGTTTCATTCCATGTATGTTTATAAAAATGTGTATGTGTATATATGTGTATATGTACATATATATACACATACATATACACACATGCATATATACATATACACACATATACACACACATATGTGTGTGTATGTATGTATGTATGTGTATGTATCTACATCTAGGGCCAGCCCCTTGTGAGCTGTGTGGCCTCAGGCCAGTGCCCTCTCCTCTCTGGGCCTCAGCTCCCTGCAGGTATAAAGCTAGTGGGCCAGACTTGAGCTCCACAGCAGTTTCTAGCCCCAAGTCCTCCATGAAGCAGCCTGGCCATTTGAGCTGGCTTTCAAAGGATGGGTAGGAATTCAGAAGGCAAAAATGGCTTGACTGAAAGTCCAGGGTAGGAGAGAAAGCAAGAGCATCTTAATCCCCCAGCCTTATGTCCTCAGTCCTATTTAACAAAAACCAGCATTTATGTAACTCTTTAAGGCGTGCCAAGCACTTTACAAAGCTTATCTCAACTTATCCTCATAATAGCCCTGGATGGCAGGTGCCATCATTATCCCCATTTCACAGACAAAGAAACTGAGGAAGGCAGAAGTCCAGTGTTGTGGTCACACAGCCAGTCAGAGTCTGAGGGGGGATTTGAACTCAGGTTTTCCTGACTCCAGGCTTGGTGCTCTAGCCACTGCCCCACCTAGCTGCCTCATTTAGTTGCTTAACCAAGACTAATTATACTTTGAGGAACATTGCTAATGATGGTCAGTAAGAGGGAAAAGCAAGTAACCAAACACAAAGTCAGTCTGGAGTCCATCCAAGGGCACCCTGAGAGCCTTACCTGGGGGCACATGTAGGCGTGCATGCATGTGCATGCACGCACACACACACACGCACACACCCCTGACCTCTCCACAAAGTATGGTGGACAGAGAGCTGGAGGAAAAAGACCTGAGTTCAGGTCTTGCTTTTGACCCATGCTGGCCGTATGACCCTCGGCCAGTCCATGAACCCCTTAGTCCAAGACAAATGTCCAAGACTCCACCTTGCAGAAAAGGAGTCACTCTCCATGGCTGAGGATGTTTCCTCATTCTGGGAGTTCCCTCTGACGCTGAGATCCCAAGTCCACTCCGTCTTCTCACTCTGATGACATGCTAATAGAACTTAACATTTGTGTAGCCTTTGACAACATTCCAGGGAGTGAATCAAGCACCAGTATTAGTCAGAGACCAGGTTCCAGAGCTGGAAGGGACCTCAGAGGCTCTTCCTCCAACTCCTTCATTTTACAGATGAGGAAAGCAAGAGTCACAGAGGGGCTGGGACTTAGCCCAAGTCTTGCTCCTCACTCAGACATACCTGGGAGATCAGATAGTACAGAGGACCTTCGTTGGAATCCCACCTCAGCTTCTTGATACTTTGTCTGATCTTGGAATTCCCCATTCTCCTTTGTGGGTTTCAATTTTTTATTCAGTTATGTCCCACTCTTCATAACCCCATTTGGAGGTTTCTTGACAAAGATGCTGGAGTGGTTTGCCATTTCCCTCTCCAGCTCATTTTACAGATGAGGAAACCGAGGCAAACAGGGTTAAGTGATTTGCCCAGGGTCACACATCTAGTAAGTGTCTAAGGTGGGATTTGAACTCGGGCCTTCCTGACTCCAGACTCATTGCTCTATCCACTGCATTGCTGAGCTGCTCTATGTACCACACCACCTAACTGCCTGGGTTTCAATTTAATCAGCTGTGAAATAATTTTTTAACCTGAAAAATTATGAAATTTTATTGAGACAATGCCTGAGTTCCCTGAAATTTCAGCTCCAATCCTGTAATTGGTCGATAGAAGAAATTCACTTCATAGGAGGAGACTCCCCTGCTCTGGCCCCCATTATCTGTGGCTGGGAACAAAGCCTCGTGTTTCCCTTGTCCCTAGACAGCTTAGGCAGTCACTAAACACATTAATACCAGGTACTGCCCTAAGAGCTGAGGGTGCAAAAAGAAGCAAAAGACAACCCCTGCCCTTGAGGCGCATCCAATCTAATCTAATAACTCTTGAAGACCAAGAGCCTGAGAAGTGGTCAGTGAAGTGGGAGCTGTGAGGAAGTTAGGGTTGACGCACCCAGGTTTGAACCGAAGCTCCACTATTTCCCATCTGTGAGCAAGATACTCCACTTTCTGGCCTCGGTCTCCTCATCTGAAAACGAGAGGTGGCATCAGATGCTCTCTGAGGTCCCCTCCAGCCCTAAATCTATGAACTTATGAGACAATCTTTACCGGTGAAGAGAGTTCCCATATTGAAAATACCCTATGCCTATGAAATCACAGATTCTAATCAAAAGAATAAATAAGGCAGAAACCACAAGATAAATGGATGGATAGATGAATGGATGGATAGACAGACAGACAGACAAACAGACAGACTAGATAGACAGATAGACAGGATAGATAGAGCTAGATGGATGGATGGATGGATGGATCGATGGATAGATGAATGGATAGATAGACAGACAGACTAGATAGATAGATAGATAGATAGACAGGATAGATAGAGTTGGATGGATGGATGGATGGATGGTTAGATGAATGGATGGATAGACAGACAGACAGACAGACAGGCTAGATAGATAGATAGGATAGATAGAGCTAGATGGATGGATGGATGGATGGCTAGATAGATGACTAGACAGATGACTAGATAGATATGAGGTCATGGGACCTACAGTGGGGAGGGAGCCGAAGTATGAGTAAGTCATGGGTCATAGATTTTAGTCATAGAGTTGGAGGTTAAGTGAGTTACCCAAGATTGTACTCCCCATAGACTGTAACATCATAAAGACCATTTAGTCCAGTTTTCTTATTTTGTAGCTGAGGAAACTAAGGTCTGGGGTAATTGACTTGCCCAAAGTCATGTTCCTCATGGGATGTTATAACATCATAGATTTGGGGCTGAAATGGACATCTGGGCCTCTTAACTTTTTTATGTCATGTATCCCTTTGGAGGTCTGGTGAAGCCTGTAGATCCCTTTCCAGAATAAAGTCTTCAAATGCATAAAATAAAACACATGAGATTACAAAAGGAAGCCAATTATATTGAAATATAATTATCAAGCTTTTTTTTTTTTTTGCAGGGGGGAAGGCAGGGCAATTGGGGTTAAGTGACTGCCCAAGGTCACACAGATAGTAAATGTGTCAGGTGTCTGAGGCTGGATTTGAACTCAGGTCCTCCTGACTCCAGGGCCGGTGCTCTACTTGCTGTGCCACCTAGCTGCCCCTATTATCAAACATTTAAAAAAAAAGTTCGTAGACTCCAGAATAAGAACCGCTGATATAATCTACAATTTTATATTTGAAGAAACTGAAACCTAATGTAATGAAAATTACCTGCCCGAGATCACACAAGTATTAAGTGTCAGACCCAGAATTTGAACTCAGGGCTTTCTGACTCTACACTCATCACACCCCACTTGCTGCCTTGAGCTGATCTTTTCACTCATTGATTTTCACTCACAGTGACATCCACAGCCCCAGGGTGACGGGAAGCGGTGGACCAAGACTTGGAGAACACTTTGTAACTCTCAAAGCATCATGGGAAGGAGTGTCCTCGTTCTCATTCCTAGAGAGGTCGGGGGCCCCATGTTTGTGTAAGAGAACATGGCTGCACCCTGGGGGGACTGGGAACATCCAGGATGGAAAGAAGGGAAGTTTGGCCCCTTCTGCACAGGAAGGGGATTGACTCAACCTCCCCAGATTGGCGGTGGGGAGAGGGGATTGTGCCCCTTAGAAAGAATCAGAAATTAGTGCTGTGATGACACACATCACCCGTGGAGTGTCTGAGAAAGGGATTTCATTTAAGAATTCTGAGAACCTTCGACCCTCGAATCTTTCTCTTCTTAATAGCTAGAGCTGACCTGATTACACCTAGTATTGGTATCATGCTGTGAGGTTTGCAAAGCCCTTTGCAGACATAATTGTGTCTGTAACTTACGTCCCCCAGTTTCCAGGCCTTTTTTTTCCTCTTCATAGAGAAAAGTTCAAGAATGGTCATCTTTTCCGAGCCATATCTGGGCAGAAATCTCCCAGCATCATGCTCAGTCAGTCTCTGCACTGACATTCTCCAGCTATGGGGAACTCACTAACTTCCGAGGTAGACCATTCATTTTTTGAATGGTTCAAACTGTTGGGAATTTTTCCTTGCATTGAGCTGAAAACTGCCTCTTTATAGTATCTTTACGTTGCTTCTAGCTTTGCCAGTACAAAAAGTTTAATACTTCAGCACCTGAGAGTCCTCATGGTACTTGAAAACAATGACCCTCAAGTCTTCTTTTCTGAAGCTCAACATTCCCAGTTCCTGAAGCTAGTCCTCGAATGCCATGGCCTTTTGTGTCCCTCCCTGAAGTGCTCCCATTGGAACCCAAGGCTCCCAGACTCTTCTTAGCTCAAAAAGAGGGCTGAGTCCAGCCATATCCTTTTATAGATGAACTAAGTGAGACCTGGGGAGTTAAGGGCTTTGTTCAAGGTCACAGAGGTGTCAGAGGTATTGCCACAGCTGGTCCTATTTCCAGAGTTCCATGCTACTTCCCTTCTTGGCTGCCAGCATCCTGACTACACTACTTTAGCAGTATTTCTTTTGTTGTTGTTGAGTTGTTTCAGTTGTGTCTAACTCTTCATGACTTCATTTAGGGTTTTCTTAAGAGAGATACTGGAGTGGTTTGCTATTTCCTTCTCCAGTTCATTTTACAGATGAAGAAACTGAGGCAAACAGGGTTAAGTGACTTGTCCAAGGTCACATAGTCAGGAAGTATATGAGGCTGGATTTGAACTCGGGTCCTCCTGACTCCAGAGCCCAGGGCTCTATCTAGTCTGTACAGTGTTTTTAAGGACTGTAGAACCACAGAAGTCAAGCTAAAAGGCACCTCGGAAGCCATCTGGTCCAACTGCCTCCTTTTACAGAAGTAAAGTCACTCACCCAAGGTCACACTGCCAGTCAATGTCTGAGGAGGATTTGAACCCAGGTCTAAGATCAGCCCCTTACCACAAAGGCCATTCTCTACAATACTGTAAGGTAAGTGTCCAGTGCCAGCGTGATTATGCCCATTTCATAGATGAGAGCATTGAGTGTCTTTGGGGATCTATCTATCTGTCTATTCATCTATCTATCCATCCATCTATCTGTCTATCTGTCTGTCTGTCTGTCTGTCTGTCTGTCTATTAATTTGTTTGTTTATTGTCCAGAGCATGGGCTCTAAGCACAGGAAACCTGGGTTCATTTCCCACCTATGATATCTACTACTTGTAGGACCTTCAGTGATTCTCTTCTCTGATTCCAGCTTCCTCATCTGTAAAATGGGAGAGCTGGCCTCAGTGGCCTCTGAGGCTCCTTCTGGCTCTAGGGCTACAATGCCATCATCCTCTGATCCCTAGGTCCCTTCCAGCCTCCAAATGTGATGACAGCCCCTCTATGCATTTCACTCGTCTGTGTCAATCTCTTTTCCTAGCTGAGAAGGCTATCGTTGTTGGAAATGTTTGGCAATGTGAATAAAAATGGCAGGAGGCAGAAGAACTCTGGGTTGCATTATTAAAAGTCCATAGGCTTGCTAAATGCATCTCTGACTGACGGAGGGAGGAAGGGAGCCCCACCTCTGGGTAGGGACCATGCTCTGAGGCCAGATGTTTGCCCAGGGAATTCAGATCAAAACACTGACTGATTGGTGCCAAATGGTCCAATACTGGCTGCTCAGCATTTCCAGAAATCCTCCAGAAAAACTGTGGAGGCATGCTACCCCATCCTAGGATTTTTGATGAGCCCTGCCTCAGCTCTGAGGAGGAGGAGGCCCAGGGTCTAACAGAGACATCCATTTTGGGGGAACAAATACACGGCCTCGTAGGCTCCCAAGTCAGAAGGAAACTTACAGGTTACCTAGTCTAGAGATACAAAACTCAAATAGAAAGAAAACAATATAGAAGGATCCCTTTGAGGGGGTGGAGGTGGGGTGGCATATTGACTTGGAAAACCACATAGAAATATCTTCTATGTTCTATTGAATGTTATCTATTTTGTTAAATATTTCCCAATTACATTTCCTCCTGCAGTGTTTGACTCCTCTGATCCCCCCACTTGACAAATAAGGAAACTGAGGCAAGGAGAGGCAGGCCCCACAAGTGCAGGCCCTCTTCTTCCAAACTCAGTAGTCCTCACAAGGCCTGGGTTAGCTTTTCCCAAGCACAATTCACAGAGGTTAGAAGAGGAAATCTGAAAGGAAAGGGAGGAATCCGCAGCTATTTTATCTGCCAGGAGCGCGGAACGTGTTTCTGATTGTCCCCCGGTTGTCAGGAATAGTTAGCACTCCAGCAAAGGCACGGCATGTGACTCTGTGAGGGATAGCTGGCAAGCGTCCCACCAGGCTCTCCTAAGCCGGCTTTAAATGGCTAGGGTCCACCTCAGGAGCCTTGCTCCACATTGGGCCCTAGAGCCTTCCTCTTGGAGTTGTTTTCACTGGGGCTGGCTTCTCACGAACATAATTCATAAATCGTTTAGACCTTGGCAATGCATGAAGCTTTCTTCCATTCCTAGATCTGTCTCTGGACCCAGAACTATGGTGACCCTAGCCTGTGCTTTGCAAAGTCTTTTGTGTCAAAGTCTGGGAAAGACCTACAGTGGTTGATAGATTTGTTTAGACTAGGGGGGATTTGTGACTTTAACACCTGAGCCTCTGGCCATTTGGAAATCGAATTGGAATGGTGAGATGCTTAGACAAGGCACTGACTTAGGACCAGACTTGGTCTGGACTCTGGACTCCCAGGCATGATTGATCCAGGGACCAAACCACCAGATGACTTCTATGTCCTAGGAAAGACATGGAGAAAAAGCAAGGACAATATCTGCACACTGAGGTCCTACAGATTCGACTCTGGGCTTGGATTCCAATTCAACCTCACTTTATCCAAAGCAGCTGGTCCTTTAGCAGCCCTGGGCTCTGACTGGAGGATCAACGAGCTGTGAGCCTGTGAGCCTTCTCCTGAATATGTTCATCAGATTCTCTCTCCACAAAGTAAAAACAAATTCTTCCAAATCAGTCTTCAGGTCAGACTAGAATCTGTGTCCTCAGAACACTAACTGAAATTTCTCCAATGCTGCAAGGATTCCAAAGCACTTTACATACATCGTAGCAATCAAACTTCACAGACAACCTAGTGAGGTGGATACTGAAGGTACTATTATTCCTGTTTCACATCTGAGTCCCAGTGAAGTGACTTGCCCAAGGTAACCCAGCTACTAAGTGCTGAAGGTAGGATTCAAACCCAGGTCATCTTGATTCCATCCACTACCCCATGTTGCCATGCCTAAGAAACTTGCCTTACTCAGCTTGCTTTATGGAGAGCAAAGTATGAAGACAAGGATCCGTGCGACAATGTGCCTCTGTGTTTTCCGAGGGATGTGTAAATGCTCGCATGGGGAAAGTGAGGCTACTTAGGTTTCCTGAAAATTTCCAGGAAGATACTGGAAATGCCCAGTCTTTCCCTCTGATACCCAAACGCACGCCCAACGCCGACCAGGAAAATCGGCTACTGCCAACTTTGATGAGCTCTGAGGCTGACTCTCAGCAGTGACAAGCTCATGGACCTAACTTTGTATTGATGAGAGGATAGAAGAGATAGTTTGAAGGAGGAAGGGGTTAAAGAGAAAAAAAGGTGAAACCATAAAATCACAGGATTTTTCTAAAAGGCTTCATTGGTTTGAGTCACATATAACAGAGCTAGAATAGACCTTAAATGACAGCAAGTCCAACACCCCATTTTACAGATGACAAACTGAGGCCCAGAGTAGTTCAGTGATTTGCCCAAGGTGTTACAGGTATTTGAGCTGGGATTTGAACCCAGAGCTTGCCAACTCCAAATTGAAAGCCCTGTCCACCATTTCATAGTGATACGACAAATCTTTCCCTATTTTCACGAGGATAGCCTACAGAGAATAAAACTTCCCAAAATGTCTCAATGCATCAGTTAGGAAGGCCAAGAATTGATGAGAGAATGAAGGGCGGGGCAGGTGAAATGTGAGAAATGGGAAACCAAAGAAACTCAAAGATGCCTCAAATGACTAAAAGAGAAGAAAACAAACAAGCCAACCGACTCCCCAGAGATGGGCCTCTTTGGGTGGCCAATGGACCTCACCCAACCCAATGCAATTAAGAGAACTTCAGATTAAATTCTGAGTGGCAGAGCAGGCAGAATGTCCCTCAGCTGTCCCGTGGCTCCATGCCTTGGAACAGTTGTTCATCTGGAAATAACTTTCCCATGAAAAAGGACAACTACAAAAGGCCAAGGGACTTGACTGTGGGCTCTCACACCCCCTGTCTCCAGCACCAAGGTTATTTATGACAGCAGGACCAGACAACGGTAGGAGGGAAACAGAGGCAGGAGTGTTAGGAAGGATCGGAACAAGGTTAGGTGCCTCTCCTGAGGACCGGCTTTCTACCGTTTCCATGAATTTCCTTCATGCTTGCTGACACTTGGGGCTTCCTCTGCTTTCCAAGGTGCTGGGTGTTAATATTCCGTGGCAGCTTCCCTGCTGAAAGAGAAAGAAATGCACACAAGGAAAGATTGAGCCCGGGTGAGAGGGTCAATCTGTGGCATCTTTCTTCAGCCACCATCTCATCAGTCCATCAATAAGCATTTGTCGAGCCCTTACCAAGTGCCAGGCACTGTACTAAGCACTGGGGGCATGAAGAAAGGCAGGCACAACCCAGCTGCCCGAACAAACGCTCATTCTAGCGGAGGTGACAGCATGCAAACAATCGTACGTGCAGGTGGTGGAGGGAGATGACAGGAGATCATCTCCAAGACAAGGTGCTCGTGGGGGTGGGGGCCGGGCTGGAGGTCTCAGAGACATTAGCAGCAGCCCTCGATCTGTGTCCCTGTCTGATGACCAGCACGGACTGATGATGGCTCATGGAGCAATGGGTCCTCCTGAGCACAGGTGCAGCACACACCAGACCACTGCAAAGCATTCACAAATCAGCCTCCTTTTCCCACCCTCCCATGGTTTCTTCCTTTGTTTGGAATTGGGGATTCATTGTATTCTGCCTGTCACTTGGTCATTTCTCTCCTACTATCAACAACACCATGCACAGATTCTAGGACAGTGCCTGAAGGGGGAATGAGGTACCAGTGAATCAGAGGCCACTTTGGTGCTGGCCTTTACACCTGGGTACCAGCCTCCTGCCATGAAAAGACAGGGGAATGCCCATTTCCGAGCCACCATGAAAAGACAGGAGAATGCCCATTTCTGAGTCATGAGGGGGTGACTCTCTGGAAGACCAGAAGCAAGGGTTGGAGATACGTTCTACTCACCAGGTTGCCCGACCTTGCTTTGCAGCAGAGAAGAAGCCCAGCCAGTGGGTGGAGGTTTGGGAGTCAGAGGGATATGGATGGGGAGCCGGGCCCAGGCAGCTTCTATCCTTGTGCCTAGGTCTGCATGGTACCTCACACCAACATGAAGTGAGGACTGAGCCTTTCTGAAGAGACTGACATCCAGCTGATGTCAAGTAGCTAAATATAGACCCGCTCTCTTGAGCCCCTCCTCTTAGCCTGTTGAAAGAGGAGACCAGAGGATTCCATCACCCCCATTGTGTTTCTGGACTCATGGTCGATGATGTCCATCCGTCCGACATCCACCCTGGACTTAGAGAGTGCCTACTGTGTGCCAAGCGTGAGGCACTAAGGACAAAATGACAAAAGTCTAAGAGGTGTATCTCCAGGAACTTAAACCAATTGGTAGCTAAGAGATCTACTCAAGGCACCTCGAACTGGGGGATCTGTTCTGGGGTTCTCTCCTGTGAGAGAGGGGTGGAGGCCAGTCCTACAATGGAAAGGAGAGCCATCATTGACTCATGATGCTGCTGACTGAAGGTGACGTGGCCTTTACCCTTGATTCTAGTTAGATGTGTATAAAATGAGGGAGACCTGCAGATCTCAGTTCTACGGAGCTGTCTTCTAAGCCAAGCTTCGCTCTGATTAGATGGCTGAAGTCTTGAAGGGAACACATACAATCGGCCACTGCAAGCAGACTATAAGACCCTGGAAGGCAGGGGGCTACATCTGCTTTAGACTCAGTATGTATCAAAGCAGCTGACCCAGGGATTTGCCAACGAGAGGTACACAGAGTCAAGAATTTTTTAAACTAAATGGACCGAATCTAAGACTAAGACCTTTATCTCATAGTCTTCCAAAAGCATCATATTCCAGTTAATTTCAGAAATACAAAGTGATTTAAAAAGATGGAGTATTCAATTCTCTGACTCTGGAAAAAGCATGAAGAGAAGAAAGTTTCCATTTTCTAGGGCTATCTTTAAATAATCACACCTCCATGTAACTTATCACTTTAAAAAAAATTGTGCCCTCAGTAGTTTTTTCTCCTTAGATGAGACCAACATTTAAATTTATTTTTAATTTTTTTCAGCATTTAAATCTAAGTAAATATGAAACAAGCCATCTGCTGCCATCCAATTTCTTATTTGTTTGTTGCTTTGATGGGAGTTATTTCTAATTTTTTTAAAGTGCATTGTAATTTACTTGTCTATTTTTAGTTTGCTGCATCCTATTCTGTGTTATTTCTCTGGTTTCAGATATATCATTTATCCTGAAAAAGGAAAGGCTAGAATCCAATATCTGATGGCCTGTCCAGTTGGAGACATTGTGTCCAGTCGTTGTTGGAAGGTGCTTTCTCCCTTGAGCAGAGATTAGTTTGTTAGCTTGGAGAGCTGACACATTGACCCAGGAGAGGATAGAATGCTGGGCAGATGAGTTTAGCAGGTTAGGGAAGAGCCCGGCAGTGAGAGAAAGGGTGGCAACCAATACCTGGGAGGAGGAAGGGGAGAGGAACTTCTCTGGTGACATCCACACAAAGGCATTCATGAGCCCACATTACACTGATTTAGGGGCACAGATTGAGAGCAGGAAAGGAGCTTCTAGTCCCATGCTCAGTGTACAGAGAGGACCAGAGAAGTTAAGGGCTTGTCCTAAATCACACAGGACGTCAGTGCCAGGGCCTAGCTTTGAAGCCTTGTTTTCTGACTCCAAATCCACGGTTGGTATCCCTGAGACACACTGCTTTCAGATGATCCAATCAAGAAAACGACCGCTTTTTCCTCTGATAAATGGAATTAAAGTGCCTAACACAACTTCATGGACACTCAGGGATGACCTTTGTGTTGTTGCTGTTTAGTTATTTTCAGTTGGCTTCAACTCCTTGTGACCCCATTTTGGGGTTTTCTTGGCAGAGGTGTTGGAGTGGTTTGACGTTTCCTTCTCCAGCTCACTTTATAGATGAGGAAACTGAGGCAGACAGGGTGAAGCGACTTTTCCAGGGTCACACAGCTAGTAAGTGTCTGAGGCTGTATTTGAATTCAGGTCTTCCTGACTCAAGGTCCAACACTCTTTCCACTACACAACCTAGCTGCCCTAGGGAAGATGATCACATAGGCTGAGGGATGTCTGTCTTCCTTGCCTCTTCTATTTAGTGCAGTCTGCTTCCTCTCAACACTCTCCCTACTCCTATCTTCACCACCTTTCCAGTCCACTCCATCTGACCTATGCCTACACTAATTCTATAAACTCATCTGCACTAAGGGGGTTGGACTTCTTCCAAGTGAAAGGTGTCATCAGGCAGTGACGAAAGAGCTGGCCATCAAACCCTGGGTCGCCACTATTCCTTTGACACATACTGGCTGTGTTATATAAGCATGGAACAGTCACATAATCTCCTAGGCTTCCACTTTTTTCATTTATGAAGTGGAAATTATCATAACAACTCTAGTGCTTACATAATAAGTGTGCTGTGAGAATGGATGAGGTTATATTTGTATTTACAAGTGTACATATATATAATGTATAATAATCCACTGTATCAATATTTTCCCACTATATTAATATATACTACATTTGTAATTAAATTAATGTCAGCATGCATTTATTAAATATCTACTAAGAGCCAGGTACTATGCCAGACAGATATTTAAAAGCACTGTTGGCAAATGTAGAAGTCACTAATTAACAGATATATTGTATTTCATTTTAAATTTGATTTTATGGATATATTTTATTTTATATGATGATTTCTGGACCTAACCTACTCCTTCCACACCCACTGTCCACGAGCCCTCTTTTCTAATGAAGAAAGACAGTTAAGCAAAGCCAACCCACACAAGGACCAGATCTGAGCAGTTATTCAATGTTCCACACATGTGGTCCCCCACTTCTCTTTTGAAAAGAGAGAAATATGTTTCATCTGGTCTCCAGGACCAAGGCTGATCATTATGGTTACTCATGTCCTAGCCTCTCTGCTGTCCCCCAAACTTGCCTCTCCACTACCTTTGAGATATCTCTCACTGGATGTCCAGTAGACATCTTAAACTCAACTTGTCCAAAACAGAAGTCATTATCTTTCCCCCTAAACTCTATCCCCCAACTTCTGTATTACTGTTGGGGACAACACCATCCTCCCAGGCTCTCGGGCTCACAACCTATGAGTCATCTTGAATTCCTCACTATCTCTCACTTCCATATACAAGCTGTTGCTAAGGCCTGTCCATGTCACCTCTTCATGATCTCTCAAATTGCCGCCTTCTCTCCTCTGGCATTGACCATCCTCCTGTGGGCCCTTATCACCTGGACTATTGCAACAGCCTGAGGTGGGTGACTCTGACTGACTCAAGTCTCCTCCCACTCCAATCCATTCTCCATTCAGCCAACCAAAATGATTTTCCTAAAACGGTTTGACCATGTCTCTCTCTTACACACACACACACACACACACACACACACACACACACACATGCACACCCCTCAATAAACTGTACTGGCTCCCTATTGCTTCCAGGAGCAAATACAAAATGCTCTGTTTGGCATTCAGAGCTCTTTGTAACCTAGCTCTCTCCAAGTCTTTATCTACTTTACTCCCCAAAATGTCCTCTTCAGTCCAGTGACACAGCCCTCCTGGCTGTTTCACAAACAAGGGCCTCTATCTCTCAGCTCTGGGCATTTTCTCTAGCTGTCCCACGTGCCTAGCTCTCTCTCCTCAACTCTACCCACTCATTTCCTTGGCTTCCTTTAAGTCTCAACTAAAATCCCATCATTTACCGGAAGCCTTTCCCAACCCCTCTTAATTCTAGGGCCTTCCCTCTCTTAATTCCTTCCTATTTATCCTGTAGATAGCTTGTGTGTACATATTTATTTACTTGTTGTCTCCTCCATTAGATTATAAGTATCTTATGGGCAGGGACTGTCTTTTGCTTCTTTTTATATCCTCAGTGCTTGGCACACAGTAGGTGCTTAGTAAATGATTATTAACTGACTGATTCATATTTTAGAGTAGATTTCAGATACATTCTTTTAATGATCGTCCTGGTTCTTCTCACTTCACTTTGTATCAGTTCACAAGTTTTTCCAGGTTTCTCTAAATTCTTCATACTTGTCCTATGGTATAAGAATATTCCATTAATCCATATATCGTAGTTTGCTTAATCAATCCTCGACTGATGAATACCAATTTATTGTGATTAATGAGATCTTTTCAATGGGGCCTTTGCAAAGCTGTTTTCAAACCTATTAATGATCCTATTGGGAATATTAGCCCATGGCAGTTTGAAATGATCCATGTAGCTCTAGCTGTTTGGGTCTAGGCTTGGGTGCCTATCCACCCAGCTCACCCTGTCTTTCAGAGTTAATTGATACTGAATCAGACAAAGCCCATTGGACCCTTAAAGGATCACCCTAACAGGAAGAGCCTACTAATGAGCCATGAAAAGGGAGCATTTTGAAGCTTATGGTGAGTTGGAAAGGTGAAGCCCGCTCGAAAAAACCAACCAAAAAACTTTGCAGTGTTTCCAGGTCTGTGTTTGCATGGCTGTGTTTACTGTCTATCTTAGGGACTTGTGGGCAGCAGGCAGATTAAGGACAGATCCGGAGAGACTCTGGAGGTGGGAGCAGGCTGTGGGGGGGACAGACACCATGCTGGTCTTTGTTCAGACTTGTGGGAGAGGGCAGGGCCCAGCTCCAGCAGGACAGCTGCTGACCACTGTCCAGAGACACATACAAGAGGCCAGCCATTGCCCTACCTCTCTTCAGGGTTTCAAATATGGAACTCAATCTGGCAGGAAGGAATCTTGACTGAGGAGAAAAGTCTCTTGGTAAGACCAGAAAAACTAAGACAATGAAAAATTCACAGATGGGGAAGCTGACTTTGGAAGAATAGGAATTGACTTTCGATTGTACTTCGTAGTGTGCAAAACACGTACCTATATAATTTAATAGTAGCCTTGGAACAAGCCTGTGAAGCAGTTAAGAGAGATGTTATTGTCTCTATTTCACAAAAGAGGAGACTGAGTTTGAGAGCAGCAAGATGGCTTGTCCATGGTCACATAGATGCTGAGTCAGAAGCAAGATTTGAACCCAGGTTCTTCCTGACTGCAAGTTTTGCACTCTGGTCCCCGGTCTTAATTCTTCCTTCTTCAGGTCAAACAAAGTCCAATCACTTTTTCTACACAGCAACCCTTCAAAAGCTTGGAAGCACACATCACATTCCCCTCAGGGTTCTCTTCTGCACATGAAATGTGCCCGGGTGCTTAAGCTCTTCCTTGTTTGAGGGGAAGGAAACAAGCATATATTGAACTTACTATGTGCCAGGCATTGTGCTAACCCCTTTAATAGCTCATTTAATCTTTATAATAACCCTCGGAGGAAGATGCCCTTTTACAGTTTAGGAAACTGAGGCAGACAGATGTTAAGTGACTTGGCCAGGATCACACAACCAGTAAATGTGTTGAACTCAAAACTTCCTGACTCCAAGGCCATTATGCTATCCTCTCCACCACCTAGCTGACATGGTTTGTCTTGGAATCCTTATTTCCCTTGCTAATAACAGCAATTATTAACATATCATTTTATAATTTACAAAAGACTTTACACATTTTAACTCATTTGAGCCTCATGGTAACCTTATGAGGTAGATGCTGTTGTTACTTCAGTTTTACAGATAGGGAAACTGAGGTAGAGAAGAGGTTAAGTGACTTGCTTATGTTTGCACAGCTAAGCTATCCTGAGATAGGATTTGAACCCAGATCTTCCCAGCTCCCTCTACCCACTGTGCCTCCTGGCTTTCCTCCTCATAAGTTTATTAGTTGCTTCTCCCACAGCTTTTAGTCCCTCGGTGGAATAGGAAGGGCCTAGGAGTGGAAAGATGAGCTTAAATCAGGCTTTCTTTCCTCCAGGGCTATTTATTTTGGGGTGGTGGGCAGGAACCAAGTATGTCCAGGTGCTCCCTGGCTGTCTCTCTTTTCACATATTTCTCCTCGGTGGCCGGCTTTGTGGGAGGTGCAACCACTCCTTTTGGCATTGGCCCTTCTTCCCCATAAACTTTTCCCATGTCATGTTTTTCTGGACTGGAGTGTTTTCTCAAGGGCTTCCCCTGGGTGCTCAGCTTCAGCTGTGCAAATACCCGAGTGACTGCGGTACTAAGCATCAACAAGGAGGGAAATGGGTGGCTTGGGTTCCAGAGGGCTCCTCCCTTTCCTTGTGCAAACATCACGCCACAGATGTGTGCCTGCTGCCACAAACTGGCCGCATCCTCCAGGGCACTTGGAGACCTCGAGCTCCAGGCCCTAGACTTGCCCATCTCTCTACAGTTTATGAGGAGGGCCTCTCATTGGCTCGTCTTCATCAGCCGTGTTGTTTTGTCCACTTTTCTGGATTGCTGCTATTTTAACTGCTCTTGCGCAGATGGGCCAGAGTTTGCTAGACCTTGACCACATACTCTTGGTCCACGTCAAGAAAGGAAGTGAGAGTGATGGAGAACAGAGCTTGGATAGAAACTGCAGTGTTCCAGAGCATGTGGCCAAAGCAAACTAGTAAATCCCTGCCCCGCTTTGCTTATAGCAAGCGGGCTTTCATCCAGGAACTTGGCCACATCTCCTCTGTGAGTTGCAGCCAATCTGTATTTTTCCCCTCATCTCCTGAAGCCATCCCTTTCCCAGGTATCTCACCTAGAGGAAATTCTGCCCTCTTGCCTACCGCGCAGGTTAGTGAAGCGATAAGAGACAATCCTAAGATTTGTGAAGGGCAAAGCATCAGGTGGTTTGGTGAGAAAATCTAGTGGTGATTTGCTGTGCTTCAGCAGGAAAGACTTCAAGGCATGAGAGATCACTCTCCAAGTATTTGAATGGCTTCCACGGGGAAGAAGAATTACATTTCTCCTTTTATTTTGGCCCTGGTGGGAAGAACCCGGAGTATTGGGTGTCTGAGAGTCAATGGAATGGAAAATCTCTTGACAATTTAGCAACAAGCATTTATTAAGCAACAACTATGAACAAGTCAGTGGTGCAGGTCCTAGGACATCAAAGACAAAAACTACGTAGTCCCTAGTTAAATGTTCTTGCACCAGCAATGGCACATCCATGCTGGTCACGGGTCAGGCAGGCACCAGCTTCATTCTAGCACCTTCCCTCTGTTAATTATTTCCTACTTATCCTACATATAACTTGTTTGTACATATTTGTTTTCTTGTCTCTCTCATTAAATTGTAACCTCTTTGAGGGCAGGGACTATCTTTGCTCTTTTTTGTAGCCCCAACACCTTAGCACAGGGCCTGGCACTTAGTAGAGGCTTAATAAGTGTTTATTAAGGAACTGATGAGCTGCTCCTGTGGCTCATAGTAGGGGAGAGATACCCTGAGAAACCTCAGTCACGGCTGAAGGGATGCTGAGGGCCCTGCCTTGGACAACAAGAAGAATTGTTGTAGACAGAGACCAGTTCTAAAGGTTTGCACAGTACCTGGAGGAATGGATCTGCAGATCTGTAGTGTGTTAGACCCTCAGGATCTTGGGAGATTGAATCCATGAGGTAGATAATTAAAAAACCTTTCTAACTATAAACAAACATTCATCATGGATGTACATTGACAGGTGCTGTTTTCCAGGTCCCTGCCAACAAGGATGCACTCAGGTTCATAAAGTCAATAGCCCAAATGAAAACAAATTGTCTGTTAGGTCCAAAGCACCATACTCCCTTCTCGATACTGGTTAAATGAAACAGGCCATGACTAAGGCTTTGTTTGTGCTTTAATTAAAATATATATCTTCATATACCTATGTGATAATTTTTTTCTTTCATTTTTATTCCATGTATTATTTCTATAATAGCTAACAAATGTTCATTTTGCCTTTTTATTAAAATAAACATTTGTTGGCATCTGCTGTTTTTACACCTCTTACTTTTCTGGATGTACCTCTGTCTCCCTACCCCCACCAACCCAGGCATCCCTTACAACAAAAAATAAAAAAGAGGAAAGCAGTGACAGTTTAGCAAAACTCCGCACAGAGTACCATCCGTTGCTTGTATTCCAATTTTCTAGAACTCAAACCAAAATATTCAAATAACCAGAATTTTTCTATTGGGCTACATGACGATGCTTTCTTCTCTTCTGTCTTAAACTCTGCTTGGGTCTCTCTACCTTTAAAAGAATGAACAAACAAAAACTTAATTTGATCTTCCCTTCAAGTGATGATCCCTTTCCTTTCTTTCTTGCCTTTACTACTTTGACAACCTCCTAACTGGTCTCTCTCTCCAAGCCTAATCTACGCAGTTACCCAAGTGATTTTCCTAAAGCATAGGTCTCTCTTGCTCGACAAACTCTGGTGACCTCTAGGACCAAACACATGCTCCTTTGTTTAACATTTAAAGCTCTTCTTAAGGTGCTCTAACCAACCTTCCCCAGTTTAGTTCAGTCCTTGGCCCCCTGTGATTATATTCTCCACTGCTGTGGCTTCAGCCAACATAGAGCACTGCTTGATTCCCACCTCTACTTGTTTGCATTCTGGCATCACAGGTCCAAAACCCTATCCCAGATTTCCATTTGAGTAACCTTATACCATCTCATGGATCAGGATGATATATGGGACGTGTCAAAATGGTATCTCAGAATGAACTCTATTCATCGTGTGTGTGTGTGTGTGTGTGTGTGTGTGTGTGTGTGTGTGTGTGTGTACTAGTATAGCCGAAGGGAGGTAAGCAGATTATCCAGTTCAGGGTTCATTCCTTGGAACATGTCTGCTGTCAACTCAAATGGGGAGTTTAATGAGGCTGTCTCTAGAAGTATGCGATGATGTGGGATGGATGGGCCCTGCCCCTAGTTTAAAGCATACACATGTATTCATTCTGTGACTTTCTTGTCTTCTTGTTTCATGGTGAATAACATTGGTTACTGAACTGGAAAGGCAAGTGAATGCAATAGGTTTTGATGGAGGAACTCCATCTTTTATACCTGACTCTAAGCTAAGCTAGAGCTACTATAAGGTTCTGTGTGGGTGGAGCTGGTTTCACAGGCTTCATCTCCCTACCCAGCCACAGTGACTTTGAATGCATGGTGCTGCTGTTTCTCCTGTTACGGTTGTGTGTCTTTTTTCTTGTTGTTCAATCGTTCAGTCACACCCAACTCTTTGTGACTGAATTTGAGGTTTTCTTGGGGTGGTTTACCATTTTCTTCTCCAGTTCATTTTCCAGATGAGGAAACTGAGGCAAACAGGTTTAAGTAACTTGGTCAAGATCACACAGCCAGTAAGTGTCTGAGGCCAGTTTTGAACTCAGCACCTCTTGACGCCTGGCGTGGCACTCTATCTATGCCCTCCCCTGCCCCCCCATTTTTTTCCTACTAGGTGTATAAGCATCAGAGATGGAACAAACCAGGCTGTAACCTTTAGAAGAACCATCCAAGGTCCAGCTGCTGAACCCAGGAAGGAGCTGACACTGAGGAGCAACCTGCTTGAACCCAGTCAAGATGCTATGTCCTCAAAGCAAGACAAGGATTCATCCACCGGCTATGCTGCACCCAGAAGTGAACTCAGGGAAAGAATGCTTAGAGCTGCCATTTTGTCAAGGGCACAATCTCCAGGGATCCGGCTGGTAGAAGAGAAGACATGTGCCTGGGGATGTGTTTGTCCTTCTGTCCTTGTGATATCTTCTCAGTAAATATCTCTTTGTAAAAGTAGATTAATAATTGTTCACACTGGATTGATGGCAATTGCTTACACAGCCAGCAGCTGGCACGGGAGAGGTAGTAACTGGCATTGGCAAATGATATCAGAGCAGGAATCATTGATGATGTTACTGGGGTGGGGGTGGGGGGAAGAAGAGCCAGAATGGAAGCGTGAGCCAATAGAGTTCAAAGACCGTCACAGATAACTCTTGAATCCTCAGGGGATATGGAACAAGCAGCCTTGTTCTGGAGACTCAGCAGTCGGGAATGGCTGAAGCCATGTCTTGGCTTTGCATTTGGCTCCCTCTTTATTTGCATGGCTCAGGCTTCCTGGAGGGATGGAGTCAGGTGGGAGAGTATTCTCTCCTCCCCTCTGGTCAGAGCTTAAACTTCCTTCTTTTTAGTCCAAGTAATTCATTCGTAGAAAAACATTAAATCAATTATTCTTTTTCTGTTGTGCAGATAATTCATTCAGTGACCATCTGCTTTTTTTTTTATGGGCCGAAGACCTGATTAACACGGATGGCCATTCATGTTCATATGGTAACCCATGCCCACCTTCTCATACTATGCGTTTCTCATCCACGTTCCTCTCCAACCTAAGTCTTCCATAAAGGATCCAAGAGGTATAGTTGTTAGGGCACTTGGCACGGGGTTACAAAGTCCTGAGTTCAAATCCAACCTCACACATTTACTAGCTGTGTGACCCTGGGCAAGTCACTTGACTTCTGTTTGCCTCAATTTCCTCATCTGTAAAATGAGGAAGTTGGATTAATGGCCTACACAGTCACTGCCAGATCTAGTTCTACAATATGACAGCAGCAGCAGTAATAGCTAGCATTTATATAGTACGTTAAGGTTTGCAAAGTGCTTTACAAATGGTGTCTCATTTGATCCTTAAAACCGTGGGAGGTTGGGGCTATTTTTATCTCTCTTTTATGAGGAAACTGAAAGACAGAAGGTATATGACTTGCCCAGGTTCACACAGCTAGTAAATATCTGAGGCAGGACTAGAACTCGGGTCTTTCTGACTCAGGTCCAGTGTTGCATCAAAATCATAGTGTCTGGCACATAGTAGGTACTGTCCAAATGCTCATTCCATGCTCATTCCCTTCTTTCCCCTTTCTTTTCCCTTCTCTGTCTGCTGTGCTACTCAGAAGCCTCCACCCAATGCACTGAGTGGCCCTGTCCGGCCCTTTTAATATTTCATGTGTTACCAGTACACTGGTCAATCTGTCCATACTGCCTTCCTCTTTACACCTGACAGGCTCACATTTCCATACAATCAGATGTCTCTCCAATGGTACCTTTGGGGATTTTTCTCCATTGTGAGTTGTTTCTAATATTGATTGGTCTATTTATGCCTTGTGGCTCTCTCTGTTACCATTCAGGTCATGTACAATTGGGATTTTCCTAAGATCGTGGAGGACTATGATTCTGAACCACACAAAATCACAAAGTAGCTTGGGACCCCAAAAAGTGCAGCTTAATTTCCCAAATATTTCTAAATCCAAGGCTCAATTCATTTGTCATCTGTATCACCAATCCCAAATATATGCATGGATGGATTTCCTCACTGGGCATAAATGACAGCAAATAAAGAAAAATGTAATAGAAAGGAATAATTAATAGCTCAAATAGCATATATTGAGTGCTAAGTAAGATTTAGGCACTGTTCCAAGAGCTGGGGGTATCAAGAAAGGTGGAAGAAATCCCCGACCTCAAGGAACGAACATACACTCTAATAGGGAAGTCAACATGCAAACAAATGGGCACATACAAAGCTCATGTTATTTCAGTCTACACATTTTCCCCATTTGGAATATTCCTATAAGGTGATAAATAAAATGTTCAAGAGATTTCAAAAGATTTATTGAATATCAGCAACATTATAAAATGATATCCTAAACATTTGAAATCCACAGAAGAAAGGCTAGAGAATGGGTGTTGTTCAGTTGTGTTAAACTCGTTGTGACTCCATTTGGGGTTTTCTTGGCAAAGATACAGGAGCGCTTTGCCATTTCCTTTTACAGCTCATTCTACGGACGAACTGAGGCAGATAGGGTTAAGTGACCTGCCCAGGGTCATACAGCTAGTAAGTGTCTGAGGCAGGATTTGAACTCAGGAAGAGGAGTCTTCCTGACTCCAGGCCTAACACTTTATGCATGTTTCTTTTGCTGATGTCTTTGAAGTAAATATCTCTTTTGTTAAGCCTAACTTGATGTTAAGTGCTTACATGGTATTCAGGTGTGAGTCACTGCTCTGTAACTGATGGGGTACAAATCCCAAATATGTGCATTGATGGATTAACCCAATGGGCATCAACAAATTATAGGAAAGTACGATAAAAAGGAATAATTAATAAATCAAATAACATTATTAAGTGCTAACTATATTCTAGAAAAAACTACCCATAAGGTCTTCAGGTTACCCTGGAACTCTGAGGAAGAACTCTGAGGAAGACCCCAACCGTCTCTGAGCCAGAGAGCCAGAGCACCCTAGCCATACTATGAAAAGTACGAACTCTAGGGCTGTAAAGACATACAGCATTATAACCAACTCTATGCCAATGAGCCACAGAATCTCACAACTAGAAAGGACCTCGGAGTCTATTTGGTCCAACACATTTTAGAACAGGTGGGCAGCAAGTATTCACTTAAAGTCCTTCCAAGAAGGGAGGCTGTTAGCTCCAGAAGCAGCACATCCCACTCTGGGGCAGCTTGAATTATCAGGAAACTTTTCTTTGCATCTTTGTGAGTTTTTTTCCTTTCTTTTTTTTTTTAAACCTTCCACTCGTCATCGCCGACTGGGGTGAGTCTTCTATTTAATAATTGTTCAAATACTTAAAGACAGGTGTTGTTCCCTTCTGTCTGCAGGTCTCCTTTTGTCTAAGCTTAACAGTCTCAGTTCACTGAACTGATATTCATATGGCATACACCTGACGTCTTTCAGCATCTGAGTTTCCTCCGTGTGTTCACCAACCTGTCAATTTCGTTCCTAAAATGTATCACGTACAACTGACCTCAATAATTCAAGCCTGCCCAAGGCTATTAACACAAGCAAACTTCCAGATGTGATTCAGAGTCCAGCTGGAGGACAGCTTTTGTATTCCTTTCTATCCAGGACACACTTCTACCTGTTAAACATCATGTACGGGCAATCAGGCAGGAGCTGAGATGCAATGGTCCATCCCTTTTTGCAGATGTGGACCTCTCCAAATTGACTGTCTCATTATAAAATTATCCATCAGAGCCAACTCCATCTGGAATCCTTTGCTGTGCTCTCTAGCAATTAGCCCAGAAACATACTTGACATTTTTTAAATAAACTTCTTGAAATTCTCTTTTTCCTGAGTTTCTTGAGTTTTTGGAACAAAGAATTTCCCTTTTAACAATACACATACATTACTAAGAACCACAAGAGAGAGGGAAAAGAATGTCAAGTCTGTCTGAGAAAGTGGACTGAAAATCTTCCTGAGACTAGTCTAGTCTTTCCCCAAGCATGTTATATGAGACAAAGATCAGGGCCACCCTATTCCCATACCCATTAATGTGATGACAGTGAGCCTAGTCTTGAGGATCTGTGACACAGGGGAAGGGGGATGGGCCAAGGGGTGAGGAGACTTCCCAAAGATAAGTGATAGAGAATTCTAAGGAAAAACCAATAGTCAAAGACAAAGAAAGAAAGCCTGAGAAAAAACCTTTTTCAAGATTCTAAAGACCAACAATGAACATAAAAAAGAAAGAATGAATAAAACCTCAAAGAAATCAAACTGCTTTGGACAAATATGGTAATATGAGGTAAATAAGTCAATATTACTCGGTGAAAGAGAGAATCTTGTGGATTCCACAGAGATCATGGAAGAACCTTCAGAATGACTCAAGATAGAAGTAAAACTTTAAAAAGAAGAAATCGGGTCAGACACAGGAGCTCTTTAAGAAGCATTTTAGAAAAACACAAATAGCAAAGAAGGAAAAATGGAAAAGTTGTTGGAGAATTTTTCCAAAGTATAAGTTGGAAGAGAGAATAACAGATGAGGAACACAAAAACATTGAAGTGGAGGGAAATTTTACAAAAGAAGAAACAACAGGAACCATTGTTTTTACATACATACATGTACACATACATATATGTGTGTATATGTACACATACATATATATGCACATGCATATATATGTATGTATATATGCACATACACATATACATATACGTGTATATATGCACATACATATATGCATATATATGTACGTAAGTGAAGTTTAAGGTACCCAAAGAAACTAACTACTTTGAAGATAAAATTCACAGAGATAATTTAAAGATCATAAATCTCTCAGAAGAACATGGGGGGAAAAAAAACCTTATACCATAATGCAAGAAATAATACAAAAACAAAACAAAGACAAAACAACTATCCAGAACTTCTGAATAGCAACAACAAAAAAGTGCTTTAGAACATCCACAAATCATTGCCAGAAAAATCTTGCACTCCAGGTCACATCGTGGTTTTATTTCTCAATTTCAATAGCATACAACAAAATTTGCAAGAGTAAAGGGTCTTAAAGGAAAGGTAATTCAAATAACACAAATAATATCGCATTTACAAGAGATCACTGGAGATAAAGAGATAACTTTTTTTTTTGTAAAAGCCAAGGAATTTGCATCTGGAGCTATTATATCCTGCAAAGCTGAGCCTAATTATCAATGCAAAGAACATGAATTGTCAACATGGGAGAGAAATGTGAGCCATTCCAGAGGGGGAAAAACCAGAGAGAAGCATATTTCAACATGCAAAAGCCTTAAATAACAGGAACTCAGGAAAAGTAACTAAGCACAGTGAAAAGACCACATAATGAAATGAGTTTGTGGATGTTTCCAGATTATTGTTAAAAGAAGAGAGGTATTGATATCTAGTGTAAGAGAAAAGAACAAAGAAGGATCATCGAGGAGGGGGGATGAGCCTAATAGGCTAAAGATATAAAGGGGGATGTAAAGAACCATGAGAATGGAAAGGGAAAGAACTGAAATAATACTGATATACATCAATTAGTAAATTTTGTGGGAAGGAATAATACAGGGTGGTCTTAAAGTCTGGACACATAGGCAAAAATGCATATTTTCAAGAAATGAAATGAATGAAATTTTCAACATTTTATTTAATCGGAATACTAACAAATAACATCTTCAATATGATTTCCATCATTTGCGATGCAAAGGTTGTTGCGCTTTGCAAGATTCATGTGAACTCGATGCAATAACTCCACATTGCCATCAATTTTAGCACATTCACTCTCTATGTATTCAATCAAGTGTGTTGCATCTGTGATTTTCATTGAGTACACCTTCTCCTTTAGCATACCCCAGAAAAAGAAGTCAAGGGGGCTAAGGTCTGTTAAAATTCCAAATATTTCAAAATTTGCATTTTTGCCTATGTGTCCAGACTTTAGGGACACACTGTAGAGTGGGAAATTGCTTGAATGGTGCTGGAGAATGTCGTGGACTGAATGGAGCAGGTGATGGTTCTCTATTAAGTCTATAAGAGAATGACACAGAGAGAGTAATTCCTTTAGTTTCCCAACAAGTTTAAGAAAAGAGTGGGTGGATGGTGAATGTGGCAGGACGCAGTTAACACCATAGAAAGGAAATCAAAAGTATTTTAATAGGCAGGAAAAGATGTGTCATTGATGTAGACATTGTCCTTGAATCATCTCTGTATGTTCAGTCAGAGCATCAACTAATCCAAGGTGAGAACATAACTTGTTGGTTTTTTTTAAATGAGTGAGAAGAAATATATAGTATACAATTAAAATGATTTAAATCTGAATTCATCTAAAAATTTAACCAGGGAAAGTTCTTTGCAACAAGGAGGTCCAAAGAACTCAGAACATACCTTAGTCAGTAAATGTCTGGCTCACTGACAGTTGGAGAGAGAAAGGTGGCTATTAAAGATGGTAAAGAATGTAAATTCATCTGTAAAATCTTCGGAAGAAAAAGGATGAATGATTATGACCTTGGCCAAATGACTAAGCAAAGTCATGCCAAAAGCAATCAAAGAAAATGGCAGGATGATAAATGAATAAAAAGAGACAGGAACTGGTGAGTGGAACCACCACACTTGGACTTTAATATTCCTCAATCCTCGAGGTGCTTACTGAGGAGGTAGAAATGCACTCAAGAGAACAAAAAGGGAAAAAGGGACCGGGTCTGAAGATCTATGATGGAGGAGATACAATGGCAAGGCACTGAGGAGCTGAATTACAGGGCGTGTGAAGGGCATCATAGCTGAAGATGTGGGGGAAATGAGAAGTATATTAATATTAAAAAAAGGTAGCCAAGAGAATGTTACTTAGAGCAGCTTTTACACTTACTCTGCCATCTCTAGAAAATTTCTCTGAGAGCATTGACACATGAATGGAGGGCATCTTCATTGAGGGGATTTTTAGTAAGCAACAAGGAGGCTTTCACAAGCAACATTCAACAATGGACCGAATCTCTACTATCTTACAATTAACTGAAAGATAATGAGAATATAAAAGCCCATTGTGCTTATTGTTCAAAGATTACAAAAAGGCATTTGACTTGATAGAATAAGACATCACCTTCTAAGCTCTTTTACTGCCAGATTTCTCCTACTCATACATTCAATGACACTTGGATAATATCCATTAAGAAAGGAACAAAACAGGGCAGTGTCCTATCACTCCTATGAGAGAAGATAAACAGGATCCAAGTCCAGTGAAGGGGGATTCCTAGTCAATGGTGAGGCTCTTCTAATGCTCTTGGTTTTGGAGGTCACTGTTTGTCGTGTGCTATGCCCCAGGCCACTGCAGTCCCTCTTTGGATAGATCAGCCTTTGGAGGCAAGGGGCTTAGCTGAAGAGTGTAAGTTAAAGGCTACCCTACCCGTTGAGAACAATCAGAAAAGCACCTTCCTTTCTGAACACCTTAAAATCATACTCCTAGACTCAACATATTTGATGAGTTGCAAATAGATATAATTTTTGTCCAAAATCCTTCTTGGGAGGGTGGAGGAAAAATTGGTCAGCCTAGGTAGTCTTGAACCCATGTGCCCTTCCCCCTACCTAGCTACTGGTGGTGCTGGCCCAATCTTGCTCCTCTTCTCCACAGGGGTGAGCTAGACTTCAGATCACATCTATCTATGCCACCCATAAATTTTATCTTTACATTAGAGCTGCCCCATACACAAATCTATGCAACATGGCTGCTCTGGCCCCACTCATTCAGGGCCAGGCCTGTTAAAATGACATCTCTCCCCATCCCTCTCCACCTCAGGGTTCTTAGGGATTTGCAGGCATCTCTTTTCCCCGCATTGGCTCAGCCACGTTCTCCCCATTTATGAGGAGGCCAGTAACTAGTACTCTTACTTCCATTTATTCACTCAACATTGGATTAACTTTTACAAACAACAACGTGAGTCCGATGATCTGAGTTCAAGGTTCTGCCACTTGTCTACGACCTCCTTCATTAGCAAAATAGCAACTAATTATCTTGGTTCGACTTTGAGAGGCAGCTGCTTGCTGCAGTGGATAGAACGGGCCTGAGATCAGGAAGACTTGAGCTCAGCTCTGGTCTCAGATGCTCAGCATCACTTAGATAGCTAGACTAGATAGATACTTAGTGTATGACTCCAGGCAAGTCACTTAGCCTCAGTTTTGTCAAATGTAAAAAGGTAATACTGGTAGCACCTACCTCCTAGAATTGTTGTGATGATCAAATGAGTGAACCATGGTGCTTTAGAAATCCCAAGGTGCTATGTAAACAGTAGCTATTATAACGGTTACTTCAGTCATGGAGGTGCTGTAAAATACAATGCTTTATAAACTTGAGTGAATTCTCCTCCACCCTGACAGTTTGATTAGCATGTGATGCCTCTGCCTTTGACAGCAGCTCTCTGGTTGGCCCATAGAACTGGCCCAGGCTGAGGAGAACATTTAGGGTCATGTGGCTAGCAGTGGGGCCTTGTGCCTAGGCCCTGGGATCCTGGCAGGCAGGCTCCTGTCACTTGGCAGGAGAGAGCAGTGAAACGGAGGCAGCAGCCACTATGAGAGAGATAGTCTCTGATAAGGATGAGGTGTCACTGCTGAAGTGTCTGACAGGGCCCTGGTCCTGGTGTCCTGGGATCAATTGTCCAGGGGTGCTACTGGAGGACATGGAGAATGAGGTTAGCAGAAGCCTTCCTCCTACAGATGCGACTCATTCATGATATGCCCTGGGTTTGATCTGACTTGCCCTTCCTGCGCTGCTGCAGAGGCATGAGAATTAACTGGGGAATATTTAGCACCTGATGGAATTCTTAGCTTTTACCTTGCTCTGGTTTCATTTTTTCTTTTTTTGGCTTCAAAATATTGTGTCCAGATCTGGTAGAGATTCACCAACTAGGGGTTTGGAGCAGTGGTTTTTGATTGATAAGACCCAAGCAGGTACCATGAACTCCCTCAGAAGGGAGCTATAAATAAATCCCCTTGGAACAAAGTTTCATTTAGTTATTTGATAGATAGTCATTGAGTGTCTACATCCTGATAGGCATTTGACAAACCAGCCATGTGAGTTATTCAGTGATCATCGTATGTGGATATTCAGAACGGACAATTGATAAACTTGAATATAAAACATTTTTTATTCTCCTGTTTTCTACAGTGAGATTTTTTTGTGGATAGAAAGCTGGCTTTGGATGCAGGAAGATCCAAGTTTAAATCCTGCCTGTAAAGGATACTCGCTGTGTGACCCTTGGTAAGTCACTCAGCCTCTGTCAGTGGTGTACTGGAACCAGCTCCGACTGGTTCATGAGAGCGGACTGTTATATTTTCAACGTGAACATTGACACCTTGGAATTCAGCAAATGCTACAAATCAGGGCTTGGTTTATTTTTTCTGTTGAACGTCCAAACTTAAGAAAGTGAGGGAGAAAATGTTAGTGCAGATCAAACTTCAAAGTGTGTTTGTGGGTACCTTTTGTTTTCTGAGAGAAGCCATTATTATTTTTTAATTAGATTTTTTATTTTTAGTTTAAAACACTTAGTTTTACATGTTCTTGAGTTTCAAATTTTCTTCCCTTCCCTCCCCTCCAAGACGGCATGCAGTCTGATATAGATTCTCCACAAACCTTTGCATTAAACTTATTTACACAATAGTCAAGGTTCAAAGAAGATTTATGACCAATGGAATGAGTCATGAGAGAGAAGAAACCAAACCAAAAAAGAAGGAAAAGAAGAGAACAAATAGTTATTAAGCATTTACCAGTCCACCACTGCACCAGATGATTGCCATCTGGGCAATACTGCGAGATTCCAAGGCGCAGAGAAGGTGCCAATCTGTATTGGGGAAATCCAAGTGGATTCAGTCAAAGGGCTGCACTTGAGGACCTCGAGGGCCGCATGTGGCCTTGAGGCTGCAGATTCCCCATCCAGAGATGACCTCTGCAATATCTTTCTTCTCTAGAGGTCACAGGATCCCAGATTCTGAGCTGGAAGGAACCTCAGAAATCATTTAGTTCAACCCCCTAATTTTACTGATGAGAAAGCTAAAGAAGCCTGGAGGCGTGATGGCATCATGGATTCAGACCAAGAAGGGATGGATCTCCAAGGTTGCTGAGACTGTCTACTGCAACCCTTTCATTTTATTCCAGAAAAAGTCCTAGAAACCAGGAATTCCTCCACCCAACTCATGAAGTCAGAAGGCTGCACCTCCCTCTGAGATATAAATGGACATCAGAAAATAGATCCGATGGAGAGTGGATAGAGGGCTGGGCTGGTAGCTGGGAGGCCCAGCTCCCACCCTGGCCTTCTCTCCCTCACTAATTGTGGACTGAGAGGCCAGGCTGCCTCCTGACTATTCACAAGTATAAGCTGTTCTTGGTAACCATTTTGCAGCCTTGGAGGGCTGGTGGAGTCAGGAAAGCCTGAGTTCAAATACAGCCTCAGGCACTTGCTAGTTATGGAACTCAACCTTTGTCTGCCTCAATTTTCTCAATTGTAAAGTGGGGATAATAATAGCCCCTACCTTACTGGGCTGTTGTGAAGATCAAATGGGATGATGGGTACATAATGCCTTGCACACAGTAGATGCTTAATAAATGCTTGTTCTCTCTCCCCTTCCCCTCGTGAACCATTACCTTGAGTACTGCATGAATTACAGATCATCCGCAGCTTAGAAGCCATTCAATCCAGGCCTCTCATTTCACAGATGAAGAAACTGAGGGCATGGAGAGAGTAAGAGGTTTAGGATTATAGATACAGAAGGGGAAGGAGCCTTAGAGGTCACTGAGTCCAACCCCTTCATTTTTAAAAGTAAGGAAACTGAGTCTCAGAGAGGTCATAGCATCGTGAATTAGGAGCTGGAAGGGCACTTAGAGGTCATGAGTCTAATCTCCTCATTTTACAGATTAGGAAACTAAGCCCAGAGCAGTTAAGTGATTTTACCAGGAGCTGCATAGCTCATGAGGATGGGAAGTCCAAGTGTTACTGACTCCAAGTCCAGGTCTCTGTCGATGACATTCTGGGTTTCTCTGCTCCTTTGGGCTGGCTTGATGTTGCTAGCTATGGACCCTCTTCCTCATTCCTTCCCCCTTTGCATTCTCTCCCCTATGCTTGCCCCAGTCTGTTCAGAGTAGATCTGCATATTGCCCAGGAAGAATCAGAAACTAGAAATTGGTTCTTAGGGAAAGAAAGATTATTCTCAGGTCTCTGTAACTCCCTTTCCGATTGCGGCTCCTAGTGGAAGTTGGGCCCCTAGGGTGCCTCTCTGGCTGAATGACTTCCTAGGTGTGCCAAACTCCACCCCTGCCTGTGTCCATGGGAGGTGGGGTGAGGCAGTTTATTTACAGGGTGATCTATCTCGCACACTGCTGAACAGAGCCGCCTCTGAAAGCTTCTGGGATCAAGAGAGTGGGGCCACTCAGACCAACCAGGCTAGGTATGTCCTGCCAGGTAGAAGTCATTGACTTCATCCTCGGGACACTGACACATGTTTCTTTGTCATTCTGGCTTGACATTTCTGGCAGGATCAGTTAAGCTTTCAAATGGAATCTTCAGAATGTATGGTGGTCATACTTAACTGAAGCATAATGTTCATGCCTGATAGACTGCTCAAGGACATAAGCTTTGGTATTTGGTGTATGGCAGAACTAGACTTGGATCCCAAATCACTCCTTTGCTGCTATCATTAAGGTTCTCTGCCCCACTCCCTTTTCTTTACATGAGGAATTGAGACCAAAGAAGTAGAAAAAGAAAGTTGTTTTATCTAGATTTCAGGAGACCTGTATAGGAGATAACTCCAGAAATCCGTCTCATTTATTAGGTTGAACTATATTTCATTCATTTAACAAACATTTTTAAGCACCTGCTGTATGCCAGGTACTGTGCTGGACACACACACACACACACACACACACACGAAATAGTCCTTGACCTTGAGAAACCTACATTCAATTGGATGTAGGAGATAAGTAAGAAAAAGAAAACAGATAATTAAAAACAAAATATAGACAAAGTAAACATGAAATAATTGCAGGAGGAAGGCACTAGCAACTTGAATGATCAAGACAGGACTGTGTAGGAGTTTATACTGGAGCTGTGAGGGTTGATGGAAGCTAGGGATTCCCATGAGACAGAGGTAAGTCGGGAGACCATTTCACTCTCCTGGGACAGCAGAAGCAAAGGCGTGGAGTCAGGAGATGTATACAGGGAACAGCAGCAATCAGGCCAGACTGGCTGAAAGATAGAGTATGTAAAGTAGAATAGTGTGAATTAAGTGTAGACTGGAAAGACAGCCAGATTGTAAAGGACTTTAAATGTCAAACAAAGGAGATGGAATTTCCTTCTAGAAGCAATTGAGAGCCATTGGAGCTTCTTGAGCTGAGGCGGGACATAGTCAGATCTGTGCTTTAGGACTGTCTATGTGTCAGTGTTGTGTAGGTTGGGCCATAGAAGGAAGAGGCTAGAAAAAAAAAAAAAAAGAAAAACCAGGAGGCTTTTGCAACAAGAACGGACTATGTGGACAGCATTATCCTGGGTGTGGGAGAAGATACAAAGTTTATGTAAGACATAATCCTTGCCCTCATAGAGCCCTATGTCTAGGAATGGAAAAGAAACGTGTTTGGTAATGGATCACATTACTACAGAATTTCAGATTTGGAAAGAAGCTTGCTAGTTTTCTAATTGAGATGTTCTTAATCTTGGGTCAGTCCACAGATCCCTAAGGAGTCCATGGATAAATTTTTTTCTTCTTTTTCTTTTTTTGGAGGCAGTCAGGGTTAAGTGACTTCCCCAGGGCCATACAGCTGGTAAGTGTCAAATGTTTGAGGCTGGATTTGAACTCTGGTCCCCAGATTCCAGGGCTCTACCGCTGTACCACCTAGCTGCCCCACCAGGGATAAATTTCAAGGAATCTGTGAACTTGGATGGGAAAAAAAAATCAATTACATTATTATTTCCCTATATTCGGCTTCCTTTATAATCCTATGGATTTTATTCTACACATTTAAGATATTATCCTGAGAGCAGGCCCATAGGCTTTACTTGGTGGCCAGTGTGGTCCATGACACAACAATGGGTAAGAACCTCTGGTCCAGACCAACCCATGCCTGAACCAATGTTCCAACTACAGCACCCTCTACAAGTAGTCATTCAGCCTTTGTTTGAAATAATACCTAATAAATACCATTGGTACAGGACAAAGTGCAAGGGGAGTGAGGTGGGGAAGATTGTAACTGACTGAGAGCATCAGGAAAAGCTATATGGAGTCGGGTTTGAAAGGAGGGGAGGAGAAGAGAGCGTACAGCGCTTTAGTTGGAACACAGTGTTGATGGAGAGGAAAGAGTTATATGAAATAAAACTGGAAAGAAAAATTGGAACCAGATTATCAGAGGGCCTTGAATGCCAGATAGAGGAGTATGAACTTTATTCAGGAGTCAATAGTGAGCCCTGGCAGGTTTGTGAGCAGGGGAGTGACATGGCCAGCTGTGACATCTTCTGTTTTGGAACAAAGGAGCCCTGGGTTCTATGTTAAAAGGAAGAATCATTCTTTCCTATAGACAGCTGGAGAGACTGCAGAGTTTGTAAGGAACTGGCCGGTCCTTCAGCTCCTGGCTGCTGCAGGTGTCTATTTATATTTATTTTTCTTTGCCAAGTCACCTGACTTTCCAAGTGTTGTCAGCTCGTTTTTCTGGCTGCGAGCCATGCAGCTGGCTTAATGAGCAGGGCTCTGTGCCTGCCACCCCGTGCCCTTTGTTTTATGTTGACTATATAAAGCGCCCTGGGCTGACTAATCACTGCACTGGATTCTTTCTTTTCTGGGATTGGAGCGGACCCGGCTCTGTGTGTCCTGCATTTCCTTGTCCCCCTTTGCCCCTCTGCCATTTCTTTCCAGAGGTGTGGTGAACCAGCCCTTGAGGGCCCCAGATATTGGCCGAACAGGGACCAGCCTCTTTGATGTGCAGTGTGGGCTTTGTTGTGAAGAACAGAGAACTCCTGGAGGACTGAATGTTTGTGAAGCCTGTCCCCCCGGACCGTAGCAGGAAGAGGCCTGAACTCCTGGGTCATGCAAACTGGCTCAGCCTGGCTCTTGTGACCTTGGAGAAAGCACTCAGCCCCTCGGGGCCTCTGTGTCCCCATCACAACTGGCCTGGTTGCACCAGGGCACTCCCAGGTTTGAAAATATTAGGATTCCACACCATATTTCTGAAAATATTAAGATTCCATACCATATTTCTGAGCGTGTGAGGATTCCATATGATGTTTCTGAACATATTAGGATTCCATGCCATGTTTCTGAACATATTAGGATTCTGTGCCATGTTTCAGAACATATTAGTATTCCATACTGTGTTTCTGAACATATTAGGATTCTATACCATGTTTCTGAACATATTAGGATTCCATGCTGTGTTTCCGAACATATTAGGATTCCGTGCCATGTTTCTGAACATATTAGGATTCCATGCCATGTTTCTGAACATATTAGGATTCTATAACATATTTCTGAATACAAAATCACCCAAGCAAATGATTTTTGATGTGGGAGTCATAATTTTTTCCCAGAAAGTAGAAACTCCAAATCAAGACATTTCTATAGTCTCTGGATACCAACCAACCAACTGATAAACATTTGTTGAGAACCTACTATGTATGGAGCCTTGTGCTAAGTGTAGGGAATGGGAAACCAGGATTAAACAAGGCAAGGTTGCTCTGCACATATTTGCTCCACAGCTTTTGCTTTTCTTTTTTCTTTATTCCATGAGGGGGAGGGAGAGAGAAAAATAAATGTATGTTAATAAAAAAAATTTTAATTAAATTTTTAAAGAGATGATCCATGCCCTTGGGGTGGGGGCAGCTAGGTGGGGCACTGGATAGAGCATCAGGCCTGGAGTCAAGAAGACCAGAATTAAAATCTGGCCTCAGACACTTACTAGCTGTGTGACCCTGGGCAAGTCACTTTTGCCTCAGTTTCCTTATCTGTAAAATGAGCTGGAAAAGGAAATGGCAAACCACACCAGTGTCTTTGCCAAGAAAATCCCAAATGTGGTCCAAGCACAAGCACCCAAGCACCCCACCAGAGGAAGTCCAGAGTATCTCCTGGAGAGGAATGAGATGTGGCTAGCTTGAGAACCCTCAGGCCATCCAATGATAGTGAGACAAAGAGACAGAGACAGAAGCAGAGACAGAGAGAAACAGAGCCAGAGAGAGAGAGAGACAGAAAGAGAGGGAGAGGGAGAGGAAGAGGGAGAGAGAAAGAGAGAGAGAGAGAGAGAGAGAGAGAGAGAGAGAGAGAGGCAGAGGGTACTTCCAATGTCTGAATTCGAGGACTGGAGAGAGGCCTCAGAATTAAATGATGGGGAACAGCAGAGGAAGTTTATAGTGCAATCAGGCAGGACTTTACTGGCCTAGGGCACAGTATAAACAAAACCAGAGACAGGGAGAGTGCTGGACATGTTTTGAATAAGTGACACAGTAGTTAGAGCACTAGGCGTGGAGTCAGGAAGACCTGAGTTCAAATCCTGACTTGACCTCTTACTAGTTGTGTGACCCTGAGCAAGTCACTTAACCATTGCTTGTCTCAGTTTCCACATCTGTAAAATGAGGATAATAATACAACCTACATCCAGGATTGTTGTGAGAATAAGTGAAGCACTTTGCCAACCTTAAATCACCATATAAATGCCAGCTATCATCATCATCATTTTTATTACTATTACAAAGCATAAACTTCTCAATTTGTTTAGGGACAGAACACAGGAACAGGGATAACGTGGGACCAAGCCATAGCTGTGAAGGCCCGTGAGTAGCAGCCGAAATCATTGGAATTTTATTTGAACCCTGCTCAGGCGTTTCCTATTTGACAAGTCACTTTGTCTCCCTGGGTCTCAGTTTTCTCATCTGCAAAATGAGGGCACTGGAATGGGTGAGCACTTAATCTATGATCCTCCAATGCTCTGACATTTATGTGGGAAGTAGTTGGGTGTCTCTGAAGACTCTGGAAGAAAGACAGCACGGCCAGATCTAGCGTGTGCTCCAAATGCTCCAAATTATCATTCTGGCAGTCGTATGAAAGATGGTTTGGGTGACTGGGGGCGGGGGATGGGGGGAAGAGGAGGGAAAAACCGAAAGCCTGTTAGCAGGCTACTGGGATAGGCAGGTAATGAGGACCTCTTGTGGTCCAGATGGACCTCTTGTCTTTCTCCACACTCTCTGCTCTAGCCCCAACCCCTTTTCCTGCCTGGCATACTTTTTAATGTCATCTGAGGGGATAAATGTGACATCAGAGGCAAGGAACCAATCAAATATGTCTGAGAGAATCCTTGTAACACCCTGGCTCTCTTCAGGATCCCCAAGTTGGCTGATGATTGGGGTGACAAGGAACAAGCTCTACTTCTGATGATTTCTATTTACATTTACATTTAGGCAAATGACTTACTTGGGCCTCAGTTTCCTCACCTGCAAAATGACTAAATGGCCTCTGAAATCCCTTCAGAGATAGATTGCCTGGATCTATGATCCTAAGACCCAAGGAAACTTGGTATGGCATATCCTGAAGGCATGGCCATGGCAGATTTCCCCTTCATGCTCTGACTGGTACACCAAGATCTTGGTGGTGTCATCAATGATTGTACCAGGTCCTGTCTACCTTGCTCTTTCTGGACTGGACTTTGTGAACTCTACCCTCTCCAAGTTCTGGTTTTTTTTTTCCCTTGCTCCTTCTTCCTTATGCCTTTGGATGTCTCCAGTTAACCAACATAGCCTTCTATTGTGAGTTAAAAGCACCAAATATAAGGATCCATAGCTTTTAGCCTTGACTAGCTGGTTGATTTCTTCTACAAAGCCTCCTTTGTCTCAGCACCTGACCAAATCCAGACCTTCTATTAGGGCAGCCCCTTGGGAACTAGAGGAATGAATAGAAATGTGTGAAAGAATGAAAAAGCATTTATTAAACACTTACTGCATGTAAATCACTGGGGATACAAAGGGAAAAGTCAGACAGGCCCTTCTCTCCAGCAGCCCACCTCTTAATGAGGGAAACAATACATAGAGAAGGGTTCAGCTACAAGTTAGATGGAAAGGGCCCAGGGTCCTTAGAGGGCAGCGGCAAAGCAGCTGGTGATGCCTCTTCTTTGGAGTCATTTCCACTGATAAAATCACATCACTGCCTGATGTTGAACTATTTGACAGAGCCAAGGACTTTGGTGGCCAGAATATTCTTTTCTGGATCTTCAGTAGCAGTGGCTGCCAAGGAGGTAGGGGTCACATCACCTGCATTGACTGCTGTCAGGCTCCACTTGGTGGTTCTATGGATGATGTCTTCAGGGGCTGGGCTCAAAACAGGGTACTGGTTGATGGTTGTTGTTGAGCTGTTTCAGTCTGTCTGATTCTTGGTGACCCCATTTGGAGTTTTCTTGGCAAAGATACTGGAGTGGTTTTCCATTTTCACCTCTAGCTCATTTTACAGATGAAGAAACTGAGTCAAACATGTGTTTCAACAATCCGGCTAGCAGCTGTTGTGGGAGTGTAAGATCCCCCAACAGCCAGCACCCAGAAAGCTGCCAGCACACTGCAAAAGCACAGGTTCTTTTGATCTGCTTAACTAAGGAAAGCTACGTTAAGGGGTTGACAAGCTTACTTTAATTCAGCATACAAATAACATTCACTTAGTTCAGGGGAAAAAGCCAGCACCCTGAACTTCAGAGCAAAATACAAACAAAGTACAAACACCGACAGACAGACCTTGTCTTATTCAAATCCCAATACATAGTTACCAGAGTTTAACAAAGTCTCAGCATCCAGGTTAGAAGGTGGAGGGCCCTTAGCTACAGCTGCCCGGAGTCTCTGCATCAGCACCATCTCCAGCGAGAGCCCTGCCTCAAATGGCTCTGTCCTCTCTTCTTATAGGGCTTCAGACGTCGTCATCAAACATCATCTGAATGACCAGAACTTAGGCTGCTTTGATTGGCTTTTGAGTTAGCCCCTCCGCTTAGGACCCTGGGAGGTTCACATCCACTTAGGTTAGGTTAACACCTAATAGGGGTTAGAGCCTGGGGCTTAGCACTTAGTAAGACTCAAGATGGCATGGTTCTGGAGTTAGCACCTCCCTTTAGCCAGCCCCACCTTGGATCCCACCCCAGTCACCAATCCACACCCGCATAGGTTCCACACCTAATAGGGGTATGGGCCTGGGGCTTACCACCTAGTAAGGCTCAATGAAATACACTGAATTACTCCAAGGAGGCAAAGACCAAACTCTTCAAGGGCACTTGGTCGAACTAAGTGTTAAGAGCCCATTTTGCTTACCAACACAACATGGTTAAATGACTTGTCCAGGGTCACACAGCTAGGCATCTTCCTGACTCCAAGCCCAGCACTCTATCCACTGCAGCAGCACCCAGCTGTTTACTGATTGATGGGGACCACTACTATTCCCTTGAGCTCTGTCAGTGGCAATTGTTCAATGCCTGGTGTTGTTGGTGGTCCAGATGGATGGGAAGATGGTTGGCAAGACTTTGCCACCCACTGGCTCTGAGAAAGGAGCTCTTCTCTTTTCCTTAGAAGGTGAAACCTAAGCATCTGAGAAATCTTTCATTATAGAGGGACTATAGAATAAAGACAATGAATAGACCTCAAACAAAAGCAACACCAGGAAATCTCCCTAAGGGAGGCAAGCTTTGACTGATTCTCTCAGAATTATTCACAAATTACAGGAGATCCCCCACAAAAGGTGTCAGGTTTGGGAGTCTCTCCTGGAAAGTCTCACCTATGTGAACCTTTAAGGGGAACGTAGTCCTTGAAAATAATATTAGCTAGCATTTATACAGTGCTAGAAGATGTGCAAAGATGTTCATAGATTATCCATATTCCATATATTATTTCATATATTACATACAACATATTTATTATTCTTAATGTATTTATAGATTTCATGTATCATAAGATTCTAACATATTCACATTTCATATATTACATATGATATATTAGTTATTTATTTAATATATAATATATTCATATATAATAAGATTTTTACATATTCATATTTCATATATTTGTTATTTAATATATTTATATATTTCATATTATCAAAAGATTTTCCTATGGCATTTGTGTTTCATATATTGTATACTAATATAGTTATTGTTTATTTAATATATGTATATATTTCATTTGACATAAGATTTTCATATATTCATAGTTTCCATATTACACATGACATATTTGTTATGTATTTAATATATAATATATTTAGATATCATAAAATATTCACATATTATTGATATCTCCTATATTATGTATAATACATTTGTTATTTATTTAATATATTTATATATTTCCTACATTTCATACTATCACAAGATTTTCCTATATCATTCGTATTTCATATATTATATATAATAAATTTGTATTTTATTTTATTTAATATATTTATATATTTCATATTATCATAACATTTTCCTATATCATATGTGCTAATGTCATTATTTATTTAGCATGTATTTACATACGTATTTCCTATATTATCAGATTTTCATATATTATCTATTTTTTGATCCTCGCAGCCATTTGAGGTAGCTGTTATTATAATCCCCATTTTATAAATGAAGAAACTGATTTACACAACGTTTAAGTGACTTGCTCCGGGTTGCCCAGAGTTAAGCATCTAAGGCAGGATTCAAATTCAGGTCTGCCTGACTCCAAGTCCAATCAATGTTCCATCCACTCCACCACCTGACTCTCCATGGCCTAGATTTGATAAGGCTTCTTCCTTTCTAGCATTGTTTAGGACTAAGATTCTTGAAAACCACCCTCTGTCCCAAGTTTGAAACCAGAAAACAGAAAGGATTTTCCTCTTTTTCTTTTCCTTGGCTGCATCTCACCCGACAGATCACTTGGTTGTGTTTTAGAGCCATGGAGGTATTCTAAGCCCAGGCTCCCACATTTTACAATTGAGGCCCAGAGGTGAAGTAGGAATTGAAGGAGCCTCACGCTCAGTGCCAGTATATTTGGCCAAGATCCAATTCTTGGCCTGGGTATCTAAATCTAGAGAGTAAACCAGATGCCACCATAGGAAGCATGTCCATATGATGATACAGCTGAACATGCCAGATTCATTAGACAGATGATACGGGAGGGTCAGGCAAGACAGCAGGGCAGGATCTAAGGTCACAGGCACTCATGAGGTGAAACAATCAGAGGACACCCTAGGAACAAATGTGTGTCATGCAGCAAAAAAGCATCTAGCCTCAGCTGCCATCCAAGGACCAAGGACTTGAGTCATATCACTGGAATTAGCTCTCCTTTCATCCTGACTGGAATGGCTCCTGGGCAGCCTCTGAGGAGGAGAGGCCAGCCACTTCCCAGTGCTGGTACTAGCAGGAATACTAGGTAGGCTGGGGCTGAATGAGCCTTTCCTTCTTCACTGGCACCTAGTGACCAGTGCCAGCGGAACAAGATGCTGCAGATGGTGGTTGGTGATAGACTGAAACAGGAAGGGTTGCCCCTGCCACCTGATCTCCCAGAGAGCTGCCCTAAACCTGTGAGTGGGATCGGTCCAGTGGAAAGGACAGGGTAGAAGCCACTTGAGAGGAACACACTCCTGCCAGCATGATCTCAAAGGCAGGTACACCAGATGGCAAGAGTGAGGGTGGCCTCTGGCAGAGAAAGTGGGGAGGTCCCCACTGCTGGCTGTGTCAGTGACAGGGTCTTAGAGGGGAGCCCTGGGCCCCAGGGAGGGAGAGCTGCAGCTAGGCCTCTCTACAGAACAGGGACAGCGTGTGGAGCTGTGCCCAAGAGCCACAGAGTAGATGCCTGGTCTGCTGAAACTATTGAATTGCTGAGGTTAAGGCTGGTGATTCAGCACCGTCCCTCCCCTCTTCCCCTTTCTCTCTCTGCCTCTCCATCTCTGAAGTTTGCTGATTTTCTATTTTCTTTTGGTTTTGAAGTCTGTTTTCTAAGATAAATTTGACTGATCATTACTGATCTATGCATTTCACTACTCAAATGCAGCAAATGTATTGTGTGTGTGTGTGTGTTCATCTTGCCAAATCTAATTGCCTTTTCTGCCTCATTATCCTTCCTGACCCCTCTACTGGATGTCACACTACTGACAGCCTCTCCTCCTCCCTGGGCTCCCGAGACCCTACTCTTTCCTGGTTCTCCTCCAACCTATCCAGCCGCTCCTTCTCAGTCACAAATTGCCATTGTGGGCTCATCACTTTTTGTTCCACCTCCGTTGTGAGGGCTTCATCAGGGCCTCATTTTCTTTCTTCTATATATGCCTACCTTTTCAGTGCTCTCATAAGCTCTCCTGGGTACTACTATCGCCTCTGCGTGTATAACCACCAGCTCTCCGTACCCAGCCCAGTCTCTGTCCTGGCCTCTGGTCCCACACTACTGGGGCCTTACTGGACACCCTTGACTGAATGTCCTTCCAGCGTCTTAAACTGGACATTCTGAAACAGAGCTGGTCGTCTCCTCCCTAGCCCTCCAAAACCTCTCCTCCCAACTCCCCTATTTCTGGAGGGCAAATGGCCATCTTTCCATTCACCTCGATTCACATTCCTTTGCTTCTGCCCCACATCCTATCAGGTGCCGGTCTTGTCCATTCTTCCTCCACATCTCTCATATCCTGTGGATTTCTATGCTTACATTTGAATTTTCTTCTTTCTGAGCTCTTTGGCCATTTCAGACTTTCCCTTCTTTTTTCTGCCATTGTTCACTTTTTGACTCTGTGTCCTCTTCCGGTAGTTTCCTTTGGGGCTGAAAAAGCTTCAGAACACTTAAGAGCTCTGCTCAGTGTAATGTCCTATTACTGCTGCAGAAGACTGATGATGGATGTGCTTTCCACATCTGACAGAGAAGTGCAGAATGAGACTTATATTTTCAGACAAGGACAAGGCAAAAAAATTGTGTATGTGTGTGTGTTTTAATGACCCTTGTTTGTCACAATGGAAGGAGTATTGTGCGGGAAGAGAGATAACAATGCCAAAAGAAAGAAAGCGAAAGGAAAAAAAGAAGAAACAGAAAATGAAAGAAAGAGGAAGGAAAGAAAGAGAAAAAGAAAGAGAAAAAGAAAAAAGGATGAAGGAAAGAAAGAAAGAAAGAAGGGAAGGAAGGAAGGAAGGGATGGAGGGGGCAGGGAAGGAGGAAAGAAGGAAGAAAGAAAAAGAAAGAAAGAAAGGAAAAAAGAAAGGGAGGGAGGAAGGAAAGAAGGAAGGAAAAAAGGAAGGAAGGAAGGAAGGAAGGAAGGAAGGAAGGAAGGAAGGAA
>CM053623.1:356516450-356533787 GCA_028646595.1 Phalanger gymnotis
AAGGAAGGAAGGAAGGAAGGAAGGAAGGAAGGAAGGAAGGAAGGAAAGAAGGAAGGAAGGAAGGAAGGAAAAGAAAGGAAGGAAGGAAGGAAGGGAGGAAAAAAAGAAAGAAAAAAGTCTAGATTCACTTAAAATACAGAGAAAAGAGCTAAAAGTTCAGAAAGAAACACAGAGAAGCAGGGTGTTATAGGTACTGCCATGTAAAATTTAATATTTACTTTAAAAAGCAACCTGTAGTTCCAGGTTTGTAGTTTCAAATTAAATCATCTTTTTTCTTTCCGTTATATCTAAAAATGGTCTATGTTCATTGGTAATTATCAAGTTCATAATAAAAATATTTCAAAATAAATTTTTTTTTATCGACAAAGCAGTGAGATCAGAGAGATCTTTCAAAACCATCTGTAATCTCATGTGTGAAACCAAAGCTTCAGGAAGTCAGGTATATTTTCCTATGCTGGAAGCTAAAACAATCTCTTTAGGAATAGAATTCCAGGGATGAACCATGGAGCCAGGTATGTACTGACAATAAAGGGCTGAGATTGCCAGATTAAACTAAAGTTAGGAAACCCCAGGTTTGAGTCCCATGTCTCACATCATTAGTGCAAATCACTTAGTTCCATCCTCTGTAAGGTGGTACAGAGGATAGAACACTGGCCTTGTCTCTGACGATGATGCTTAAAGAAATGTGCTATAGAAAATAGGAGTTATTGTTAATTAGTGTGATTTTCAAATAGAAGATAAGTTATACTCTAGTAGAAAGAGCTCTGGATTTTGAGTCCAGGAATCTGGGTTGGAATCCTTCCTTTGTATCCTGCTACATATATCATTTGGGGCAAGTTCCCTTCCCTTCCCTGGCTTCCATATGTCATCTAGAAAATGAGGATTTTCGACTCATTTTCTTCTAAAGTCCTTTCCATCTCTAACCTCAGGATCCTGGGGTCCGATGTCCAGAGAAACAAAATTTGGATGCTGATAGCTCCTGGCATCTTGCTCAGAACCATCAAGGATGGAGAGAAGCCAGAAGTGGTTTAGCTAGGACTGGCACCCTAATCTCAATTCTTCTTTCCAGTCACACCAACCAATTTTGTTGTCACACTATGATGAGAAATGATATAAGTTCTATCTGGTAGCCAGCATTTATATGGAACTTTGAAGCTAGCAAAGCACTATTTGTGTTACGTCATTTGATATATTATTATCCCATTTTACAAACAAGGAAACAGGCTGAGAGAGGTTAAGTGACTCACTCAGGATCACATGGCTGTAAGTATCTGCTGCAGGATTTCTCACTCCAAGTCCAAGTTCATTGTTCCACCTAGTTACTCAGTCCTCTTTTTCCAAGGGAGGGCACTAAAAGATTTTTACAAATAGATGCTGAGCGAAGTGAGCAGAACCCGGAGAATGTGGTAGACAGTAACAATAACATTGCACAATGATCAAATATGATAGACTCGGCTCTTCTCAACAGTGCCATGATCCAAGACAATTCCAAAAGACTCATGATGGAAAACGCCATCCATATCCAGAGAAAGACCTAGGGAGTCTGAATGCAGATCAAAGCAAACAATTTTCACTTTCTTTGTTTTTTCCATGGTTTTTTCCTTTCGTTCTGTTTCTTCTTTCACAGAATGATGAATGCAGAAACATATTTTCCATAATTACTCTCGTATAACCTGTATCAAATTGCTCACCATCTCGGGGCGGTGGCGGGAGGTGGGGTGGATGAGGGAGAGAGGGAGAAATTTTCAAACTCAAAATTAAAAAAAATCAATGTTAAAATTTGTCTTTACATGTAATTGGGGAAAAACCAAAATATTCTTTTCTTGAAGAGGACACTGACACTGAGAAAGGAGACATGGTGCATGAAGGGTCACTCTGGCAGTTGGCACAACCCTTAAAGCTCAGATTGTAAAGACAGTTTAATGTGGTGGGACAAAGGGGAGGGGAAAAGAATAAGCATTTCTATATGTACTATGTGCCTGGTGCTGTGCTAAGCCCTTTTTGCAGATTTTATTTTACTTGACTTTCAGAACGAGTGTGAGACGTAGGCTCTATCGTTCTTATTTTTACATCTGAGGAAGCTGAGACAAACAGAGGTTAAGTGATTTGCCCAAAATTATATAGCTAGTAAGTGTCTGAGGTTGGATTTGAACTCAGATCTTCCTGACTCCACCCCTCAGGAGTACCTGAGTTCAAATCCAACCTCGGACACTTGCTAGCTGTGTGACCCTGGGTAAATCATTTAACCTTGTTTGCTTCAATAAAAAAAGAACCTGAGGCCCTGGGGGAGGGAGTATTAAGCTACTTTTCTAAATTATTATAACTAATAATCGGCAAAGCTAGAATTTGAACCCAAGTGGTTTCTCCACTGCTCTCTTCTGACTACCGTCTAATGCATGAAGGACAGTGGTTTCCATGTTTGTTTTCTGACTTTGGTTAAAAATAATAAATATAATTAGCAATAATAAACCGGTGATAATAAATGATGGTTGTATATAACATATCCACATGGTAAAGGAGAGAGAGAATTGCTGATGTGGGTTACAGTCCTGGCTATGCCGCTCATTGGTTGTATGCTGTTGAGTTACTCCATTCCCTTTATGGGTTTCAGTTTCCACACCTCTAGGATGAGGGCATTAGACTGGATGACTGGACTGTCCAAAGTCTCTTCCTCTATGAATCCTCAGGGAGCGGCGGGGGTAGATGGGGCTTGCAAACTGCCTCTACATAACAGTAAATTACGGTGTTTCTCCAGAGAGCAGATAAAATTGAAAACTAGGTATGTGCTCTTAACTCTCTCTTATTGTTGACTCAATTGTTCCTTTTGCTATTTTCCTGAAAAGAGACAAATGATCTGTCTTTAAGAATTCTAAGAATCCGCCTATTATTGAAGTCAGGGTCAAATATTAGAGAGAAATCAACTCTACCAAAAAGCCACTGACGTAGAACTTAATATGTACTTAACAGGGGCAGTCAAAGGAGACCATAGTCTTGTTCTGTGCCCCACAGAACAGGACTGTTAGGCTTCAGTGCAGCAATGAATGGGAAATTCCAGAGTCTTTGGTAATCATTTGTCCTTCATCCCTCCCTTTTTCTCCTCTGTGGTAACATGTAACTGCTTAATGCTAAACAGAAAGGGAAAAGATGTTGCTCACACTTGGAAATTTAAATCTCAGAGTATGAATAAGAACTGAGTGTTCTGAGAGGAAGCCCAGAGTAAGAGACAGAAAGCTGAGTCAGGAAGACTTTGGTTCTAGACCTACCTCTGACACATATTAGCTGTCTGACTCAGTTCAGACACATACAGTGGTCATTGTGTCACCAAGGGCAAGTCCCTTAACTTATCAGTCTCTAGGTATCATTCTAAGATGAGTTACCCAGCTATTGGCTGGGCTGTCTTTGCAGCAACAGTTCCCTAAATAAATGAAATTAGAAGGCTAGATAAAAACCAAAACAGTGTCACACAAGGATGAGCTGAAAGAATTTGGAAAGTTTAGCCTATAGAAGACTCTCACAAATGATCCCCCTTCAGTGGGGGCTAATTGATGAAAACACAGGCCCAGTAAAAACCAAAACAGTGTCACACAAGGATGAGCTGAAAGAATTTGGAAAGTTTAGACTCACAAATGCCACTCTAGGGGCAAGGCACCCAGTGGATGTAGATCAGAGTCCATTTCAAAATATGGCTTGCAACCCCCCATCAGTATATTTGTTTTTGCTAAGCCGATCAAGAAGGACATATTAGTTTAGAACAAAAGACATTTAATTCAATAGCATGGAAATGAAGTGACAAGAAACATCCCCCTCTGCACATATGGGATCTGCTTTCCCACAGATTACTGCACCACCAGTTGGGGGAGAGCACACAAGATAGAATGCAAGTGAATAGGGAAAATAAATAAAGGGGCACACCTTTGGAGAATGCACGTGGCTCAGAACACACAAGGAGACAGATCTTGACTTGACATCAAGAAAACCTTCATAAGTAGGGCTGTCCCAAACTGCAGTGGGCTGCCTTGGAAGGTGGGGCATTCACTTCCTATGCAAGCAGACCAATTGTCAGGAGCTTCATGTTCAGGCTCAGGTTGGACCATGCAGATCCCAAGGTCCCTTCCTTCTGGGAGATAGTAGAATGCTCTAATTCTGCTCTTCGGCCAGGGCCAGGCCTATGTTAAAGGTGCAAATCCAGAGGAGGACTCCAGTGGGCGACTGGACCCTTTCCTGATATTCATCCTCTCCCACTTGGGAAGGTCACAAGTGTCCCAGGGAAGAGCTGGATTGCTAAGTCACGTCCATTGCATTTGTCATCCACCCCCCTCCCTTGTCTTCCTTCCATGACTCCCTGTCCCCTCCCTCCCTCCCCTGCTCCCTAGACGTTCTTCAGCCTGAACTTGAAAGTCGTATTTAGAATGACCATTAACCCGATTGGCCAATGGAGTGTTTTCTGCTAGGACATCACAAATGTACCAGGAGTCAGGCTAGCATTGAAACCTGAGGTTCCTATTTGTATTCTCTGTGAATCACTTGGCCTTCCCACACTCAGAAAGCTTGATGTCTAATGTTAGTGGCTGTGGGTGGTAAATAGAGAGTGAAGCCAGCTCCAAGGGTTTGCACAACATCCCCTTGGAGTCTGGTGGAGCTTGGAGCGGGTGGAGGGGTGAGTGGAGGGGTGTGCTATTTTTCCACTCCCACTCTGTCTGGCTCAGTCTCCTTGAAGCCAGGGCCTCAGGTCTGTGCCAAACCACGTACCAACAGCAGGTCATGGTATCTAGAGCTAGAAGAGGTGTTTGAGTCCTCTAGAGCAATCTCTCTGTTTCATAGAATGGCATAAGGTGACACAGAGCATCAGTAGTGTATCTGGGCTTCAAACCTAGGTTTTCTGACTTCAGATCCAGGGCTCTTTCACTACATCGCTACATGCTGTCCCACCTCCCTCCCTGCCCCCAACTTTGTTCATTCATAATAGACATTTTTCTTTTAGCTTTTTGACAAAATAATTTTTCTTTGAAGCAGCTGGAGTTAAGTGACTTGCCTAGGGTCATGTAGCTAGTAAGTGTCTGAGGTTGGATTTGAAAATAAAATGTCTAAGTCTCACAGCTTCACAGCAGGAATGGCAGGGGCTTTCTTAGAGGGTCTGGAAGGGGCTTTCATGTTTAGGGTGACATTTATGTCTCCCGGAAGCCCTTTACAGATCCAGGGCTCCTTGGAGCTGCTTGCCTCATGCTGTTATCCAGGCCCAAGGACCCTCAGCCAGAACCTTTAAGACAGGGAAGGAGGCTGGGTGTGAAGTCATTCAGAGGGTGTGGTCTCAATCCAGGCTCTGTGGCTTTGGAAGATCCTGGTCACTTCCTCTTTGGGCCAATTTCCTCATCTATACAATGACACAGACTAGACAAACACTAAGGCCTCTTTCAGCTCTAAATATGAATGAATCCAGGAAATCCTGGGTTCAGGTCCTGCATCTGACACATTCTCATTGCTTGACCCTGGGCAAATTATTTAACTCATAGGTGCTCGGGCAGCTTTTTATGCTTCAGAGGAAGACACCAACCTGCAGTGGCAGAAGGAATTTCCTCATCCTGGAGTTCCCCATGCCAGCAATTCTCAAAGTATGGTCCACAGGCTCCTGGGAATCCCCAAGACCCACCCAGGGAGGCCACTAGGTCAAAGGTATTTTCATAATAATGTGATGTTATTTGCCTTTTAAAATACTCCTTCCTTTGCCAACCACCTATCTATGTGAAAGTCAATTTCTCTTCATGTATTTCCTACAGAACCATAAGTTGCAACAGATGGAATGCAGAAGCAGATGTGAGAACTGTCCTCTATTAAGTCAAATAGTAAAGAGACTTGCAAAAGTATTTTTAAAATGCCGCTCTTCCCACTACTATTTTTATTTTGGAAAATCTAGTTATTTTCACAAAATTTTATTTATATGAACATGGAATGAATTTTATTTTCTTTCAATGAATAAATATTCTTAAATAATTAAAATTTTTAATATAGTAACTGTTGATAGACACAAGCAGAGGTGTGCTGGTAAACATTTAAGAACTCAGTCTCTGAAAACATGTACAAATGATACACTTTTATGTTTAATCTGCATTAATAACATTTTATCCATCACTTTCTTAAGTCTAGACAATCAACAAAACAAGAAACTAAGCCTTGATTTGTAGTATCTACCAATTTTCAAGGTGTAAATGTTCACAGGGAAAATTTAACAATCAGCTCTTGTGAACTGAGTTTGAGCTGGCTTCAGCACACTTCTGGTACAAGCCACATTAAAAAAAAAACCTCTTTGGGGTCCTCAATAATTTTAAAGAGTGTAAAGGAGTTGGTCCTGAGGCCAAAAATGTTTGAGAACAGGTGCCTTAAACCAACAACCTCCAAGTCTAGCCCTACTCTACCATCTGAATTTTAACACTAACTCTCTCAACACCAGGATGACCTTAGAAAAGTGACTTAAACTTAACCTCAGTTTCCTCACCTATATGAGTACTAGCCTCAATGATCCTGAAGGTCCCTTCAAGGGTGCTATGCCCCCTGTGACTTCCTTCAAGTTTCCAGGCCTCAGGCCATGCAAATAGGCCCTGGAGGACCAACCTGGACAAAGCTCTCCTGATGGTCCTAAGGCAAAGGTAGGTATTGAGTCAGCAACCCAAAGTCTGGGAATTTTGAATTCATGGGCCTTTGGTACCTCTGTCATCTGTGGTACATAGAAGAATTCACGCGTGTTGGTGCTGCTCTGGGTCTTGCTTTCTCTTGCTGTTGTAGCCCTGGCCCCACCCTGAGAGTGTACAAATGAGAAGGCCATGATGAAGCTGTGCTATCAGCTAATGGCTCACTCCCAGGCTGTGTGGTCCCAGGTGAGCTTATGTTCCCAATTCCCATCTGTAGCACAGGGTGCCATGTGGTGAGGGACAAGGGAGAAACCCTTGGAAAGTGCCTTGTGGTCCACCAAGATCACCAACTTTTTTTTAAAACTGCCTCTATTTTTGATCCTCTCCAGGCCATAACTAATTTATAGGAAGAGGTGTCCAGTTATGTGTCCTTCATGCCTTTGAGTTGCAACTTATGGTTCTCCACTTGGCTCCTATGGTTAGTCTGCTGGCCTCAGAATAGCCATATCTATCTATCTATCTATCTATCTATCTATCTATCTATCTATCTATCTATCTATATCTGTCTGCCTATCTGTCTTTCTATCATCTATCATCTGTCTTTCTATTTATTATCTATCATCTGTCTATCTTTCTATTTATTATCTATCATCTATCTTTCTATTATGTATCATCTGTCTGTCTATCTTTCTATCTCTTATCTATCATCCGTCTGTCTTTCTTTCTATCTATTATCTATCATTCTATCATCTATCTATCTCAATAGCTGATGGAGATATATTCCTGATAGGGAAGCTGTCTACTTTGCCTCTAATTGGTCATCTTGGCCAGATAGAGATGGGGGTGAGGCCTGCCTGCCTCGCCCACACATCTGGGTAGGAGCAAGTATTTATTTGCCTAGAGATAAGTCATAAAAGTCAAAAACATTAATTTATTCCCTGGGTCCTCTGGAAGCCCAGTAACTGAAATGAGAAACTTTATGTATCCCTCATCTCCCAGGGCCCCTGTGGTCTTATGTGAGCAGCAGGACTGAACTTAACCGCAGTCCTGCAGAAGACTTGCCTCTTCTCCCTCTCCTGTATTCTGGGTCTCATCCCTCTGGTCTTCTCCTGCACACTGCCCCACTCTCCTCCCTCTGTTTCCCTGACCTCAGTCTCTTCCCATGTATGGACACATTCTGATTATGGACAACCAGCATTGTCTGACTCCTCACAGAGAGAACAAAGGAAAAAAAGCCCAGCTTTCTCCCGGAGGCTTTGTTTAGCGTCAAGTTGGCTGTGTGGTCCTTTGTCGCTCTGTCTGGCTGTTCCCAGCAGCAGGCCCTCACTCTCTGCCTTCCTCCTCTCCCGCGGTTTCTGTTGCTGGGAGCAGAAGATACAAACTCTTCTGTTTGAAAGTCTGGCTCCAGCCTCTCTTTCCAGACTGGATTCTCCTGACTTGCCTCACCCACTCTGGTGCCAGCCAAACCAGCCGTCCTGCTGCTCCCTACAGGACATTCCATCTCCCACCATGTCTCCGTGCATGGGCTAGGAATGCCTTCCCTCCTTGCTTCCAGACTGCTGGGGCTCCGGGGTTCTTTCCAAGGCTCAGCTCAACCCGACTACTACAAAAGGCCCTTCCTGCTTCTGAGGAGGCAGTGCCACCCCCCAGCTCCATAAATTATTGTGGTTTTGTTTTGAATTCATTTTGCATTTGTTTTATCTGTATTTAGGCTGTCCATCCCCACCCTACTCCCAATTCAGTCAATGTGAATTCTGACCTTACTTTGAAGTAATGTACTTTACTTTTTCCTCGCCTCTCTTTCCTCTTCTCCCTCCCTCCCTTCCTTTCTTCTTTCCTCCCTCCTTCTTTCCCTCCTTCCTTTCTTGCTTCATCTCTCCTTCTGTCCTTTTCTCCCTTCTTTTCCTTTCCCCTCCCTCCCTTCCTCCTCCCTTCCCTCCTTTATTCCTTTCTTTCTTTCCATTCCTTCTTCCTTCATCTTTCCTTTCCTCCTTATCGCCTTCCCGTTCCCTTCTTTCTTTCTATCCTTCTCTTCTTCCCTCTGTCCCTTCCTAACAAAACTATAAAAGACCAAACACAACTCAAATGAAGAAATATGAGGAGATACACCCAACCCACCCCTTCATGGAGATGGGATGTATCTATCCTGGGTGCTGATTTTTTTTTCTCTTTAAAAATATTATTTGTTATATGGGATAGTTCTCTGGGAAGAGGAGGAGGAAGAGGATGATGATGAAGATGAGGGCAAGGACGAGGAGGAGGAGGGAGGATTTTGGGGATAGCTATAATGATGCAAGAAACTGAAGATGAAAAAAGAAGCATTTAAAAATATTACTATAGTGTTTGTGAGAGATCCACTTTCCCACACTTTCACTATGAGCTGCATCTAAAGCCTGGGCTCTAAAACGGATTAGGATCATAGGATCTGGAGTAAGAAGGAACCATAGCATAGGCATACTGGTAACTTTTAACAACCAGCTCTCGGAAGTATACACATACATACACATATATGTACACATAGGTACATGTGTGTATAGGACACACTTTAAAATTTAAACTGCATCACTAACATTTTCTCCATCACTTAAGTCTAGGTGATCAACAGAACAATAAATCAAACTATAATTTGTAGCATTTGCTGATTTCCAAGGTGCAAATATACACCCTGAAAATTTAACCATTGGCTCTCCTGAGCCAACTCCAGCAGGCTCCTGTGCACCTTAGGATCATCAATCCAGCTGTCCCATTATACAGAGTAGAAAACTGAGTCCCAGAGACCCTATGCCATAGACATAAGCAGCAAGACTTGAAGTAGAAGTCAGGTCTTTTGTCCTCCAAACTCCTGTTCTCTGTTGTATGGTGGTAATTTGAGTCTTGTTCCTGATGTCATCTGCCCCTACAAGCCCTTTCGACTTTGGAGTTATGGGTTCTATCAATGTATTTCAAGCCTATTAATGTTTTGTGCCCAGATGACTTTGGGAGACACCAGAAGAAGGCATTAGTGAGTCACTCTGGAACCATAAGCTAATCGGCAGACTTCTCCGAGGCCTTATTTCCTCATTGGCCAAGTGGGAACAGTAATAATGGTACTGTACTTCCTATTGCCCTTGAAAAGGCCACTCTGAGGCCCATAAGGACATGTGTACACCAGAAAGGAAGCAGAGCTGGGAGAAGGGGAAAGGCCGTTCGGGAAAAGCTGTGTGCTTCTGCCTGCTAAGATGGAATTCAAGGACTTAGGCTCAAGAGACATGAGTTAGAATCCCATCCTGCCATCTCCTAGCTGGGTGAACTTGGGGACACTGGGACAGGTGTGGGGTAGATAGGGGTACAGGTTCAGGGTCAGGGGACCTGGGTTTGATGTCTGGCTGTCACTGGCTAAAACCAGTTGGATTGTGGACAAGTAACTACTTTGGGCTTCAGTTTCAGAATGGGGGTGGACAAGGTGACTTCTCTGGTGCTTTCAGCTCTAAATCAATATCCTGGGAGCCCTCAGCCAGGACTCTATAAAATAAGCAATGGGATTAAGTTATCCATTCAGCTCAGATTCGCTATGAGTTAGGCATTCACGCCAAACCCTTCCCAGGGAAGATACTGTCTCTGGCTTAGTTCGTCAGCCTGATACTTCAGTGTGTCTGCCTACAGACTCGGAATGAGGAGCCCAGTGTGCAGTTGTGATGGCAGTGGCTACCAAAGGCAGGGACTCAGTTTCCTTGTCTGTACAGGGGGGATTTAGATGAGGTGATTTCTTTTTTTTCTACTTTACCATCTATGGTCTTTTTTTTTCTAGTATAATCTAGTTAATTGGTATTTTCTAGTATTAACAGCATTTAATTTTTTCCAATCACATGTAAAGATAGTTTTTAACATTCTTTTTCGTAAGATTTTGAGTCCCAAATTTTTCTCCCTCCCTCCCTTCCCTCTCCCTCTCTAAGACATCAAGCAGTCTGATATAGGCTGTACATGTACAATCATGTTAAACGTATTTCCACATTAGTCATGCTATGGAAGAAGAATCAGAGCAAAAGGGGAAAACCAGGAGAAAAAAGAAAAAAAAACAAAGAAAGTGAAAATAGTCTGCTTCCATCTGCATTTGGACTCCAGAGTTCCTTCTCTGGATGTGGATAGCATTCTCCATCACGAGTCCTTTGGAGCTGTCTTAGATCTTTGCGTTGCTGAGAAGAGCCGAGTCTATCAAAGCTGATCATCGCACAATGTGCTGTTACTGTGTACCACCTTCTCCTGGTTCTGCTCACTTCACTCAGCATCTGTGATGAAGTGATTTCTAAGATCCCTTCAGAGGCTAAATCCAAGGAGACTCTAAGCTACTTTGAAGGCAGGGACCATATTATATAAATGTCAGGTGATGATGATGATGGTGACGATTATGGAACTTAGCACAGTGCTTGGCACATAGTAGGCATTTAATGAACACTAACTGACTGCTTTGAAGCAGGCAGAGTAATTCCCTGACAACATTCCTGCAGGACAGGTTACTGTAAATATTATTAGCCCCATGTTATATAAGAAGAAACCAAGGCTCGGAAATTTGCATGACTTATACAGGCTATACAGGTGGCGAGTGTCTGGGTGGGGATTTGAACACAGACCTCATGCTGCCTTAGTAAATAAAATAAAGATCTTGTTCAGCTGCCTGAAGTGATTCAGGTGCTGTCCTAAAAGCAGCATCCTGTCCCAGAGGCCAGCAGCTGGCATGGCTGACAGGAGACAGTATTTGTGAGTCCCTAATCATCCCTTGTCCCTTGCACCAGAGCCTCCAACCCAACGCCTGAAGCGGTCCAACCATTGGTAGATCTGGCACTGACTCCCAGCATCCCCTAAGTTGTCCCTCTCTCAACGTATCTATTATGCACATACACTGGGGCTGATTATCAGGGCATGGCTCTAGCAACACAGAAATGTTGGCCCACCAACATAAGAGCAAGAATTGGACCTGTGGCCACTTTAAGCTGTAACTCCAGGTTTTCTGCCTTGTGACCAAAAAGTATACTGCAGACCGTCTCTCTCTTGTTTCTCCCTAGAAGTATGTTCATAGTTGTCATTCCTGGCTCTGAGGGATCAAATGGAAGCTTTGGGAATGAAGGGTGGTTTCTTCCCACCATGGGTGATTCAGTTCCTCCACAATGAAAGGCTTCTATTGTGAGATGATGAGAATCCTCTTCACTGATGACTCCTTGGAAGTACCAAAGGCACCAACCCAACCTCTCACCTCTCTCTTGGCTTGGACTCTTCCTGGTAGCAAGTAGACATGCTCTAGACTCCCACAAAGAGGTGGAAAGAAGAACAGATATTATTCATTTCCCTCATTTTTCTGCCATTACGTACATTGGGCACAGTGCCAACTAGGCAAGCTTGTTGTACTTTTCCAAGGCTTTCCAAGCCTTTTCCACTTTGCCTTCTTGCCTGAGGAGATAACTAATGATGTTTCTCAAGAAGGGCATGTCCAGGTTCAGCAGGATATCCAGAGGTCTGCAGTCTAAGGAGGGGCTAGTTGCCATGGATACAGGAGCAGTTGGCTTCAGAAGGGGGTGAGTACCAGTTTCAGAGCAGGAGCAGTTAAGAGTGATGGTGCAAAGCCAAAGCGAAATGTAAAATATTGAACCAACGATCTCACAAACTGCTGTATGTTCTGATAAAGTTGAAGAATCATCCTCCTTACAGACCCCAGAAGGATTTGCAGGGTGTTCCCAAATCCTATTCTGTTAATGTATAATTATGAGTATTTGATGTTTAGCATTTCTGTGTAGATGTGTGTAAAAATAATTACCTGTCCCATACCTGATTTATGCTGTACATGGAGTATTTTATTTTGCTTCCTCCCACTTTGGGGGGATGTGAACCAAAAAATAAAATTGTCCTAAGGGGATGGGATAATAATGGTGAGGACAAGGAGCTCTCACCATTAGAGACAGGCACCCCCAGGACTGCATCTAATCCAAATTGCATAGAAAAGGGAATGGCAAAATAACCATAGCCCATGTGGGCCCAGTAGCAGTTTCTCATCATTAGAAATAGAACCCACTGCATTGATGCACCCCCAGACCTACAGATGGCTTCTGTTGAAGGTTTGCATGCTCCTCTTGGAAAAACCCATTCAGGGCCAGTACCAGCATGGCCATCTGCCTTTTTCAGTTTTGATTAAACTTTCCCAGAAGCTTGGATTTTTTCCCGATTAGAGGCAAATTTTGCTGGTAACAGCTTTAAATGAGAGAGCCAGTCCAACTTGGCTGGGTTTCTGGTGGATAATGTGGGAAATTTCCAAGTTGGGTAATTCCCAGCACCTTGTGTGGTTGCTGAGATAAGAAGAGGCCTACTTTGGGGAGATGACTGCAAGCACATGGATTTCCTGGGGATTTTTTCCCTTTTCTTTTTTTAAAACTACTTTTATCAATGACACTGGATCAGCCCTAGGATAACTGAATTTTCTTCTTTGGGAGGAAAATCTCTCACCCAACCTAGAGCATGTCTGCTGACCCTATCTTGTTTGCAGCTCTTGGCGTGGCCGACAGCCCATGAATTGTACCCCATGCTTCTGCTGACAGCGTTTCTTACAAGAGGATCCTTTCAAAAACTGTGTTTTATCTCTTCTATTATTTCATAGCTCATCAGGTAAATGGTTTTTAAATCTGCTTTTCCACCCCACAAGCTGGCCTTTCAGAAAGCATTTATACTTTGCAACAAAGAATTTTGAAAAGTGAAGAAAGCAATTCAGCACAACTGAACAAAGCATAGTCAACATATAAAGATACATATGTGTACACACACACTACAGTCAGATATATATAATATGTATAATACACATTATAGTCATATACATGTACTCGTGTGTGTACATACATATGTGTATATACATATATATGTGTATGTGTATATGTATATGTACACATATCTATGTAGTTTTTGTTGAGTCATTTCAGTCTTGTTTGACTCTTTGTAACCCCATTTGGGGTTTTCTTGGCAAAGATACTGGAGCAGTTTGCCATTTCCTTCTCCAGCTTGTTTTATAGATGAGGAAACTGAAGCAAACAGAGTTGAGTGACTTGCCCGGGGTCACACAGGTAGTAAGTATCTGCAGTCAGATTTGAACTCAGGTCTCTCTGACTTCAACACACACACACACACCCCTACATCATTTTCGTTCAGTCATTTCAATTCTGTCTGACTCTTAGTGACCGCATCTGGAGTTTTCTTGCCAAAGACACTGGAGTAGTTTGTTATTTCCTCCTCCAGCTCATTTTCCAGATAAAGAAACTGAGGCAAACAGGGTTAAGTGACTTGCCCGAGGTCACATAGCTAGTAAATGTCTGAGGCCACATTTGAACTCAGGAAGATGAGTCTTCCTGACTCTAGGCCCAGACATCTATCTGCTGTCTCACCTAGCTGCCCTTATCTATATTTATATCTCCCTTATCAGAGCTATTTGATTCAGAGATTTTTTTTTCTGCTTAACTTAACTTCTGCTTAACTTATCTTTCTCATTAACTTCCTTTGTTATTCCAGGTGAATTTTCTTAGTACGAATTTTTAAAATTTCATCTAATCAAAATTATCTAGTTCATTCTTTGTGACCAATTCTATCTCTTTATGATTAAGAACTCTTCCCTAGCTATAGGGAAAGAAGAGTACCTGATGTGGTTCTCCTCTAATTATCTTCTGGTGTGACCTTTAACATTCATATCACATATCTGCTTTGAATATTGCCTTTATAGTGATGATATGTGATTATCGTGTTGTATGCCATAAGATGTTGGTCTAAACCTAATTTCTGCCTAGCAGGGCAATTCAGATCTGGAGTTCTTAAGTAGGTAGTTCATGTTCTTAAGTCTATGGAACATTAGTAAGCTCATTTGATTCTGATTCTTCCCTAGATAAGCTGTCTCGCTGATCTACTTTTCTATTTTTTAATCAGTACCAAATAGTTTTAATGATTACTACTTTAGAGTATAATTTGAAGTTCAGAAATGCTACAGTTCTCCATTTCTTATAAATATTTTTATTGCTATCATTTGTTTTTACATCTCCTAGATTGATCCTTGTATCCTTCCTCCTTCTCCCACCCAGAGAGGCATCCCTTATAACAAATGCTTTTTTTTTAAAAAAAATAATAGCATCCACATAGGCCATACCTGATGTATTTATGTTTAAGCTATATGTGATTACATCTGTATGCATCATCCCTTTCTTTTGACTTTTAAAAATTTGATATGGATTATGAAAAAGGAATAGTTCTTGGACAGATGTTTGGAAGTAATTTCCTCATTTTACTTTTCCTGTCTGGTTAATCTTCTTGGAAACAGTGGTATTTTATGGACACTTAAAGACAGTCTAACTAAAGGAGTAAGATGCATAGCAATGGGAAGAAGGCATTTTCAGGGGAATGAAATAGCAAATCATCCAAAAAATGAAAACAAAAAGATTCTATTGGAATAAAATAAACAAATTAACATAAAGGAGTGTGGTGTAATGGGAAATTCAGTCAATCCTCAATATTCCTGTATTTAACTTTCCCGACTTCAAACATTCATGTGATTTTATTAGTAACCTCATTTACACTTTCCTATTGACAACTGCACACTTTCCACTACGTACAGTAGAGAAAAACATGGGAGGCACGATGGGCTCAAGTCTGTGGAGCAGCTGCTGTTCTAGAAGGCATTTCACTGGTCTTGTTCACCCTGCCCCTGTGCTCCCAATGCTTCTCATTCCATCATCAATCGTAGCCTCAAGGTTAAATGTCAGCTTGCCTCTACTGTGCTCTCATATTCAGAGACCCTCACACACCACACAGACATCCTTGATGAATTACTTCAAGCTGGTATATCCTTCATGATCTCTAATATCCATGCACTAGCTGTGAAGAACAGTGTTGGAGGTGGTCTAGACCTCACCAGTTTTGTCTAGACCTCACCAGCCCTGTCTAGACTTCACCAGTCCTGTCTAGACCTCACCAGTCCTGTCTTCTGACAGCAGAGACTAAAGTCCCAGCAACCTCTTCCTTGGTTTTCAGAGGACAGCTATCGTATGGTGTACAGTATAGGGCCCTCAAGTTTCCATCTGACAGTGTGGAAGGTAAGATTCAGGTTAAAAAAAGTTTTAGTTTTGAGAGTTTTATTTGCTGTACAATATTTATGGCACTGTAGATTTCATATGTAATAAAAAGTGAATATTGTCTGAAATCAATGTCTTGTTCTTGGTGTTGCTGAGATGTTGGCACAAAAGGTTACTGAATTCTAGGAAATCACTAGTGAGAAAAAATGTTTTTCATGTTACTAATTTTATTTTTCGTACCTCATTTTATGGGTTATTTCATGATTACTGGGTTAGGAAAAGTGCCAGTTATCCAAATTAATGTCAATTTTCAGCAATCTCTAATTAAAGATTATAGTTTTTGGTGGTCACAGGAACCTAACCCCTTATTGCCCAAAGGTTCAGTGTAACAACATTCCCATTTTTTACTTTTTTTTTTTTTTTTTTTGCTGTTTTCTAGGAATATCCCTCTTGAGAAAGTTGAGGATTGACTGTTCACTGACTTTAGAGTCAGGAGAAGAATGCTTGAAACATGGTTCCAGTTCTTGCTAGCTATGTGGGCTCTGGGAAAAGTGCCTGAATGTTCTATGCCTCAGTTTCCTTATTTGTAAGATGATCCTTGCATTATCTATCAAGGTGGTTGAGGGATAAGCACTTTGTAAACTTTAAAATGAGTGAGTTATTATTTTAAAATTAATATTAATAATAGTATTTTATATAATCTTAAATTTTATATAATCTTAAAGCTTTGCATGTATTCTCATTTGAAACTCACGGTAGCCCTAGGATCTAGGAACTATTATTATCCCTGTTTTACAGATGGAAAAATTGAGACTGAAAGAGTGACTTGCCTAGAGTCACATAACTACTTGAAGCAGGATTTGAACTGAGATCTTCTCAGCTCCAGGTGTAGCACTTTATACACAGAGCCTTTTAGCTGCTTAGGTTTTTTTCTGTTTTAAGAAAGAAAAAGAGAAAAAAAAGGAGAATCAGCAAAGCTGATCAGTCCCCCTTCATTTCTACTTTTTTTCCTCATTATTTCCCTGAACATCTTTTGATTTTTTAAAATCTAGTTCCATTGTGTATTCCATTGCTAGTGTAATTGCTATCAGATTCTATCTCTAAATTAATTTGGATTGTACCTTTATTTTTATTATATTGGTACAGCCCAGCCATGAGCAATGAACTACCCTCCAGTTATTTAAGTGACTCTTTAGCTCCTTAAGGGTCTTTTTGTACTTGTCACTATACAGGAATTGAGTGTACCATCACAGAATAACTCCCAGATATTTTATGCCTCTTTGTAGATATGTTTAATTCTTCCTCTTCCAGTATTTTCTCCTGGATTTTGCTTGGGAGCCTCCAACAAGGGAGATCTCTCCTTTGATGCAATGGGAACAGCACCAACTTCAGTCAGGAAGACTTGAGTCAATTCTACCAGCTGGGGGACCCTTGCTGCACCTCAGCTGCCTCATCTATAAAAGTGGAGACAACAATAATTATTATTAAAGCAGTGTTCACCTCAATGGGCTATTGTGAGAACCAGTTGTGATCATGTATACGAAGTGCTTGTGGATCTCAAAGTGTTCTCCAAACTTCCGCTAGTCTTATCACTACCTCTCAGGCAGCCCGTTCCATTTTTGGAAAGCTCACGTGAATGGGGATTTTTT
>CM053623.1:356534287-356556286 GCA_028646595.1 Phalanger gymnotis
GGTCACACAGCTAGTAAGAGTCTGAGGTCAGATTTGAACTCAGGAAGATGAGTCTTCCTAATTCTAAAGCCCAGCTCTCTATCCACTGTACCACAAATCCTCAGACACTTACTAGCTATGTGACCCTGGGCAAGTCACTTAACCTCTGTTTGCCTTAATCCACTTGAGAAGGAAACGGCCAACCACTCCAGTATCTGCCAAGAAAAGCCCACAGGCAGCACTGGCGTGCTATGGCCCACAGGGTCATAAAGAGTTGGACATGACTGATCAACAAGGGGTAGGGTCACAATTTTCTTTTGAACAACAGGGGCATCGTTGGACAGGGCCAATGTCAGAGTTTTCCTTACTTGACTATGCAAATTTATGAGAGTATGTTTTGTAATTGAAGAAAATTGTTGGGGGTGTAAGCTTATTTCCTAGATAAGATTCTCTCTTTTTTTCCAGTGGTAGGGGAGGGAGGGTAGGAGAGAGAAAAAATCAATTTGTTAATTAAAAAAAAACTTTGATGAAAAAATAAAGCCCATTGACTAGAACATGGTGAGGAAAATAGGGTATTGCTACAGAGAGTTTGGAAATCACTGCCTTGAGGAAGTCAGCCTGGAGCAAAGAGGCCATGTAGAGTTCTGAAAGGAGGCCCAATTTCAGTGAGAGGAACTGGGAGCTGAGTGTCCCTTCAGCCCTCACTGGTGGATGACTGTGGTCCAGACCCTTCCCCTCTGGGGTCTTTGTCTCCCCATTTGTAAAATGAAGAGTTTGGATTATATGAACCAATGATTTTGAGGGGAGGGTCAACCTCCACTTTGAGCTTAGCAGGATTTCATAAATCTCAGAATCTCCCTTGGCTTTGCTCTGTCACCCACACAGATAATCCCTGGGCTTAAGAAACATCTGAGGTCATATGTACCTTCTGGAACCAGACTTCAGAGACATCTGAGAGCCATTTGTCATCCTTGTCCCCAAAGCAGCCACCAGCTCAGTTCAAGCAGATTTCATAGCTTCCATTTAGCAACTGACACTAGTCCCAAAGAATCAATGGCTTCAAAGAGGACACTGAGCCTCTAGCCCATGATGACGCTGAGCAAGGAGGGTGAGAATATCTCTCTGTTTGCCGTTCTCTGCAGAAGCTGATCTGGCAGGGCTGACCTGGGGCACCTTTGGGCATTCAGCTGCCTACCTCAGAGGGCTCATGAAAGCAAGGAGCTTTGCAAACTGCAGTTGAAAGCAACCTGTGATTTCTGTCCTCTACACCCTGGGACCAACGTGGCCAAGACTGAGAAGCTCACCATCAGGTTGCCTGCCAGAGGTTTCTGCCACAGAAACTCCCAAAGACTATCCACTAGGTTGTAAAGGCAATGTATATTCTAATCAATGTAAGGACTATCCATACTCAAAGGATCACTGATACTTAAAGTATTAATTATTAATTAAAAAAATGGGCCTGTGTGGGCTATGATACACATCATTAGAATGAGATGATGCATCCACCATGTACTAGAGGATTATTACTGTTGTGGTTGTTATTAAGAATCATATTTTCATCTTGTTTTGGAGTTTAGATAGAAACAGGCCCAGGATAAGATCTCATCCTATTATTATCCTTTTCCATTTAATATTCTGTGAACTTTTGCACAGGGGGATGAAGTAGCTGCTTTTGGTAATTGAATTAAAGTGTTTGGGATGCACACTTATTTTCTAGAGCAGAGATTTTAAAGTGTTTTCTATCCTGGCCCTTTTGGCAGTCCGATGAAGCCTATGGGCCCCTTCTCAGAATAATCCTTCCTTGCCTACCTTCATAACTGAAGGAGATGCTCAATTCAGATAGAGATTACGGAAAAGAAAGGTGTCATTTCCCTCCATTCTAGTTCAGAGACTCCCTGAAATCAATCCATTGACAGACTCCCACTTGAGAATCCCTGCTCTACAGGTTCTCGGAAATGGTCTTCGAGACAACATTCATGGCAGACATCATGCTGGATGCCTCTCTCTTCTCCCCCCCCCCCCATGGCTTTGATTCATTCTGCTGGATCTCTGTTGTCCCCATCAGACCTCTGCTAACATCATCATCCTGATTGCTGTTTGATGGTGTTAGTATAGACTTCCTGTGACTTCACTGCAGTGGATGGAGAACTCCTAATGGGGAAACTCCCTCTGCTGATGTTGATTGCCACTTTTCTGCAATTTACAGCCATAGAGAATTAAAGTCCTGAGAGGTTAAGCAATGGCCCAAGGTCACCAGGCCAGTAGGAGTCAGAGGCAGGACTCCAAGGTCGGCTCTGATTTCAACAAAGCTGGTTTTAGCTCCCAGGTAGAATGGAAGGATGGGACATTAACACCCTCTCATCCTATCAGGGGTTCCCAGAGCACATTCCCTGGGAGTTTCTCTTCTGTTTTGCTTTCAGAACGAGCATCCATTCAAAGAGCCTTTTTATTCTGTAGCAGGAAAAATACATCCATATGGAGAAGCCAGTGAGGCCATTGGCAGAAAGGAAGATAACAAGCTCCAACTCTGATGCCTTCTGGCTGTGCGAGCTGGGCAATCAACTACCCTCTCAGTCCCCAGACAAACCTCTAAAACAATGAGGGACAGATGGGCTGCTGATCTGTGTTGGTGAGGGAGCTTGTATGCCAACGAATCACAGATTTGGAATTGGGAAGGAAACTTACAGGCCTGTGAAACTAGCCCTTCATTTTACAGATGAGGAAACTGAGTTTTAGTGACTTCTCCAGGGTCACACAGTTAGTGTCTGAGACTAGATTTGAACTTGGAGGCCACTCACAAGTCCAGGGTTCTATCTGTATCACACTGGCCTGGACCAAAAAAGAAAAAAGGGAAATCCACACAAACAATCTTCTTAATTGTATCTTTTACAATTGTAACAGAGACCAGAGGCTCTCTTGGAGAGGTGGCCCTTTGTTCCTTACATGTCTGATGGTGGATGGGGGTTGTCTGTCTGGACTGTCTGTAACATGCCTGTCTTTGACTGCCTTTATAGAAAGGCCTAAGTGATTGAGGCAACTTCTTGTTGGGTCAGCTGGCATGGCTGTGCTGTTTATTGGACAGAAAGATTGGCAAAAACTCCAAGGGAGAATCAACAGAGCTCGGAATCAGTGACTCTTGAAGATTCAGGCTTGGAAGGGAACTTTGAGATGATCTAGTTCAAATCTCTTCTCTTTAGAGACCCAGAAAAGCTGATGTGACATGCCCAAAGCCACATAGGGGAGCAGCAGAGCTTGATGCAGACTTAGGTTTTCTGATTTGGCATCCAAGACTCTTCTTACTACATGCTCTGCTACCTCTCTGTTATTTCACTGGCTCTTTGGATGGTTGGCACTGCTTTCATCCCCATCTATATTATTAGGCCAATATGGAAACTTGTGCCACATGGTGCCCCGGGGGTAAATACAGATGCCACTGTTGATATCCCCCAGACTTTCACAGCACTGATGAACACTGGTAGTCTGAATAATTGATGGCCTAGGTCATTGCCAGTCAACCCATGGAGGAAACCTTTATTTTGTTCCCTCCCTCCCTCCCTCCTTTTCTTCCTTCCTTCCTTCCTTCCTTCCTTCCTTTCTTTCTTTCTTTCTTTCTTTCTTTCTTTCTTTCTTTCTTTCTTTCTTTCTTTCTTTCTTTCTTTCTTCTTTCCTTCCTCCCTCCCTCCCTCCCTCCTTCCTTCCTTCCTTCCTTCCTTCCTTCCTTCCTTCCTTCCTACCTTTCTTTCTTTCTTTCTTTCTTTCTTTCTTTCTTTCTTTCTTTCTTTCGGAGGCAATCAGGGTTAAGTGACTTGCCCAGGGCCACACAGCTAATAAGTGTCTGAGGCTGGATTTAAACTCAGGTCCTTCTGACTCCATGACCAGTGCTCTATCCACTGTGACACCTAGCTGCCTCAAACCTTTGCTTTCTAAAAGCTATCTAGAGCTTCTTGCTTTTTAGTATTTTCTGTTTCTAGGGTGAAAATGTTTCCCTCACTCACCCGGAATCTCTTAAATTCTGGGACCATATCAATCATTTTGTTACCAAGAAATTTATTGTTAGATAGATGGATACATTGGAAACAGCTAGGTGGTGAAGTGGTTAGAGCACTGGACGTGGAGTCAGGGAGAGCTAAAGACAAATCCAACCTCAGGCACTGTCTGGGTAACTCTGGGCACCCACCTAACTTCCCTCAGCCTCAGGTTCCCCGTCTACAAAATGGGTATAATCATAGCTCCTCCTTCTCAAGGTTGGCATAAGGATAAGATGAGATGATATTTGTAAGGTGCTGTGCAAACCTTTTAAACACAGCAGTTTGAACAGGCATATCTACTCTTTGAGTCATAGGAAGGTAGAGCTAAAGTGGGAAGGGACCACAGAGGTCAACTAGTCTAATCTCATTTTACAGATCAGGAAACAGAGCCAGGAAGGAAAGATGACTTGTCCAGGGTCACAAATATCAGAGGCATCTGAGGCAGGATTTGAACCCCATGACCTCCGGCTTTTCCTTCTAGAAATTTCAGAAAGACACAGGTGTGTGGGAGTGGGAATTCTAAGTAGTGATCCATCCAGTTTTTTGGAGACCTAGAATTTATACTTCATTAGCAAAATGGTACCTTTGACACCTAAGGCTGGAAGGTGGGTGGCTTTCTGTCTAAGGAGCCTGTGTGCTAGGCTACCTATATCTGAGTGTAAGGAGTGGGCAACTCTATATTTGAGAGGGACCAGCCTCACTTTCATGGCTCCTGACCTACAGGCCTAGGCAAGTCTCCTGCTCTCCTTCCCCCTCTATCCTTCCCCAAATAAAAACCATAAGGGTGGAACAAAGTGAGGTTCCCATCAGCCTTTACCGCCTAATCCTCACAAGACTTTGAATAAGTCATTTTCCCTTTCCAAACTGTGGCTGCCAGGTGGGGCTATCCACTACAACAGCTTGCTGGACTTCCATTCAGGGACACATGGGCTCAGAGCCTGCATCAGACACTTACCAGCCATGTGACCTTGAGCAAGTGACCAAAGTTTTCTGTGCATGACCTTGGGAAGGTGACTAGAGCTCTTGGTACTCTCCAGTTTCCTCCTCTGTGCAATGGGAGGTTTGGCCCCAATAACCTCAAAGCTGCCTCCCAGTTCTAAATCTGAGATTATATGATTCGATGGGTTTGACTTTCCCTTTCGACTCTTCGCCTCCTACTCCCAGGACATGGTGGAGTCCCGAGCCTATTGCTCTTGAATTTCTTTGTCGTGTGGGTCAGGAGTGAAGATGAGAAATGGGCTGTGGCCCCAAATTCATCTATTCACCAATATGGGATCAGGTTGGCCAGGGGGCTGCCATGGCATCCAATGAAAGCTGGAGCTAGCTAACCCCGTTGTGACCGACAGATTACTCAACCAGTGACACTGATGAGAGAGAAATAGTGTATTGGAATTTGTATGTCCAGGACCTGGCTTCAAAAAGAAGGAGGTGGGGCCTAGGCTTGGCCACTTAGGAGCTCTATGAGCTTAGGTGGATTACCTCATCTCTCTCAGGCTCCATTTGCTCATCTATAAAATGGGGGTTATGATGCTTGTCTACCTGCCTGTCTCACTGGGCTATGTCTAGGCTCAAATAATATGACGTTTGTAGATTTCTCTGTAAACCTTCCTAATAGAATTACTACAATGGCTCATAGAGCTGTGTAGGCTTCAGCAATCAGGAAAATGGCAGCTGGAGATGGAATCTACTTCTCTTTCTCTGCTTTCAGTTGGCTCCAGATCTTTTGGGCAGGTGCCAGGGAAACACGGGGACTTTTTTTCTTAAAGATCATTTTGTACATAGTTGGTGAGATGAGAAGCTGAACTGGTCACCTCCAGAGGACATTTGGACTTTTGCTATTACGCTCTAAACCAAGGATTTTTAACCTACGGTCTGTGACCTTTTTTTGGAAAAAAAAATTTCTACCCTCATTCAACATAATTGCCTTACTTTGTAATCCCATGTGTTTTATTTTATGCATTTAAAAACATGATTCTGAGAAAGGTCTTTTGAGAATTGAATCTCTGCCACCACATCCACTACTCCCATTTTACTGATGGGCAAAATAAGGCTTTACCAGGCTGCCAGAGGAAGCCATGAGGCTGAATAGGTTAAGAACTGACCAGGCTAGGGAGACTTGGGAATGGTAGTCTTTCCTTAGGTAGTGGCTTGAGGCGCAGAAATTAATGCTACCTATTATCCTGAGAGGCCCTGCTCATTCTCTAGGGATCTCAGAAATTCATGGTGAGCAGGAAATCCTCAGAACTGGATTCTCCCCAACCTGGGGTCAATGTGATGGAGTAAAGTAAAAAGGGTTCTGCTGTATTTGAGCTTGGAAGGCTTGGGTTTGAAACCCACTCTTGCCACATCTGGCCTGGGGTACATTGGACAGATTTATTTTAACCTCTTCGGTCCTCAGACTCTCAATTATAACCTTGGGGTCTGGTCTAGATGACCCCAAGATCTCTTTAAGCTCTAAGTCTATGATATGGAGACTCTACCAGGATGAAACATTGGGTAATCTTTCCCCTCCCTTCACTCCTCCCCATTAAAAAATACCCTCAAAGGATTTTTTCAGACTTCTTTTCACGGGCAGAGAGTGAAAAAGCAAAGAATATTTTATGAAAAATTAGTCTTTGGGACAGAGTAGCCCAGTTTGTGTTTGAACTCAGGGAGAGGAATGGAAAATGTGCCTTTATTGACACAAGGAACCCCTGGATGAAGAAAGTCCCTCTACCAATGCAGATAAATATGTTTCTGTGATTTACAGTCTTAAAGGGTTACTTAGAGATAAAATGAATTGCCCAGGGTCACATAGCCACTATGTGTCAAAGGTGAAACTTGGCCCTAAGGTTTACACTCTATCCACTATGCCGCATTGCCTGTCCTCTTGTGATCTTAATTTTTTTGACTGACAAGGACAAATCACCCAGGGACCTTGGAAAGGAAAGGGAAAAGGATGGTCTACTCTGTTTCCTCCAGTAGTATTTGGCCTTCCCAGAAACAGCCCTACTGTTTTATCACGTCCTTACCTCTCATGTTGGGGTGGACACCTGACAGCAAGAGGCAACATTCAGAGAATTTGGGGGGAGAATCAGAATCTGGCAGCTTCTCCATAGATTGCTGGAAAGTCAAGGGTTAACTAAGCCAGGCTTTACCAAATGGCACTTGGTGAACTTTGGAGACCACTCTGAGAAAGTGAGACCTCTTGGACTGCTTGGCATTCCTCAGCAAAGTACACCTAGTGCTTTATCTTTCAGAGAAAAAAGAAAACGTTTCCTAATAAGTTCATCCAGACCCTTTAAATATTGGCTATCTGCTGTCCTGGGGCCTCTAATCTAAACAACAGCCTTACCAGCCTCTAAGGCAGCTCACATGGCCAAGCTCAGCTTTCTTAATGAGTCTTGGAAGAAGGAGGCCAGGGCTAGCTAGACTAGTTAAGAACTTCAAAGCCTTCTGAACAATAACAAAATGGTGGTGGCTTTTGGGTTAGAATCCTAGAAACTAAGGTCTAGAAAGGCCCTTTGAGAATCGAATCTCTGCCTCCATATCTACTACCCCCCTTTTACTGATGGACAAAATAAGGCCTACAGAAATGGTATGACTCCCTCAGATTCACAAGGCAGGGGTCTCTGCAACTCAGCATGCGAAATGAAGAGATCCAAGGCTTAATATTGTGACTCAAAGTCATCTATGCTTTATCATGGGAGTGCAGTTGTTTCTTTCACCACCAATAATGTTTCTTTTGCCACCAATAATGTTTCTAAATTTCATTTATATCGTTGGTAAATAGGCTGAATTTAGTAGAGAAACAGTATTTAGTGTAGAGCTCTCAGATTCTGTGACCCTTGGGAGGAGTACCCAGTCAGGGTGACTGGGATCCAGAAGCATAGTGGTAGCAATCTGTCATCATCAGGTCGAAATCATGGCTCTTCTAGTTGGGTCTTCCCTCACAGATAGAGCCTCCTTCCCCTTACACACAGCTCAGCCCTAAATCACGGGGGACCCTTGATTAGCAACAGACCCAGATACATTTGACTGTTGCACCTACCCATGCCCAACTTATTTACTTCTGCCTTTTGAGACCCTGGCAAAAGGACAAAGTTGGGTCTCTTTCCTTCTACATCTCAGTCAACAGCATTGATTGGTTGACCTCGAGGAGGCTTTTCTTTCCAAACTAACTCCAGAGCCTGGCGTTTAAAGCACTTCCTTTTCTAGGGAATCCTCAGAAGGAATGTGAGTTTAATCTGTGTGTCTCCATCACTGACTTACTAAAAGAAAGAGTGAGAGAGATGGGTTATGGGATGGGGCCCCCATCCTGTGGCTATTCCTCCAGATGCTGCCTTGAAAGCAGCAGGCACATCTGCCTGAGAAAAAGGCAGAAAAATCAGACCCATTGTCTTGTAGCAAATTCAGATGTCCGGTTTATTGGTTATGTTCTCAGGATAGCAGTGGCAGAATTCAATTTGCCTCTCAGTAAAAAGGCAAGGAAGTGAGCAAAATAGAAGGACAACCTTCCCAAGCTGGAAGGAAAATGCCACAGAGAGGACCAAGGACAGAGATACTCATGCAAAGGAAAGCAAAATGAGCGAGGTGTCTCTAGCAAATAGGTAAAGAAGGAAGGAATCTCTGTAATGTTCAAGTGAAGAATATAGCCAGTTGCCTGGGACTCCGGAGAAGAAAGGACAAAGAGATGGAGAGTGCTAAAGAAGTAGAATGGGACCAGGCAAGTTTCTGGTGAGGTCTCTAGAAGATTCTCCTGGGCAGAGTAGCTGGGTTTTCTCGTGAGTTTTCAGAAACACTCCGTCATTTTCTGCTTTAATGTTAACTGGTTTCCATTGTTACTCTGGATCGAGTGAGCTGCCAGTCAGAGAATTTGGAGTTTTATGGTAGGTATAAGAAGGGTCTTTGGGTGTGTTGGCAGCCCATTCACCTCCTCCGAGTCAGGGGGAGGATGGCATGGCATGTGACCAACCCCAGGCTGAAGTGGTCAACTTGCCTGGCTCCTTCTGGTCCATCCAAGAGGAGTAAGAGGCCATGCAAGGAAGCAACAGGAGAGAACAGTGGAAGAAGCCAATGGTCAGAAAGGAAAAGAGGAAGTCTATGTGGTTGTCCAGAAATGGCCACACTCATTGCATCCTTTCCTTGTGTAGCCTCCAAATGCCTGCCTACCTATGGATTTGGGAATCTCTCATGTGGTACGGCCCATCCCTGCAACCCCACTCATGCTGCCTTTGGCTCCCACCGACTATGACTAGGCACCTCATAGAATTAGATCTGTGCACAGCTCATCCTCCTTGCACAGACCCACCCTGCCTTCTGTTCCCTGCCTTGGCTGTGCCTATGGCCAGTGGCATTGGTAGAGTACATCATGTAAGCAAAAGAAGACAAAAAGGGAAAAAAAGAAAGAACAGTCCTTGCTGGGCTTGCCAATTTCTCTTTCACACTTGACCTTGAACTCCCTGGAAGCCCCTACCTTCCTCCTAATCCTTCCCTCCACTCTCTCTCTTGGTGCCAAGCCTCTGAATAAGCCACCAACCAGAGCCCTGAGAAGGGCAGGGCAGGGCAGCTGGGGCTCTGACCTAGGACATGGAAGTTCAGGGAGAGCTGACAGTACACCCCTCCCGAGTTTAGCAAGGAAACCCAAAGCTTGGCTCTTAGCACTGATTGGCTAAAATAGGAAGCTATTCATAGCATTTCTTCCTGTAGTAAGGGAAGCTTTGCAGCCCCACCCCAAGTGGGCTTCTCCTCATTCAGACCCTGTCCTGCTCTCCCCTCTACCCCCAACTGAATGGTCTTTAAAAGAAAACACATTTTGTGTTACTCCCCTGGGACCATTATCCCTCTACCACTACCAATATCCCTCCAGTCACATCCAGAGGATCATAGGATCACAGATTTAAAATTGGAAAGGTTGGCCCAGTCCAATCCCCCTCGTTTTTCAGATGAGGAAGCTGAGGCCCATAGAGGCTAAGTGACTTGCCCAAGGTCACACAGAAAGTATATACCAGAAGCACTATTTGAACCCAGGTCTTCTTGACTCTAGGTCCAGGGTGTGACACCAGCGCTGCCTCTGGACCAGGTAACTGAGGAGCCCAAGTGAGAACGGGGCTGTTTGTTTAGCATACTTCAGCATTCCCTTACTACAGTGTTAGAGGTAAAGCCCATGTTTAAAAAAAAAAAATCATGTTAGCTTTTCCTTGTATTCAAACCCTTCCCCTGTGGAGGCAGAGTCATCATGTTAAAGAAAGGCCTAATTCTTAATAAGACAGCACATTCTTTCTCTGGCCTTAAGCATAAAACCTGTGAGTTCTGCCTAGCAGAATGGCTTCTGCCTACTGGGGCTGGTATGGATTCAAGGTGTATAAAAGGAGAAATGTGCCTCACATCAATGCTGCGTCCATCTTTGACTCATTTACAAATGGTAAACTCTTTGGACCCGGCTGTGCCCTGGCCCATCTGGTGTGATTAACTACGCTAAGGACTCTGCAGGGCACGTGGGGTGCCCGAGCGCACTGCAAACGAACCCTGGCGCCCATTGGCCGCTTTGAGGTTATTCTTCCGCAATATGGTTTCCACAAGATGGTTTCCACACCTGAACTGTGACACCGCTTTTCTTGGCTGAGAACTTGGGCCTCGGAGCCACAAAGTAAGTTGCGGGGGCGGACTCAGGCTTGGGAGAGGTGGGTAGGGCCACTGGCACCGGGGACATCGGGGACGGGCTAACTGGCGTGACAGCGACTTCTGAGTAGAAGGTAGGCTGAGAACTGTAGGCTGGCACGGAGTATACAGAGGAAGCTCGGAAGGTGGTGGGTGAGCTGGCATTGACCGGCTGGGAGGACGGAGGCGCTGGCTTCAAAGCTGGGCCTGGACCAAGCTTGGCCAACGGCTTTGGGACAGGGCCGTCCTTGGCATCTGGAGGTTGGAAAGTAAATAGAGATGCATTGAGCTGATACGGTTGGTGTTTCATGACATCTAAAGCATTGAGAGGCTTCTTCCCCTTTTTCTTGCTTGGTTTGGAGGTGGCCGGAGGTCCAGGCTGTTGCTTGATGGCAGCGGGAGGGTAGGATGGGGAGTGGATTGGATTGTAAGCAACGGGTGGCGGGGCTCGAACATTGGAGGAATATTTCCAAGATGCTGGTAAAGATGGAGTGGGAGACTGAGCCCGGGCCATGTGAGCCTGTACTTTTTCTGAGTCTACAACGTACTTCTCCATCCGAGACTGCCTCTTAGCAAAGAGCTGGGCCCCTTTGCCGCTCATTTTTGGCAACTCGCTGGATAGTCCCACCCCAGAGACTGGTGTAGCGTTTCCTGCGGGCATCACCTTGGGTGTGTAGTTCACACTGGCCACTGCTGCTTGAGGTCCTTTAAAGGGACCGGCCACATTTGGAGTACTTGGGGGCTGGTAAGTGGTGGAAGCAGGCCGAGCTATTTTAATGGCAGATGCAACTATTCCCTGGGACTGGTTCGAAACAGGGAACGCAGGAGGTTGGCTAGGAGCTACGGTCGAGGGAGACCAAACTGGGGAGACGGGAGTGACGGGTTGAGAGGGGGAGGGTTTGGCAGAAGGTTTGGGAGCGACAGGAGGTGGGGTCTTCTGCTTAGAAGAGTGGCCCTGCATGAAATTGCAAGCTTCTGCTCCAAGGCTGAGGTAGTCTTCTTCCGGTCCTGACTCGAACCCGGCCCCAGGACCTCGCTTGCCTTCTGCGTTTTGCACGAGTGACAACAGTTCAGGGTTAGGGCTGACCTTGGGGTGTTCTTTGAAGGTAAACATGGGCTTCGAGGCGCCCCTCCGCCTGGCCTCCTGCAATATGCCCGTTCTCTTGGCTGGCACAGCAATCCTCTCATCCCGGGAAGCGATCTGTTCAGTGGGTTCATAAAAAGCCTGCTGGGCCCACGGGGCTGGCTGGGGCCACGGAGGTGGTTGTGCTGGGGCAGCTAAGGGGCTGGTCACCCCTCTGGACAAGACTTCTGGCGGAGGGGTGACCGCAGAGTAAGGGGGAGGCGCAGGAAAATCATACAGAGGACTTGCCAGATTTCTGGTCGGGGAAAATGGCACAGCCGCCTGATTCATCGATCCTGGGAAGGGCTTGGCCGTCCTGTTGGAGGCAGCCAATCTGTGTGCCTCCGGCATGTCCGGGACTCCGCTGAAGCCATTCTGTTGAGCTGTGTGGCTTCCTTCCACGTAGCTTTTAGACACGTTACTCTGCATTCTCATGCTTTCTGCTTCTCTCCTCTGGTACGAAGTGACTGTTCTCAGCCCATCTGCCTGGCCATCCTCGAACTCCCCGCGGGCCACGCCCTCTGCCTTTCCCTCCTCTTGCTGAGCTGTGATCTGGTCCATCCTCTCCCTCCTCTTGGCAAACATGAGGACGCCCTTCCCCGAGCTGTCTGGCAGCATCTGCATCGTGTCCCCGCTCTTCAGCTTCTTCTCAGTGTCTACCAGGCCAGAGCCCCAGTCCGAGGTCCACACTGGGGTTTCGTCGTCGTCGTCAGCTTCCGAGACGATCTCTTCATCTACCTCCGACTCGCTCGTGAACTTGACCTCCACAGGCCCGTCTTTTTCGCTTTCTTCTTCGGTGTCTATCTCGCGCTGAAGCTCTCCGGTGCCGTAACTGATCAGGGTATACTTCTTCGCCCTCCGGCGACGTTTCTTAAACATCAAAACCCCCTTGGAGTTGGGGTTGAGGGCATTGGTGAGGAGCAGGGCGATGCTCTTACACTTGGACTTGGCTTCCTTCACCTGTTTCTCGGACAAGCTTTCGCTCCTCCGGAACCCTGGAAGAAAGACAGAGAGGATTACGGAAATGAGTAAGGTCAAGGGAACGGAATCCGCAGTTAGCCCCTGGAGAACGGGGCTCCTTTTCAGTTACGTGATAATGCTTCTCCTCTCTCGGGAAACTCCACCTAAACCACGAGGACGGGAAAAGGCCGGGAGTCTGGCTAGCTCATTTATTTGTCACTAAAAGGAAGCTTTGTGCCAGGGGAGGCGAATCTGCCGCGCTAATATGGACACACACACACACACACACACACACACACACCAAAAAAAAAAAAAGGAAAAAGAACAGAACAGCCACCAAAAAATAAAAAATAAATAAAAATAGAAACGCAGAGAAGGGAACAAAAAAATTCCTAAGGGGCAACAAACAGGACAATTTTGTTACTACCTTGTTAAATTTATAGAACAGTAAAAAAACAAACTACGTTCCTGGTTTCATATACAATTCTTTTTTGTTCTGAAATGTTTGTGTATGTATGCTTGTATGTATATGTATACATATGCATGTACGAAATTTGCAACACAATGTTATTGAAAATACTTGAGCCTAATATTAGAGGAAATAGGAAATTCATCGTAGCAGTGACCTGACCCATATGAACACCACAAACAATACAATTCCTGAACATTAACAATACCTAATAAAGGTAAGACAGGGTATAATTACTGATTGAAATGACAAAGTTTTGGGGTGAGCAACTTGGTATGATCCTGGTTCCCAAGTCATATTATTTGGAAGGAGGCATAAGCCGGCTCTACACACGTGTAAGCAGAATTGGATGTAAATGAAAGATTTGGCTAGTTTCATTTACTTTGGTCACTCTAGATAGATCCACCAGAAACAGAAAACCTAAAAATACACACTCAGAGGTGGGGAAGCTGTGGCCTTGAGCCCACATGTGGCCCTCTAGGTCCTCAAGTGCAGCCCTTTGATCGAAGCCAAACTTCCCGGAACAAATCTCAGATCCTTCCTCATAGAGGTATTAAAAATTTGGAGCCACAGGGAAACTTCAAAGTCAGCCAGCCTTAACACTCTCTCTAAATAAATACAGAAATAGAAGGACAGAGAAAGGAAGGGCCTTACTTAAAGTAATGCAAGTAGCAAATGACAGAGTCAGAATTTGAACCCAGGACCTCAAGTGTCAAACCCATGGCTCTGCTTCACCTATTTGCAAACCATAGTAAGAGCTAACATGCATTATCCCCTTTGAACCCCATAATGGCCTCGTGAGGTAAGTGTGGAGATATTATGCCAATTTTCCAGCTGGGAGGAACCTAAATATTACGTGACTTCCCAAAGGCTACACGGTAAGTAAGAATTAAAAGCAGGATTTGAATCCCGATCTTCCTGCTGCCAAAGCTAATACCACCCTTTCACACATAAATAAGGAAATTTCCTCGCAGTACCCTTCCTAATAGTCTTTCAAAAGGGGAGGTCTTAAGCAGATTTCGGTATCAAAATTGCTTTCATGTAACTCATAGAAAGAGCCTTGATCTACAGGACCGGGATTCAAATTCCAGCTTGGCTATTTATTTGTTACCTGTGTGACCTTGGGCAGGTCACTTAACATCTCTAGCCTCCGTTTTCTCAGTAGGATTAGATCAGGGATTCTCCATCTGTTTCATGTCACAGACCCCTTTGGCCATCAGAGGAAGCCTATGGGCCCCTTCTCAGAATAATGTTTTTAAATGCATAAAATGAAATGCACAAGATTGCAGAAGAAGCCAATTCTACTGAAATACCATAATCAAAGTATTAAAAAGACAACCACCCCAGGTTAAGAACTTCTGGACTAAACAAGATCTAAAGTCCTTGACAGCTTCAAGTCTCGGACCCTTTAAATCTCCATTCCTTTCCACCTCCAAATCTAGAAGCATAACCTATGTCAAAATTTCATTTTTGTTGTGACTAGTTCCAAAGTCACTAACAGAACTATTAACTCAACATCCACAAGACAGACAGCATTGATTGGTTTAGGAAATATTAGCCCCAAATGGTTGCAGACCAATCTAATAATCATTTAAAAAAATTTTTTTAGCAGATTTGTGATTTCACTGAGTCTGGCTATCAGAGCAGTTCAGCACCTTGGTAAATTAAAAGTCTGGGAGAGTGGCACAAGGCACTGAATAATTTAGTTACTTAAGTAACTTACTCTGGATCACAGACCAAATATGTATCAAAGGAAGTACTTGAACCCAGGCTTTTCTGAAGAGATGGGCTCTATAGCCACACTATACCCAATGCCAAGGTGCTGTCTGATACAAAAATTAATATGTCACATATCTACAGAAATTTTAACTGACATTTCAAGTACTCCTTCAACTCTTACAATGGTAAATTTTAGCTATAAGAAATTTTATAAAGCATACAAAGATTGTGATTTTAAAAATCTATTGGCATTTAATTTCTACTAGGTTTCAACATTTTAAAAACATAACCTACTTTTTCCAAAGTTTCTTTTGTTAGATATTACTGTCATTAAAAAAAAAAAGATTGGCAACAGTTTCATTTCTAACTCCATTTACTTAGTTCCTTTTTAAGGATCGAGTAAATATTTGTCACAAATTAGAAAAATTCAATCGGCTTTGAATTTCACAAAAGAGATAAGTCTGTTTCTTACTTTCGAAAAATCAAAGGAAAGATGTACTTAGCTCACACCAGCACTGGAAGGAACACACCAGACAGACCTGAGCTTACCAGAAATAATTCTGTCATCATGACACAATGATTTTAGAAATCAAGTTGCTGAGATTCTCCAGTGTTCCCATTTTATGGAGGTACAGAGAAGCTGGGAAGGCTGAGCTCATGCAGGATTCCTGCTCCGGTCCTCTGGAAACTGGAGCCCCAGTTGCCCAGTTGTTACTGCCTTGGGTGCCAAAATTTTAAGTATGTGAACTCTTCTCTCTGACGCCCCTTTAATGCATTATAAATGGGCTGATTACATATAGATGCTTACGGCACAAGCCACAGCCGGCTCCACATGCCACTGAGGACACAGGTGGCTCTGCTAAAAATATGCCCTGGAAGGCATTAGAATTGGGTGCTGCTGCTCCCAGCATCCCTGATTCCAAACCCTTTGAAGACAACCCTCAAATCCCTCACCAAGATTCTTGACAGAATCCACAAAGGAAACATCAAGAATAGTCATGGTCTTTCTCCTCCCCAATCCCCTTTCACAGTAAAAGCACCCAGGCTTGTCTTGCCTTTACTACCTTCCTTCCCGAGAACCCCCCTCCCTTCTACTACCAAGCAGCCTAGGATGTCATCATATCCCCCTTTGAGCTTCCCTACCTCCTGAGCTGAGAGTTTGACCTCTGTGTCAAGTGGGTAGACCAACGAGCCAGGACACTGTGCAGCCTCATGAAGAATCCCTGAGCTGCTGGGATCAGGTATCCCACATGCTGATGTCCGTCAAACAGACTTCTGCAAGCATCATCAAGCTGCAGACATTTCTCTCTCTCTCTCTCTCTCTCTCTCTCTCTCTCTCTCTCTCTCTCTCTCTCTCTCTCTCTCTCTCCCTCTCTCTCTCTCTCTCTGTTTCTCTCTTGAAATCTGGATCTGCTTTTAATATCCTTATTGTAGCCTGACTCTCAAAGATGCCTCTCAGCAATAGCAGTAGCAGCAGAATCCATGGCTTTGGCCATTTAAACTCGATTTGTCCATTTCAAATGTGTTTCTGGGCTGTCTTAAAAGTGACACAGTTCATTTTTTAAAAAAATGAAAACAACACCCAGCTGGACAATACTTCTCTTTGGTGAGGGAATAGAGAAGCAAGCGAGACACTTTGCACACTGCTAATTGACTCTCATCTCTGTTCCAAGTGGCTGACACTGTTGGCCCCTGGTGCCTGCCTACAGGGAGAATGAAGAGGATTGCCAATGAGCAAGGAGAGGAAGTTGCCAGCCTGGGAGAAATCCTCCTGAAAAACAGAATGGAGAGGGAGAGGGAAGGGAGGAGTAGTAGGTGATGGGCCAGGTGAAACAGCCCTTGCAAAGGGCCGAAGAAGGGCGCAGGAGTTACTTACGGGCGTGACGGGCTCGGTGCTTGTGGGGCCTCCGCTGATCCCTTTCTGAGATCTGCTGATCTTCTCCCTGCTCGGTGCCTTCCGAGGAGATGGGAAAGGAGACCACAGAAGGAGGTGCTTCAGCCCGCCCTCCTTCCACTTGAAAATCACCACACCCCTTTCTTCCTGCCCAGTTGGACCCTTCTGCCTTCTCTCTGTCGTAGGAGTAGTTGATGATCACTTCAGCCCTGGAGAGGTGGGGGGCTCCCGCCTCTCTCTCCTGGGTAACTTGTAGCTCTCGGCCACTAGAGAGCTGAATTAACTTCTCACTGGGCCCCTGACCAGAATTCTCTTTCTCATCAGAGAAGGCAGACGTTCTTTGGCTGAGCCCTCCCTGCAGCTGGTCAGGGTGAGGGTCAGGGGAGGGGTGGTTTTCAGCTCCTCCCGAGACAGTCCTCACCAAGGCCCCAGGGTCTTTGTGTCTATCAGGCAAGAGGGACAACTGCAGCTCCACCACGGCTCCTGGCCTGCTCCCTTCTGTCTCCCTTAAGACTATGGGCTCTATCCAGGGTCTTCTTGGGGGGTGCAGAGCTATTTGGGGGCTTGGCTGGGTCTCTCCTGAACAATAAGGGTTCTTTTCATCTTTCTGGTCAGGAAATGCCCTCTGACCCTGGGTGCAGGGGGGCCAAATTTGCAGGCTGGTTCTCTCCACGTGGTCCTCAAGTACAAGGTGGTCATGATCTTGGTTTGCAGTTTCAGGGACGTAGGTCTCATTTATTCCACTGGACGGTCTGTACACAAAAAATAATTCCAGGCGGTTAAATTCATGGGTGTTTCTTTGAGGGGCTAGCCAAAGAATTCCTGACACTTTTATGAGATCTAATAAACGTAGTACAAGGTCAGTCTGTTTCTGCCTAAATGTCTACAGCAGTGACTGGGAGGAATGAGGTTGGTGGTATGTTGCCTTTCCCTCTACCACCTTAAGAAGCAGGCTGCTGTACTGGACAAGGCACTGGCCAGAAAATCAAGGTAATGTGGGTTCAAATCCTACCTCAGACATTTACTTTCTGTGTGACCCTGGGTAAGTCACTTAAGCTCTCTAAACTCAGTTTCTTCATCTGTAAAATGACCTTCAATGACCTTGAAGATCCATTCCAGCTCCGGACTGATGATTCTATGATCCTTTTCTAAGAACTTGGCTCTAAAGCAAACCCTCCTTATCACTTTGATTTCTAATCCACATCTTGACTTTGTCTCGAAAGGCTAGGGGATGCCAAAACCATCTCTTAGATCCATATATTTTGGCACGAGGCCACCAACCCATCTGGATGCTTAACAGAGTTTTTCAGTTTCCATCCAGATGTTTAATGTCACATAAACAAAATCCAGCTCTTCCCAGAGAGGGCCAAGAGCTCCCAGATAAAAGTGATCCAATAGCCTTTTTGCAGATTTTATTTTTGGATGGAATGAAATTGAAGGCAATATCTCTGACCCTAGGAAATATTTGGTCTTGGTAATGAGTACCCCTTTCCATGCTGCTATGATTTGTGAGGTCATGGGATACTTATAATTGGAATTTGGTTGCCTCTTCCACTGAAGCCAGTTGACCAGCTCATTTACATTTTCTATCACATCTTCTCTTTGGGGGATTCCCTAGAAGAAAAGCCATTTCGACAGGTCATGGTAAAGGGGCTGATTTTCTTGCCTCAGACCTTTGCATCTGAACTCAGTCCCTCTCCTTCTGTTTGGGTTCTATATCTTTTGTTCTCACTGAATAAAGAATGTAGTTAAAGTTATTTGAAAAGTTGTTTAAAGTTAAAAAGTTATTTAAAACAAACAAATAAACAAAACCCTCCTTTCTCAAGTTCTAATTGTAAGAAAGCAACTTTATGAACTTGGATTTTCCAGTTGCTAATGAATTTCTTCTCTGCCTCTTTGCTACCTCAGGCAGTCACATAGAGAAGTATTAAAGGGAATTTATTCCAGTATTGTCAAACTGAGAACAGTGTTATATAAATGCTGACCATTACTATTATTATGTGTTTTATTAACCTTATTTGTTTTGACCTTCTCAACAACCCTGGGAGACAAGTATCATTATTATGAGGAAATTGAAGCAGACAGTGATTAAGTAAACTAGCAAAGTAGGTTGTCACCTTTTCTGCTACTCACAGCCTTAGAGAGCTGCCTCAAGCCTGAGAAACAATATGATCTGCCCCAGTCACACAACCAGCATGTGTCAGAACAAGGATTTGAACCCAGATCTTTTGGGCTCTAAAGCCAGCTCTCTATCTGCCATTCTGACTGCTTCTTGATGGAGTAGGAGAGCGCAACCTTCTGTGCATTATGGATCAATTAACTGGCAGCCTTACAAAGTCTATGGACCCCTTTTCAAAGTAAAGTTTTTAATTGCATAAAACAATCTGTATAGATTACAAAGAAAATCAATTACATCAAAATATGACCATCTATATATTTTTAAAAACAAGAGACTCCAAGTTAAGAACCCTTGCTCTACAGAGTGATGGATAGGGTTGTTTCCTCACACATGCCCATTATTAAAAAATGCTTAATAAATGCTGATTGCAAGAGATGCAAATTAAAATAATTCTGAGGTACCACTTCACACCCATCAGATTGGCTAATATGACAGAAAAGGAAAATAATAAGTGCTGGAGGGGGTGTGGGAAAATTGGGACATTAATGCATTGTTGGTGGAGTTGTGAACTGATTCAACCATTCTGGAGAGCAACTTGGAACTATGCCCAATGGGCTATAAAACTCTGCACACCCTTTGATCCAGTAGTACCACTACCAGTTTTATAGCCCAAGATTTCTAAAAGGGGACAGGGGAAAATGGCATATCTGTACAAACTATTGATAACAGCTCCTTTTGTGGTAGCAAAGAATTAGAAATCAATGGGATGTCCATCAAATGGGGAATGGCTGTAGTACATGATGGTAATAGCATGTTACCATGTTATAAGAAATGATGGGCAGGCTGATTTCAGAAAAGTCTGGAAAGACTTCTGAACTGATACAAAGTGAATTGAGCAGAACCAGAATAACACAGTAACAGATATACTGTGTGATGATCAGCTGTGAATGACTTAGCTCTTCTCAGCAGTACAGTGATCCAAGACAATTCCAAAGGACTTATGATGGAAAATGCTGCCCACCTCCAGAGAAAGAACTGATAGAGTCTGAATGCAGATAGAAGCACACATTTTTGACTTTCTGCATTTTTCCCCCTTTGGGTCTGTGTCTTCTTTCACAACATGACTAACAATTTTGCATGATTGAACATGTATAACCTATATCAAATTGTTTACTGTCTTAGGAAGGGGGGAGATGAAGGAGAGAAGGAGAAAATTTGGAACTCATTTTTTTTTAAAATGAATGTTAAAATTGTCTTTACATGTAACTGGGGGAAATAAAATATTATTAAAAATAAAAATATATTGCATTGAATTTTAATCTGTGTAGTGCCAAATATGCACTGTTTTCCTTTGTATAAGGTCTACAAAGCGTGCTTGGTAATACTATTGTCAAAACAGCATGTTAGGTCTATAAGGGTGCTAAGGAGAGGGCTATACCAAGAAAGGATGAAGGTGAAATCAGCCAGAGAAATGGAGACTCCACAACACCATCTATATTTCTGATCTCTGGTTCTAGCTCATTACAACAAATTGAATCTCTCTGGACTAAGAAACACCATGCTGCATTCATTATATCCCACTGGAGGCTACTCCAGGTCAGGAGGTTTGTAATTTAGTCAGGCTCAGGATAGGTTCTGGATTGCATCTCTTGGAGTTACGAGAGCCCTTCGCTGAGTACATACAGATATGGTAGCTTGAATTCATAAACATTTCCTTGTAGGTTAGAATACTCGGGGACAAGCCAGAGAAATGTTAGCCTTTATTGGTAGCTGAGGCTAGGAGTATAGCATATATGCATAAAAAACCAAACTTTTTTTTAAATTTTAGAGATAGTGAGAGAAGAGAAATCCATATACCTTAGAAGGTTATTTTCACTTCCATCGACATGAAAAATTAATTATATAATGTTTCATGCTTTTAGGTCTGGTGATTTATAAATACACTTAAAGAATTACTGACTATCTTTGAAGCCTTTTGTGGGCATTGTTCGGGAAAAAAAGAGACCTATCTTCTAGTGAGAGTCAGTTTGGTGTAGTAGCTAGCTGACCATGGAGCCAGGGAACTCTGAGTTTAAGACCTGCCTCAGACAAATTCCAGATGTGTGACCCTGGCCAAGTCACTTCAACTTTCAGTTCTCTGGATAATTCTTTTCAACTATGATTTGCAGAGAAGGTACTGACCTACACTGGTTGAAGGAGTTCATTCATCAAGAACAACCCTATTCCAATGAAATACTAAGTCTAGCCCTCATCCTCTGATGAGAGATGGCATGGTATGAGGGAAAGAGAACTATTTAATCTCATAAAACATCATTCATTTCAGCCTCATTTTGATTTGACTTGCTAAGAGATAGCACTATCCAATGAATGGTTTCTTTACAATAAAAAAGCAGTAAACAGAATTAAGAATAACAGGTAAAAATTAAAAATAATAGAAGGAAAACCAAGCTGTTCACTGGGAACCATTCAGAGCTTTGTGCTACAACCTTTCACTAGTTAGAATATAAAGGTCAGCATCAGCCTGAAACTTTCAGGAATAAGAGTCCATTGTGATCAAAACAAGACTGAGGAGAGAGTGTCCCAGATTACAAATGAGTTATGATGGAATTTAACTCACTAAATCAGAGAAGGAATTAGCCCTCCAATCGCCTAAAAAGGAGAGAAACAAGATGAGAGAGCTCCTCTTCTTGAGGGACAAAAAGTGCCCAAAGATGGCCCTGAGAGTCTTGGCCCCGGTAATTTCAAGCCATAATCACAGGCCATAGCCTCCTTCCTAGGTTCCTCCTAACCACCAGGCACTCACTGGAACCTTAATAAGTATTTGGCTTGATGAGCCAAGTTTAAATGGAATATTGATGAAAATCCTTCTGTGATGCCTCACTGTAGTGTAGCTGTAACTCTGCATTTTCAAAGGCTGGGCCAGCAGGGCTCCATCTTTAGCAGGCACCACCAAGCTGGAAATGGAGAGCTAAAAGAGGACCTCAGAGCCCATCTAGTCCAATCCCTCACTTTACAAATGAAAAAACTGAGGCTCAGAGATCTAGAGCTGAAAGGGACCTTAGAGGTTAT
>CM053623.1:356556786-356623001 GCA_028646595.1 Phalanger gymnotis
TTAAAGAAGAATAGAAATAGGGAAGCATCTCCTCAGAAAGACCAGACATGCAGAATGAGACTTTTTTGGGACATGGCCAAGATGGAAATTTGTTTGGCTCAGTATACTTGTTTCTAACAGAGACTTTGTTTTTCTTTCTTTCATAACTGGGGGAGGGGGTGGGGAAGCAAGGGAAGAAGGATGGAAGGAGACAAAGTAGATTTTCATTCATTGAAATTTTTTTAAATTTATAAAAAAAATTGAGAAATTAGGAGGATTTAGGTGATAAGATAATGAGTTGCATTTTGAATGAGTTCAGTTTGAGATATATCCTGGATAAGCAATTTGAAATTTGTTTTGTTTGACTAAGCGTATTTGTGATAAGAAATAGTTTTTTCTTTTCCTTTTTTTCCATAGGGTGGGGGATTGGAGGGAGAAAAAATACCTTTTGTTAGTTTTTTTTTTTAAATAGAGAGATGGAGGAGGTGCTAAAGATGTATAATGTTGTATGCACTTTGAGATGAAGTCACTATAGTATTAGTTTTAGTTTTGTTATTGTTGTTTAGTTATTTCAGTCTTGTCCAACTCTTTGTGAGCTCATTTGGGGTTTTCTTGGCAAAGATACTTGAAGTGGTTTGCCAGGTCCTTCTCCAGCTCATTTTACAGGTGAGGAAACTGAGGCAAACAAGGTTAAGTGACTTGCCCAGGGTCACACAGCTAGTAAGTGTCTGAGATTGATTTATACTCAGAAAGATGAGTCTTCCTGACTCTAGGCTGGGCACTCTATCCACTGCAGTGCCACCTAGCTGCCCCACTACTTGTTTTACTTTATTACAAGTGACCTCTCAGGAATGGAAAGAGATCTGCAAATGTTTGCAGTATAAACACAAAACACATCATTTAACATTTTTAACAAAAAAAAAAACAAACAAAAAGAAATGTTTCCAAGAGATAAATACAATTCCTGGGGCCTGACTAAAACTCTGGACAGAGAGTAGAACTGGATGGAGAAGATAAGTAATCTGCATTGAGATGATAATTAAACCTATGGGAATGGATGAGGTCCACCAGAGATGGCTTTGTAGAGAGAGGAGCGATCAGGATGGAGTTGTGAAACACTCCCACAATTAGGGGATATGATGTGGATTATTCAAAGGAGTTTAGGAGTTTAAGAAGGGGCAGTCAGATAGATGGGTTGAGAGCCTGGGAGAGATGTGTTGGAAAAACGGATAAATACACAGAAATTGAGAAGGATGAGGTCTACAAAAAGCCTGTTAGATTGGACAACTAAAAGAGCATTGGTGTAACTTTGGAGAGAGTGGTTTGAGGTGAGTGATAAGAGCAGAGGCCTAACTACACAGAGTTGAGGAGCGAGAGGAGAAGGATTGGAGGTGACCAGAGTGGATAGGTTTTCCGAGGAGTTCGGCTGAGTAAGGGAGAAGAGATACAAGATGATAGCTTGAATGGAGAGAGGGGAGCATCTAGTGAAGGTTTTTTTGAGATGGAAGAGACTTGGGAACATTTGAAGATGATAGAGAAGGAACCAGCTGGTAGGGAGAGGTTGAAAATTAGAAGGAGAGAAAAGGGGATGGAATCAAAGACAAATGAAGAAATGACCTTGGACAACTTCATTGTCAGAAACTAGATGGAAGAAGGAGATGAAGAACAGAGAAGATGGAGCTTTTCAATTAGTCAGAGTGTTCAATGCCTTCTAATCTAACTCTACCCAAGCCCCTCCTGGATTGCTGCCTTGTCATTTTGGTGGGGCTTGTGTAGCTCAATGAAGTGATGAACTATACCATGCCCAGTTACCCAAGCGGACAGGCCACAGTGGATTCTGACAAAAGGCAACCCCCACTCCAGTATCTTTGCCAAGAAAACACCATGGACGCTATTAAAATGATAAAAGTGATGACATCAGAAGATGAGCCGTTGGTGTCCAGCACTCTACTGGGTTAGAGTAGAGAACGACAACAAGCAACTCTAGTACTAATTCTATCCGGGAAGTATTTATTAAGCACCTACTACACGCTAGGCAGTATATTAGGTGCTGATGACACAAAGGTAAAATTCTGCAGTCTGGGGGTCATGGACCAGCCTGCCCCCCAAGAGATCCATAGGGAGAGTTTAGGGGGTCTGTCAGCTTGAATGGGAAAAAACTACATCTTAATTTTCACTAACCTCTAATTGAAATTCAGCATTTCCTCCAATTACATATTTTTAAAATGATCTTGAGAAGGGGTTCGCAGGGTTCATCAGAACCCAAAAAGGGATCCATGACACACAAAGATATTAAGAATCCTAGACTAAGGGAACACAACATGTACACAGACATGTCAATAAGAAAAGTAGCTAGGATTTCTAAAGCACTCTAAGATTTACAAAGTGTTATCTGCCATAGCATCAGGTGGAGAGGGGGAGGGCCAGGAGAGGCGCCCTCTGACAAGAGTTAGGAGGGAACAGAAGCTGCTAAGAGGCATGGAGAAGAGGGAAGTGCTTCCCAGGCATGGGGCCCAGTCTGGGCAAAGACATGGAGAGGCAGATAGAAGGTCAAATTCGGGAACCAGTGAGCTGGTCAATTTAGGTGAAATGTTGACTGTGTGAAAGGGAGTAATACAAACTATCTGGACACAGGCAAGCGCTCCCATTTCTGGTGGGTTTTATTGGGCTGACTTTGCATGGTTCTTTAGTTTCAAATCACCCTAACCCACCCCCAGCTCATAAATACAAGTAGGAGATGTTCTTTTCTGCCTAATCTGGCAACAGGCAAAGGCTTCCTTACCTTTTGATAAGTATTTGGAGAGAATCAGTGATGCTTTCCATAAGTTTGATGACTTCTGAGTAGGTGAGATCTGCACACGGGGTGCCATTGATAGAGACCACTTCATCCCCTTCACGTAGACCAGAACATGAGGCTTTGCTCTTGCCTCGAATCTGAGTGGGTTAAAAAAAAAAGAAGAAATGTTCAGAATCCAGTCATTGAAAAAATGCTCCCTTTCTATAGGAAGAGAGACAAGGGTCATATGTCTATACGACAGTATGGAAGAATGGAAGGAGTCAGGGGTCAACAATCATTTATCAAGCACTTACTATATACCAGGCACTGTGCTAAGTGCTGGGGTATAAACAAAGGCAAAAAATGTCCTTGGCCTCAAGTAGCCTCCATTCTAATGGGGAGGACAACATGCAAATAGCTGGGTAGCTAGGCTACAGAAAGGGTAGATGGAAGGCAATTTGAGAGAGGAGAGCATTGGCCTTGCTGAAGAATTGAGGAAGGCTCCTGCATAAGGCGAGGCTTGCGCTGAGTCTTGAGGAAACCTGGGAAGCTCAGAGGCAAAGGTGAGGGGGAGAGAACATCCCAGAAACAAGGCAGCCAGATGGGAGAGGAGGCGACCATCCAAGGAACAGCCAGTTGGTCTGTGTTGCTGGATCATAGACCATGGGGAAGGAAGTAAAGTATAAGAAGGCTGGAAGGGGTAGAAGGGCCTGGCTAGGAGAACTTTAAATGCCTAACCAAGATTTTTATATGTGATCTAGAAGGGAACAGAAAGTCACTGGAACTCACTGAGCAGACAGGTGACTTTATCAGACCTATGCTTCAGAAAGACCACTTTGGCAATTTTGGAAAGGGTGGATTGGCATGGGACAAGACTTGAGCCATGGAGCCCTCCACAACAGAGAAGGTTATTGTATTTATGCAGGTGAGAGGTGATGAAGGTATGAGCCAGGCTCAAATCTAGATAATGTACACAGAGTACTCTGCAGCCCTCCAACACGTATAAATTGCTAGCTGTTTTGGTTCTGCTACATGGTTTGGGGGACCTTGAGACATAAAACAAGGGTGGCTAGGGTTTCTCTCACAATGTCCTTGTTATATCATGACTATCAATTTTAGACATAATTACTCACCCTTTCCAGTCCAAAGAACCTTCTCCTTAACAGAGAAAACAGATGGAATTTGAGAATTTATTATTCTGCTTTCTTTGCTTTGTCCCATTAAACTAGATCACACAAGCACTTTCTCTGACTGTCCTCTTTCCCCCAGTATAGCTACAGAAAAGTCTTGTGTGGTCCTTGGCATTCCTCATTTGCCTCCTCTTCCTTCTCAGATGTAACACATTTGGCCCTATTTGTGAAGGACTGCACCAGTTTGCTACTTAAGCTCTGCTACTTGACCTTGTTTCCCGCTTCCATACATGTCTTTGTAAACTCTCATTTCATTTCCTGTCCACCCACATCATCTCTCGACATCCACACTCCTTTTTCTCTTTGTTGAAATAGTTTCTCTGTGCCTTCCGAAGACCATCCTCAGGAGCATGCCATACTTCCTCAGCAGACATCCCCTGCAGATGTCAGGGCATGAGATCCTCCCAGCCTTTCTCTTAACCCTTTGGAAACTTCTTTCCCATAATCTAGGCTACAGTTAGACAATGCCTCACTTTCTTCTTCTCTGTAATAAATTTAAGGATGAAACAGTTGCTTTACACTAGGCTCCTAATATTGCCACATCAGCATAAATTCCTCTTTGTCAGGGAATCAGAGCTAGTTCCCAAGTTGCCACTATCATTTTTCCCTCTTGGAGGAGGGAATTTTCATCTTGGCAATGCAATAAATGATCACCTGTTCTGGATTCAGCAGAGAGAGTTTCAGCATTTGCTGGATAATTGAGGTTCTCCCAACCCCCACCCCACCCCCGGACTCGTTACTGCATCATACTTCCTTGCCAGCTTTGGGTCTTTGCTCAACTTGTCACTGACTCCTTCAGTCCTAATGGCCATTAACATGGTTCCATGATAATTCTGTTTTTCCTTCCTTGAGCTTTACCAAAATGCTTTAAACTCACCTCATGTAACCTTAATATGTATGATTCTATGCCTCTCTTATCTAGTTTATTCCTTTTAATTTAGATATAATCTCTCAAAGCCATTTTCCAATTGTGGGTCCCACGCTCTGTTGACTGATGTGTTAGAATATGCCTCTTTGCATTTGGGTCTCTGGTTCCCTTTGCTTGTTACCCATAGATACTTTGTGCTGTGGAGTTTATTGCTCTTTCATTGATTAGATTTTATCTCCAGAGAACTTTGGAGTTTCTTTGTGAGTTATAGAGGCCCTTTTCTTCCTCTCTTCTTTTTAGCTTAATAACCTTTTGTAGAAATTTGTAAGATTCTCAGTTTAGTTTTGCTTTAGTGAGCCTTTGTAAGTGCATTCCACCACTGCCCAAGGGTCCTCCATTGCTATATTTTAAGTTCTGGTCCCAAAAGGCTGAATCTTCCAGACGTCGTCTTTTTTGCTAGTTGTTCACTTCCAAAATTTGCCTTTCTCTTCTAAAATTCTTGCTTCTGGCTGGCCAAAGAGATGAAAACACATTTTGTGTCTAAAATTGTCAAAGTCTTGCCCAGGATTTAGGAATGCTTTCTAGCTTCTTTCTGGCCATGCTGTTTGTTCTTAGATGGTTTGCTGGAACTGGATGCTAGCCATCAGGTTTGACAATCTGGGGAGTCTTGGGAGATGCTCTCTCACATTCTGGATACATGCCCTGGGGCCACAGCAGACATTTGTTTGTCTTTTATTCATTGGTGTTATTCAAAAGCTGAACCTTTTTGGTACTGCCTTACTAAAATTTTGAGCATACTCTCAATTTATGTGCTTATATAAATTATATACATACCCTATCACTTAATGATTGTGAAAATTATAAAAATACACAATATAGTAATGTTAAGATGAGATAAAGATGAAGTTAACAATATTTTAAAATAATTTTTAGCTTACTAACAGTAAAAAATTTTTATTCTCTGGATTTTTTTTAAACAATCAATATGGTTCTACTGCAGGATTTATTGACATAATTAAGAGAAGAGATTAAAAAAAAGTACAAGAAAAGCCATAACAGAGTTCTAAAGATGGCTTCAACTATCTCCCCCCAAATGCTTTTTCACCACTGAAAATATATATATTATTTATGCAATGATATTTGTGGGAAGTAAAATGACACTTCTCAAACTCCCTTTACATTCTTAAAAATTTCTGAAGCCCTTCCAACTCTCATTTGTTTATGTGGGTTACATCTATCAATATTTGCCATATTAGAAATAAAACTGTTTTTCATACTACATGTAATATATATTATATTATGCACATAATATAATATATATTATATATATATTCATAATGTTATCTAAGACCAGCTAGGTGGCACAGTAGATAGAATGTTGGGCCTAGAATCAGGAAGATTTGAGTTCAAATCCAGACACAGATACTTACTAGTTGTTACTTGACCACTAGCAAGTCACCTGACCTCTGTTTGCCTCAGTTTCTTTATGTATAGAATGGGGATAATAACAGCACCTACCTCCCAGAGTTGTTGTGAGGACCAAATGAGATAATGTAGTATAGAGTGTAAAGAGAGCGTAAAGCACTTTGCACAGCGCCCAGCATATAGGAGATACTATGAAATATTAGCGGCGGTGATGATGAAAATAGTTTTGACATCATGACTCCCCTTAAAAGGGTCTTAGGCACCCCTTGATAACTCCAGACCATACTTTGGGATCCATCCTACTTTCTTCTACCTCCTTGAGCCAAAATAGTGATGAAAAAGCAAAAGAAAGATAAAGAAAGAAAACATAGAAAGGGTCATAACAACAGTATCTTTGGAACCTGAGTTGGCCTGGGCCAATATAAAGTTTGGGTGGAAGGAAAGGAAATCCCAATCAGGATAGCGGTCAGTGGCCAAAGAGGCAGAAGAGGAGGCAGTTAATATTTGTATTGTTAACAACAGTATTTTCAGTGAGAACGTAATGGAATTATGCTTTGTTCTTTTGAAAAATCTCAGTTTAGCCTTTTGTCATGGAAGTTAGTTACAAGGTCACTTCTAAGTTCAGTTTATAAAAGACCAGTGAGATGTCTTATGATTGTAAGGGTCAGCTAACCCAGTTTTTGTGAAGGTTGAACAGAAATGAGGACTTTCCAAACTATTTTTAAATGTAGAGGTTTTCTCTGAAGGGATCAAAACTTCTGCCTGACTGGATCTTTGACTGAGGTCCTTGGCTATTACCCAGTTCTTCTGCACCATGGCATCCTATCTTGTGATGACAGGAGTTCAGTCTCATTCCCAGACCCAGGAGGAATATGAGGATTAGCTGCACAAACAACATAGAGGAAGTCATTCCTGTTTGTCTGGATGATTTCTTATTTTATTCATCCTTAAGAACAAGGCTGCAGAATATGATCTACAGTTTTCCCAATTCACACCTCACTGTGTGGGCTTAAAACCCTATATCTATAGACTACTACATAGCATTTCGATGGCACTAAGATTTGCAAAGGGCTTTATATGCGTTATCTTACTTGAGATTCACAATAACCCTGTGAGGTAGGTGCTAATATTTTCTCTCTCTTACAGAAACTGAGGCTGAGAAAGGTTAAATGACTTGCTCAGAGTCACACAGTTGATAACAATTGGAGGCAGAATTGGAACTCTGGGTCTTCCTGTCTCCAAGTCTAGCATTCTAGTCACTATGAGGCAGACAGGTAGAGCTGAATGCTGGCCTTGAAGACAGGAAGGATCGAGATAGGTGCCGTTATTATCCCCATTTTACAGATGAAGAAACTGATGCAAGTTAAGTGACTTGCCCAGGGTCATACAAGTGTCTGAAGCTGGATTTGGACTCAGGTCTTCCTGACTCTAGGTGAAGGAGTCTATCCACCTTGAGACCTCCTAATATTATGTACTTAGTAAATGCTTATTGGATTGAATTGGATTTGATTTCTGGTGGAAAGAATGCTGAAACAAGGAGCCTGAAGGCACAAAACTTGGATCTGGCTAATGGCTTTGCTCTGCCTTAACTATTTGATTGTGAGCAAGTCATGGAAACTCTTAAAGGCTCAGGAATGGCAAAATCTATAAAATGGGAATAATACCCATACTACTGACTTCCTAGGACATTGGTGAGGAACAGATTTGATTGTAATAGAATACTATTTTTCTTAAGTGTTGCAGATAGAAGTCACTCAGGTAGCATTTGTATGCCAAATGCACAGGATTAAGAATCAGAGGACCTAGATCCAAATTCTAACTCATTCTTTGTATTGATATCTCCAGTGCCCAGAATGGTACCCAGGACACAAATACCACTTAGGTAATGTCATTTGATGTATCAGAAGGGGCTTGGATTAGACAGCTTCTGAGGTCCTTTTGCAGATCTAAATCTATGATCCTATGAATGGGGGTGGGGCAAGGAAACCAAACAAAGAACAAAAAATAAACCCTAAGCTTTACCTAGATTAAAGTCCTTAAGGCAAAACTAGTGAAAGGGAGTAAAATGACTTCAGATCCTCCTAAACAAAAAGCAGGTTACATCCTGCTCCTTCAAATTCATCCTTTCTCTCCCCTCTTCCCCATCTCCTCTCATTCAGTGCAAGCACAGATTCTAGATACGAATAAGCTTGAGCAGAACTAGGCTTTCCACAACTTGTATTTCAATTTGTCATTGTTACACAAAGGCATTGACATGGGGGATATTGTCTATTGGAAGTCTGTAGCTGGGTGTCCAAAACCATCAGCTGAATTTATGCCAAGTGGCCCATTTTTATGCTGGGCTCTGGTTAAAGGGTCTAACCATCATCAGATCTAAACGCAAAGCCCCCAATTCTGGTGTTTCTCCAGCCTCATGTGATTGCTTTTCCTCTTAGAGGACCAGTGACAATTAGAGAAATCACTTCTAGGAGTCCCAGAATAATATATCTATAACTAAAATGAATTTAGAGACTTAATTTTCCGAAGGAGCTATGGTTCATTCCTTTGGTCTGGCCCTTTGAATACCTAAAGCTGAATGTGTATCCACAAGCAATGATACTGTCATAATAAGGGCATGAAAATCATGCTAGCAGCTTCCACTGTTGTTGTATTGGAGGGGAACATTAACAAATATGGAGTGGTATGTATGCTCTGCTGATCTTTCTTTCCCAAGAATGTAAACCTCCAAGCACTTTCAGAAAAAAAAAGACAGAGAGAGAGAGAGAGAGAGAGAGAGAGAGAGAGAGAGAGAGAGGGAGAGATTTCCCTGAGACTTGCAAAGATGTTTCCCTGCATACACAGAGGACACTTTTCTTTCCTCATTATTGGTTTGATTTAAATATAGAAGACTTTCCATGGAAGCCTCTGAATTCCATCAGTAGAACTTTCATCAATGTTGAGAGAGAATGGGAGATAATTAAAAAGTCTTCTCTCAAACTCATAAAAGCATAAGCAAAATTCAGCCAAATGGACTAAATGTCACATAGTTCCACCGGAGAAAACAAGAGATTGTTGTTTTCTCTGAAACAAGGCCAAAGGATATTGAGGACTCTGGGTGAGGACTCTCTGGATGCAAAGGGCATAACCATCTGTTGCATTGGGTATTCCTTAATAACTTTGCAAGAGTAACATGCCAAAACTTAATCTGTGAGCTCATTCATGTGAGCATTCCCTTCAGGAATATAGATTGCAACTCATCCTGTGCACTTCTCCTTCATGTCCTTCCATATGATCACCAGAGGGGCTGCATTCGTTGTGCTAAAGGGTTTCCTTTCATTCTGTTGACATTGTGTGGATACAATGAAACATGCAAGCTATCCATTAGTTAACCCTTTGCACTCACTACATGACTGGCCCCTCTTTTATCCCATTTTTGGTCACTCCTGTACACCATTTTTTGCTGTGATTTCTTGTCTGCCATCTCTAGTAGACTCCCAGGACCTACCCTGTGCCCATTTATTGATCATAGGAATGAAGAATAAGGATGATAGGATACTAGATCTAAAGCTGAAATGGACCTCTGAGGTCATCTAGTCTACCCCCTCCTCATTTTACAGATGAGGAAACTGAGACTCAGAAATTAAGACACTTGTCCAAAGTACAGTGTCCAGGGCAAGATTCGAACCCGGTGACTTCACAGCCAATATTCTTTCTGCTGTACTATGCTAAGGTCTTAAATAAACTAACAAATTGATTTCAACTTTTACGAATGAGAAAAACCAGGTCACAGAGAGATTTTTCTCAGACTAGAAACAAGCTCAGAAACCTGTCATGGTCACTCATCATGTCACTTGACAGAGGTGATCTTGAATTTCAGGACACCGGGCAAGACGGACAGCTCCCTGGTTGGGGCATAGCAAGAAGTAGCAATGACCACAAGATTCCACGGGATTTTTTTTCACATGGTCCTCTTTCTGAAGTATGGAAGGCACAATGTACTCATCTTCAAGGTGGCCATGATCTTTTAGGTCTGGTCATAGACATTACAGGCTGGCTCCCTCATAGAGGATTCTAGGGTACAGGGTGAAAAGTTTCTCTTGGCTCTAAAGTGAAGCCACAAATTGTTTTTCAGTCTTTGTTGGCCACACTTGCATTCAAAAGGTCAGGCATATAATTAAGTGGGTAGCAAGACAATAAACTTGCTCCTTGGGTTTAGTTTGTTTCTCTGCCTTTTCCCCCATAAAGTCGTCTATGTTAAAGAAGAATGGGGACTTAGGATTCAAAATCTGTGGAATCCCAGATCTCAGAGACACTTGACAGCTATCAGGCAAATAGCCATTTCAGGGCTTATCATCTAGACTTCAGAGATTAAAATGAGGAAGTATATGGAATTGCTACTGTAAGCTGGGATGAGGTCAGTGCTAGAAGGATGCAAGTACTTGGATTAATCAAAAGGAAAGATTGGACCTGAAGGCAGGTAGGTGGCACCATTGATAAAGCACTGAGCCTGGAGGCAGGAAGACCGAGTTCAAATCTGCCCTTATTAGCTGGGTGAGCCTGGGCAAGTCACTTAACCTTGTTTGCCTTGGTTTCCTCAACCATAAAATGATCCAGAGAAGAAAATGGCAAACCACGCCAGTATCTTTGCCAAGAAAACCTCAAATGGAGTCATGAAGTGTCAGACACAACTGAAAATGACTGAACGACAAAAAACAAAAGAAGGCAGTTTGCCACTTGAGGCTGAGCCTCTTCTGCTACAGAGATCAAAGAGCTCTGCAGACAAGGCTCTGAGGGAACAGGAGAAGAGAACCCAAGAGAGGCCTTTTGCTGATCCCTAAAGAAGGGTGTCTTCCTTTTCTAAAAGAGCTAGAAAAAAGAAGGGAGATAGACTTTATTTTAGCTGAATGAGGATGGCAGGCCCTGCTCTTCCTTTGACTGGTGAAAAAAAAAGTCTCAGCTGAGCCCTAAGCTGGAGACTACACACCCATCAGAGCAGCATCTGGCATGGGCCATGTGTCCTAGCCAAGTAGCATGCAGTAGAGACTGTGAGACTGGCAGGAGCAGTGTGATGGCATCCCTAAAAGATAGCAGTGATTCTCTAGAACCAGAGGTATGAATTATGCCTCCACTGTACCTAGCTGTATTCCTTGGCCGCACACGTTTCCTACATGTGTGTGCCTTGGCTACATGTGTGACCCTCCATGAATATACCTTGGTCACACTGCCTAATCGTGGGCATTCCCCAAGGCTCTATCCTGGGCACCTTCCTCATTTTTCTTTACATTCTCTTTTGGTAATCCCATGGATTTAATTATCATCTCTATGTAGATGGCTTTCAGATACACACACACACACACACACACACACACACACACACACACACACACACACATTCAGCCCCAGCCTCTTCCCTGAGATTTAGTCCCTCATTACCAGCTGTCTATTGGATATTTCAAACTGGATATTCTGGGAATGTCTCAAACTCAACGGGTATAAAACAGAACTCAAACTACTTTGTATTTCTTCTCTTTAATCTGTATATACTTACACGGGTATTTATTGCTCCCCTACCTCCAACTTAGGATGTAAGCTCTGTGAGAAGGATTTTGCTATTCATTGCAGTTGCAGCTCTAGCACCTAGTGCAGTGCCTGGCACATAGTATGTGCTTAAGAAATGCCTGTTGATTGATTAGATGATTCTACATTCATCTCAGTTAACTATACAAACATTTTGTTGTCAGAAACCTTAAGTGAGCTTTCGACATGGCGCCTCAGCAGTCATTAGGTCAGAGCCGAAAGATAGTGCTGGCTCTGGGGGTCAGCAACCTCAGAATTCTGGAAGAGATTGGCAAAAAACCTCATCAGATTTCTAACCATCTGATGTGTTATTTTGTGCCCAACTGCAGGACTCCATCCACTTGAATTACTAATGGGATAATGTCTCAAGACTTGCCTAGAATATCTTTATCCAGATTTAGACAATGATACAAATGGGAAGATATTGTGAACATTAGAATTACAAAGGGTGTGGCAATCTCCACTCCTTGTGGCCCCACTCACCCTTTCAGAAACACTCAGGATCAAAGTAGCTCTCCCTGGCCACTACTCCCCTGCAAATGTTGTCTCCCTTATTAGAATATAAGCTCCTTGTGGGTAGAGGCTATTTTGGGTTTTGTATTTATATCTCATTGTGTAGTATAGTGCTTAGTACAGAGTGCATTTTTAATAAATGCTTTCTCATTCATACATATGGGAAATCTTTCTCTATGTAATAATGTGTGACTTATATACAGACTTCAGAATTAATGAAATTTCTTGGGCTTTGGATGCATCGAGCTTAATGTAACCACTTCATACTATAGCAATCACTATCTAAAATGCCAACATCCTCCAAGGGTCACCATGATGTCCTTCCATTGGGAAAATTCCAGGCTCTCAACATTTCAAGTCTTTGGTCATCCCATTCTTGCATCCATACCTTGAATCACTTCTGAGACCTATGGGGCCATCCCAAGGGAGCAAGGCTGAAGCTTTGCCAGAGGTTCAGACCAATATAAGAACAGCTCTGAGGAGTGAGAGGGAAGTACCTGATAGGCAAGATCAAGGCTTCCCTGGAGAGCTAAGGTGATAATGGAAGTTGGTGAAAGTGGTGATAATGGAAGGAGAGAGAAGAAGACACCTAGGATAACTTTTAGGGTGACATTTTTCTAACTCTGAAAAACATGCTAAAAAGCCAAGTATTGACCAAAAGTACTATGCAAATCCATTCCCAATACCTAAACTCCTAAGGCTATGTCTTATACATCTTCCAGTGTTTTGTATGTAATAGCCATTCTATAAATGTCGGCTGAATAAAAGATGACAAATGAAATCCAGCACAGAATGGCATGGTGGAAGGTTCTGATCTCTGCCCATAACTCATTGGGTGACTTTGAGAAACTAGCCACCACTCTGGGCCAGTTTCCTCATCTGTAAAATGGGCCAGAGGTATGGGGAAAGGTGTTCATTTCTAAGTCCCCTTCCACCTCTGTTGCTACACATCCCCTCCAAATCCCACTTTGAACCATTTCTAGGGCAAATATTCTTATAGGTCCAATTCATAGATCATAGATTGAGAGCTGGAATGGGTCATCTTAAAGATTATCTGGTCCAATTCTGTTGTTTTACAGTTTAGTTAACTAGGGCCTATAGAGAAGAAACTTGTCCAAGATGACACAGGAAGTAAGTGACAAGGGAGTGATTTGAACCCAGGTCTTCTGACTCCAAACCCAGTGTTCTCTCTGCTGCCAAACCCTGTGTCTATTGCCCCTAGGGAATAGGGCTTCTTTGTGATTCTGGAAGAATTACAGGGTCATGTGAGGTAGGTGAAAGATTCTTGGTCGATGTGCAATAGATCACTTGTTTCCATGGCCTGCTGGCTGTCCCCAGGCCCTGAGGTGTGTTCCCCAAAGAGTACTGCACACACACAGCAGCAGCTGCACCTGTCACTCAGCTCCTCACCCCAAAAGGCCTCTGGCCCTGTGCAAGTTAATATCCCAACACGTTCAGCAAACTTAAAAAAAAGACCAAAGCCCACATCCCACAAGGACAGGCTGGATCCTAATCTGTGTAGACATGTCAGCAGCTGACTCTCCCCAGCCATCAGCTTGGCTCTGTCCCCCTAAAGCCCTACAATTCCTCTCTTGTTTTTCATTCAGATGTGTCCTGAGTGACTCAGCAGGACAATTCCTACAGGTCTGGATTATTGGAGGAAGCTCTGGCAACAGAAGCAGGCCTAGATCAAGTGCCCCTATGTGTCCAGCTAAGGGGCTCCTGGAGGCCTTGCCCTGGTCCTTGTGCTATTCTCTTTATTTCAGATTTAAGAGTGTTCTTGAGTGGGTGGCATGATGAGTGAAGTGAGAGCTGTCCTTAGTGGCAAGATTCCCTGGGTTCAAGTCCTTCCACTGACAGACAGGAAAGACCAAACCAACATAAGCTTCATCCTCCTCCTAACTGCTAAGTTAAGAAAATCATGAAGAGTGTGGAGAGAGGGCACTTAGTCCTAGGGTAACAACAAAATTGGTCCTTAAAAGGGGTCATTTTAAGACAATGATTGGCAATACTGCCTTATTCATGAGAAGTCAAGTTATTGAATTCATCATCTCCATTGGATTTGGAGTGAGAGGACCTGGATTCAAACTCTGACTTTACCTCTTTCTGTTGGTGGGACCCTCGCTCACTTTCTTCATTTGTAAAATGAATGGGCTGGCTGTGAGGCCTGCTAAGGTCTCTTCCAAATCTAAATCCATGTTTCTATGAGGATCGTGGGTTGAAACTACAAAGAGGTTTAAGGGGAATTCAGATAAATCCAAATCAATTGGGATGGAACAGAGATCTTCCTTTGGGTAATCAAAGGGATTTGGGGATTCAGAAATATGTCTGCTCATTTTTTGAGGCTGACATCATGGAAGACAAAGCATACATGGCTCTGAGCCAGGACAACATTTCTCATGCTCTCGTGTTCTTGCCATGTCTGACATTTGGATGATCCAGGGCTCTTTGGTGGAAGATATGTGTATTCTTGTACCACAACATTCTGAGAACTATTGAGTCTCCTGGGGTGGAGGAAAGGACAAATATTGACTCGATGAAGTCTGCCCACCCCCATGAGGATATCTTTTATGATGACAAGTAGCCCCTGGGTACCTAAAAAGTCACATCCCAGAACCTCTTTGACTAAAAACTGTTTGCCCTTCCCTCACCTCCTAAGTTTGTTCTGTAAGTCCTCAGAGTCAGTGACTGATCCCCCCCATATTTAAAGACATCTCAGATGCTTTCCAGCAGGGGATGGTGTGATACTATTTGACCCCAAATATTCCACACCTGGATTGATTGCTTGACATGTAGATCACAAAGTATTTTATGGCACAAATGTTCTGAGTTGAATAATAAGGTCACTTAGCATGTGTTTGTGTCAAATAGGCACAGCCTTACTCCTTGACTTTACTGTTCTGTAGAAGAGGGTATTGTTAGCCCTATTATCGTACCCCATCATGCAGATGATGAGGCCTCCTCCAAAGGATAACTAGGTCTAGAGATGGAAGTTTGCTCAGAGCTCCTCTCATCCTGCTGCTTTGTATAAAGAGGAAGGCAATGAGGTCCACAGACTCTAAATTACTTCCCCAGTTCACACAGAGGCAAGATTCGTCTGAGGCAAGATTTTGAATCTAGGCCTTCTTGACTCAGTGCAATGCTCCGTGTTGTCTCTTTGTTTTCTGGAGGTTCTAATAAGTCTGGAAGGCTTTGGATGGAAAGACATTGATAATAAGGACAGCTAGGTAGTGCAGTGAATAGAGCACTGGGGCCTAACATCTTCAAATCTGAATGCAGACACTTATTAGCTGTGTGACCTTGGACAAGTCACTTAGCCCTGTTTACCTCAGTTTCCTCATCCATAAAATGAGCTGAAGGAAATGACAAACTGTAGTGGTAATCAGGGTGGGGCTTTTTGTTGTTTTCTCCTTTGGAATGCAGAGGTGATTAAGTACCTTTGATGAGTCTTGCCTTTCAAATGTAATGGCCAGCAAAATGAGAATTTTCACTATTCTTTGAGTGCTTCTCAGCACTGAGGTAACCAAGTGCCCCGGGGCCCTGAGACAGGTGTATAAGGTTGGTGTTTAACTTTTGGGCTTACTCGTGGAAGGAATATTGAGACTCTGGGCAAGCTGTTGTAACTGCCCCCAAGCTTTGCTAACCCAGACCAATTGGTTCTTCTGGTAACTATGTATTGTGATTTGATCAGACAAGGTCTGTCTGTTGATGTTTATAATTTCAGTTTGTATTTGCCTTGAAGTTCAGGGGGCTAATCTTTTCCGCCTGAACTAAGTGAATGATATATGTATGTTTGATTAAACTGAGATTGTTAACCCCTTAAAGTTACTTTCCTTAGAAAAGCAGATCAAAGAATCTGTGCTAGCAGCATTCTTGTTGTTGGGCTCACATTGGTCTTTTACCCCCGCAATATCTGCTAGCCAAATTGTTGTTACACAAACCACTCCAGTACCTCTGCCAAAAAAAAAAAAAATAGGGTCATGGAGGATTGGACACAACTGAAAAATGACTTAACAACAAATCTTGATAATGGACTGGTGACTGTGTTTCTGCTGACCAGGGACTGGTCTAGCTGAATTCAGAGAGGCCCATCAATACAGGGCTGAAGACCCAGTGATGATTTGGAGAAATACAGTAACTAGTTAAGATTCAAAATCCTTAGAGAAGGCAGACAAACAACCATTAGGGCCAGACTCCACATTCAAACCACTGTCTGCCATTGTTAATGATTTTGCCAGGCTCTAGAAGGGCATTGGTATATTGAGCATGGCAGAAAGAGAGTTATAATGGAGGGGGAGTGGTTGCTGATTGAGAAAAGCAAATGTGGATATGTTGGGGATGGATGGAGGAGTTGAGATTGAGACAGTGAGGATGGGAGTGGCCCAAGAGAGTGAAGAAGACCAAAGAAATTTGCTCAGGGAGGCAACACAGACAAATCACTGGACTCGGGTTCAAATCCACCCCACCCCCCAGATACTTAATGGCTCTGTGACACTGGGAAAGTCAGTGAAGCTCTCTGGGTCTTAGTCTCCTCATCTATAAAATTAGGGGGCTGGACTTAATGGTTTCTATGGTCCTTTCAGCTCTGAACCTACAATCCTCTAATTGGTACATGCAGAGTGGACAATTGGTGCTGAGGAGTGAATGTAAGGAAGAAACAGCTGCTGGACATGGACCTTTGGGGCCAATTCTGGGTTCCAAGTCAAGTAGTAAGGGGAAAACTTTCTGTATGTGGATCCTCTGAGCTTATTCATGGATGCTTGGGTGATGAAAAGACCATACAGCCAGCCTGTAGAGCTGCTGAGCTGTGGGTCCTACACTGATCTCCATGGAACAATAGCAGCTTTGGGGAGGGACACTGATGACAAACCTTTGGCAGATGTAGTATCTGTTGGATAGACTTATGAATCCACTGTGTCCACATGAGGAAAAAGAATGCCTAGGGAAAAACCTAGATAGAGCCATAACTAGAAATGTTTTCACCAAGGGTGAAACCAGCTGAGTCTATGTAGGGGGTGAGGAGAGTGAGGGGAGGGGTGCTGAGAACAGTCTACCTGCAGGTGCAGGCTTTTGGAGAGAGGGCACAGTCTGACCTTCGTCCATGAGGAGATTGGGTGGAAGGGAGATCTTGCAAGAAGGTAATGGGTGATACCTTGGTGGGATGTGTGGAGGGGGGGAGGTAAAGAGAAGAGAAAGCTATACCATGGGCTCCCACAGAAGACATTGGGGGAAGATGTGGAACAGAAGTAGAGCACCCCAATTATGGTGCCTTGGAGCAAAGATCCATTTACCTCATGTGTGTTATGCCCCAAAGTGTTGTTTATCATGGTCACACAAAAAGCATCTGAGGTAAGATTTGAATTCAGTTCTTCCTGAATTCAAGCCCGGTTCCCCAGCCACTAACTCATGCTGCCATGCTGACTGGAGGGATTCAAAGGAAAAGAGTCTTGAAATCAAAACGAGGATACTCAATTTAAATGTTAATCCTGCTGAAATGCAGGTTTCCAGATGTATGCATAGCCCGAATTTCGTCCCTAAATAAATTATACGTTTAAATAATGACCTAAAAATGCTTAAAGTAGAAAGACTGCTCAAGCTCTAACTTTATAACAAAGCTACTTACTGCTTTATAAATGATGGGGTAGACCTTTCAGTCAGTCAATAAACATTTACTAAGTGTGCCATGTGCCTGTGGCTATGTACCAGGCACTGTGCTAAGCACTGAGGAGACAAAGAAAGACAAAAAAATGCCTGCTCTCAAGGAGCTCACAATTTGATGGGGAAGATAACATGCACATTATGCACAAACAAGCTATACAAAGGATTAGTAAGAAATATCAAGAGAGAGAAAGTACTAGGATTAAGAGTCATTGGGAGAAGCTTCCTGGAGGAGGAGGGATTTTGGCTGGAGCTTGAAGGAATCCCAGAGGCAGAGATGAAGAAGGAGAGCTTCACACACATGAGAGACAGCCAGTGAAAATGCTTAGACTAGGGAGATAGCAGTGTCACTGAAGGGAAGACTATCTAGGAATGGGTGGCAATAAGGTATAAGATGACTGGAAAGGTGGTGGGGAGGTTAGATTATGAATGGCTCTGAATGGCAAACAGAGGATTTTATATTTGATTCCAGAAGTAATAGGGAGCCATTGGAGTTTACTGAGTAGGGGAGTGACATGATCAGACTTGCACTTTAGGAAAACAACCTCAGTGACTGAATGGAGTTTGGATTGGAGTGGGGAGAGACAGACCAACAAGAAGGCTACTCTAATAGTCTGGGTGCAAGGTGATGACGGTCTGCACCAGGAAAGTAGCAGTGTCTGAGGAGAGAAGGACTATTCTAGAGATGTTACAAAGGTAAAATTGATAGGACTTGACAACAGACTGAATATGGGAAATGTTTGTGTGTGTGTGTGTGTGTGTGAGAGAGAGAGAGAGAGAGAGAGAGAGAGAGAGAGAGAGAGAGAGAGAGAGAGAGAGAGAATGGGGTTGGGTTTGGCAGAAAACATGAGTTCATCTTCAGGCATGTTGAGTTTAAGATGTCTACAAGACATCCAGTTCAGGATACTGAATTGGCCATTGGATAGGCATGGAGTTGGAAAACACTGAGGTCAGTAGAAATGTTAGGGCTTGATAAGAAGATTTAAGAATCTTCAGCACAGGGGTGACAATTTAATCCAAGGGAACTGATGAGATCACCAAGCAAAATAGCATAAAGAGAGAAGAGGACTAAGGACAGCTCCATGGGATCCCCATGATTAGCAGGTGTGACCCAGATGGAGACCTAGGAACAGAGCTTGGGAAGAAGTCAAATAGAAAGGAGGAGAACAAGGAAAGAGTAATGTACTGAAAACAAGAGAGTATCAAGAACAGGGTGACAAATATCACCAAAGGCCACAAGGAGATCAAGGATGAAGATTGAGAAAAGAACACTGGATTTGGAAATGAAAAGATCATTGGCAACTATGGGGAGAGCAGCTTGGGTTGGATAATTAGGTCAGAAGAAAGTTAAGAAGAGACTGAGAGGAAAGGAAACAGAGACACCTACTGTAGGCGGCCTTTTCAAGCAATCTGTTCACAAAATGCAGGAGACATATGGGATGACCGGGGAGATGATGGAACACATGAGGTTTTTTTGAGGCTGGGGTCGACATGAGTGTGTTTGTAGTCCTGGAGCCTAAGGAAGTAGCCAGTAGATGTGTACAAGATATGTACAAGAGTGGGGATGATAGAGAGGACATTGAATATAATTATAGCTTTATGAATGAAAAAATAACAAGTCACACTGAGAGCATTTATGTACAAAAGAGTGATGACAAGAAGCAGACAAAATTGGAAAAGATCTGTTGATATTTATGTTAACAAGTTATTTTCATGAATGATGATGAAGCTACCACATTTGGACACTTAAAGAAAGACGGGAAGAGCAGCTTGACCAGACCAAGATACACAAAACCTTCATTATAACAAGCCATACAACATTAAGGGCCTCTTTGATCAAAGTAGGAGAAGGGAAGAGACAAGTTTTGTCAAATAGCATCAGGCAGCAGGCCACATCTATACAATTACACAATTCACTGAAAGATGCATAGAACATTGGAGCTCACTGGGTCTGTTTTTTGTTAACTGAAAATAAGTTAATTCAGTAGAGCAATATGCAGTCTCAAAGGCTCTCTTATAATAATGTATCTCATAGATATGTCAAAATGGATTCCTTAAAAGACACCATATCAATAACTTTGATGATTTTCTTGTTATTAATATCAAGGAAGCCACAAAACAGAGAATTGTCTCCTGGAAAAAGGTATTTGTCACTGTTGTGGAAGATTCTGTATATGGAATCCAAATAGATGAAGGATTCCAACAGATAACGCAGTCCTACACATGCTCCTATTTGCAGATCACTGTGCCCCACATCCCCCTGAGCCATTCCACATTCTATCCAGCCATTCCTCAAAGCCTTCTTGCCATCTACCCTGCTGCCGCTATACTTCTTGCTACCTGAAGAAGCACTTTCATACTATGCCTTCTAAAATTACAGCCCCCACTTCTGGAACAGTTAGTCCACTCAACTTTGGAATTCCTACCAGGGTCTATGTTGTTTCAATTAATGAGTGCCAACTCACCTAAGCCACTGTATCAAGTTGATCCTAGACCATGCCATACTACCCATTCCATTCCACTAGCCACCTGGTCCATTCTACAATCCTTCCTGTCACCACTTGTGAAACACACCCAAGCCTCTCTTATTCTGAGCACAGTATTTAAGTCAACATTACTATTGCTTCTAGAAAGGGTGAGACAATCCTTATGGATCAACTCATTCCATTGGCTGTCCAGACCAACATTCTTTCCTGGCTGCCCCTTCCCTATTTGTGTTATTCCTCTCCTCCCTCCATGAGAATGTATATTCCTGGAGGTCAGAAAATATCTCATTTAATTTTTATACTCAGCACTTAGTATGGTTCCTGAGGCAACAAATGTGGTTAGTAAACACTTTTTCATTAATTCACTCACAGCATGAAAAATTTCATGACTTCTTAAATGAGATGACAGTCACCCAAAAGATTCACGTCTAATTCTCCAAGAAGATAAACCCAATGGATAAAGAATGCCTATGGTCTTTTTTAATAAAAGGATTTGTTGTGTAAAATCTGGATTCAGTCAAAAGGCTGTACTTAAGGATCTAGAAGGCCACATGTGGACTCAAGGCTACAAGTTCCCCATCCAGGTTCAGACTGTGATATACAGTTGGATTGACAGTCCATTGAACTGGCCCATCAGTGTGTTGATCTTGCACAGACATTGAAGAGGAGCACCAAACTAATCCCAGAAGTGATCATGAGGAAAAAGAGAGGGGGGGGGTGGATTCCACTTGGAAAAATTACAATGTAATCAGTGACCTTTAGCTTATGTCTGAACAAAAACTCACATTTAACCGCACTTCAATATTCTTCAAGTGTTACCTGGAATGCCTACTCTCCAATACATCCAGACTGTACTTTACTAAAGAGGTAACTGTGAAATACAAGGTGGCTATCAAATGACCAATTTGGCACAAAGAATGTCATCTAAGAGATGTAAGAGCAGAAAATTAGGTGAGCTACTCATTCATAGGCAAGGAGGGATATCATGTGGATAACCAGTGTGCTGCATCAGTGCCCTGATAATCTAAAGAAACTTAAAGAAAAGTTTTGAGAACACTGGTTGGACCCCATTTGGAAGATTTTTGGTAGAATACAGACAAGAGCTAGTGAGAAGAGAAGGCATGGATGGGCTGTGACCTACTCTGGCAGAAGGAGTCCCCATATTAATGAGAATATGAATGGATGGGTAGATGGATGGATGGATGGATGGATGGATGGATGGATGGATGGATGGATGAATGGATGGATGGATGGATGGATTGATGGATAGATGGAAAGCAGACACTATGATAAGCCTGGGGATAGAAATACCAAAGGGAAAAGTCCCTGCCCTCAAGGAGCTCACATTTTAATGGGAAAAGCAACACATATGGGAGCTAGAGTCAGTAGGCATGAAGAAAGAGGGTGAGAGAGGTACACTGATACAACAGGTGAAATTTCAAATGTAAACAAACACAGTAGCTTGGGTGCTGATCACCCTATAACTGATGGTGCTTTCCTTTCTCAGTCATCTGCATTTTCATTCATTCCTTCACAACCACATATGCCCAGACCACAGGGCTCCCATTTATCTTGATTTGCATTTAAAGGATTTGTCAAGGATTTGAAAAATTGCCATTCTTTTTCCATTTGCCATGTTGAGTCTCCAGGAAAGAACAGCATCTAGTTGGAAAAACCCAGTAGATAGCCAATGATGTAGGGGTGGAATTTGTGAGAAAGCATAGGGTGGGCACTATAGATCTGAGAGTCATCTGTACAGAGGTGAAAAATGAACCTGAGTTAGAAAGACCTGAGTCCAAAGCCCAGCTCAGCCATTTGTTAGCTAGGTAACCACGGGTGAATCACTTAATCTTTATTGAACTTTGGTTTCTTCATTGGCTAAAGCAGGATGATAGTAGCACTTACTTCACAGGGCTCTTGTGAGGTTCAAATGATATCATGTAAATAAACTGGAGAGTACTATATGAACGTCAGTCATCATTTTCTTTACAATGAGATTAAGCCAGATATTTGCTAGGGTCACTTCCAGATTGAAATTCTCTATTCCTATCTTCCCTACTTCCTCCAAACATGCCCTTGTCTCTACCATCCTAAAAAACTCGAATTCAGGAGCATCACTTCTCTACCCAATCGTTGCCGTAGCTTCTTCACTGGTCTCCCTGCCTCCAGACCTCCCCGTAGCCACCCAATCCTTCCTTCACAGGCTTCCAAACTTTTATTCTTAAAGCAAAGCTCCAGCGGCTCTCTGGAGACTCGAGGATCAAATTCAGAAGCCTGTTAGACAGTGAAAGCCCTTCCAAGTCTGGCTCCAGTCGACCTCTCCAGGCTTCTTGTTCTACATTACTTTCCTTCATGCTCGGTAGTCCCCAGGCAACCTGGCTTTCTGGCCACTCTTCACGTGCCTAAGTCGATATTTCTTCTCTGTGCTTATGCATTGGTTGTTCTCTGTGGCTGAAATGCCTTCCTTGCTCCTCTTTGCCTCCTAGAATCTCTCCTAGCTGCCTTCAAAGTTCAGGTTCAAAGGCATCTCGGCAGGATGCTTGCCGTGGTCTCCCCTCCCCCAGCTTCCTGTGGGGCTAGCCTAGGTCCCCCTAGATTCCCACAGGAAGCTCGCCGTGGTCCCCTCAGCCTCCCGCGGGGTCTCGCCTTAGTTCCCCCCTCCTCTCCCGCGGGGGGGCTGGCCATGGTCCCTCCAGCTTCCTGCAAGAAGTTCGCTGTGGTGTCCCTAGCCTCCTATGGGGATCGCCTTGATCCCGTATTCCCAAAATGACTTGTATTTTTTCTATAAATGTTTTGCGTTTCCTTACGCGTATATTTATTATATTCCCTGAAATAATGTAAATTTCTTGCCGGCAAGGACTATTTCTGTCCCTCTCTGCAGCACCTGGCAGAGAGCCTTGTTGCGCAGTAGGTGCTTAACAGAGGTTGTGGTTGTGTTTGTTGTTTATTATTGTTTTTGTTCAGTCGTTTAAATCGTGTCTGATTCTCTGTGACCCCATTTGGGGGTTTTCTTGGCAGAGATACTGGAGTGGTTTGCCATTTCCGTCCTCAGCTCATTTTACAGACAAGGAGACTGAGGCAAACAGGATTAAGTGACTTGCTCAGGATCACACAGCCAGTAAGGGTCTGAGCCGAGATTTGAGCTTACTAATTACTTGATTAATTGGTCCTAAGTACTATTATCCCCATTTTACAGATAGAAAAACTGAGGTTTAGGAATATTACAAGATTTGCTGAAGGTCACATAGCCAAGATTTCTGCCAGTCTAATGCCAAATGAGATAATATTCATTAAAGTCACAGTGCTTCACACACAGTAGGTACTTAATAAATGTTTGTTCCTCTTTCCTCCCTTTCTGGTAAGCCATACTGCTTATCTAGCTGTGGGATGTGTAAAAAAAAAAAAGTGGGGGAAACAAAAGAAAAGAAAAGAAAAAAGGCTGACCTAGCACTATACATACACATTATAATATTTTGAAAAACATGAGAAATTTACAGAGTGAGATAGTTTATAAATCTCTACCATGTCCTAGCTATTGGCTTATAGAACAAGCAAGTGACTGTAGTTGGAAAGCTTTCCTATCCTCATGGGAAGCTGAGCTACGATAGGTTATAGGGTGACCTTTTTTTAAAAAAATATAATGTGTCAGTCACTGGAGCAGAGGTTCTCACCCAGGATCTGTGTACTTGACAGGGCTTTTAATATTATAACTATTTGAACATAATTGGTTCCCATTGTAATCCTGATTATTTTATTTTTTGCATATAAAACATGCTTCTGAGAAGGGGTTGATATTTACTTGAGTGCCAAAAGGCTCCATGATACAAAAAGGCTAAGAGCCCCTGCTACTGAAATAATAATCCATCATCAGATTTGGGGCAATTATTAAAATAATGAAAAGTAATAGGAAGGAGTCTAAGCCAATGAAAGCCAGCTGAAAGGCCCTGCAGAAAGTCACCCACCAAAGAGGCAATGGGTGGATTTGTTTCCAGGTAGTAAATGGTCAGTAGTCATCCTATCTTCTGGCTACCACCCACTTTGTCTTGGATGCAAGATGATGCATTTACGTCACCACCAGCTAAACCACTGGTGAAGCAATGACTCTCTCTGCAATATAATCACCTCGTGGGATGTAACAGAATATTTACTGAATGTTCCCATCTGATTTATAGCTATCTAAGACAATTTTGGGACCACACTATTTTGCAAAGGCAGCATGGTCCAGTGTTCTGGAGCTAGTGTCAGAGATATGGGTTCAAGTTCCACCTTTAACATTCATCGGTTATGTGACCCTTGGCCAAGTCATTTTCCCTCTAAAGGGAAAATGGGGTAAATATTCATTTTATCCAGAGGCAGCATGCAGAGTAGATACAGAACTGGCCTTGAAGCCAGAAAGTCATGGGTACAGTTCTGATACTTCCTGGAGGCAAATCACTTAACCTCTTAGTGATTCAGTCAGCTCTCTAAGACTCAGACAGAGGCAGCTTAGAACAGTGAGAAAGGTACTCAGAGGACCTATGGTCAAATCCCAGCCATGCATCATAAGTCACAATTTCACTGAGACTCAGTTTCCTAACCTATAAAATAATGGGATTGGACTATACAGTCTTTAAGATTTCTTCAGGATTTGAATCTATGGTCCCGTGAGCCTAAATATTAGAGTTTCCAGTCTTTACTGGTATAAAAAATTTCTGAGTGCTTCCTAGTAATAAATTTGAAAGTATTCATTTATTTCTACATCATTAAATCACAGATCTAGATAAGAAAAAAAATACCAAACTTGCTAGGCTACTCTGCAGGTAAATAAGATCATGCATGTAATGGACTTGACAAATCTTAAAGCAGGGGCCAACTCCAACTCACTCAGGAGAGCTCATTGTTAAATTTTCAGTGTGAGCATTTACACTTCAGAAATCAACAAATACTCTAAATCAGGGCTTGATTTATTATTTTGCTGATTGTCTAGACTTAAGAAAGTGATGGAGGAAATGTTAGCATTGCAGATTAAACTTCAAAGTGTATCACATGCACTTTTTTTTTCTTCAGAGAGCCAGTTGTTAAATTCTCCCTGTCTTAAAGCATTCCATAGCAACAATTGGGTCACAGAATGATAGATTTAGTGCTGGGAGGTACCTCAGAAATCGTTGAGTACAAATGTCCCATTTTACAGATAAAGAAACTAACTTTCCCAGAGGCAGAGTGGCTAAATCTCAGACATTACGGAGCAAAATCAGAATTTGAATCCAGATCTGCCTCGGAACTGAGTCCTCTCTACCACTCTGCTTGTTCTTAGGGGAAGCCTTTACAAATGTTTCTTTCCATGAACAGGAATTTGGCACTTTAATTTTAGAGTGTCTTAGTAATAAGGAAAGGCCACGTGTAATCATGGCCACCCAATTCCCAGTGTACTTGGCCACTCCAAGAGTTCCTACTCCTGAGTGAAAAAAGAATACAAATCACCCCTTCAGGGCCGGGGAACCTGCCCTAGATCCTGGGGCAGATGCCCAATCATCCTTTGGAAGAGATATTGAGAGACGGTTGTTTCTGTTTGATGGGAAACCATAGCCCCAAATAATTTGCTATGAATCCCTCTCTTCTAGCCATTGGAAAACCAGCCTGAGGTGATTAGTTTCTGGTCCATAAACAAACAGTAGAATAAAGGCTATTGGGATTCAGCATCTGAATGCAAAACATTCTAGATGGCCTCTGTAGGTATAATATTGAGCTAGAATTCCATCAGGGCCTATCAGTGAGAAGGAAGCCTGGTCTAGTGGAAAGAACACTGGCTTTGGAGCCAGAGGATCTGGCCTCAAGTTGTGGCTTCATTATTTATTACCTTGTGTCCCTGGGCAAGTCACTTAACCAACCCAGGGCCTCAATTTCAATTTATTTAAAGATAGTCTCTAGGGATAGGAACTGGTAGCTCACCACCTGCTTGCTGCTATCCCATATGCCCCTTTGATTGATCCTCTCCAGCTGAAGTCTCCTCTATATGATGTCTCCCTCATTAGAATGAGAGCTTTGTGAGAGTGAGGGACTCTTGCTTCACTATGCCCAGTATTTAATATTTTGCATATAGCAAGCACTTCATAAATGCTTTTTTATTCATTCCTTCATTTATTCATCCAGGACAAATAGCTCATCTGTCCAGAGAGCCCAGACTTTGCTCACACTGAAAGTACACTCTGCCCCAGCCTCACCTTCCCCTGATGGGCTGGCTCTTCCTAGAACTTCCATTTTAAAGAAAGCATCCAGAGAACATTGGACACAGTGACAGCCACAGTGTGTGATGACTGTCTTTGATAGATTTGGTTCTTCTCAGCAATACAAGGATCTAAGACAGCTCCAAAAGACTCTTGGTGGAAAATGCTATCCACACCCAAAGAAATATGGAGTCTGACTACAGATGGGAGCAGACTATTTGCTCTCTCTTTTTTGTTTTGTTTTGTTGTTTCTTTCTCATGGTTCATCCTATGGGTTCTAATTCTCCTTTTCAACATGACTAATGTGAAAATATGTTTAATGTGAATGCATATGTAGAGCCTATTTCAGATTGCACTCTGTCTTGTGGAGGGGGGGAAGGGAGAGGAGGGATGGGGAGAAAATTTGGAACTCAAAAGCTCGTGGGACTGAAAGCTGTAAACTAAAAATAAAAAATAAATTTTAAAAAAAGGAAGCATCTACATCAGCCATAGCTTCAGTCTTCTCCTGGTTCAACTCCTGATTCTCTGTCTTTATCCACTGTGCTCTGACAAAGGTTCATTATCCCTCCCCCAGCCCCTTCTTACATGTTGTCATTCCTCACCTTGAGGGCAGGTATCTTTTTGTTTCTGCCTATATTACTATCTCTAGCAATTAGCACAGTACATGGCACAAAGGAAGTATTTAATAAAGGCTTGTTAACTTGATATTATTTGTGTTAGCTCTAAGGAAGAAACACGCAGAAACATTTATAGGGCTAATGTTCATATATGTGTATGGATGTACATATGTATGGGCAGCGAGTTGCCTCAGTGGATAGAGTGCCCAGCCTGGAGTCAGGAAGATTCATCTTCCTGGGTTTGAATCCAGCCTCAGACATTTACTAGCTGTGTGATCCTGGGCAAGTCACTTAATCTTGTTTGCCTCAGTTTCCTCATCTGTAAAAAGAGCTAGAGAAGGAAACAGCAAACCTCTTAGTATCTTTGCCAAGAAAACCCCACACGGGGTCACAAAGAGTTGGACAAGACAGAAAAAGGACTGAACGTGTGTGTGTGTGTAAGGCTTTATTATAAAACTTTGAGTAAAGGCAAAGGAACCAGCCACACATTCTCTTCCCTCCCCCTCCACCCCTGTGCTCCCCCTCACTAGCTCTTCTTTCTCTCTAGGGGTTGCAAAGGATATAGCAATGGGAGTCAAGAAGACCTGAGTTCAAATCTAGCCTCAGGCTCTTACTAGCTGTATGACCCTGGACAAGTCATTTAACCTCTGTCTACAACAATGTTCTGAAGTATAAAATGGGCATCTCAATAGCACCTACTTCCAGGGATTGTTATGAGGATCAATAGAGATCAATTTGGTGAAGTGCTTAGCACAGTGCCTGTGCATAGTGGGTGCTTATTAATTGCTTGGTCCCTCTCATGTTCCCTTCTGTCTCTCTACACTGAAGGAAGAAAGAGGGGTAACCAAGGCAAGAATAAATCAAGGAGAGAGAAGAAGCAAGGACTGAATTCACTACTCCTCCCCCTTCCTGCCACCACCCTGAAGCAGTGGGATGAAAGCTGGGTTCTTCAAAGGAGAATTAGAACAAAATTTGACCTTATTTCTCCCAGCCTCAAATTCTAGATTCCAAAGTTAAGCTTGGGTGCCAGGGAATGATTTTAGGATTTCTGAGTTTATAAATTTGTCTGAGCTGAAGTGGGAAGCAAGATCATGGCACAGTGGGTGTAGTGGACAGGGCACTGGGTTTAGAGGCAGGAATATCTGGGTTCAAACCTCACCTTAGCTCTGTGACCCTGGGCCAGTCACTTGGTCTCTCTGTTCCTCAGTTTCTTCATATGAAAAACAAGGAAATTGGATTCAGTACCTCTAAAGTCACTTCCATTCTAAATCTCTAATCCTGTGACTTAGGAGAGAAAGGAATCACTGAAAACCGAGTGTTCTTAGGATCCCCTAGAAGAGACACCAGGGACCACAGGGTCCATGACCTTAATCAGACAGACAGAACCTGAAGCTCAGAGAGCAGCTCCCACAGTTAGGAAGCAGGCCAACTGGAATCGACCTCAGATTTGTCAGTTCTTGGAGACCATGACAGGTTCGTGTTCTCCTTCTGTTTGCTTCTTCATCTTTGCTTCCTCATTCTCCCTCGCCCCTACCCCCACCCCCCGCCCCAGCTCTGATGAAAGTAAAACCCTGGCAGCCCAGGAAAAGATGAGGTCAAGTTTCCAAATGTGGTCATGGCATGTAAGCAGGAGAGATCATTTCCCTCCCCCATGCAGGACAGCATCTACCACTTGGTACTAAGAAATAAGCCACCATGTCTTAGCAGCAGCCTCTAATCTGGGAGCTCTGCCCATTTCGTGTTAATGCAATAGGAAAGTGACTAGCTGGAACATCATGGCTTGAGGTGGGGGGTGGGAAGGATGGTTGTTGAGAAGACTTCCTCAGCTGAGGCTGCCTGGGCAGAGTGAAAATGTATCCTGGCTGCTACTGCTTCAGAAGTAGAAAGCACCAGAGGGCCAAACTAAGAGGATCTTAAAAGATTTGAAACAGAGTGAAACCTAGTTAGAAGGGAAAGAATTTGTCAGGACCTAAATTTGGAGTCAAGAGGTTGAACTAATTCAATAAGCAGCAGATCTGAAATGAGCAATTCAAGAGCAACAGTCCTGAAGTTAGAGGATCTGGGTTCGATTCCCAGCTCCAGAGCTTCCTATCTCTGTGACTGTAGGCACATCATTTCACCACCTTGGCTTTATTTTTCTGTTTTGTAAATGAGAAGAATGACCTAGGTACCATGGCTTGAAATCCTGAACCAGTGGCAGCAAAGGAAGGGTCTCTTGGATGTCTACAGGCTGGCTCCCCCCTCCCACCCCCCAACCTTCCTTCCTTCTACGTTTGCTAGATTCTCTCTGCACAAATCTGGGCTCCTGGCTCCTTATCATCATATTAAGCCACCCAGCCAGCTGGCCTAGCTTAGGCTGGATGGTTTCATGAAGTGATCATGGAAGAAGGACCACCTGATTTAGACACATCTCTGCCCCTTTCTAACTTTTGCATATTAAGCACCTATTTGTTTCCTTATCAAGGTCCCCCTTCTGGATCACAGTTTTGTTTTAGACAGTTTTCCCATAACCATGTCACCAGACTTTTCCTTCCTTCTCTTTCCCCAGACCTGCTTCTGGTGGCCACTTATTAAAGGAAATTATGCCAAGGAAGGCCCTTCCCAGAAGTGGCCAGTCCTTGTGCATTAGAATCACTGTGTGAGTTTAAAATCCTTTTCAAGATATGAGGCATGCCCTGGGACCGCAGCTTATTGGAAGAAGTGCCCTGAAGTGTCCGTTCCTGGGGGATCATTCTTCATTCCTGAACAGAACATTTGGGGATAAAGTACAATCTCCTCTGGAGGAAAGTCTTAGCTGCTTATGACAGAGGTTATTCATGTCTAATGATGGGAGTAAGGATTTAGTTCTTGGGAGAATATTGACAACTGTGTGAGTGCCAGGTAAAACGTATCTTTAATGCAAACTTTCCAGCTTGGCATTTAAGGCTTCTCACAGTCTGGTTCCAGCCAATTTTTCTTGATTTATTTGGCCTTACTCCTCTTGGCCTGTTCTATCTATCTATATTCTAGTCAAACTGGCCCAAATGATGTTCCCCTGAACCTGGCCATTCCATTACCCCACTCCACACCTTTTACCTTGAACATCTAGGTGGCACAGTGAATAAAGCGCTGGGCCTGGAGTCAGGAGGACCTGAGTTCAAATCCAATCTGTGTCACCCTGAGCAAGTCACCTAATCTTTTTTTGCCTCGGTTTCCTCATCTGGAAAAGGAAACATCAAACCACTCCAGTATCTTTGCCAAGAGAACCCCAAATGGGGTTATGAAGAGTCAGACACAACTGAACCACAAAAATGTCTTCTGCACAGACTTTACATTCCCAGGGTGCACTCCCTCCTTATTTCTGCTCTTTAGAATACTGAGCTTCCTTCAGGGCCCAGCTGAGGTGCCATCTCCTCCCAGAGTCCTTCCGTAATACTCCTAATTATCAATACACCCTCTCACCTAAAATTACTTACTTCTCGGCTAAACTGTTATATCTTCCCTCAATAGAAAGTAAACACCTTGAGGGAAGAAACTTTTTAAATTCTTTTTTACTTTGCTTTGATTGGCTTAATGAATAGAGAGCCAGCTTTGGGGTCAGCCGTATTGGTTCCAGGCCCTCTTCTGACACATATGCGTATTAGCTATATGAACCCAAAGAAGTCATTCAACATCTCAGTGATCTAGACATCTCTGAGATTTTAACTTGCAGAAAAGGGAACTTGCAGCAGAGGGAAGATTCCTATGCCAGTGAAATCATAGACACTATAGCTACATCTATGTAACTCTTTTTTCAACTATGTATCTCAGTCAAGGAGACTGTTGCTGTATCTTTAAGAATGCAGAGACTGATACTGTATCTTCAGGAGCTTAGATGGAATTCCTGGGGAAAGACAGTTTTGTGTTGACAGTTGGAAGAACCTTGAGAAGGGGTTGGATGTGAAGCATCTCTCTCTTTGAAGGCAGAGAGAAGTGTGTATCTAGGATTCCTGGGAATCTATGAATAATTCGTACTATGTCACCTTTGCCTATGGAGCCAGGGAGAAAGTGAACATTTTAACTGTGATCCGTGAAGATTCATCAAGAATCTGTGAGAGACAGAGACAGACAGACAGAGAAAGAGACAGAGACAGGCTGAGACAGAGACAGAGACAGAGAGAATGTGCTTGCATTCTTATGAGCTACATTTAAGGCAATCCTACGGAGAGCAGTTTATAACAAGAAACCTAGAAAGAGCTTTAAAAAGGCTGAAAGACATTTTCCAGCCATCACTGAAGAGAAGGCACAGAGATCAAGAACTAATCCTGAGGAGAAACATTAAGAAGTGGTTAAAGAGACTTTAAGCATTGCCTGGAGTGAGTTGAATGTTTAAGGACAGAATTTCCAGATAAGTGAAGAGGAGTCAACTCCTGGGAGTTTAAGGGTTTGGGGTGACTTTCATGATAACACTGGTCCCAGCCAAAATACTATAAACAATTACATATTCATATATTTCTTATTGTTCACTTTCATCAGTTATATAAAAGTTTTATTTTTATTTAAATATAGGTAAACAGCAATTACTAGAGAGAAAGGAGGCTTTCTAGTTAACTGAGTAAGATTTAAGTAATTGAATTGGGAGCTTGAATTAATTCATTAATTAATACTACTAGTAACAACTAACATTTCTATAGTGCTTACTATATGACAGGCAGTGTGCTAAATACTTTACAATTGGAGCTAATGAAAAGAGATTATAAATTTATAAGTGAGGAAGAAATTATCTGACATTCCCCTAGATCACTAGAAAGCTTGAGGTTAATAAAAAGTGATCCACCATGAGTAACATCGGATTGCAGACTCTGTACCATACAACGTGCAGTTATTTCTCTTAAATAATCTAAATGCAGTGTTTGACAGTGCTGACAACTGAGAATAGTAACATGTATGTTAAATTAGTTCAGCCTTGTTGGTTTTTAAATATATACATACATACATATGTTGAATGTATATAATATACATTTTACATTGTATATTATATATGTACTGTATTGCATATTTTTAAATGGATATTGATATTTTGAATACATGTTGTATTTATGAAATAGAGTAGTTCTCCCAGCTTTAGGAATAGACCTAGACTAGAACAGACATTATAAGAATATAGGAAACAAATGTTAAAGACCTGTTTATATTGTGAGATAATTCAGAATAAAATCAGATGTGGAATATCCACTCAGTATTTTGTGAGTTGCCCAGCTATTAGCTCATACAAAAGTGTCAGATACTTTAACAGGAGGGAACAATAATTAGAAACCAATTTACAACAACCATGAAAAAGAAAATAAAACTGAGTTTAAAAAAAAGAAACTGATTTACATATTCCCTTCTGGAAAAGGTAGAGTTGGAGTAGAGGCTGTAGGCCAAGGAGAGCGTGACCTTGAGGAGGGTAAAAAGAGTATCTGAGCCAGAAAGGGCCAGATCACCTCTGAGTAAGAGAGGAGCCAGGCCTCACACTAAAGGGCCAGCTCACCTGTGAGAAGTCACAGCTAGGTTCCCAAAAGTAGAAAGAGATCATTTATCTGTGTAAGAGGATAGTCAGCTCTCCAGAGTTAGACACAACAGTAACACATGTGGGAGAAACTGGGGGTAGAATTTGTAAAGAAGCATTTGCACAGGGAGACTCATTGCTGACTAAAGCTAAAGCCTCCTCTCATGTATGGACTAACCAAACCCACAAGAGAGTCATGATGCAGTTCCTAAGATAAAAGCTTACAAAGCATCTGTGGCATGATGGAGCAGTGCAGACATTGCCTCTGTTGGGCTTAGTGTATCTCGTTATACAGAGACAGCCACATAGAAGACTCCTAGGTAAAGTCAGCGTGTGACATTAGAGTCAAAGATATTGAAAGTGTTTTGTGAAATGCTGCTGGTGCTTTGGGGACGTGCAAAACACTAAGCAATATATGAAGAAAGAAAAATCCTTCTATGTTTTCTGTAAGTTACCTGAAAAACAGACCCTTCTAAAAGATGTAGCTTTCAAAAATTACTTGGAGCCAGGTTGCCTGGCCTCTCATAGGAGATAAAAGGATACGATAGAGGATTAAAACCATGGTAATTATTGAGAGAATATCTTGGAAGCAGATTATAAGAACTGGAAGGAAAATCTGAGTCATCAGAAGCACCTCTCAATGTACTTAGGGAACCATCATACTCCACGGAATGCATATGGTATTGCAGCACAATCCTACTATGAATCTGGGGTGAAGACTTTGCTTGAGAAAGGAATGATGCCCCCCCCAAGGGAAGAAACATGGGATAGATGTGAATGTTTAATAACCAGCTCTCCAGAAGAAGAGTAAAAGTACCTACAACACACATTTAAATTTAATCAGCATTATTAATATTTTCTCTGGCACTTTCTTAAGTCTAGACAATCAATAAAACAATAAATTGGGCCCCGATTTGTAGCATTTGCTGATTTCTGAGGCATAAATATTCACATTGAAAAGTTAACAATTGGCTCTTCAGAGTCAGGACAAGCTGGCTGTAGTACACCACTAGATAAATGGGGAAGAGATACGCCAGACTCCGTGCAGCATGGGAAGGTTCCTGAAGTAGAAAAAAAAGTGGAAAGTGTTCCAGACACCACCAGTGGAGTTATACAGAGTCTGAAGACTGTCTGTCACACCTCAGATTTCATAGCAAGGATGCCTGCCGAGACTAGAAAGGTCACCAGAACAAGTATATATGCTAAATCCGCTCAGTCTGCAACTCAGTGAAAAGGGAAATAGCCTTTCAAGTCTGCAACTCAGGTGAACAGGTACCTACAGAAACTGAAGAGAGAGAGGAGGAATGAATTTGAGGAAGCGGATATCAGGATAGCCCTGAGAGCTGAAGGCGTAGCTAACTACTCTAGATTCTAAAACAAAAGCTGACAATTCAAATCAGTACCAGAAATAGCAAACTGGCTTGAAAGTATTTCAAAGTAAGTAAGAAGGATTATAGTAATAATGATAATAAACTACTGGCTTTTATCTAGGGCTTCCTGTGTGCCAGGCACTGTCCTTAGCACAGCCTGGCTCCAGGACACTTTTCCATATGTGGACCACAGAAACCAAGCAGGGCATGACCTCTGATTGCTCAGACTCAAGGACAAGAATCTAGAGAACACTTGGTAAGGTATGGAAGAGAAGACAAGACAGTTCCCCTTGGAGGAGCCTGGGTGCAAAAGCCAAGAGACCACAACCCTCTGATTCAACAAGACAGCCATCAGAAATAAAGCAGCACACACACCTTTTCCACATTGTGGCTTAAACGGACATCTGGCTAACATGCACCAGAAAGGGGGATGCCAGGGTGGTGTACAAAAAGTTGAATTCCCCCAAAGTGGGGAGAGACAGGGCCAGCAATGGAGGTTACCTCATCCCCTAAGCGAGGAAAGCTAAACTTGACCTTAATACCAGTTGTTTGGGGGCCCTGGACTTGTAGGACTTCACAACAAAGTGATAGTAAAGATTAGAAGTGGGCATTGCATGCTCTCCTGCACAGGGGATCTATCCACAGTGCTACAGTCCCTGAAAGCCACTTGAGGAACATTGCATTGCAACTTATGACAAGGTTAGGAATCTATGAAATAAGTGACAAGTACAATCCACCCTTAAGCTAAAGTCAAATGAGCCTGAAACCTGCTAAACAGTTGCTGGTCCAGGCCCAGAGGGCATCTCTGTTGTATTGGCCATAGTTGGGAACAATTCCAGGATCCTCAAGATACTATCCACACATTGCAAGCAGCAAATTGGGACTCGGTGGCTGAATGTTTAGACCATCCCCACAGCTTCTGCAGAAGTACAGAGGAAGATAACAGGGAATGGTGGCGAAGAATGCCACCAGGGCTCTTCAGTTCCTCAAATCAAGGAAGGACAGAGCCAGCCAAATTTCACTTTGGTGACTCTCTGCTGCCTTAAGAATGGGGAGGACTGGTTCAGTGAATGTTGTGAGAGCACAAAGGTGTTCTCGTTGGAAGAGTAAGACTTGTGATATACTGAAGAACAATGCACAGAATGCCTTCCATAAGACTCTAGACCTTTGGTCAAGGGGTCACAGCAGATCCTCCATCTGTGATAAAAGATCTTAAAATCTTCTGAAAACTATTATCAATATCGTCATCAGTTCAACAATCTGTATGCATCAATTATAATAGCAATGAGCGAGAGAGACAGAGAGACAGAGAGAGAGAGAGAGAGAGAGAAGAGAGAGAGAGAAGGGAGGGGAGGGGAGGGGAGGAAAGATGTGTGTGGCCTAATCAAGAGGACTAAAGTGGACAAGTACATCCTACCAAGAGTTCTAGATGCCTTGGACTGCTTACTACCCACTTGGTTGCAGATTTACCAGGGGATACTTCCAGATTCTGTTGGAAGAAGACAAAAAAAGAGGACCATCTTCAGCTGCTCAGTGGGGTTTTTACCAGTTTGAGTGTATCCCTCAGGGTATCTCAGGAGTACCTGCCATTTTTCAATTTTTTTCAGAGGTTATGGAGATGTTTGTGACATGGGCTACATAGAAGGATATGGCCAATTAGAGCTGTCTAATATCACTATCTTTGGAACGATAGTAGAATGAAGTGAGAAGAAATTCATAGAAACATCAGACTAGTTTTAGAAAGCTGATGAGAAGTGGTCCATTGACAAACGACAGTTTTGTAAAGCCTCTGTCAAATATGGAGGTGATCGAGTGTCTCAGCAAGTACTAAGTGCTGATCCAGAGAAGTTAGAAACTCTCCTCCATTGGTTCCAAATCTGCGAAGGAGTATTTAGGTGTTACTATAATACTTCTTACTGATCTCAACTGCCATAGGCTTAAACCTCTACCAGCCCTGTGCCTACTACTGCTAGGGATATTTACTTCAAAGATTCAGTAAGAATAAACATACAAACAACATCCAAAGATCTCAGGGACCTACTCTTAGCTCAGTTCCTATATAACACTGATTCCGCCAAGTTCATACCCAATTGTAGTCTGACTTCTGAGGTTGTCTTTGTTTTAGTTACCATTGGCCTAGGTTGAGAGGTCACTCCTAAGTTACTCTTGTTCCTCAGGGTATTGATCCTACATTGGCTCCAAATCTTGACTTGGGAATGCTAAGACACAGGGGTTCCCTCTTAACCTCTTGAAACTCACTATAAGAACTTCCGAATCCTTTCACCTAAGATGGAAAAGCTACTGGCCAAGGAACTAGGCCAATTTCACAGGGCTACTTGACTTTCATATGGGAAAAGACCCATATACCTCTTCCCTTAAGGCACTTGTATCTCAGAAAATGCTATGACTGAATGAGTCACTGAGATTCCCCAAGAGCACTGAGGCTAAGACAACAGGCTGTACCTGACTTAACCTTTTGATATCTCCCCTGAGTCGCATCCCCAGTTCTAATTAAACATCCAATAAAAAAGGCCCCTGTTAATGACACATTAGCAGACCAGAACCAGTCATAGAATGTCTACACATGTTCCACAATCTCTCCAAGACAGCTCTACTCCATGTCATTACTATTCTCCCAGAAAGAGGCTCTTCAGCCTTTCCACATGAGGAAACATCATTCCAGGTGCCTGATTCTCATTACACATGCACCATTGTTGGTATATGCAAACCAAACAAGCTTTTTGTGCTTTGGGTTGTCTGGGGGCTTTTTTTTTGCAAGTTTTGGAAGATCTATTGTCAAGAAAATGATGGTCATCAAAAACCTATTGTGTTCACCACTTACTGAACTATTGAGAAACTAATTTTACTAGCCCCAAATGGTAGCTGTAAATGGCCAATGAGAAGTGTGAAGCTTTTGCTAGAGCTGTCTAAAAGAAAGAACTTCCAACAACATAAGCAGCGTACTTTGAGAATACAGGGTATCTCAAAAGCTATTAAGCTTGAGCAGCTTACAACTGTCCTAAGACTTTGGAACACCTGCAAACCCCTGGGGCCTGTGTGCATTGACCTTGTCTCTAGAAGGAGACAGAACATGACACTTTTCCATCCCATATGCCCAGGCCTGACCAATGAGAGAAAGTTACTACCTTTGTAAGGAATCAAAAAAAATGTCTCTGTATGGCTTCTCTATCGAAATTCACTCTGATCAAGGTAGAAACCAAATTATTCAAGAAAACATTGGTCTTGGCGAGAATTAGGAACTCCAGAACCATATACCATGCCACCCTGAAGAAGACCCATAGCCTGAGTAAATGCTTCAACCTTACCTTAATAAATATACTAGGAACTTCGAAACCTGGGAAGAAATCCTAATAGTGTCAGCACATAGTATTTCTGATGAGTATGTGTGATGTTCCTTAGCAGGATGCCACAAGGTTTACTTGTTCATATTTGAAAGAGAATCTCTTCTTTTTTCCCAATGTGAATTTTGCTTTGGGCTTGAAGAAAGTGGGACTCCTGGCTAATGGGTGCCAAGAGAACAAACTAATGCACTCTACTAAGTTGTAGAGAGCCTGGGCATCTTGCCAGTTCACAAAGTAGTCCTTGATAGGGTCGGAATCCTGCAAAGACTATACACCAGAATTGTCCATTCCCTATTGGGGAGACCACCTTGTGAGACACGGGAAAAGAATGGGAGATGATGACCTAAGAAGACTCAAAGTGAAAGTACCCACCTACCTATGGCAGAGACAGAGAGAGCTGGGTAATAATGTGGAAAATTATGATTCCAATGAGGGAGGAATTGTATATTGGTAACGTTCAGAGAGTCAAAGTGTCCAATTAAGTATACCTCAGTTACAAGGGAATTTCAATTCAGATGACAAGGTGAGGATTAAACCTATAGGCAGTAGTATTTTGCCCTATAACCCTAGTTGTCGAGAGTTTTAGGGGACAGCGTGAAGCAAAAGAAGCTGAAAGCCAGACTAAGCCATCTAAACCCAAATCTGGGACTATGATATGTTGATAATCAACCACCTAGAAGATGAGACAGTTGGAGTAGATACATAAGGGCTGTAAGGCCAGACTAGGGACCAGATTTCCCTGTGGTGCCCCAGGAAAGCCAAGAGGAGAACTTTCTACTCACATAGCCAGACTGCACCATTATTTTACTGAACTACCATTTGGTTTTTGCTTTAAACACAATGTAGATACATATATATGCATATGCAACATGTTTCTTTGACATATTATCTTATTATCAGTACATTGTCCTTTTTCTACCTGTGGTCCATATGTTAGATTGGTCTATATGCTAGCTGACTCTATAAAATGAAGGTCAGGTACAAGAAGCTTTGTACTTAAACTGGTTGTGTATTAAGTATATAAACTGTAAAATATTAATGTTTACATGTTGTCTTGTATACCTGGGAACATAAAAGGCAGTGTTTAATTATATATTATGTCTTGTGCTAGTTGTTGAATTTTATTATTCTAATTATCCGTTAATATGATTACTAATCATAGTGCTTCTATGTAGTACCCTCTGTAGGGTAAGCCAGTCTCTCAAGTGGTGCTTTGCATGAAGATATGTGTGGAAAAGTCGCAATAACTTATCATTATTGTGAATTGTAAGTACACCTAAATTATTTCATGGGACTGAAAATTTTTGGCTATAGGGAGAAATATATCTTCTCTATCAAATCTCTTATTGCCTTTTTAAAACCTCCAATGTTGCTGCTGCGTCTTTAGGAGACTTGATGGAACCCTGAAGGGAAAGTCAGTTTGTGCTGACAGTTGGTGTCAGTCAAAAAGTATTAATTAAGCTCTTACTGTGTGCCAGGCCTTGTGATAAGCTCTGGGAATACAAATAACCATGACAAAAAGGCAAAATCAGTCCCTGCCCTCAAAGAGTTCCCACTCTAACATGGGAAGCAACGTGTAACTAACAAGGACCACACAAGATGTTTACAGAGTAGATGGAAAGTGACAGCTGAGTGGAGCATCTTCCCAAGGGAAGGAAGGAGGGAAGGAGAATGTGGGTTTGTATTTGGTTGGACCTGGGGGTCATTGAACAAAATGTAATAACATGTGTGTCTCTCGATGTGGAGTCAGGCAGAAAGTACCTGTGCACATCTGGGATCCGTGGGGATCGGGGAGGGTGAATGCAAGACAAAATGATGAATTTCTTGTTAGTACCAGAGGAGAGACAAAACTATTGAGGAAATGTGGTCATTGCTGAAGAGAAGACAGAGTGGAAATGGACTCATCTAGAGCAGGAACATGGAGAAGATCTTCAAGAGACTGTAGGCACTATCCAGAATGATTTGACTGATTGGCAGAAGGAAAGAGGAGAGAGAGAGAGAGAGCAGTTCATATTTTAGTGGAAGCAATATTTGAACCCAAAAAAATACTTCAAAATTGGATTTAGGTGACTAGGTATTGATCCCTAACTTTTCTTGAATTAGGGCCACTGAAATGCCTTGTTTTCTTCATATTCTAGTGATTCCGAATATTTCTGTGTGTACTGTATTATGCTGTTTACTAATGTGTGTATCCCAAACCATGAGATGCTGGCTGTCCAAAGAATATCACTCTCTACTGTCTGTTCGCTCATGGGTGTGTGTCTCCCTCAGAAGCAAAATTTCTGACTTGCCTTCTGAGGGCAGGGACTGTTTCATTTTGGCATTTCCAGGGCCTAACAGTGTAGTACACACAGTAGGGGATTTATAAATGTTTGTTGGATTGATCCACTTAAAACCCCCCTGCACTGCTTTGCCCCTCTAAATAGTTTTGAGTTGAATGATGGAGATTTCTAGGCACAACAACATGAGAACATCCTAAGCTCAGGAGTTCTTAACATCTGCTGAAGCCTATAGAGCCCCTTCTCAGAATCCTGTCTTCTTGCCTGTCTTCATAATTGAAGTAAATGCTGAATTTCAGTTAAAGGCTGGTGAAAATAAAGATGCAATTCTGTCCTGTCCAAGTTCAGACTCCCTCTGAAATCTCACCGTGGGGTCTCTGGACCTAAGGTCAGGAACAAATATTCCATGGGATGGAGCAAAGCCCAACAATGAGAAAACACAAGCCTATCAAGTGTGGAAAAAGATAACGTGGAACATTGATAGGATACTTTACAAATATTATTTTATCAGATTCTCACGATAACCCAGGGAGGTAGGAGCTATTATTATACTCATTTTACAGATAAGGAAACTGAGGCTGAAAGTGGTTAACTGATTTCCTAACAAATAGTATCAGAGAAAGGATTTGAACTAAAGTCTTCTGGATTCAGGGTCTAGAACTCTTATCTACCATACCACCCAGCTGGGCACTTCCCTGCTTTGTAGCTTTAATAGGATGAAGCTGACTTTCAGCTTCCTAGTGTCCACAACCACTAGACACTGGGCTCTGAGCAGCCCAGAGGCATTTATGGAGTCCTGAAGTTGAGTCACCAGAGTTGAGCCCCAAGTTCAAAATCTGCTTCAGGCACTTACTAACTGTATGAAAATAACTCCATTTCCATATATGCACATGTGTGTATGTATGTATGTATGTACGTATATGTGTGTGTTATAAATAAATATATCTCCTACACATATAGCTACTATATATTAGTATAATTCTATACAAATATATATAGTACATCCCTCTATAGGATATCTATATCTAGTAAATTATAATAAATATTATATCTATATATAATATATAGTACTATCTCTACTGTATATCTAATATATAATATATACTGCACATGTAATATAGATACTATATAATATACGGTATCTATCTCTACTGCATATAATACATATATAGTATATATGCTATATATTATATATAATATACTATACATAATATAGTATATGTACTATATATTATATACTGTATATAATATAGGATATTCTATATAGTAGAGATAGATGTACTATATATTATATATGAACATAATACTAATATAACAAATATATGAATCATCTCTCTACCATATAGATACACATACGTACATACATACACATACATACACACATATAATAATCTGCCAACCCTAAGGCTCTAGACAAATATCAGTTGGTATTAAGTACAACTAAGAGTATGAACAAGAGGTGAATGAGGTGTGTCATACAATCTGTATCCACTCTGGACTCCGGACTCCTTCTGAATTAACTGATGCATCTCATCAAAAGAATGTTGTCAGGATGTGCTGACATGTTCACGACTCCTCAGAGACCCTGGACCTAGGTTCAAGAACTTTAAAGGAAGGAACTCTGACAGAATATTTGTAGGGGCCCAGTCAGCAAAGGACAGAGAATGTGCAAAGCCTCCAGGTCTAGGAGGGGCTGGCAGAAGAGTCAGATGCCACCCCCATGTCTAATGAGGAAGAGAGGGCGCCAGTGCTGCCAGCCCCTGGAGGTGGGTGTGCATGCACATACACAACCGATGAATACATATTACCAAAATGAACAGCTGACCCTCCACCCATGTACGGAGAGCACCCAAGAATTGTAATTCTAGAACCTGGAGGAGTCACTCTTCTTTATTCAAATAGCTGCACTGGTTCATGGGAAAGGCATCTGAATCACTGGCCCCATCCTCTCTGCAGCTCTCACTTTGGGTTTCTCAAATGCCTTTGTGTTGACAGGCCCCTTCCCATCAAGGATGTGACCAGGTAAATGACATTTGCCCTTCATTCCATGTGTACTGGGTGGGACACATATTTTGTCTTTCTTGAGCGGATGAGGTGTTGGTACTAGATTTAACTCCTTTAGTAGGAAGGGGGTAGGCTGTGGTGGAAAGAACCCAAAAGTGAGAGCTGGGTTTTGTAACGGGACAAGTTAGAGCCGACCCCAAAACATCGGTTGGACCTCCGTGCCCAGAACCAGCTGAGATAACCTCAGGAGAGGAACAAGATGGAGTTTGGAGGAAGGGTCTCGCCCTCGTTGGCAACGTAGTGCAGGGTTCTTTTCCGGGTTCACCTGTGCACAGGTGAATCATGGGGAGAGCACGGGAAAGAAAGGGGAGGAGAATAGGAGAACAGGAGAAGAATAGGCAGAGAGTAGGCGGGGAGTAGGTGGAAAGTAGGCGGATCAAGGCAATCCTAGTGCTACGTAATAAAGGCTATAAAAATCTGTTCACTGACTTAATTAAATGGAGTTGCTTACCATTCTTGGCTCCCATCCCTTCATTGCCTGCGAGATAAGGTCTTTGTGGGGTCAGAGAGATCCCTACAAGAGTTGTGGGGTAAGCGAGTCCCCAACAATACCCTTACAGGGTTTGATTCCCAGAACTTCAGACTCTCCAAGTTGGAAAGGATCCCAGAGGCCATGTAGGGATGGTCTGCTCAGGCACTAAGGGGAAAGATTGAGAAACGACCAGAATTGGACAATGAGGCAGTAAGACTACAGAAGCAGGGTGCCCCACAACCCACTCACTGCCACGAGTGCCATGGGGGAACAGGCTGGGCCTAGCCATGTCACTGTGGCAGCAGAAATGGGCAGGAGCCCACCTAGTTACAAGGCAGGGTGGCTGCCATGATGTCCAGGTGTCAGATGCAGTGAGTGAATCCACTGAAAAGGAATCAAGTTAGTTACTGACCACATTTCAACAGCAATGGTGAGGACGCCTCCCATTGGTTTCTTTGTCCACCAAAAGGGGGTTTCCCAAGGCCAGTAACCCTTCATATTCACCTGTATGGAACCATGCAGGACAGGTTGCAGGGGGTCCAAGAAACACTGAAGTGTTGCTGCCTCCGCACGTATTATATTTTGTGCACAGATAAAGGAGGAAGCTGGACATTTTGTTCCTGCCTGAAACACTGTCCCTCATAATGGCCACCTTCTAGCTTCCCTGGCTTCCTTCAGTCAATTAATTAGTCAATCGATGTCTATTAAGTGCCTACTGTGCCCGGCACTGTGCTAAGTAGAAAAGCCAAAGACAATCCTTGCTGTCAGGGAGCTCACAATCTAATGGGGAAGACAACAAGCAAACAACCATGTACAACCAAGCTACAGGCAGGATGAAGAGGAAATAATCAACAGATGAAGAAGACTTTCCCAGCTCTCTTCCCTTTGAGATTAACCTCAGCCTATCCTGTATAGAGCTCAGTGTTTATCCATGGTGATTCCCATGTTCTCTCCCCATTAAACTGAGCTCCTTGAAAGTGAGAATTATCTTTTGCCTTTCCTTATATCCCCCAGAGCTTAGCACAGTGCCTGGCACACAGGAGGTGCTTAATAAATGCTAGGTGATTGAACGATTGACTTCAGGATAGCAGGAAGTACCTGGACACGCTCTCTCAGAAGGTTTTGTTGGATGGTGCCAGATTAATTCATGTGAGGGACAGCTGTCATCATGGTATGGGCAGGGTGAGCTCATCCCATGCCACAGCCCAGTCGAACTGGCCTTCACGTTGGCCCCCCCCACAATGTGGTACCTCTCCACCTCCTTCCCTTTGTATGGGCAGCCCCTGGGCCTGGAGTGAACTAGCTCCTCACCTCTGCCTTTCAGATTCCTACATTCCTTCCAGCCCAAGTATCATCTTCTATATGAAGATTTTCTTGATTTCCTGGATAATGAGTGCCTCCCTTGTACCTCATCCCCCAAATAACATGCTTTTATTTTTTATATATTTATTGATATATGTGGGGCAGCTAGGTAGCACAGAGTAGAGAGTGCTGAACCTGGAATAAGGAAGACCTGAGTTCAAATCCAGCCTCAGAAACTTACTAGCTGTGTGACCCTGGACAAGTCACTTAACCCTGTTTGCCTCAGTTTCCTCATCTGTCAAATGAGCTGGAGAAGGAAACGGCAAACCACTCCAGTATCCCTGGCAAGAAAACCCCAAATGGGATCACAGAGTTTTAGACACAACTGAACAACAACTCATATATGTGCATAATAATATTTACATAGATCACTTTAAGGTTTACAAAGTGCTTTCCAAATATCATCTCATTTGATCTTTACATGATTCTGAGATGTAGGTTCTATTATTACTCCCATTTTACAAATGTCAAAACTGAGGCAGATGGAGGTTAAGTGACTTGCCCAGAGTCACACAGCTAGTAAGTGTCTGGGGATGGGATATGAACTCAGGCCTTCCTGACTTCAGGTCAGGAAGTGCCCTCTCCACTGCATGACATTTGGCTACGTCACCTTGAAGGCAGGAATTGTTTTTGCCCTTCTTTGTATTTTCAATCACTTAGCACAGTGCCTGGTACACAGGAGGCACTTAATAAATGCTGGTTGACTTGCCCAGTGGTACTTCTAAAAGCCTTTCTTGTACCAATAAGCAATCATGTATTTGTGATCTTCAGTTGCCATAGGCTATTTACATTACGCCAGCCTCTCCAGTCCAAATTTCCCTCCATTTACCATCAAGCTACATTCCACTGGTGTGGCTGGCTCCACAGTCCAACATTCAGTGCTGTCAACACAGAACCCTCTTATTTAAACCTCCTCATGGTGTTTCCTGCATGTGCAGGACACATATCCTTTGCTAGATATTTACATGGGCCACATGCCCAGCTCCCAGACTGGAACAGGAGAGGAACCGCTCTGAGTAACAAGGGTGTTTATAGGTTGTGTTGTGTCTGGAAGGTCTGCTCTTGCACTCAGTGACATCAGCATTTCATAGAACCATGGGATGTATTTTTGGCTACATTTCTCACCACCTAGACAGTTCAGGAAGCATTCAAATGGCCCAAAGATCCAACCGGACACATGAAGAAGGCATTTTCATTCCCTAGAGGAAAGGAGATACTTGTCAGCCAATGGCCTAAAATGGATCGTGAGATCATAGCATTTAAAGCTGATGTAGAAGCTGACATCAATTCTCCAAAAACATGAGTCCAACAAGATCAAAGGAAAGGATGCTCCAATGTATTAGGCATAGAACTAGGCATCAGCACATCTGGGTTTAATTACCTCTGCTCCAAATAAAAATAACCATATTAACACCTAACATGATGATAAGTCATGATCTATATTAGTAAGAGTTCCCACACTAGAAGTTCTCTATATTAACAAAATTAGAAATCCTCCCAGATTTGTCCTTTGGGATTCCAAAGCACTTTTCTTACAACCACACTGTGATGTTGGTAGGTTCTGCTTTGTAGAGTGACACCAAAATGCTTCGTCCCTGTGCCTCCATTTTTATAAACAAGAGCCCTGGAATCTTCTGTCTGCCCCCTCTCCAATTCATTCTGCATGCAGATCACCCTTAGACTCAACATCCTGACACGTCATTTTCATCACATCAACCCTATGATCAAGAATCTCTAATGGTCACCTATTGCCTCCCTCATCAAAACCAAACTGATTTGGTAGACTTAGATCTTGGCTATATTCCACTCCTCTGAGCTTTTTTCCATCCATCACTCAGTCAATAAACATTCTTTAAATGCTAAATGTGCCAGGCACTGTGTCACTCCCCAACATTCACCTTCCACTCTAGTTTTTCCATTCTTTTCACAATCCTTCCCTTGAATGCCCCATGTTCATTCCCAGGCCCATCCCCTTGCTTTTACTGTCTCCCATGCTTGGAATGTCATTTCTCTTCTCCTCAACCTGCTTACTCATCTGCCCTACTTCTGACAAACTGGCTGTGTGACTTCGGGCAACTCACTTAATCTCCTAAGTGTTTTCAAAATCTCTCTAAGGCTAGAAGTGGCAGAGAAGGTAACAACTTGCGTTGGTGGAGGGCATAGCCTCATCTAGAAGATCCCTAGGCTAATGAAATGGTGGGCATCATCTCTATCCTAATCTACCCATCAAAAAGCCAAAGGATCTATAGAAACTGACTGTGCCAAGTACATGAATGAACTAGCGAGGGAAGCTAGAAGGTGGCCATGATGAGGAAAAGTGTTTCAGGCAGGAACAAAATGTCCAGATCTCTCCCTTATCTGTGTGCAAAATGTAACAGGTTCAGAGGTAGCAACATATTGTACAATACAGCCAAAAAGCCTTTCCTGGTGGCTCCAGGACACATGGATCTACCATATCTCCTTTCTCTGAATGTGTGTGATACCATACAGCTTAGCTCTCAGCTATTAGCCAATGTTTTCACAGGTGTTTATTTCCTCTCCTTAATCTTGTACACTTCTTAAGGAAAGAGACTGTCCTATCTTGTGTAATGCCACAATCACCTTGCCCATTGATTGGTTGGAAAGATTTACTTTAACCGCTTTGTGTCCTAGCACTCACTCCCCCTCCCTTAAATGCCCTCCCACTAACACATCCTCCATAACACCCTCTCTTTCCAGTCATTTTTCACCATACTCTCCCATACAATGCTTCAGCCAAACTGAATGGATTGCCCTCCTCAGCGCCCATGGATTGAATTATCCTCTCTACGTAGGTCTCTCCATTCAGCCGTGCCCTCTCTCTCTCTCAAGCTCCAGCCTCACGTCACCAACGGCCAAGTAAACATTTCAAACTGGATATTCTGTAGATGTCTCAAGGTCAACATGTCCAAATCTAAACTCATTATGTCTAAATCCCCCCATTTCCAAACTTCCCGGTACTTACCAAGGGTACCAAAGAACATCCCGGTCACTTTGGAATCTTCCCTAACTCTTCCCTTCTCCCCCTCATATGCAATCACTTGCCACTTGCCTCCAAAATGTCTCTGAAACCTATCCCTTTCTCTCCACTCATGTGGCCACCACCCTAGTTCAGGCCTTTAGTGTCTGTGACTCAAGTCCCTCCCATCTCGAAACTGTTCTTCACAGATGTCCGAGGGGTCTCCTGAAAGCCCATTTCTCACTCTGTCACTGTCCTACTCCAGACAAAAGTCCTTTGTGTTTATTAACTGGCTAATTACGCTTTAGTATATGTTCCATCATGTTAAGGGGACCTTGTATTTCATCACTAATTTTAGAATGAAAGACTCTTCAGACAGTCACAAGCAGGTAAGAACATGGGAGAGGAGGGTGCTGTAAGCTGACTTCTAAAAATCAAACCAGACCTTTGTATAATAAGGATGAGGATGGGATCTGAGATTTCATGGGAATAGGGGACTCCCATGTGGGGAAAGTCTCTCTACCTACACAGGGCTTCACTTTTCTTTGTAGCTAATAGTCTTAGAAAGTTCCCTAGAGCATTGAAAAGTCCAGTGATTTGCCCATGGTCCCAAAGAAGCAGGACCTGAACCAGTCTTCCTGAATCCAAGCTCAGCTTTTTATTTGCGGGACCATGTTGTCCACCTAGTCAACATGACTGACAATAGTCCTCTGAGGGTGATGGCTGGGGTGGAAGAGAAGTAGAGAGCTGCAGGATTGACAAAGTAGGCGTCCCTTAATCAGTCGACAAACATTTATTAAGCACCTACTATGTGCCAGGCACTGTGCTAAGCCCTGGGGATAGACAAAAAGGCAAAAGACATTCCCTGCCCTCAAGGAACTTAGAATTTAACTTTATCTCTTACACCATGGACTTTGCCTTATCCCAGGTCCAGGGAACTTTCTCCCCATTTCCCTGCACAAGCCAGGACCCTCCATCACCCACTGTGGCCCACCCTTGGGGCTTTCAGAAACATTTTTGTTTTCAAACACATTTGATGTGAGATGACCTAACATATATATATATATAGAGAGAGAGAGAGAGAGAGATAGATATAGATATAGATATAGATATAGATATAGATATAGATATAGATATAGATATATTATAATATAGGGCAGCTAGATGGAACAGTGGATAGAGCACTGGACTGGGAGTCAGGAGGATTCATCTTCCTGAGTTCAAATCTGGCCTCAGATACTTACTAGCTGTGTGACCCTGAGCAAGTCACTTAACCCTGTTTGCCTCAGTTTCCTTATCTGTAAAATAAGCTGGAGAAGGAAATGACAAACCACTCCAGTATCTCTGCCAAGAAAACCCCAAATGGGGCCATGCAGAGTTAGACATGACTGAAATAATGGAACAACAATAACAGACCTAATACTTGGAGCATTTTCTGTGCTATGCTCTCCTTTCTTCTGCATTCCTGGAATGCATTTTGCCTTTAGGTTAATTAAGCATAAGCATGGCTAGACCCTCCCCAAAGAGATCTCTTCTATAACTTAGTAGAGAATTCTTAAGTACTGGCGTGAGATGCAGAGAGGTTAAGCTCCTGCCCATTGTCGTGGAGCTAATAAGAGTCAGTGGTGAGATTTGAACCCATGTCTATACTAACTTTGAGGCTGGCACCCTAACCAATAGGCTAAGTTGCCTTTTTGCCCTTCTTGTGCTTTGGGGCAACTTAGTGCAGTTCTCTGGACCTGGAGACAAGAAGGCCTGAGTTTAATCCTGCCTTAGATGTTGACTAGCTATATGACCCTGGGCAAGTCTCTTAACCTCTGTCCACATCAATTCCTGCATCTGTAAAATGGGGGTAAAAACAGAAACTGCCTCAGAGGGAAGATTGCCTAAAGTGCCAGAGGAATGACAGCTGTTATTGTGGTTGTTCTAACACCTGATAAAGAAATTCTAGAGGCAGAATGCTGTCCTCTTCATGAATAGACATGTCATTGATTAGCCCAACAAAGACTCTTCCCTGCCCCCCCCCCCAAGCCCTGAGCTAGGAGTTTCTCCTCCCTGGGCTTCCTTGGATGAGGTGACCTCTAAGGTCCCTGCTGCCTGGATCTTCCGATCCCAAGGTCAGCTTTTCCTCTTCTGCAGCTGCCGTGTGCCCGTTAACAAAGTCAATCACTCCATCAGCAGGTATCTATTGGGTGCCAGTGTGCGCTAAGGATGCCAACACCTGGAATCACCCTCAACTCCTCCCTGCCAGGCGCCTTCTGGGGGCAGTCGGGTGTCAGGTCTACCTGTCACAGAATCTTGTCTGCCTCCCTCCTCTGTCCACACATAAAGCGGCTACCCAAATTCAGGCCTTCATCCCCTCCCTTCTGCATGGCCCTAATAACCTCCCAACTGGTCTGCCAGGCTTTAGCCTCTCCCCTCTCCACCCTAGCCCCTCCCCTCCCCACATCAGCCAAGTTCATATTTCTAAGCCATAGACTGGATCGTGTTATCTCAATGCTCAAAAACAGAGAAGGTGCCGAGAAGTCACTGTCTCTGCAGGCACAGGGTCTGGAGGCATCTCCCTCCTGGGGTTGTTATGAAGAGCAAATGAGACACTATTTGCAAAGTACTTAGCACAAGGCCTGGCATACAGCAACTGCTTAATAAATGCTGTCTCCTTCTGGATGCGGCCCACTCTGCTTTCAAAAGACTGCTTCTCCTTCCCCCAACCTGAAATCTATCTACCCCCTCCCCAATTCCCACTAGACTACAAGCAGAGACTGTCATTTTGAGGGCACATAGTCAGTACTTCATAAATGCTTTTCCATTCATCTATCCTCATAGTTTCATAATAGATGTAGAGGGGACCTTAGATGATAGATATCTAGTCCAACTCTGCTTTTTACAGATGGGGAAACTGAGACTCATCGAGGTTAAGTGATTTGTCCAAGATCACACAGTTATTAAGGGATTGAAGCAGTCTTAAATCTCAAAACTACTGTTTTCTCTACTACACCACACTGACTCATCTGGGGTGGAGGGGGAGGCCAGCACATAGTAGGTACTTAATATATGTGTGATAACTTGACCTGAATTTCTGGGGACACAAATGTCTGTTCTCTCTCTTCAGGACATCAGTAGCCTTGTTCGGTGGCATGATTATGTGGCCCCATGCCCTCAGGTTCAGGGGAGTGCCTGGCTGCTGCTGTGACCCAGGCTGCTCAGTCTTCTGCTCCCATTCCCCAGATACAGACCCAGGCTTCCACAGGAGCTGCCTCTCACCTCCCTAGCAGGGCCATGTCCTTGCCCTGGCTGCCAGCCTCATCTAGGGGGTTCAGACACTTTCCCCAGCAGTCAGAGTTTCCTGGCATGAGCCTGAAGCTAAAAACAGCCCAGAAGGTTGCTGCAGCCCAGGCCAGGGCACCAGAACAAGATCAGGGCCCTTACATGTTCAAGTACCAAGCTATTCAGGGATGTGTATGGAGGAGGAGCTAGGTCAACTCCTGGGTGAAAATAAAATGCCCCCAAACCTCAAGACCCTGAATTGCTCAGAGACTCAATTTCCTCATTGGTCAAATGGGAATGATAATCCCGAATTACCTACTACCTCCAAGCATTCATAGGATCATAGATTTAGAGATGAAAAAGGCCTTAGAGGTCACTGAGTACGACGTCCTCATTCTACAGATGAGGAAACAGAAGACCAGAGACTGTAGGTGACTGCTTAGGGTCCTACAAGAAGTGTAGAGGTAAACTACAGCTAGGTGGCAATGAAGTGGATAGAGCACCAGTCCTGGAGTCAGGAGGACCTGAGTTCAAATCTAGCCTCAGACACTTACTAGCTGTGTGACCCTGGGCAAGTCACTTAAACCTGATTGCCTTGTCCTATCCCAAAAAAGTGTAGAGATAGAATTTGAACCCAGGTCTTAGTGACTCCAGCTCCAGCGCCCTATCTACTTAGCCACACTATTCCTCTTTGCAGACCTTAAAAAAAATCATAGAAGTGCAAGCAATGCTTGTGGTTGTTGTTACCATTACTATGGTTTAAAAATGGTCCTGTATTTTCTGCTTCTTTACTCAAGTTTCAGCTCTGGTCTTAGAAGAGGAGAGGCAGGTGTCATTCACCCTAGAACAGGACTGAATGATCTCACAAGTGAAATGTCTGAAGAGTTCTTTTCTCCTTGCGTTTTTTGGGGGAAACTTCTCACCTCTGCTGCAGCGAGCCTAGAGGCCAGAGAGAGGAGGGGTCAAAGGAAGGAACACTCCAACCGACATTTCCTATTACATTTACTATGTGCCAGGCCCTGTGCCAAGTGCTGAGGCTACAAAGAGAGGGAAAAACACCGTCATTGCCTTCAAGGAGCTTACATTCTAAAGGGGAGACAGCATGTAATTAACTATGTACATGCAACATGCAGAGGAGATGGAAGGTGGTCAGTACTGGTTGGGGAAGGGGGAAGGGAGGAGACTAAGAAAGGCTTAGTCTTGAAGTAAGGCAGAAAAGCCAAGAAGGGAAGGCTAAGGAGGAAGAGCATTCCAGAAGTGCAAAGACAAGGAGTCGGGAGACTAGACAAGAGTGCAAGAATGCCCGGGAGCTGGGATATAGGATACATGGAGGTGAGTTATCATGTAAGAGGTCTGGAAAGGTAGGAAGGGAGGGAGGAGCCATCGCTCCTTCACTCAGTCGCCAATAAAGACCGGCGGGAAAGCAGGTGGCAGCTGGCTCCATGCTGGACTTCTGGAGAGGGGATTTTTGATTCTGGGTATGAGGTAGACTAAATGGCCTGTAAAGGGAAGTCCCCTGCCAGCTCCGAAATTCCACTTCTCCCCTAGGTCCCTATTGCTGCTATGTGAGCCCTTCTTCATCCTTTGAACAGGGAGGTGCACGGCTGGCATGCTATGCTTGACAAACAACAATTCTGCATTCTTCTGAGAGTATAAGCACTTACATCTGCTTATCACCAAAACTTGGGAAATTTTCCCTTTGGATGACTGGGCCTCATCTCCACTCTCCCTTTTTTAAAATTTATTTATTTTTAGTTTTCATCATTCACTTTTTATGAGACTTTGCACTCTAAACTTTTCCCCTTCCCTCCCCAAGATAGCATGCAATCTGACATAGGCTAGACATGCATAATCATATTAAACATATCTCCACATTATTCATGTTGTGAAAGAAGAACAGAACAAAAGGGAAAAAGCACATCCTCTCTACTTTTCAAGGCTCTTATTCACTGAGGTTCCGAAAGATGGTTCAGAATTTCATGGGCAGAGCCAAGGATAAGGAGCACATACAGGGCCATCTCTCAGCTGTGCCCTGAGCAGAAGGGACTCGATGGATTTGGCCACCACCTCTTTCCCGACCTGGAAGGTATGGAGTCACTCAATCGAACAAGCAATGATCAGGATACAAGTTCAGTGTCAGGCCTTTTAGCAGGCACTTGTTTCCCTAGATACAAGTAACCCCAGCAAAAAGACAGTCGCTGCCCTAAAGAAGCTTCCATTCTACTGCAGAGGACACCACGTCCAAGTACATACAAAGGAGAAAGCAGCGAGTCTAGATGACTCAAGAGCCTGCACACAGGGAGGGAAAAGGTTCATGCAGAAGATGGTGCCCAGACATGCTTAGAAGAAAGCAACAAGCCAGACACGAGAAGGGAGTGCATTCTAGGCATACAGATCCAGCGTCTCAGAGGCAACAGGCCGTTTGGCTACAAGGGGGGCCCAGGGTGAAGAGCAGCAATAGAAAACAAGACAAGGAAAGGTAGGTGGGACTGGTGTTGTGGCAGGCTGTAACTGCTAGGCTTTTGGTTGTCGTTCAGTCTTTCTTTTTTTCTTTCAGTTGTGTCTGACTCTTCATGACCCATTTGGGGTTTTCTTGGCAGAAATATTGGAGTGGCTTGCCATTTCTTTCTCCAGCTCATTTGACAGATGAGGAAACTGAGGCAAACAGAGGTAAGTGACTTGCCCAAGGTCACACAGGTAGTAAGTGTCTGAGCCCATATTTGAATTCAGAAAGTTGCATCTTCCTGACCCTTGGCCTGACATTCTATCCTCTGTGCCATCTAGCACTAGGCTAGGATTTTTATAGGCTAGCTGGAGGCAATAGGGGGTCACTGAAAGTCGTTTTTATATTTTTGATTGGTTGAGGTTTTTTTAGGGGGGTAAAGGAGAGTACCAGTATAAACTAATAATACTTTATGACTAAAATCGTGTTATCTCTTAGAAACTTAGAAAAACTGTCCCTGGAGCCCTCATTCAGGATGCCCCTTCTAAATTTTCCAGGAGAGACAGAAGAGCTTCCAATGTCCATCACTGCCAGGCCAAAGGGCAATCTATTTTTAGAGTGGTGTTTCACCCACCATGCCACACAAGGCCGGCCTGGGCAGAGGAGGGCATTCTAGCTGTTAGGGAGGACAGCAGGGAGGGCAGAACTTTCTAAGGGCAGGGGCCCTGGGCCTGTGAAGTTTATAGCACTTGGAAAAGGAGGCATCAAATCTGGAAAGGTCTGAGAGCTTAAGATCGTGGACTGAGAGCTGGACAGCACCTCGGAAGAAGAGTTTGGACTCTGCCTCATTGGCCAGAGGAAGAAAAGGCCACCCAGAGACAGCTTGTGACTAGTCTGTGGGAAAGGTGGGACCTTTGCCTCGGTCCTCTGACTCTAGACCTCAAACCTCCAAGTCCTATATGCTAAATACAGAGCAGTATAGAAATACGGGTTAGTGGTAGTATTTACTGTTTGATATCTAGGTAATTCTATAGCATGTTCAATAGAAAAATGTTTAACACAAAACATTGAATATTTAATATAAAAATTAAACATTTAATATAAAATCATGTGTTTCATACAAAATGTTTAATGCAGTAATATTTAATAATGTTTAATATAAAAATCATAGCATCCTTATTTTAGGGCTAGAAGGAATCTTAAGAGCTAATTTAACCCAGGGTTCCTAACTTGGGCTCCATGAATTTTTCAAATCCAGTTTTGATGTCTATACTTCAATGAAGCTGGTTTCCTTTGTAATCCTGTGTGTATTTTATTTTGCGCATTGAAAACCCTTTTTCTGAGAAGGGCGCACAGGCTTTGCCAGTTTGCCAAAGGGGTCTAGGACCAAAGAAAACGCTAAAAACCCCCTCTTTTCTTAGGTGAAGAAACTAAGTCACAGAGACAGGAGTTTGTGCTGAGTCACAGGGAGAACAGTTAGGCATCTGATTCCAAACCTAGCCCTCCTGTAATAAATCAGATTATTTCTGTTTCTGTGCCTCTGAATGTGTGCGTGTGTGTGTTTGTAGGTGGCTATATACCCAGAAATAAAAGGGCAGCCTACAATCATGGATGAAAGGGCTGGTTTCCAGTGTCCAGAATACCTGGGCTCAAGACCTGCTCTGTCCTTCACTAGCTGTATTAATCCCTCAGTACTTCGGGCAAATCTTGAAAGCCGAAATTGCACATGGTATCTATAGCAACGAAGGCAGTTGCCACATCTAGATTGAACTAGATACATGAAATCACAGGAGGAAAAAAAAATTGTGTCTGGATAGGACAAGAAAATAGAAGAAATGGAAGCCTTTAGAATTGAGTGCCCATTTTCTTTACGCCTTGGCAATGGGGCCATGCTAGTGGAAAGGCCACTGGAGTCAGAGGTCTCGGGTTCACATCCTATCTGTGATGCATATTACAACTGATAGGACTCTTAGAAAGTCACTTTACCTCTGGGGGTCTCAGTTTCCTCATCTATTAAGGAGAAGGTTGGAGTAGGAAGATGATGGAATCCCCACTTGAGCTCTAGAACCAAGACCCTCTCCTTAAAGAGAGATCAAGCTAGCCCAAGAGGGATACCAATAGCTAATACTTACATAGAGCTTTACAAACATTATCTCGCTTGTTCCTCGCAATAACCCTGGGAGGTAAGGGTTACTACTAACCCCATTTTACAGTTGGGAAGACAGTGGCAGACAGGTGATGAGCCTTGCCCAAAGTCATACAGCTAGTTAAATGTCTGAGGCAGAATTTGGACTCAGATCTTGCCGACTTGGCCACCTAGCTGCACAAATTCTTCCAAGCACGGGTAAGCTAGTAACAGGTGAACTCATCCTTTGAGTCAGGAAAGATTTTTCAGTGCAAAGAAACAACTTTGTCCAATAGCACCATGAAAGGGGACAGGGATGGAAAGGGAGCTCCAAGGCAGGTTGGTGTGGGATGAGGGGCCCTGAGGGGCAGAGCATGAAGGGGAGAGAAGGGTGGTATCTTGGTACAGTGGGCAGAGAAGGGCACTGGTATTTGGAAGACAGGAGTTCAAATCCCACATCCTACACTTATTCACACACTGTGCCTGTGACTTTGGGACAGTCACTGAACCTCTAAATCTCAGACAATTCTCTGAGCTGGAATTACTGAACAGAGCTACAGAGGTCATTCTTGTATGGGGGTGCCTGATGCAGACAGAGGTGGCAAGACCTCGCTTGGGCAGTTTGTTTTTCTTCACTGCCTAGTGAAGGGGTGGGAGGAGATGGTTTTCAGGAGCTCCTCCAGCTTCCTGGCTGCTGCCCTTCTGGGATCAGAGACAAGCAAGGCACCCATTAGAAGACCAGGCATATATTTTCTCCTATGGCACAATCAAGGGGAGGTGCTGAGGATCTCAAAGGGCATTCTCTAAGGTCTTCTTGTGCTCCCTGGACAGGACATTCTGTGTCCTGATATAAAAAGGATTTTATTGGATGACACCAGAGAGGGGTCTATGAGTCTCGGGACCTTCTGGCCTCCGTTCTCCATTCTCATCCCTTTCCCAGCTGGAGCTGGGATGTGGCTCAAGCCATGTAATGCTCCCCAGTTGGTTTTCCCATCTGTAAAGTGCTGAGAACACATTTTATTTATTTGAAAATTGCCCACAGCACTGGGCTAAGGATTAATGAGATCTCTGATTAGTAGTCAGAGCCCATGGCGGAACCCAGCTTGGTTACTTATCATCTCTTGAACTTTGGACAAGCCAATCCCTTTCTCTGTGCTTCAGTTTCTTCCTCTGAAAAATGAGGAATTTGTACGAGCTAATGAGTAAGGATCCTTCTCGCTCTAGAGCCTGTGACTGACTCTGGAGTCAGAGGACCTGGGTTCAAATGTCGCCTCTCACACATGCTCCCCATGCGACTTTGTGAAAATCACTGGACCTTCCTGATCCTCAGTTTGCTTATCAATGAAAGTATGAGGCTGGTCTGAATCAGAGGTGTCAAACATAGCCCTCCACTGGGCAGTCGAATCAAGAATGTTAAAAATGTAATTGGGGAACGCTTTTTTAAAAATATCAAAATGCAATAGAACATAGATAATGCTAGTATGTGGTTTTGAACTCAATATTCAGCCACTGGGGATCCTTGTGTACAGTTTAATGGCCCCCAGTTTCTTTCTGAGTGTGACCCCACTGCTCTGGATGTCCTCTTAAATTCTTTCCAGCTTCAAATCTATGATCCTTTGACCTGGGTTCAAATTCTGCTTTTTTAACTTACTACCTGTCACTTTGGGCAAGTCTCAATATCTCAGGAACAGGTAGATGGCACCATAGAGCACAGAATGCTACACCAGGATTCAGGAAGACTCATCTTCTTGAGTTCAAATTTGGTCTTAGACAATTACCAGCTGTGCGACCCTGTACAAGTCACTTAACCCTGTTTGCCTCAATTTCCTCATCTGTAAAATGGGCTAGAGAAGGAAATGGCAAACTGCTCCAGTATCTTTCCCAAGAAAACCCCAAATGGGGTCATGAAGAGTCAGACATGACTGAAAATAACACAACAAAAACAACAAAAACATCTCAAGGTCTTAGTTACCTCCTCTAGACAATGAGAGGTTTGGACCAGATGATCTCCAACATAGCCTTTAGCTCCAAACCTATGATAATGATTCAGAGATGAAAAAGATGCCACAGTTCTTGGACCGGCTGCTTTATCTGGGGTCTTTGTACCCCAAATCTTTGCACTTAAAAGGCATTTGACAAAGGCTAATTTGTTTCCATTTGAATTGGAATCATTCGTCCACTCAGCATTGACACAAGCATGCCTTCATCAGTTCACTTGTTCATTTAACAGATGTTCTGTGTGCAATGTGAAGTGGTAGGTGTGGCACAGTACACGCGTGCGCGCACACATACACACACACACACAGATTTGCGTGCTCGCACGCACACACCCCTACAGGACACAGAATTGGGTGACAGTCCTCCCATGGCTCGTATTGGCTTGTGCAGTGAAGCCTCAAGGAACCACAACAATAACTTGAGGTTTTTAATTCATTTCCATCTCATTCTGCCAGGACATTCTCTCAATCCTCAAAGACTCTCACTAAAGTAGAAACGGGTACATAGAGAACGGATAAGCCTTAGCAAGACAGTAGAAGAAGTTATTGTGTGAAGGATGACAGGAGAGGAGAGGGGAGGGGAGGGGAGGAAAAGGGATGGGGAGAGAGGAGGGGAGAGCAGAGAGGGGAGGGGAGGGGAGGGGACCCAACCTTCACTAGGACAGTCTGTTATATGGACAAGGCCAGCCAGACCCAACCTTCACTGGGTCAGAGCCTTGTACAGACAGGGCTGGCTAGGCCTGGTGAGAGGAGTTCACTATTGACCTATTTTCAGTCTGAAGACAAGGAGGGGGCTCCTGGGGCAGAGCCCCAGCCTGAAGCACTGCACAGGCCCCTGGGAGGGAGGCTCACTAGAGGGAAGGCTTGGTCTGTCCCCTAGCAGAAAAAGGAAAAGTTGAGTGATTTGCTAGAGATCACATGGTTAGTAAGTAGCAGAGCTGGGATTTGAACCCAGCTCCTTTGACTCCAAAGCCATGAGTCTCTCCACCATGCCACACAAGCCCTTGAATGTGAGGGCTTCACAGTTTTTGTCAAGTCAAACAAAGCTTTGCTTCTATTTGACATCCTGTCACCTGAGTGTTGCTTGCTGGCTCAGGGCCCTCCCTTTTTGGAAGAGACCTAGACACAAAGTGAAGTTTCCTGGTGGAAACCCTAGGTTGAAGAGTGACCTCCCCCCAAGGCACTTTGAGCATTGAAGTCCATGTAAATCCAGCTTTGGTTCTGGGTCATGGATTGCATGTTGAATGGGGCTGGGACACCATCTGGCCCAAGGCCACTGGGGTGTTTGGATGGACAGGTCAGGGATCATTTCTGGCTGCATTGGGGATTCTTTGGAGACAGAGACCTCCCAGGTGAGGAAACTCCTTCTACCTATGCAAATCAGCATCCACCCTGCAATTAACTATCCTTGAGAGTTAACCTAAACACCAGTGAAGTGATTAACCCAGGGTCACAAAGACAGGATAAGATGGTTGGGGCTTAATCCCAGGTCTTCTGCCTGACAGGTAATGGGTAATGGGAGGAGCAAAGCCAGACTTGGGACTCCACTGCATTGTGACTTAGGTGATGGACTGGGCCAGTCTGATTAATTGTGTGGTCACTACTGACTCTGAGTGTTTTTGGTTTGTGTAATGGACGTGCAGAGTGGGGAGGGAGACAGTGTAGTACAGAGGGACAGTATCCCTAGCTCTGGAGTCAGACCTATCCCCGTGTTGTCACTTACTGTGTCACCCTGCACAAGTCACTTAACTACTCTGTGACTCAGTATTTTCCTCTATAAAATGGGGATGATTATGCTTTCACTTCCTACTTCATGGGAGTGGTATAAAGAGAGTGTTTTGTAGACCTAACAGAACCTCGAAAAGTGTGAAATCCCGATGATTTCATGGAGCCCCACCCAAGAAGGGAGCATTTCTTGTCAGATTTTGTTACCCGTCCAAGGAGTAGAGAATACCTCATTAGGATCAAAGACAGGCACAAAGAGAGTGAAGGACACAACCAAACTAGGGGCACACGGTTCTCTTGACTCCATTAGGAGCTGCTTGGGGAAAGGAATGAGGGGTGGGGTTTGGATCGCATTCTGCCCTGTCATCACCAAGTGGGCAGTTGACAATGCCTGGTATGCGGCTGAATTAGCTCTGAGATCAGAGCTGCTCTAAGGACACTGAAGGGAGGGCTGCACCCAGAGTGCCCTGAGAGCCAGAAGACAATACAGGGCCTAGTCAGTAAACACTCGCTGAATAACCAATTAAGCACGCTAATTAATTAACCCACAGAGGTTTTGGGTGGCCTAGAGCTGGCCGCTGCAGCAGCCTTGGCAGAACTTTTGAAGGCTAATGCCATTAGTCTGTATGGTAAGAAGAAAAAGAGCCAGTCTCTTGATCACATTCCTCCAGTAGAATTATGGGCAAGGATTGTGTTTTCTGTTTCTGTTTTTGTCTTTGTATACTCTGCATCTGGCATAGTACATTCCGCAGCACATAGTGGGTGCTTAATAAACGCTTGTTGAACTAGATTGGATTATAAATCCAAGGATCTGGATTCAAATCTGTTTAGTCCAAAAGTCAACAAGCACTAATTATGTCAGTACCTACTGTGTGTCAGGCACTGATAAGAAAGGCCAAAACTGGGGCCCTGCCCTCAGTGAGCTCAGACTGATGGAGAACATGCAAACAGCCATATCCTTTCAGGATATATACAAGGTAAAGGAGACATAATCAGCAGAGAAGGCACCAGCACTGAGGAGCATAGGGAAAGTGGGAATTTAGTTGGGGCTTGAAGTGAGCTAGGGATCCAGGAGGCAGATGAGGAGGGAAAGCATTCCAGGCAGGGGGCAAAGACAGTGGAGGTCGGAAATCAAGGGTCGTGTGCCAAGACCAGCTCAGAGGCCAGAGTCACTGAATGGTAGAGAATACAGAGGAGATTAACCTATAAGAAGACTAGAAGGGTCAGAAAGAGTTGGGTTATAAAGGACTTTAAAGCCAAAGAGAGCTTTATATTTGGTCCTGGAAGCTCACTCCCTGTGTTACTTTGGCAGCTGTTTTAACTTCTCTGAGACTCGAATGAAGGGTTTGTCATGATTTCTGAGGTCCTTTCAAACTCCAGGGCCCATGATAAAGGGAGGCAGTAAGGTCAGGGGCAGCTAGGTGGCACCATGGTCCATAGAGCGCCAGGGCTATAGTCAGGAAGACTCATCTTCCTGAGTTCAAATCCAGCCTCAGACACTCACTAGCTGTGTGCCCCTGGGCAAGTCACTTCTTCCTGTTTGCCTACATTTTCTCATCAATAAAATGAGCTGGAGAAGGCAATGACAAATCATACTAGTATCTTTGCCAAAAATAAAAACAGATGGGGTCCCAAAGAGCCGGACATGACTGAAAACAGATGAACAACAGCCACTAGGTCTGTAAACACAGCACTAGCCTCGTAGCCAAGGAGAGTTTGGTTCATATTCGGCTTCACGTATCTGAAGCGTCATGATCCTGGGCATTTAATGTCTCCATCGCTTGGTTTCTTCATCTGTAAAACAGGAATCATAACAACATCTGTCCCACAGGGTTGCTGTGAGAATCTAGCCGACAAACACATGTAAGGCCCTTTGCAAACCTCAAAGCACTACAGCAGTGTCAGCTGTGATGGTGATTAGCAAAGAGCTCCAGCCTGGAAGTCAAGGAGATGTGGGTTCAAATTCTGCCTCTGGTCTTGCTGGTTGTTTGATCCTAGGCAGTCCCTTAATTTCTCTGGGCCTCTAGGATTGGGCTAAATGCCTTCGAGGCCCTTTCCAGCTTTAAATCTATGATCATCTGTGATCCTGTTACATAGCCTGGGCACAGACATGCAACTTTTTCATGTTATCTTTTATGTTTCAAGATCTAGAAAATTGAAAAGAGCCCCTCCTCTGCTGGACTATTGCAAGAATGAAAAACTGAGATTGTTATTGAGGCCTGAACCGCTGCTCCTCCAGGGAGGGATGTAAAAAAACACTGGAACTTGCTCTTTGATGAAAGAAAAGTTGGGCTGGCTCAGCCAGTCTGAAAGACGAGACAGAGGGTGAGATCCTGCAAACAGCCTGAAGATGTCCATGGTCGAGGAGCACGAGGAGCCCAGGCAAAGCCAAAACATTTGCAAGACCTATGAAGCATATGAGCAGAGGAGATGTGGCGGAGGAAAGCCTGGGCATTGCCTACTTCCAGGTAACCCTCAGAACTGAGCCTTTAAATTATGCATGGGGAGTCCACCTATCAAGACACACTCAGGATTCATACAAATACAACCAAAAAATACTCTTTATAGAAATAAGGCACCTAGGTGGTGCAGTGGTGAGAGCACTGGGCCTGGAGTCACAAAGACCTGAGTTCAAATCCCACCTCAGACAGTTACTAGCTGTGTTACCCTCAGTTTCTTCAACAATGAGGATAATAATAGTACCTACCTCCCAGGGTTGTCATGAGGATCGGCTGAGATAATATTTGTAAAGCATTTAATACAGTGCCTGGCACATAGTAGGCACTACGTAAATGTCAATTATTATTAAATAGAGACAGAACTAAATAATTGGTGAGGTATTAATTGCTCATGGTTAGGATATCCCACTATAATAAAAATTACAATACTCCCTAACTTAAGTTACACATTCAGTGAGTTACTAATCAAACTACTAAAAGGTTATTTTATAGAACTAGACAAAATAATAACAACATTCACCTGAGGAACAAAAGGTTAAGAGTCTTAAGGGAAATAACTGGGGTGATAGAGAAGGAGGAGCCTAACAGCTCCAGATTTCAAACAATACTGCAAAGCAATTACTACTGTTTGGTATTTGTTAAAAAAAAAATGGAAGGTTGATCAGTAGACCAGATTGGGTACACAGTGTATAAAAATAAACAAATGTACAGCAGTAGCATGCATGTATGTGTAGTAGGAGTAGGAATAGTAGTATACAGTAGTAGTAGTAGTAGCAGTGGTAGCTGTTGTCATTGTAGTCGTAGTAGTAGTAGTAGTAGATAGTATTAGCATGTTTGAAAGATCCAAAGAATCCCATTACTGGTGTAGGAGACTCAATATTTCATAAAAACCTGGAAAGGATTCTGGCAGAAACTAGGTTTAAACCCCAGACTCGCACCAATACCATAATAAGCTTCAAGTAGACGCATGGTTTCAAGGAGAAGGTTCTCTCATAAACAAGTTAAAAGAAAAGGAGAGGAGATATTTTCTCAAATACAGAATTGCCCAAACAAGGGACAGAAAGAATCAAAGAGGATAAAATGGACAATTTGCAAAGCATACAATTGAAAAGGTTTTGCACCAATGAAGCAATGTAGTTAGAATTTGAAGGAAAAAGTTAAATGTGAAAAAAGAACATAGCAAATTTATGTGAAAGAAAGATCAAATATTCAGGGCATATAAGGGATTTTTACTAATGTATAAAAACAAGAGCTATTACTCAATTGATAAATAGTGAAAGTATGTGAACAAGCAATTCTCTTTTTTTTCAAAACTTCAATTTTTTCAGCCCTACATTCTCTCTCTTCCCCTAGTCTCTCCCCCACCTGTTGAGAAGTCAAGAAATATTATATATACATATATATGCGTATGTGTATGTTTATGCATACATATTACACACACGCACATATATATAGAGTCACGCAATTATATTTCTGCATTAGCCAGAACAAACAATTCTCAAAAGAAATTCAAGCTTTCAACAACATGAAAAAATATTGCAAATTACTTAGTAATAAGAGAAATGCATATTTAAAGAACACCAAGATTCTACCTCATTCCCATCAGATTTACGAAAACTATTTTTAAAAAGAAAAAAATGACCATTTTTAGAGACTATGAGAAAACAGATCCACTAACGCCCCCTTGGTAGAGCTATGAATTGATCTGTTCACTCTGCAGACAATTTGAAACTATTCCCCCTAAAGTCACTAAACTGCACATATTCTTTGACTCAGCAATATCACTGCTCTGTTTGTACCCTGATGATAAAGAGGGACATCACCCACATGCACGAAAGTATTTATAGCAGTACTTTTTGTTAGAGCAAAGAACTGGAAACAAAATGGCTCCCCATCAACTGGTGAATGGCTGGATAAGTTACAGTGTATGAATGTAATGGAAAATATATGCCATTTTTTATTGTTGCTAAGTTGTTTCCAATTGTGTCTGACTCTTTGTGACTCTTTTTGGAGATATTCTTGGCAAAGATATTGTAGTGGTTTGCCATTGCCCTCTCCAGCTCATTTTACGGGTGAGAAAACTGAGGCCAGATTTGAGCTCAGGAAGACTCATTTTCTGACTCTGAGCCCTGTGCTCTATCTGCTGCCCCACCTACCTGTCCTATTATTATTATGCCACAAGGAATGGTGAAAGGGGTAGCAAAACTTGGGAAGACTTTTTTAGTTACTGATGCCAACTGGAGTAAGCAGCTTCAGGGGAACAATTTACACAATTGCTACAACACTTTGAAGGAAAATAGCTTTCAAATACTTAGGTAACTCAGCTTCGTTTATCTGTCTGGCGCTTAAGGCCCCTGATCAACACATTGTCCAATTAGCCCTCCAGAAGATTAACAGTGATGCATGCTAGCCCCCTCCTGGCAGAGAAGTGACAGACTAGAGATGTAGAACGATGCATGCACTTTCAGACATGACCAATGAATGGATTTCCTGTACTTATTTGTTACAAGGAAAGGCTTACATGGCGACGTGGGAGGGGTCAGTAAATAATCCTGCCTCCTTCCCCCCCCCCAAAAGAAGAAAAGATCATTAGTGAAACAGAAAGTTCAAACGGGGGAGATGTATAAACAAGGTTGTGTTGGAACTACCAGGTTAAATTTAATCAATATGTTGGGTTTTTAAAATAAGCTATCTGATACACTGTCACACACAGTCCTCTTTGTTTTGGGAAATGCTCATATTTGTTCATGTTTGTCAAGTTCATAATAACAAAAAAGAAAAAGGGTGGGGGGGGGGTGGGAAGGGGACCAGTAGGGCTTTTTAGAGCTAAACTCAGAACATTCAAACACAAATTTGAGTCAGAAAACCTGGTCACATTACCTAGTGCAGCCATCTGTGTGATTCTGATCAGAATCTCTGATTCTGTTTCCTACTTTATAAAATGAAGGGAGAGGACTTTTTGTTACTAGGCTCTTAGATTCAGAGCTACAAGAGACTTCCAAAGCCATCCAGCCCACCCCTCTCATCCTTGTGAAGGTGACATGGCTAGTTGTACCTAGCCTAGCCCGGTGTTCTTTCTGCCACACCATACCTTCTTCCTGATACTGGGCAAGCTGGCAGGAGGCAAAGCTACTGCTGTCCCAGCATCCCCATCCATTTCCCAAAGGATTAGAGACTCCTAATATTAGACCTATCCCTTGAAGTTTAAGAAGCCATCTGCCTCAGTACCCTTTACAGATGAAAAAAACTGAGACCCCGCCAAGGATGGTGACTCGATCAAGCTGAAAGAGTAAGCTAATGGAAAAGCCAGAACAGAGACCTGGGTCTTCCAACTTCACATTCGCTCATGGAAATTCCTGGATTCCAATGGCCCTGCTTCCTCACTGAACACACAGCTTCCAAGAGCTGAGCTCCTGGCATTGGCCTTCACCCAGTGAGGGAGCTAACTAACCTCTTTCTCTGCAATCTTAGTCTTGCTTAGTCTGGACCACATCTAGGAGCACTGCCATTTCGCCACTGTGACCAGCAGAGGAAGCAGGGGGCATGCCATTCCGATTTCTTTAGAATTAAAACCTCTCTCTAGGCCCCAGAAATGACCCAGTGGGGTCCATTATTTAATCATCGGGAAAAATAGTTCCATCAGACTAAGGCAATCTATTGCAGCCAAATGTAAAATTTGTTGGCATTTTTGAGAAACTCTAAGAGCGCATGCAGATTGCTGGAGAGGGCAGAGAAGTCTGCATGAGCCCCCTCCCAGTGACTTAGAACTTGATTTCCTCTGGACAGAGCCCATAATTACCTCTTCTAGTGAAAACATCTCTTTTAAAATGGTTAAAGGGCTGAGGCCATCCCCTTCTTCCTCTCCCAAATGCCATGTTTTCTCTTGGCCACTTAGATTTACACCCAAATGGATTGGAAAATGATCTAGGAGCCAGAGGGAATCCCAGGCTATCTATTTAGTGGTAAAGGAGCCCACACAGGACAACGTGCTCTAATGGAAAAAGCATCACACTTGGAGTCAGGAAGCTCTGAGTTCAAATTCTGCCTCAGATCCTTACTAGCTATGTGAGTCTGGGCCTTCCGGTTAACCAACCTGGGCCTTGGTTTCCACAGCTACAAAGGGAAGGGGACTCTAAGGTCTCTTCCTGCTCTAAATCTAGAATCTATGATTCTTTGTGGTTCAGTAATGCCCAGAATCATGCCAGCCAGAGCAGCTGAGGAGCATGGCACAGGGAAGCAGCCATCACAAGCCTCCTTCTCCCTCCTTGTCTGTACACATGCTTTTGAAAGATGACACGGTGGAAAGAAAAGAATGATGGACCTGGTGTCGGGAAACTCTGGTTTTGAGTGTGGCCTGTGAAACTTGCTAGCTGGGTGACCCATGAGCCTCTCTACAGTTTCCACTGAGGAAGTGTGTTGTAGAGTGCATTGCAAATATCTAAAGCATTGGAGCTGTCAAGTATCGGTTATTATTTTGTGGCTCGGTGGCCTAGGGCACAGAAGTGGCCTAGGTCCCCGCTGGCATAAATACCCACTGGGCATTGTCCTGGACACCCCAGTTATCCCAGAGTGATAGAATGTGTAGGGTTTTTAACTGTAGACTTTTGAAATCTGTGCAAAAATAACTTAGTCTTTTTGGACCAAACTTGATGGGGAGTTTAAATAATTGTTTTCTGTCTTGTATATAGTTTAATTGTTTTATTTTCAGATGTTGCTTCTCATCCAGGGACAAGAATGTCCCCCAGATCATCTAAGAGTGAGGTTGTGCTGCCCTCTGGTGGTGTGAGGCCTCTAGCACAGCATCCCTGACGCCTCCCTCTGATTTTGTGGCCTTTAACCGAGCTCTCTAAAGAATCATCAATTTAGAAGAGGAAGAAAGCTTAGTCATCATCTAATCTGTCTCCTTCATTGGACAGAAGAAGAAACCGAGGCCCAGAGAAGGGAAAGTGAATTTCCCAAGGCCTCACAGCGAGAAAACTTCCTCTTTACCTGCAAATTAAATATGCTGGGTCAGGCATACAAGAGCATGGAGGGCTCTTTTCCAATACATATCAGTATAATTAGGGAGCAATGCAGAATACCAGATTGGAGCCAGAGTTAGCTCCCACCCCGATACTAGCTGTGTGACCATACATAAGCCAATAAGTAACTCCCTAGGACTTCTCTACAAACACACAGACCTTGTCATGGATCTGCCTTGGTGAGGGGGGTTCCTACACTGGGAGTTTCCCATGCTATCCAAACCACAGGTCCTTTGGGTGTTCAAGTAGCCATAGATATCAAAAGGCACTTGAAAAAAAGGGACAATTCTCCATTTCACTTCTGTTAATGACAGAACTAGTTACAAACTGTTTAATAGAAAAGGAGAAGTGTGGAGGTATGGCTCAGTGATCAGCTAGGATCTAGGATTTAGAGCTTTCTTAAAGGCTAGTAGGAATGGTGCAGGAAGAGAGACAGATAGACAGACAGAGAGAAAGACAGAGACACAAAGAGAAATACAGAGAGACTGAGTCAGAAAGAGGCACAGAGAGAG
>CM053623.1:356623101-356636309 GCA_028646595.1 Phalanger gymnotis
ACAAGTTTAATTAGAATGGTCATCGCAGAAGCTGGACTACAGGTTGCTGACACCATGCTCGAGAGGAGAAAAGGGAAGTGGCTGCCAGAAGCATGTCCCAGGAACTTGGCAGCCAAATATAGGAGAAAAACAGGCAGAAGAGGGAGGAGGGTCAGATTGAGGCTAGTTTTGTTTTGTTTTTTTAAGACAAGGGAAGATCTTTCATTTTCCTTGTTGGGGGTGGAGGAAAGGGAGCCTAACCGGTTTTTACTTTCCCAAACAGCTTTTTGCCAACTGATGGGTTGCCTTTTGCTTAAGGATTGTTGTATATTTTTATTAAAGGGAGTATCTGAGCTTTCAGGATCTAAGGGATCCATTGGACCAGATACAGAGCCAACATCAACAAGGCCTTCATACAAAGGCTGGATGGTCACTTGTTGGGAATGTTTTTGAGATTATTCTTGCTCAGTTACAAGCTGTACTAGAGGAACACTGGGATCTCTCCTTACAGTAGGAAGAGACAGAGAAATTTCATTTAAAATAACTATATATAGTGTAAAATACTTAGGAGTCCACTTGCCAAGATGCATACAGGAATTATATAAACACAGTTACAAAACACTTCATGTAAATAAAAACAGATCTAAATAATTGAAGAAATAATGATTGCTCTTGCGTAGGCTGAGCCAATATAATAAAAATGGCAATGCTATTTATAGTAATTTACTTATTCAGGGCCATGACAATCAAACTACCAATGAATTTCCTAGTAGAGCTAGAAAAAAAAAATAAAATTCATCTGAAGGAACAAAAGGTAAAAAAATATCAAGGGAATCAATGGTGAAAAATTAGAAGGAAGAGAGCCTCTTAAGCTATATTAGAAAGCAGTAATCATCCAAATAATCTGGTGTTGGGTAAGAAACAGAGAGGTTGATCAAACCCATTAGTTACAAAATATACAGAAGCAAATGACCACAGCAGCCTAGTGTTCGATAAATCCAAAAATCCCAGGTATTTGGGACAAGAGCTCACTATTGGACAAAAACTGATGGGAAAACTAGAAAGTAGTTTAGCAGAAACTAGGCATAAACCATTTACCAAGATAAGCTTAAAGTCAATTAACTTCTGTTTGCCTCAGTTCCCTCATCTCTAAAGAGCACCTATCTCTCAAGGTTATGGACTTCAAATTATATAAAGCACTTACTATAATGTCTAGCATACTAGGTACTATGTCATTCCTTATAATTATTATTACACTAAATACAGAATATAAGCTCAATGTCTGAGACTTTCCTCTACTTCTAAATATTGTTCTCAGATTACATATTTTCTAGTTCATTTCGTTTAGACATAAAAGGTGATACCATGAGCAAATTAGGGGAGTATGCCAAAATTACCTGTCAGATACATGGATAGAGGAAGAGTTCATGACCAAACAAGACCCAAAGGGGTTTATAAATGGTGAAATGGATAATTTTGGTTAGATAAAATTTTAAAATTTTTGCATAAGCAAAACTAATGCAAAATTAGAACAAAAGCAGGAAATTGGCAAAAACATTCAGGAAGTTTCTCTAATAAAGATCTCATTTCTCAAATATGTAAAGAAGCAAGATTTATTTTTTTAATGGGAGCCATTCCCACTTGATAAATGGCCAAATGATATGAACAGGCAGTTTTCAGAAGAAGAAATCAAAGCAACCAATAGTCAGATAAAAAAATGCTCTAAATCACTAATCATTAGAAGAACACAAAATAAAACAACTGAGGTATCACTTCATACCCATCAGATTAGCTAAGATGATCAAAAAAAGAGGAAAATAACAAATGCTGGAGAGGATGTGGAAAAACTGGGACACAAATGTAGCATTGGTAGAGTTGTGAACTGGTTCAGCTATGCTAGAAAGCCATTTGGAACCATGCCCAAAGGGCTATAAAACCACGCAGATCCTTTAGGTCTGTACCCCAAGAAGATCGAAGGGAAAGGACTTATACGTACAAAAATATTTGTGGCAGCTCTTTTTGTAGCATCAAAGAATTGGAAATTGAGGAGATGCCCATTAATTGGTGTGTCTGCCCCTATCTTCTAATTTTGTAAATTAATTAGCAACTCAATGGCTTATGTGAAACATGTTTTGCTTGACTGTATATGTATGATGGGTATTGTATTTCCTGCCTTCTCAATGAGAGGGGGAGGGGTGGAGGTAGCGAGAGAATTTGGAACTGAAAATAACAAAAAAGAATTTAAAGCTCTTTACAAAATACAAAAGAATTCTAATGCCTTCTCCCTTTTAGTTATTCCCTATTTAATCTGTACATAGCCTGTTTATACATATTTATCTGTTTATTGTCTCCCCCACTAGATTGTGACCTCCTTGAGGACGGGAACTGTCTTTCACCTCTTTTTGTATCCCAAACTCTTAGCAGAATGGCACACAGCAAGTGCTTAATAAATGCTTATTGATTGACTGACTGGTGGAGGAGAGAAAAGCAATGTGTTACTTACACATGACCTTCAAAATGCTCAGAATCCGGTCTAGGTACTGTGGCTCAAAAAGAGTTCATGTGCCTTAACTCCTGTCAATGGCATCCAGCTGTTCATAGTCTTCTCAAACCTCTAGGAGGAAGGGCTATGCATGAAGGTGGAGCATGGCCATGGACAAACGAAAGAATGAGAAACATGGGACCCTGTCTTGTGTCCTGTTACCTTTCATGGAACTCCACCTTATAGAAATATTTCACAATTGCCCACTTGTTGTTGGTGTTTCCCAAGTACTTATCAGAGAAGATGGGAAGGACCAAGGCTGTTAGACACAGAGGCTACAGATCACTATCACCTCCTGGAATGGACAGGATTTTCGAACTACACTTAGCCATGGCTAGATCCAAACCCAATTAAGACAATTTAAGAGGCCTCATTCTGGTCAAAACAGGATTAAAGATGCAGACTTGGAAGGGGACATGGGTCATCTAATCCAATCTCCTCATTTGACAGATGAGGAAACTGAGCCCCAGAGAGGGGGCATGACTTAGGATCATTGATTTAGATGTGGAAGGAACCTAAAAGTCATCTAGTCCAACCCTTTCATTTTACAGATGAGGAAAATGAGGTCCAGAAGATGACGTAAATAAGTGACAAAGTTAGAATTTGGCCACAGGTCCTCTGAATCGAAATCCAGCACACACACACACCCTCCCCCCATTGCACCAATCTATATATGGTTACAAAAAGAGAGGAAATGGCTCCACAACACTGGCATGAGTTTAAGTAAATAATTCTGGCTTTGTGGGTTGCATTTCCCATAAAATGCATGAAACTTTCAAAATAAAATGAGAAGTACTTGGCAAGTATTATACCGACACTTGGCTCAGAGGACTATTGGAGAGATTTGGCCAAATCTGAGAAGCAATAATATTCCCTTAGCTCAGCTGCATACAGAAGCTGGTTCTCATCTCTATCCTGCTGTGGTTTGCTCTGATCGATGTGTAGTGTTTTAAAGCAATTCCAAACTCTGTGTGTTTTTAATGTGGCTGTGTATATGTCTATCTGTGTACATGGGTATCTATATTTGTGTATGTGACCATGTTCAAATGAGATGAATAAAATGGGAAGAGTCATTACCCTAACCCTAACCCTAACCCTAATCCTAACACTCAGCCAAAGGACTAGGTTCCAAACCCACATCTGGTGGTTGCTCACTTATATGTGTAACCTTAGGCAAGTCATTTGGACTCCATGGGCTTCAGTTTCTTCATCTATAAAATGAGGGGGTTGAGCTATGAGGCTTCTGAAGTTTCTTCCAGATCTACATCTACGATCCTCAGAAAACACTTTTGCTCTCATGACATCTTGAATTCCCCCTGGACTTTAAGAAAGTGCAACAAAACTGTGTTTGTTTCCATATTTTGTTTGATATTATACATGCCAAAGCATGTTTTGAATGACAATATTCTTGAGTAGCTTTCTTACAGGTCTTCTAGCCTACAGTCTCCTCTCCTCTTCTTCATGCCGTGTTTTATAGATAGATTGTTCTTCTATGTCAGGATCTCCAGTGCCTTTCTATTGCTACCAAGAAAAATTCTAAATCCTCTGCTTGGTATTCAAGGCCTTCTGAAACCTGATGCCAACCTCCCTTATTCCCTGAAACTCTACCCAACTTTCTCTATCCACTCCACCCAATTCTCTTGCTACTTCTTCTCTCCCTCCAGACCATCCCCCTCCTTTTTCTTTCCCCTTTCGCCTCCTACTGCCTGTAGGACAAGCTTGATTTTTATACTTATCAGAGTATGTTATTTGCTTCTTGAACCAAGTCCGAGGAGAGGAGAGCTCGAATACTGTTCTTCTCTCTCTTTTCTTTCCCTCTACTATAACATGTTTTTGTGCCTCTTCATGTGATGTAATTTACCCTTTTCTACTACCTCTTTACTTCTTCTCCCAGAACCATCCCTTTGTATCTCTTAATTATATTTATCATTATATCAGTTATTTTATAGTGGCACCTACAGTCTATGAATATTGCTTTAAATTATCATAATAACTGTACTGTTCTCAAGATTGACATATATATATTCACACACATAAAGCAATATAATCCTGTATAAAGATGTAAATAGTTTGCTTTATTGATTAACAAGGGGCTTTCCCCATTTACCTTTTTATTTCTCTCTTGAGTTTTGTATTTGAAGAGCAAATTTTCCATTGAGCTCTGGCCTTTTCATCAGGAAGGTCTGGAATTCCTTTATTTCATTGAATATCCATCTCTTTGCCTGAAAAATTATACTCAATTTTGCTGGGTAGTTGATCCTTGGTTGTAGTCCAAGCTCCTTTGCCTTTCAGAATATCATATTCCTATTTCCCCTGTCATTTAATGTAGAAGCTGGAATATCCTTGTGATCCTGACTGTAGTCCTGTGATATTTGAATTTTTTTTTCTAGCTGCTTGCAATATTTTCTTCTTGACCTGGTAATTCTGGAATTTGGCTAATATTTCTTGGAGTTTTCAGTTTGGGATCTCTTTCAGGACTTGATCGGTGGATTCTTTCGATGACCCTCCGGTTCTAGGACCTCAGAGCAATTTTCCATAATGATTTCTTGGAAGATACTGTCCAGACTCTTTTTTTCATTGTAGCCTTCCAATAGGCCAGTGATTCTTAGATTGTCTCTCCTGGATCTATTTTCCAGGTCAGTTATTTTTCCAATCAGATATTTTACATTTTCTTCTCTTTTTTTCATTTTTTAGATTTTGTTTGACTGATTCTTCATGTCTCATAGAGTCGTTAGCTTCTACTTGCACAATTCTAATTTTTAATGGATTGTTTTCTTCCTTTAGCTTCTCTATCTCCTTTTCCATTTGGTTGATTTTACTTTTCAATGAGACATTTTCTCCATTTATATTCTGATTCTCCTTAACCATTTTGCCAATTTTACTTTTTAAAGATTTGTTTTCATCAGTGAATTTTTTTCCATTTTTTCCATTTTTTCTTATCTTTCTCTAATTTTGTTTTTAAAGTCCTCCTTGAGTTCTTCCAGGAATGCTTTTTGGTCTGGAGACTAGTTCACTTTCCCTTTTGAGGTTTCAGATGTGGGTATAATGTCCATGCTGTCCTCTTCAGAATTGGTATTTTGATCTTCCCTGTCTCTGTAATAGGATTCAATGGTCTCTGGCTTTTTAGTGTGCTTTTTCATGGTGTTTTTTTCCTCCTGGCTTCTAAAGTGGATCTCTGCTTCTGGGGCTCAGGGGGCTCTTTCTCAAGTTTTTTGTGTTGGGATCTGTGGCCCTGCCCACTGGCTTTGTGTGCTATGGCCTCTGGTTTCATGAGGTACTGGGGGAGGGGTGGTCTGGCTGCTGGGAGTCTCCTCTTCCCCAGAACTGCTGTTCAGCACACATGGTCTCAGCTGTTGTCTGCCACTTCCCCTAGCTGTGCAAAGGCACATCTGGGGTCCTGGTGTTGATGTTTGTTAGATCTACCCCATACCCTGGGGTTACTCTCATTGTTCTGTTGAGGTGAGGCCTGCTAGGACACCTCTCTTCCTGCACTAGTCTCCTTCTGCCACTGAAAGAAACGCTCTCTCCCCAACTTCTCTTGCTAAAAGGCTACTGAAGTCCCACTTCTGGCTCCTCTGTTTCTCCCATGGGAGTATTCTCTGGGTTTATTTAAGGCAGGGAGGGAAAGCCAATTTACCTGGCCATTATGGCTCCCAGAAGTTCAAGAAGGTGAGTTTCAAACCTTTGGGGTAGCTACTCCTGAAGCCACAGGCTCTCACTGGTGTATATGGTAGCTCTGACAGACTCCTGTCCTGGGCTGAGAGGTTTGGGGCTCGATTGCTGCCGAAGCTTGTACTTCCACCCTGGGGCTGCTCCTGATTCCATATTTCACTCTCCCAGTGCTCTTCCAGACTGGCGTGCTGGCTGGTTTCCTCTGCCATTCCCAGTTGGTGTGGTCTGGTGCCGTTCCGCATGCCCAGTGCTTCTGCCCCTCTCAGTCTACTAGTGGCTTCTAACACTCTCAAATCTTCTCAGATTCACTTTTTTAGACATATCTGACAGAATTTGTGAGACAGCTTCAGTAGTTCCTTCCTTTCACTGCACCATCTTGGCTCTGCCCCACCCAAATCTCTCCATCCACTCTACCCATCTCTCTTCCCATCTGTTCTACTCAGTGTTCTCCATTCATTCTAACCAATGATCCATCCACTCTACTAAAGTCTCCCCAACATTAGACAGCAGAAAAGACACTGGATTTGGGGTCAAAGAACCTGGGTTCAAGCCCCAGTTCTGCCACTTATAATGTAACTTTGGCCAAGTTTATTAACCTCTTTGGGCCTCAGTAATCTCATCTGTAAAATGATAGGGTTGGGTTAAATGGCCTCTAAGACCCTTCTAGGCTAAATTTAGGATCACTATACTCAGGTTTATACTATCATAGAAATAAGTATGGAGACTAGACCTGTTGTTTCATTGATATAGGGAACTCTAAGGAGAGAAAAAAATGTCTTCTAACAATGCAAGTTAGCACTCCCTCTATAGTTTAGAATCCTAGAGGGAAGTATTGAATGGTATCACAGATTTTGAAGGTTGGAATGAACCTCAGCATCCATCTAGTCCAATCCATGTACAAAAGCACTAAAAGGTTAATTGACTTGTCCAGGGTCACACAACCAATGTGTGTCGGAGGCAAGACTTGAATCCAAGTCTTGGCCAATGATCTACCCATTATTCACACTGCTTCTATGTGCTATCATAGTCATCTTCATCTCATCACCAAGGGCAGTCACTTCCTTTCCTTCTCATTTATTTTTAGAGGTCTTCCGAGAAACAACTAGGGAAAGGTAATTTGCAAAAACTTACTCAACCTCTCTGAAGAAAGATAGAATATGGAAAAATAAAGGAAGGAAAAAATAACTGGGGGGGAATGACTACCACCTAATTAGATCAGAGGGGCACTACAGTTGGTAGAGAGCAGAAAAAGATTGGAAGGGACCCTCCTGGCTTGCCCCACTTGAAGCCAACTTAAGGCAGTACCATAAGTCACAGAAATTTCACTGATCTTTGGGGAAAAGAAGATATGCCTCCCCTTCTAAGAGTGTGGAAGCAAGTCTTTTCTGAATTTCTTAAATTGTAAATAAGACTGCTATGTTTTGAGCCTTGTGAGCTTGAATGCCTGTAAGGGTGTCAGACAGACCAGGGTTCTACATGAGTAGGAGTCAGAATAGCAGAAAAATGAGAAGCTGCCAAAGTGTACCTGTGTCTTTCACGACGGGTGGGATCCTGTGATAAAGAAAAGGTAATTATGCTTGCACTCATTAGCCATTCAAGCTTTGATCTGTGTCATTACACAATTTCAAATCAGGGTCTACCAAACAGTCACTTACACTCTCTGGTCTACTTTGAGTCCAGAAGTGCTACATTTCCACTGGAAGCACCCTGGGAGACAATGCGTTTTTATGGATAACTGATGAATATATGTCATTGTAGAGAGAAACAACTGAACAAATACTTTGAGAGAGATGCTTGCAAAAATAACACATTTACTAAGTAACAATTTCATAAATAAAGTACACAAATTTATGGCAAAATTATACAATTAATATATAAAACCTAAACTGGAGAGAAGATAAAAATGAATATCTGCACTGTGGAATAATGTTTGGGAAATGCATCAAACAGATAGAACCACTGAAAACTAAACTTTCTGTCAAAACCAGACTGGCATTCAAGACCCTCCATGCTCCAGCTTCCCTTTGCAGCCCTTTGCAGCTCATTATTTCCCTCCATGTACGCTGCATTCCAGCCAAATGGGACTCTCAGCCCTTCTGCTCTCTTCTTGTGCATTCATGCATTTGTGTAGGCTCCGAGGCATGCCTGATCTCTCCTTCAAGGAAACCTTCTCTAATCCACTGACTCCTTCTTTCCTTCCTTCCTTCCTTCCTTCCTTCCTTCCTTCCTTCCTTCTTTCCTTCCTTCCTTCCTTCCTTCTTTCCTTTCTTTCCTTCACTCCTCCTTCCCTTCTTCCTTCCTTCCTTCCTTTCTCTCTCTCTTTCTTTCTTTCTTTCTTTCTTTCTTTCTTTCTTTCTTTCTTTCTTTCTTTCCTTCCTTCCTTCCTTCTTCTCTTTAATTTTCCTAGAGAGCTTTGCATGCTCCCCTTTTTGTCTCCATTACCCCCACTTGCATGATATTTTTTGGCATACTGGTTACATTCCCCATTAGACTATGAAGTTCTTGGCTTTCTATCTAGCAACTTCCTATCCTTATTTTCCCCACATTTCCCACAATTCTTTACCATTTGTGTGTGGGTGTTGGTGGAGACGTATGCTTTCCTTAGAATGGGATGCTCCTTGTAGGGAAACTCTCTCTACTCATGCAAATCAATACCTGCTCTGCAACTTGTAGTCCTAGAAAGTTGCATGGGCTCTGAGAGTTTAAGTGACTTGCCCAGGGCTACACAGCCAGTATGTGTCAGAGTCAGAATTGGAACCCAGGTCTTCCTGCTTTGGAGGTCAGCTCTCTAAACACCAAGTTTTGGCTGCCTCTCTTACTAAGCTTAATAAATATTCGTTGAACTGATTTGAAAATAAGGTGTTAAATATCCCTTGGCCACAGGAATCCCTAAATAAGTATTTCAATGTTTCTCTGGACTGACTTCTTTTCTTTCCCAATTATTTCCTTTTGATTTAGCTATTGAGGTTTTTCTTTATTGAGGCTTGAATTGGGAGGTTTTCTTCAGTTTCATTCTGCCCCCTGGGATTTTTCTTTTCCCCGCAATCTGAACCCTAAGCTTTGATTTAGATTTGCTGGAACAAAGGCCAGAATGAAGACTCCTCAGGGACTGATATTGGAGAAGGAATTCTTGGTCAGCTGCAGAGTGGCCTCCATGGCTCCTGAGATCCATTCCAGCAATGAAATTCTAGCATCAGAATTCCACAACCAAAACTCTGCTCTCCTGAAGAATGAAAGATGAAGCCCAGCTCCCTTGGCTCAGAGCCCAGGTTGCCACTCCAGAAAAATCATAAAAAGTTAGAGATGAAACAGACCTTGGAGATCATTCTGCCCATCCCTCTAATTTCACAGAAGAAGAAACTGAGGCCTGGACCATTTAAGTGACTTGCCCAAGGGTAGTAGAGGTAGTGAGTGGTATCTGCCAAGCCTATATCCAGATCCCTGATTTTAGAGCCATCACTTCTTCCACTGACCCACACTGCTTCTCTAGTATGCATTAGGGTGGGCTACGATGGAAAGTGTGCTATATTTGGAGCCAAAAGACCTGTGTTCAAATCCTGACTCTATCACTAACCTTTTTTGGCCTTTCCCTTCCTCATCATTAAATGAAGTCATCAGACTAGGTCTTGACTGATAGCCAAGATCTTTTTCAGTTAAAAATCTCTAATCCTATTCCCTGTTGTTCAAATAGAAGGCAGCTAGGTGGAGCAGTAGATAAAGCACTGGGCCTGGAGTTAGGAAGATCTGAGTCCAAATCTGTCCTCAGACACTTACCAGCTGCAGGTCACTTAATTCCTATTTGCCTCAGTTCTTCATCTGTAAAATGGGGACACACTGGAAAAGGAATTGGCAAACCACTCCAGTATCTTTGCCAAGAAAACTCCATGGATAAAGTCCATGGAGTCACATAAAAACAGACATGACTGAATGATTTGAACAACAAAGTAAGAAGATAGCCTTAAGGATGCAGATATCACAGACCTTAGCACACAGGGTATTCTGAAAATCTCTCTCTCTCTCTCTCTCTCCCTCTCTCTCTCTCTCTCTCTCTTTCACACACACACACACACACACACACACACACACACACACACACACACTACTCCTAAATTTTCTCAGATTCTGACTTCAATCTCTGTTTAAAATTTTTGTGTGTACCCAGATAGAATATTTTCCAGCTGCATGATAGGGCCTCTTTTATAAAGCCTGTTTTTGTAGACAAATGGATGCATCACAGATATATAGAGGGAAGGGACCCCAGAAGTCCTTAGATCCAAACCACTCATCACCCAGAGGAAGAAACTATAGCCTAAGAGGTGAAATGGATATGTTGGGTGGAGGGTTACAAAACAAAGTGCTGGCTGAGGTCTCTAGGGAGAAGATATTGGCCAGACAAAAGGCATTAGGGAAAGACCATAGGATCATAGCTGTCAAGTTGAAAGTAATCTCAGAGGCTATCTGGTCCAATGCTCTCTTTTACAGATGAGGAAACTGAGATCCAGGAAACTTAAGTGACAATGCAGTCACAGTCAGCCTCAGAGGCAAAATTCGAAGCCAGGTCCTCTCACTCCAGAACCGACATTCTATCTACTGTATGATACTTCCTCTAGATTATTGATTTACATTTTCTACATTAGAAAACAAGCAGGATTTCAGAAGAAGAGAGTGAGAGAGTATATTACATGCTATCCCATACACTTGGAAAAATGATCTTGGAGAGATTAAGGTTATATTTCTATAAAGTAGAGTGAGATATGGCAGATTTGGGTATTTTCTCTAAGGCACTATCACTTTTCATTTTAGTATTGGGGACTTAGTCTAGGACAAGAAGTGTGAAATATGTTAGGTTTGGAATTGGAAAGACATTGGTTCAAATTCTGCCTCTGATGCTTGTTAGCTGACTCACCTTGGGAAAATTACTCACTGTGCCTCGTGCAACACTCTAACACTTATCTACTAACACAGAAGTTAAAAAACTTTTTAATTTAAAAAATACAGCTATATTAGCCTATGTGCACCAGGAAGGAAGAACTTCAATAGCTTGAAATTGCACTGGCTTTTAGAATACCCTGTATAAGCTCTTTATCTCCCCCAAGCCCCAGGCTCTGCACACATTATTTAATAAATTGTGATGTAATTTATTGTATTCTTAGTCTTTCATTCTTTCTCACTTTAATTATTTTTTAAATTACTGACATTTTTACTAATAACATTTGTAACCAACCTTAAGCAAAGTATCAGTTAATACCAGCCGTAGGAAAAGGAGAGTTCTAACAGGAAGATGGCAGGCACTTCAGAAGCACCCAGCCGAGTAGAGAGAAGTTTACTAAGAAGTGAATTCATTCCGAGTCGGTTTCAGCCCCGCTGTCTATTTCACCATGGGCTTGGCGCCGAATCAGATCACATTTCACCTGCAACCTGCCAGAAGAAATTAACGATAACAATGAACTGCAACATTCCTGGCTAGCGATCCATGGGTGGCTCGCCTTCACCGATGCTCTGGGAGGGCAGCAGAGGGCGGTAAATGCACCGTTTATCAAGAAGGAGAGGGTTTCGTCACCGCCTGGGGAGAATCACTGTATCTCCTCACAAACACAATTTCCAGTCGTTTTCCATTTTAAGCCTAGATTACACTACAAATGGGTTTTTTTTTTTTTTGGTGGGGAAAAAGTAGAAAGTCAGGTTGAGATGCAGTCCCTAGAGCCCATCCTGAACTTTTATCAAGTGCAGCGGAAGTCCTGAACAAAGCCCTTTGGGGAGTGTGAACGTGGACTTGTCAGAGAGAAGTATGTTATATGGGACCATTGCTGGAGATCATTAGTAATTACCTTCCAGCGCTGGGAGACAGTAAATGGTGGCAACACGCCAGAAACACATTCCTGTGTTTATACGAGAATAGAACTGGAGGAAAAAATTACAATTACCCAGCCCAATGGCCAGCTTTTTGGAGATGAGGTAACTAAAGTCTAGGGAAGTTAGTTAGGACCACAGTAATGTTGGATATAGACTTGGAAAGGATTTCAGAGATCATCTATCAGGGGTTCCTAATCTGGGGTCCATGAACTTTTTAAAATATTCTAATAACTATTTGAAAATAACTGGTTTCTTTTGTAATTCTGTGTCTTTTATTTTACATATTTGAAAACATGATTTTGAGAGTAAGTCTCTAGGCTTCACCAGACTCCCAAAGAAATCCATGTCACCAGACAAGGTTAAGGACCCCTGATTCTATTCTAGTTTCTTTGCAATAAAGAGAATGCTGTTCTGTATTTTGTAGGACTTTCACAGTGAAGTTCACAATTTCAGATTTTATTTCTCAGCATACAAAGGCATAAGAATCAGCAGAATCTCAAAATTTGAAAGAACCCTAGAGGTCAGCTAAAATATAGCCTGTAAGTCTAAGCTCACCTTGTCTATGCAGGAGTATTCAAAATAAGGCCGATCGAGTCTTTGGGAGATTTCCATTTTAAAACTGGGGCTTTCAACATTGTTTTAAATGTGAAACCTCCTTGAGTGAGAACATAGTAAACACAAGTAAGTCCTGCATTTAAAAATGTCTCAATTTCTCTTCCCAGTGGGAAGCTGAGATATTTGCCTATTTTTTACAGTAAGACCTTCATGAAGAAATCAAGGCAATAGTATTGCCACCCCCTACAAACCCTGTCCCTGTCCCTCTCCTCTCCTCTTCTCTCCTCTTCTCTTCTCTTCTCTTCTCTTCTCTTCTCTTCTCTTCTCTTCTCTTCTCTTCTCTTCTCTTCTCTTCTCTTCTCTTCTCTTCTCCCTCACCTTTCTTTTCTCTCTCCTTCTTTCTCTCTCCATCCCCCTTTCTGTCTCTCTGTCTTCTTTCTTTTCTCTCTCTTTCTTCTCCTTATTTCTCTTATCTCTTCTCTCTTCCCCCTCTCCTCTCTTCCTCTCCTTTCTCTCTCTCTCTCTCTCTCTTCCCCCTCTCCTCTCTTCCTCTCCTTTCTCTCTCTCTCTCTCTCTCTCTCTCTCTCTCTCTCTCTCTCTCTCTCTC
>CM053623.1:356636409-356650635 GCA_028646595.1 Phalanger gymnotis
AGGAAACTGAAGCAGAAAGGCTAAGTGACCTAGCCAGTAGCACAGATAGCAGGAACCTAAAGCACGTCAAATTCAGATCTTCCTGACTCCAAGCCCAGTGCTTTATCCATTATACCATTTGCCTCTCCAAATTCATCAACCAAAATTACATTTATTGTTCCAACCAACTGGGGTCAGAGGTTGGGGGATGGCAGCATCGCTAACAGCACCTAGAAAGGTGGACCACACCTAAGCCAGCTGGGACATCATAGTTCACTATCCTATATCCCTGAGGCAAGATATTGCATGCAGTATCACTAGAGGGTAAATCAATCCAGAGAGAAGGAAGAAAAGAAACAAGCTTTTATTAAGCACATACTATGTGCCAGACACTGTATAAATATTATTTCATTTGATCTCCACAACAACCTTGCCTATTATCATCCTCATTTTACAGTTGAGGAAACTGAGTCAGGCAGAGGTCAAGTGACCTGCCAGGATTACACAGCTGATGTGTTGAGGTGACAACCCAGAGCTCTATGCACTGCACTACCTGGCTGCCCAGAGAAAAGAGCATCTCTGGGAGACTAAGGCTAAAGGGAATCACCCAGACATTTTAAATTTTAAATTTTGACCTTCATTTTTTAGGGCCAATGACTTGCATGTCAGTAAGAAACTCTCAGTGACATTGTCTTGACCCAACTGTGTTTTCTGGATGTGACAAAGAGCTCAGCAAACCTCCGGCCAGACTCCTCTGGCTTTTATTTTCTCTGCTTGGTTTCCATAGCCAGTTTGTTTTGTCCACAGTGTAGAGGCTTTCAGCAGTCAAAGGCCAGGCTGAAATGCCACAGCGATCTTTCCCAATGCCAAACAAGGAAATGCTTGACTGGTCTTTGGAGACCAATAGCCCTGATCCCCAGCTCCTCTTACGGGATATCTACACAGAGTTGGGATTAGCTGAGTGACTTCATTGTACTGCAGGCCTCAGTGACTTAGGACCTTTTATTTAGGAGGTATTACCTACCTAAAAATAAAGGCCAAGAGATGAGCCCAATTTCTTAAAAGCTACACCAGCAAGCCATGTGGGAGGCATGAAATCCTGTTCTTTAAACATAGAAGGACTTAAACCCAAAGCCGGAAGTGACCTCAGAGGCTGGCTAATCCAGTGGACCTTGAGGGGAATGCCCCCTTCCCTCATGGTCCTCCAGTCTTTGTTTGCAGACCTCCAGGGATGGGGAGCCCACCCCTTTCCAAGGCTGCCCTTTCCAGTCTGGATCACTCTGCTGGCTAAGAAGGTGCTGCCCCTCTGATACCTGAGCCTATATAATGATACCTTTATTTTGTATTATGCCACAAACCAAGCTTTACGGCAGAGGTTTCTTAGCCCAGGGTCCATGGGCCCCAAAAAGGACCATGGGTAGAATTGAAGGCACTGCTGAACTTGGTAGAAAGAGAAATATAAATCTTTATTTTCACCAGCCTCAATAAAATGTTACATTTGCTTCAGCTATGAAGGTAAGCAACAAAGATTGTTTCCAAGTCAGGGCCAATTGACTTTCCCAGACTTCCAAAGGGGTCCAAGAAACACAAAAAGGTAACAAGCCTCTGGTTTAATTAAAGGAAAGCATGCTGAATCCAAGATCAGGGGAAGTGGGCTGGAATTCTGGCTCTGCCACTTTTTAAATGTATGACCCTGGACAAGTCATTTGCCCCCAACAGGCCTCAGATTCACCCATTTGTAAAATGAGGAAGAAACCTAGATGATCTTCAAGGTCTCTCAAAACTCATGTCCTTGGTCTATGAAAACTGAAAAGGAGAATGTAAACCCATTGAGGGCAGAGATTATTTTATGTGCTCAGCAGCTAACACCTGTGCCCATGCCACATAGTAGGTATTGTATAAATGTTGGCTAAATTGAATTGAACTGAACTGCATTAGATTGCATTGAATGAAAATGAAATCAGTTGAACTGATCTGTGAGGAGGAGTCCGATTGCGTTAGAAGATGGTAGAGCCTAGACCTTAATCTCACAGTGGGGATAGGCAGCACCTATTTTCTAGGGATACTGAGGCTGCAGTGGAGGCTGAGACCTGGATTCCTGGACCAGCTATGGCTCTGCTTGATTCGTGCCTGGATCCAGTCCAGTCTAGTCCAGTTCAATAAACAACGATCAGACCACCCTCCTGCCAAACGCTGTACTGAAGACCCTAGAAACAAAGACAAAAGTGAAGAGGGTCCCTGTTTGGCAAACTCTTAAAGCCCTGGATTTAAAGCACTATATTTACCAGCATGGCTTTAAGAATTAAAACATTTAAATCTGAGTCACAACTCTGCTAATGACTCTATGACCTCTTTGACTCAATTTTCTCTTCTGTAAAATGGGGAAGCTGTACTAGATGTAAACCCATCATCTTGTCCAATCTAATTAGGATGATCTATGGAAGAAGATTCAGAATGTCCTTCTCTATCTGACATCCCCAGTTCTAAGTGCCTTCACAGGTCTGACATCCTCTGTTTTAAGTGTGTAATATCAATTAAGCTGGGTGTCTTTGATCGAGTCTTATTAGGTGCTAAGCCCCAGGCCCAAACCTCTATCTACTAGGTGCTAAGCCTATGTGGGCATGAAGCCCTCAGAGGAGTTGCTAAGACCAGAGCCAATAGTAGGTGCCTGAGTTCTGGTGGCTCAGATGACGGCTAAAGAGTGCATAAAAAGAGAGAACAGAGCTATTTGCTTAGAGTTCTCACTCTTGGCAGTGCGCTGATGTGGAGACTCTGGGCAGCTGTAGTTAAGAGCCCTCCAGCTTGTAAACCCGAATGTTTGGACTTTGTTAAACTCTGGTTACTATGCATTGAGATTTGAATCAGACAAGGTCTGTCTGTTGATGTTTGTAATTTGTTTGTGCTCTGAAGTTCAGGGTGCTGGCTTTTTCCCCTGAACTAAGTGAATGATATTTGTATGCTAGATTAAAGTAAGGTTGTTAACCCCCTTAATGTTGCTTTCCTTAGTAAAGCAGATCAAAGGAGCCTGGGCTTGCAGCGTCCTGTGTGCTGGTTGTCATTGGTTTTTACACAGCCACAGCAGCTGCTAGCTGAATTGTCACAACTAAGTGCCCTCCCAGGTCTGACATCCCCTGTTCTCAGGCCCCTCCCAGGTCTGACATCCCTTGTTCTAAGTGCCCTCCCCAGGACATCTCCTGTTCTAAGGGCCCTTCCAGCTCTGACACGCCCCCCATTCTAAGTGCCCTCCCAGGTCTGACACCCCCCTCCCAATTCTAAGTGCCCTCCCAGGTCTGACATCCCCTGTTCTCAGGCCGCTTCTACTTCCAGAGCTTTGATCCTATGACTTTGGAATGTCTTGGCCCAGTTATTGCCCCAGCCTGGCTCTGATCTGAGCAGGCCTGAATCCCCCTTCTTTCTAGTCACTGACCAATCACGTAACACTGGATTTAGGTTACAGTGATTGAACTCTGAATATAGAGAAAAAGATACTAAATTAAAATCTTGGCTTTGCCATAGGCTGGGTTATGTTGGGCCAGGTTGTCTTCTCTCTGTTTCACTTTTCCTCCTCTATAAAGTGAATGGGGCGTGCTGGGGGACCTTTACATTCCTTCACATCTTGAAAGTCCTCGATATTGGATATATTGTTACCTAGTGGCTGGTATAGCAGTGGGCTGAGCCCATTTCCCAAAGTATACTGATTTTCAAGAGTCTCTTCACTACTGAACTTTGTTGACTCTGAAAGAAACTATTTTGGACAACATGGAGGTGCATTTAAAATCCAACCAAATTGGTCTCTCATGCAAGGGCATCAGGGTGAAGTGCCTTTGGAGGCAGGGACTCCAGACTGGTCTCAGACACGTATTAGTTACATCACCGTGAACAAATCACTTAACCGGCTGGCACAATGGATAGAACACTGAGCCTCAAGTGAAAAAGATCTGAGTTCAAATGTGACCATTGGCACTTCCTAACTGTTCTGTTTACCTGTTTCTTCATCCATAAAATCGAGATAACAATTACACACCTGCTTCCCAAGGTTGTTGTGAGGATCCAAGGATAAGTTTGCAGTGATGTGTATTAGCTATTACTACTCCGCCACTAAATGAGGATAATACTAGTCCCTACCTCCTAGGGTTATCGTGAGGGTAAAATAAAATATTTTTTTAAAATACTATCTAAATGCTAGCTGTCATTATCATCATCATCATCATCATCATCATCATCATCATCACCATCGTCATCATCGTCAACCTCTCAGTCCCCCCAGGACAACTCCCCAAGACTAAGGCAGAGAGGAGTTGCTGTCTTACAATAGAGGAGAGGACTTTTTCACTCATCATTTCCCACATTGATGAAATCACAGGTCTAGACAACCCTTCTCCTCCAATGCAGGGGGAAATTAGGGCAAAATCAAGACCGTTACGCCAAATAATTTAGCTGAGTTTTTTTTTTAAGGTGCTAATTTTGTGGAATGATTTCTATTAATGATTTCCTATGATTGGAATTGACCACATCCTTGCTAGAAATCTTCTTTTATTTTTTAATGAAAAACATTCTATTTCAAGTGAAAAGGAAACACAAAAAATACCCTGTCCATTTTAGTCATTAAGATCTTTTGATTTTGTCTACTTGCCTAGTTATTCTCCCAGTATAAAGAGTCCAGGCACTTCTTCACTTCATCTAGGCTGGAAATCCAGTGGCCACAGGCATGAAGCCATCCAAGGCCTAGCAGGAAAGAAGATACAGACCCTATGAGAGAAAACAGTGTGGTCTAAGGGGAGGGGCCATGGTGTCTGGACCTAGAATACCTGGGTTCGAATCTCAACTCTTTGTCTCTGTCTTTCTCTTTGTCTCTGTCTCTCAAAATATACACATGTACGTACAAACATATTTATACACACACATATACAATAGAGGATATATACATGTATTTCTCAGTATCTGCATCTATATATCTTATTTCATTTGTCTGCCTTATCAGACTGTGAGTTCCTTGAGAGCAGGGAGTGCCTTTTGTCTTTCTTTGCATCCCCACCTTTGCATTAAGCACACAGTAGGTGCTTAATAAATGCTAGCTGACTGGCTGGCTGGAGGACCAAGGAAACCCTGGAAAGGCTGCTTGCAGAAGGTGGAGTTTTAGTGGTCACTTGAAAGAAGCCGGGAGGTAGAAATGAAAAGGGAGAGAGTCCCAGGCCTGGGGAAAGCCAATGAGGTTGCATTGATTTGCTGAGCTATTTGACATCTAGCCTCATGATTCTTTAGGGAATTCAAGATAAATCCTACCCTCCCTGGTAGTTCCAAAGCAGTTCTGTCCTAGACCTGGAAGATAAGAGTGAACTTGATCTCAGCCAATATAAAATGAGAGATTTGGACCAGATGTCCTTAAAATACCTTCCAGCTTTTGATCTATTAGCCTATGATCCTGACCTCTGCAAGAAGAGGAAATCCCTTGGGAATCCCTGCCGAGACTCAGAGACATAAGGGGACCAGCCCCAGCTGTCAAGGTGACAATTGGGCTCACTCATTACAAGGATCAAGAAAGAGGATAGAGCGGCCCTGTTACTAATTAATACACATCAGGCTATTGGCCCCAAGGGAATAACTCAGGTTCTCTCCAAGTTACCCAAAGCTCTGCAAAGAAAGACAAATCAAAGGAGTGTGGGGAAGAGGGACTAGACAATGCAATGGACCAGAATCAATTCTCTCCATTTAAAGAAAGCTTGCAAGAATGGTGCCAATGGTGCTGTTACTAAACTTCATAGTCCTTTATAAATTTCCCATTTTTTTGTACCAATAGGTTGTTTGAATGCTGAGGTTATAGATGTTGTCATTGGACATCATGTCTTTTCTTCTTTATTCTGTCTTCTAAGTTAGGGTTGATTTTTACCTTTTCTCAAACAAATTAATGGTCTGAAGATTCAGAGTCAGCTCTATCTATCAATTAAGCACCTACTATGTGCTAGCCATTGTGCTAAGTGGTGGGGATACAAAAAGAGGGAAAAAAATAGACCCTGCCTACAAGGAACTTATGATCTAATAGAGGAGATAGCATTCAAACAAATATATACCAAGCAAGCTATATATAGAATGAAGCAGAAGCAATTGATTAACAGAGGGAAGGCACTGGAATTAAGAGAGGTTAGGAAAGGCTTCCCGTAAATGATGGCATTTTAGTTAAGATTGAAAGGAAGCCAGAGAAGTCAGTAGACGCAATTGAGAAGGAAGAGCATTCCCAGCGTGAGGAATGGCCAGATGCATTGGTAACTAAGGTGGGGCTTCAGGTGGGGCCAATGAAGGGAGGTCTGATTATATCTTCTCTCCCAAGTAGGCCCCAAACCCCTAGCTACTAGGTGCTAAGCCTATGTGGGCCTGAAGCCCTCAAGGTCCTAAGGGGAGTAACTAAGACCAGAGCCAATAGTAAGAGCTTAAGCTCTGGTCGCTCAGATGATGTTTGATGAAGGCTAAAGAGTGCATAAAAAGAGAGAACAGAGCTATTTGCTTAAGGCTCTCACTCTTGGTGGCTCTCTGATGTGGAAACTCTGGGCAGCTGTAGTTAAGAGCTCTCCAGCTTGTAAATCTGGATGTTCGAACTTTATTAAACTCTGATAACTATGCATTGATATTTGAATCAGACAAGGTCTGTTGATGTTTGCAATTTGTTTGTATTTGCTCTGAAGTTCAGGGTGCTAGCTTTTTCCCCTGAACTAGGTGAATGATGTTTGTATACTGGATTAAAGTAAGATTGTTAACCCCTTAACCTTGTTTTCCTTAGTAAAGCAGATCAAAAGAGCCTGGGCTTGCAGTGTTCTGTGAGCTGGTTGTTGTTGGTTTTACACCCCGACCACAGCTGCTAGCCAGATTGTTGAAGCACCAGAGAAAAATGCCCAAAGTTGAGAGATGGAGTGTCCCATCTGTGGAACAATATTACCTCAGTTAATTCAAGCTACCAAGGACATTTTTCATAAGCCATATCAAATAGTAACGTAGTTTATTTGGCAGAACGAAAGGTCTGGAATCTTATGGGAAATAATGAAAAATCTAGTGAATGGGAGAATAAGATTTCTAGACCTCAAATTATACCATGAAGCAATAATATTCAAAACCATTTGGTACTGGCTGAAAAATAGAAAAGTACATCAGGGAAACAGACTACATAAGGAAAAATCAGAAACAATTAAAGTTAATAATCCAATGCTCTACAAACCTAAGAACAAAAATTACTCAGGAAAGAACTGCCTGTTTTACAATTATTACTGGAAAATTTGGGAACAATTTGGCAGAAATTAATATCATATATCACAATAAGCTCAAAATGGATTGCGACCTGAATATTGAAGGTCATCCCATAAAAAATGAGAAGAGAACCAGATCAGCTGTTTTAGAGCTATGGCTTGGGAAAGAATTCTTAAGCAAATAAAAGATAGAAGTGATCACAAAAGGCAGAAGTAAACAATTTTGACTACATAAAATTGAAAAACTTTTTCATGAATAAAATCAGTGCAACCAGGATAAGAAGAGAAGTTGTCACTTAGGGAAAAAATCTTTGTATCAAATATCTCTGATAAGGGTTAGATATCCATGCAGGTTATATAAGGGAACTAACACACATATCTGGTGAAGGTTAGATATCCACGCAGGTCGTATAAGGGAACTAACACACATATCTAACACAGAGTTATTCCCCAAGGGATTAGTGGTCAAGGCATATGAACAGACAGTTCCCAAAAGAATTGCAAACTATACACAAAGAAGACTGCCACAAATCACTAATAATAAGAAAAATGCTGCTCAAAACAACTCAGAGGTTTCACCTTGCCCCTTGCAAAATTGTGAAGATGGCAAAAGAAAGGAATGGTCAATGTCAGAGGAGTCTGAAGAGACAGACAGATTAATACAACTGACAAAGCTATGAATTCTGGAAACCAATTTTGAATTATACAATGAAGTAATTAAAATGCCCATACCTTTGACGCTGGGATCATCCAGCCAGGTAGTACCTAACCCCCGAAGAGGTCAAAGATAGAATTTAGGATTAACCCTAACCCTAACCCTAAGTGCTGTCTACACCAAAACGTTTAGAGCAATATTTGTGTTTAGTAAAAAGCTAGAAACAAAGCAGATGCCCATTGATTAGGAAGTGGCTAAACAAATTATTATACATGAACATAACCGAATATTCCTGCATCATAATAAATAACGAATATGAAGAACAGAGAGAAACATGGAACAATTTGTATGAACTGATATAAAGTTAAAGCAAAAAAAAAAAAAACAAACCCAAACCAATGTGCACAATGGCAATACTGTAAAGGGAAAGAACGCTCGCCACACAAACACTCTGAAACGGCTGAGTGACAACAATGATTGAGGACCCCAAAAGACAGGAGAAAATTTACTTTCCCCCCTTCTTCATGGATGTGGTGCTGGGAAACTGCATACAACATCAGAACCAATTCACATGTTGGCATGACACATATACGGTATAAATGGAAGTGATTGCCTTAGAGGGAAGGCAAGAACTAGGTGCTGTGCTGAGTGGGGAGGGTGGGGGCATGGGCCTCTTGCAGAAGATGGATCTGAGTCTTGAAGGGAGTCAGGGAAATTAAGGTGGAGGTGAGACAGTGGAGCATCCCAGGCATGGGGGACGGTGAGCGCAAAGACGTGGAGGTGGGAGATGGAAAGTAATATGTGGGAAACAGCAAACAGGCCAAGGTAGCTGGAAGGTTGAGTATGGAGAAGTGGGTAGATTGTGAAGAGACTGGGAAAGTAGGCAGAGGCCAGGTTGTGGAACACTTTAAATGCCAAATAGCATTTGGAGTTTGTTTGGGGGGAGGGTGACATTTCAGAACTTCACCTTAAAATATGGCTTTGATAATGGAGTGAAGGGAATGGGCATTTCGATGGCATCTACTCTGGGTCAGGCACCAGGCTAAGCACTCTACAGATATGAACGAGCATTCTTTGATAAAGATGTTGTTATCATCCTCCCTTTACAGTTGAGAGCATTGAGTCCAACAGAGACTTTGTCACACAGCTAGGAAGCGTTTGAGGCTAAATTCGACCTCAGCTTTTCTTGCCTCCAGGCCCAGTGCTCTGTCGGCTGTACCAGGTAGAGGCCTGAGGGGTGGACTAAAGCCGGGAGGGATTCAAGGCAGGCAAGCACCAGACAGCTAGGGCAATGGTTCAGGCATAAGGCGATGAGGCATCTGCCAGGGTAGTAGTTATGTGCTTGGATAGAGGGAGACACATGTGAGAATGCTGGGAAGGTAGGGAAAAAACCAGATTGGGTTTGTGGGGAGAACGTGAAAGAAGGGCTGAGTGTAACAGAGATGTTGTGAGCCAGAGTAACTGGGACAGCGGCCATGCCTTCAACAGTAACTCGAGAGTTGGAGAGCGGGCCAGATTTGGGGTGGAGGAGGTAATGAATTCTGTGATAGACATATCGAGTTGGAGGTGCCTATCAGATAGCATGTCTTATTCGAAATATCTGAAAGTCAGTTGAGGATGTAAGACCCTTCCAACCTCTCTGGTAGCTCCTTTTCTGTCTTCTTTGCCGGCTTCTACCTCTTAAATGAGGGCACACCCTAAGATTCTTCCCTGGTCCTCTCCTTTCTCCCCTTTCTCCTCTCCATGAGCTCATCCGCGTCACTGACTTCAGTCACTTTATACAGACAGCTCCCAGATCTCTATCCACCTCCCTCCTTTCAGAATCCCAGTCTCATTTTCCCAGATCCCTGTGGGACAGTTGCATGACTCGAATCTCCTGCTGGTACCTCAAACTCAACACATCCAAAGCTGAACCTTCCCTTAAATTGGCCTCCTCCCCAAACATCGATCTTTTTGTTGCTGATTAATTACAGCCCCCGGGTTCCCAGGATTGAAATCTGGGTCATCTCTGGGCTCTTTCCTCTCCCTCATGGTCCCACGTCCTGACAGTTGTCAAGTCCTAATGACCCCATTTGCTCCACATCTCCTGCATTCATGCACTCTCCTGTACTCCCGTTGGCCCCGCCCATGCCCAGACCCTTAACTCTTCTCATCTATATTACTGTAGTAGCCTCCTAAGGAGTCCTGATGCTTCCAGCCTCTCTCCTCTATAATCCTTCCCTCATTACCTTCCTAAGCCCTCTCTCATCACAGCACTTTTCCATTCAAAAACTTCCAATGGTTTCCCACTGGGTGACTATCAGTCTTCTGATTCTGGCATGCAAAGCTCTCCACCATGAGTCCTAGCTTGCTTTCCCAACATGATCCCCTTGTACTCCCCCTTCCTACACTCTACAATCCAGGCAAAGCAGACTACCAATCTCTTCATTTCTTACCTTGCCCTCTCTCATTTTCCATCATGCACAGAATGGATTCCTCCACGTCTCCCTCTTTCCCAAATTCTTCTGTTCCTCCAAGACACAATTCCGGTACCATTTCATCTTTGAAACCTTTTCTATTCTTCCTCCCTAGCCCCTCTACCCAAGTGAAAGTGCTCTGGGGGTGTGCTAAAATCAGCTAATTGTTAAATTTTCAGTGTGAGCATTTATGCCTGAGCATCAGCAAATGCTACAGATCAGAGCCTGATTTATTGTTATGTTGACTGAGTAGACTTAAAAAAGTGATGGAGAAAATATAAATAATACAAAATAAACTTAAAAGTACTTAATTTATGCATTCTCCCCACAGAAAGCTGGTTATTAAATATTTGCCAATATACCCCTGAAGCGGCCTCTCTCGCCTCAAATGCTCCCCAGAACCTTGCCTGAGCCTCTCTTTTTTGCCCCATCTCCCTGTCACTTACTTCATTGGCTATTTGTACATATTTTACCCCCGACCCCTATTAGAATGGAAAATTGTTGAAAGTAGGATTTGTGTTGTATCCCCAGTGCCTGCTTGATGTCTACCAAATAACAGCTATTTGATACATGTTTGTTGGACAGAATTGGATTGAATTGTCTTTACAAACTCCTAATTTTAATCAACTATACACTTGTACATATATCCCCCAAAATAACTGTAGCTTAAAAAACCCTTTGGACAGTGTGGGGACATTGATTTCTTCTGCTTGTCCTTTGCCCAGACAAATGTGTGTTCACTGGATTTAGTGTCTGTCATGGGTTACTGGATACTTTCATCAGCTGATACTTGAAGTCAATTTTTCAGTCACATGATTGATTTCAAGGAGCGCTGACTGGGGAGTTCGATGGCCTGGTTCAAATCTTGCCTCTGATGCTTATCACTCATGTATGACCTTGGATAAGTCACAGCTCTCTTGTGCCTCAATTTTTTCACCTATAAAATGATAGAGTTAAACTAGAAAGACTCTGAGGCTCCTTCACCTCACTGTCTTTGAGTTTACAACATAATTGCCAATAATCTTTTGCATCAGCTAAAGCGTGTGTGACAATATAGATATCAAAGCAGATGGGCTCGTTGAGTATGTTTGTCTGCCATTATACCTTCCATACCTCGAATCCCTCCATGGAACACAATTCTAGAAATACAGCAGTAGAAATTGGGTGGATTCAGTGTTCTCTACATTGTATTGATAAGAAATTGAACAGTAGCATCCTCAGAGAGATAGAACTTGGGCCAGTGGCTAGGTCAAAGAACGGGAGGAGGAGGAGGATGACGAGGAGGAGGAAGAGGAGGAGGGAGAAACTGGCATTTGGAGAAGTCCTGGGTGGGGCACAGGAAAAGCAGAGCTCTGCTGTCCCAGGAAATCACCCTGAGGGCCAGCTATATCTTGGAAATATCCTGATAGACTCAATGGAAGCTATCTGTGACTAAGCAATAACTTTGAACTGTCCAGTGTATGTGTGTGTATGGAGGGCAGGTGGGAGGGGAACATGGGTAACATAGAAAAGCTTCTCTTCCTTCCAGCTGGGATCAATATCTAGATGTCATTCTCTACTGGCCTTTCAGAGATGACCATTTCTCCTCCTCCTTCCCCCCTCCCCATTGTTAAGAAACAAAGAACTGGTATTTCAATCGATACTTCTTCCAGCAGGGCTGACTGCAACCCATCCATACCTTCTCAGCCTATGTAATTTTGGTCCATGTCTTCTCATCAGCCTTTCAGAGAAGAGCTACCCAATGTCACGAGAACCTTCTTATGAATCTTTTAAAGTTTATGAATCTCAACACAATGACCAACCTTAAATGACCCATGATGAAATGGACTGCAGCTACTCACCTCCTGACAGAGAGGTGATGGACTCGGAGAAGAGATTGAGGATATATGTGTGTGTGTATTTTTATATATATGTATATATATGTGTATGTATATATATATATAAAAATGTATACATACATATATATAGGGAGAGGGAGAGGGAGAAGGAGAGAGAGAGAGAGAGAGAGAGAGAGAGAGAGAGAGAGAGAGAGAGAGAGAGAGAGAATGAACTTGTTTTACTTGACTGTACTTGTTAGAAACAGGGCTTTTGTTTTTCTTGCTTTCTCAAATGGATGCAGAGGAAGTATGGATATAAAAATAAAATAAAATTTCATTTTAAAAAATAAGATAAAATCTATGACTCCTGGCCCAGCACTCAGGATGTCCGTCTGTTGTCCTGGGCTCTTGCTGTATGACTGGATCACTTCCTTTTCCAGGCATACACATCCATGATCTCTTTTCTATTAATAAGAGGAAAACTAAAAAAAAAGCTTTCTCTGTAGTCTGTGCACCTGAAGGGTTTTCTAAATGCACCCAGGGATCTGCTTGACTTTAGACATTCCAGGCTAGCCTCCTCCAAGGCAAGGTCACTGCTAATGAATGGCTGGTGATGGGGGCAGCTTCAGTTATTTTCCAAAGATCCGACCTGTCAATGGAATGTATTCAAAGGAGTTTGGATGAGCTCAAATAACCCTAACTCCCAAACATGGAAACGGAATTGGGCAGTTTGGGGGAGAGGAAGGCTTTGGCTGCTCCTTATTTTGCCCGTCTCCATGGATGTTCCCACAGTTGCTTAGCCTGGTGATGTCAAGATAATGGACTGGCCTCTCTTTCCAAAGTGTGAGTAATGATGTCAGTGCCCAAAGAAGCAAGAGACTCACTAAGAAAACTAGGGATCTAATCTGGAGAAAAAAGAACAGATTATGTGCCTGCTGAGTACAAAGAGAGCCTCAAAGCCAAGAATACCCAAGATCATATCCCACCTTGGGGGACACAGACTGACTATGCAACCCTGGGAAAGTCTTTTAACTGCCCAATTCTCTAGGTAACTCTTCAAGACTATAAATGTCAAAGAAAGCTGCTGATCGATGTTGGTCTGAATGGAGTTCCCTTTACAGATGATGAATTCTCAGTCCAATCTCTCTTCCTAGATGTAAGTCAAGGTCACCGCCTCATGGTTGCCAGGGTTCTCAGTGCCAGAGTACCCAGCAGAGTCTCACTGCTACCAGGAAGGTGGCTTGGTGGTGCAGTCGATAAAGCACTGGCTCAGGAGTCAGGAAGACCTCAGTTCGAATCCAGCCTTAGGCCTTTACTAGTTGTGAGACCCTAAGCAAGTCACTTAAATTGTTTGCCTCAGTTTCCTGATCAGTAAAATGGGAATAACACCTACCCTCCACAATTGTTATGGGGATCACATTAGACAATAACTGTAAAATGCTTATTACAGTGCCTGATAAGTGCTATAGACATATTTTTATTATATTATTATTATTTTTGTTACCACTGGCACCATTACACTCACAGGCTGGGGCACCACTGCTCCTCATTCATCTTGCTGCTGTTCCCTCCCCCTCCCAAATGTTTCTGCCATGTGACTCCTGGGCCAGGAGATCAAGGCCCCCTCACCTCCTTGAGCTCTTTCTAAAAGAGGCCATTGCTCCCAATTCCAGCCTCACAGACAACCTTTCCCTGAAAAGTCTGCATCAGGTGCAGCAGGGACATGGTGACCTATGGTCAGCGTGGAAAGGAAGCGTTCTGATTGTTCTGCCATTTCAGATGCCCTGAGACTGGCAGGCTCAGTCTGAACTGGAAGCTCCCTTAGCCAGACCCAGGCCTTTTACTACTCCATACTGAGCCCAAAGCACAATATGCAACAGAGGCAGCTGCTAGAAATGGACAGACATTGGAGGCTGACCTTCAGCTTTCCATTCTCTGTTTTTCAAATGTTTATCTACCTGTCTATTTTGAGAGAGACAGACAGACAGACAGAGAAAGAGAGAGAGACACAGGGAGACATAGAGAGACAGGGAGACAGAGACAGAGGCAGAGAGAGAGGCTGAGACAAGGACAGAGAGAGAGAGAGA
>CM053623.1:356650735-356678393 GCA_028646595.1 Phalanger gymnotis
TTACACATCTGTAAAGTGGGCGCACACTGGAGAAGGAAATGGCAAACCATTCCAGTATCTTTGCCAAAAATATTCCATGGACAAAAGGGGTCACATAGAGTCAGACACAATTGAATGACTCAACGACAACAACAAATATATATGTGTATACACACACACACAAACATATTAGTCATGTCAACTCTTCATGACTCCATTTGGTGTTTTCTTGGCAAAGTTACTGGAGTGGTTTGCCATTTCCTTCTCCTCATTTTACAGATGAGGAAACTGAGGCAAACAGGGTGAAGTGACCTTCCCAGGTTCACAGAGCTAGTAAGTATTTGAGGCCAAGTTTGAACTCAGGAAGACGAGTCTTCCTGACTCCAAGCCCAGCACTTTATCTACTGTACCACCTAACTGTTCTCTGTCCGTTTCTGTCTGCATCTCTCCCTCCCTGTATGTATGTATGTATGTAGGTATACACGCATATAAATGTATGTGTATATATGCTATTTTTTCTTCATTTTCAGCCCCCCACAGAAGTGAAGGGATACTTCCATCCCTGTACTGTCTCAGGGTCAAGGGCAGAAATTGACTACAGCAAATGCTAGAGAAGCTAGCTAGAGAGAGACCTAGAGAAATACTCCTGAGATGCAGGATCTTGTTGGCTGAAATGAGTGAAATTTCACTTATATCTTAGCACTCTCAGGTTTACAAAGCACTTTCCTTCAAAGCAAATATTGTTCTCAGAATTTCCCACCTGAGATTCAGAGGGTTGGTGAGATAAGCCCAGAGTCGCACAGCTGGTCACTGTCCAAGAGGGGATTTGAAATCTTGGCTCCTTGGAAGATTCCTTCCCCTTCAGCACACTGACTTTCATTTATGACTGTCTTAGTCCATTTATTCTAAGATCTAAGATAATATATCTAAAATAATAGGATTCAGAGCTGGAAAGAACACTCACTTTACAAATGAAGAAACTGAAGCCCAGAAATATGTGCCTGAAATTTTACAAAAGAAGTCTTCTTTCCTCCTTGAAGTCTTCCCTGAAAATTCTAATCCATAAGGATCTCTTCCTTTAGTGACACCCCCCCACCCTAAATCAAAAGGATGACAGATTCAGAGCTAAACGAGACCTTTTAAGCCATTCGACCCAATACTCCCATTTTAAAGATCAGGAAGCTGAAACACAGAGGGGCTACAGGACCTGCCCAGGATCACACAGGTGTTAAGGGCTGACATAGGGTTTAAACCCAGGCCTTCTAGGCTTAGTCCAGCACCATATCCACTACAAGGTATTGCCTCTCCAAGCCCTCACTACACGGATCACATATTTTCATGTGATGTTTCCAACTTGTCTTCACAGAACCACAGACTCTCAGATTTAGAAGGCTGAGGGGCCATTGGGTCCAACTCATGTCTGTCCAAGAAACCGCACTATGACTCACAGACAGGGTTCAGACAGCCTTTCCCTGAAGACCTTCAGGCAATGGAAAGAAAACTATGTGGAGGAAGCCCTTTTGACTTTTGGACAGCTCCATTTGTGAGGACATTCTTCCTGACATCCAGGCTAAATCTGTTTCTCCTCAGCTCCCAGCCATCATTCCTGGTTCACCGCTCTCTCCAAGGGGATCTGGGACTCTTCCATGGGTCAGCCTTTCAGATACTTGCCCTCTGTTGCTGACTGGGCTTATATCTTGTCTTCCTAACAAGGTTCCAAACTCCTTGAGAGCAGAGCAGAGACCTGTCCTGCTTTTTATCACACAGAGCTCCTAGTGAAGGGCTTGGCCCCAGCTCTGTGCTCTGTAAATTTGAAATGTGCTGAAAGTTGACCCTGTAGCCCTAGGAGTGAGCACATGGTCCAGGGTCCTTGCTGCCCTGAGAATGTTGGAAATCAACAGTGACCACCCACTGTCAGTGTGCTGTAGGTAGGTGAGAATATGGGAAAGGAAAGCCAGGGCTCTTATTTTATGATGATTGATTGCAATAGACTCTCCCTCCCCCCTCCGAAGCCTACCAAGGGGAAACATTTCAAACTCATAGTGAGGAAATTCTGTGGAAGAGGCAATAAATGTCCAAGTTAATTCTGGGAGCCTAACGGCCCTGCTTGGCCAGGCCAGTAAAGGAGGCAGAGTCCAAGGCTTGCCCCATATGGCCAAGGAAAGCTGCTGACTCCAGAAAGGAGATTTGTTTAATGTGCTCCTTTGTTGCTGAAAGCATCACAGTCTCACAGTAATTGTAGCCAAATCAATCGATCAATTAATTAATTAATAAGGATTTATTAAGCACCTACTATGTGCCAGGTACTCCACTAGGCCCTGAGGATGATATAAATACTAGAAATGAAATACTCTCCACTCAAAAAGAGATTACATTCTAGTAAGAGACAGCAGTGCATTTATTTTTAAAAATCCACCAGCAATATGAAGTGAATAGATACACATATGTACCAAGTAGTTACATGCAAGGCAATTCGGGAGAGAAGATGCTAACAGTTTGTGGGATGGGTTGGGGGATCAGGAAGGGCTTAGTGCGGATGGCAGTGCTTGGAAGAAGAGAGGCCCTCAGGGAGTCAGAGGGAAGGAGGGAGAGCATTCCACGTATGGGGATGGCCGTACCAAAGCCCCAAGATGGGAGATAGAATGTCCTTCAAGAGGAAGAGAGGGATGGTTGGGTTGGACCACAAAGGGCAGGAGAAAGAGTAAAGGCCCTGGAGCCTGGAAACATAAATTGGGGCCAGCTGGGAAGAGTGTTAGCACCTAAAGGGAGGTGTTTGGTTGTAGTTTATTCCGGAGGGAATAGGGAACCACTGGAATTAGTTGAGTAGAAAAGTCCCTTGGTCTGATCTGCACTTAAAGATGACCTTGGAACCTCTGGAAGGATGAACTGGAGCCATGAGAGGCCAAGTAAGCAAAGTGTAATAATTGAGATGAGAGGTGATAGGGGTCTGTCTGAACTATGGTGGCATCTGTACCCAAATCTTTTAAACAAAAGCAGGCCCTGAAGGATCAATGTTTTTACTTCTATTCAGTAAACCCTCCATTAATGGGGTGGAGGAGTTAAGAAAGGGAAGAAGATACAAGCCAAGGGCAGGCTGCTTTGGGGTGACTTTAAGCTTAGGAAATGCTTGAGAGCTGGAATCTCAGAGCTGAGTGAGGAATCTCCAAGGCTAACATGTCCAATCCATATGTGGACACAGGTTGTTTCCAGAACCTGGTCCCAGAGTGGCTGTCCAGCCTCTGCTTGATGACCTTCCGTGGGAGGGAAGCCACCTGCTCTGGAGGGGGCCCATTCCTCTTTGGATCAGCTCTCATCAGTTAGGAAGTATTTCCTGACATTCCATCCACAGGAGCCTCTTGGCACCTTCGCTCTGGGTTCTCACCTCTGGGAGCAAACAGAATAAAGCTAATCCCTCCCTCTGCAAGACAGTATTTCAAACATTTGAGGATAAGTGTCATGATACGCACTGCCACGGCCAAGTCTTCTCTAGGCTACATATCCCTGCTTCCTTTCAGCTACACCCATATGGCATAATGTCAACAATAACAGCCAGCCTTATACAAGGTTTAGGGTTTGCAAAGCCTTTGACAAATATTATCTCCTGTTATCCGCACATCAACCCTAGGAGGTAGGTGTAATTATTAACTCCATTTTACAGATGAGGAAACCGAGACAGAGAGAGGTTAAATGTTTTGCCTTTGGTCGCCCAGGAAGTTGGTATCTGCAACTGGATTTGAACTCAGGTCTTCCTAATTCCAGGTCCAGTGCCCTGTCGACTACGTCTTGTAGCTGCCAGGCCTTGCACCAGCCTGTACACCCTCCTTTAGATGCTCTCCACCCAGAGGCCCAAAAATGAACTTTATGAGCCCCCCTCCCTTAAAATCAAAATTAAGAGATGAGACAAGGATTTGCCAGCCCCTTGCCCCCAGTCACCAACTCACACTATCCAACCCTGCTGTTTTACAGAGGAAGAAAGGGAAGAAGCCTTAGAAAGGAGAAGGCGTGCAGCTGGTTAGATAGGAAATGTAAGCTTATTGCCACTCCCAATGGTCTCAGGGTTTCCGCTAAATCTACAATGACTTGGAAAGGAGGCCATTTCTGGTGTCTATGTTTGGGTGCCTAAATCCTATAAGAGTTAAAAAGCCTTCAAAAATCATGCAAGAATTCTTGCATTGGTCTCAGTGTTTGGCAGGGGTTTGAAGAGAGGACATGTACAATAGATATCTTGAAATAACAACACGAGGACAAAATTCAAAAAACAATAGTTTGGAGCTGGAAGGAGCCTTGCTCATTCAACTCTACTGTGTTACCAATGAAGGGAGGAAGCCGAGAGAGGAAAAGGGGCACTAGGTCCCAGAAAATTTTAAGTAAAACTGCTGGAGCAGCCCTGACTCAGACACTTCCTAGCTGAGTGTTCCTGGGCAAGCCTCAGTAATGCTAATCAACTGATAATTATGGCAAGAGCACAATGGTAGAAGCTTCTGAGCTACCTAGCCTGAGAAAAGAGACTACCCCCTAACCCCTTAGGGATACCTCTAGACCCCTGAGGGGATGAGGCAGTCATCCTCTGGAAGCCTGATTTTGGGAGTTGGCATACATTAGCAATCTTAGGATAGAGATCTGTGACAGAAATATTAGAGTTTTATCTTGTCCATACAAGGGACCCATACAATGGAAAAGGTGCTGGATTTTGAATCTCTTCCCCACAAACAAAATATGAACCTAGACTCACATAGACAGACTTGTCTATTCACTGTCCCCCAATAACGACAAGAATTCCTACCTCTAGATCTTTGATTACATTTTTCCACTGTCCTAGCATTTATACCACACACACACACACACACACACACACACACACACACACATTTAACAAACGTTTACCTATTCCTGAACACCTAAGTCTTTTCTCCTTCCTCCATGAAGGAGAGGATCCAGCCCAAGAGAAAGAGAGTCATTTCCCAGGATTCTCTACCCCATTCCACTGTGATTTTCATAATTCTGAACTCACAGTATTTGTTATTCCAGCCTCTTAATGATATGGAGAAAAGGTAGGATTTGGAGTCAGATAACTGAGGTAATCCTTCCTCTACCACATACCACAGACAGTTAGGATATGACTTCAGGAAAACCGCTGAACCGTCATGGGTCTCAGTTTCCTCATTTGTAAGATGAGACATTTGGACTAAGCGACTTTCAAAGCTTCCAGCTTTCCAGCTCTGAGGCTATGATTTTTTACATTATCATCTTCTATCATCATTTAATTCTTACATTATTATTTAACTTTTCATGTGCAAATATCCAATCTCCCCTCCTTCAACACAAAAAGTTCTTTGACAGTGAGTACAGTGATGGGGACTTCTTTGCATCCCCCCATATGTTACTGCATATGTAATAAGCATTCAATAAATGCCTCTAAAATGAGTGAGTGAACAAATATAAATTCATGCTTATGTCAGAATGGTTATAAGCCTTGGTAAGAGAGATTGGATTTTAGAAAAACATCACTTGAATATTTCAGGCCAAAAATAAGATCTTCCCTACTTCCTCTCTCCAGCTAGCTTTTATGACTATCACAAATAAAAGGTTTTATGTCACTCATCTGCATATGACCATGGTTCTAGCACACGGAGACATGGGCTGCCTACTTGTGCTCTATTGTGGATGCTTCTAGGACAGGAAGGCCCATTTGGGTTGGCTCTTTGGGTGTGTTGGCCTAAAGGGTGAGGATCCACCCAGACAAAAGGCCTTTGTGCAATAGGTTGTCTTCCTTTGGGCTCGCATTCTGGGACTTCCCCCATAAATATCTTTCCTCAGTTAAGAAAACATTGACTCTTTTCATATGAGTTGTGAAGCTTTTCTAGTGAGTCAGTTGTTGGTCTGCTAAAACTCCTTTTCATTTCCAAGTTATATACAGAATGTGATGCCTGATAGAGATTTTAAACATATTTCAAAATGTCTTTGATATTTTGAAAAAAGTGATATGAAAATGAACCCTAGCCCTGACAGAAACTCGGATTTCACAACTGGCATTCTGCTCGGGCTGAGGGACCATTCTCTTTGAACCAACTTATTCCTCCAGGAGTCCAGCCTTCAGCATCAAGGGCTCCATGTTTCTCCATGTTTTACTCTATGTGTCTATCTTTGTTCCTGACCGAACTCATTACCTTTTATCAGTCTAGTACTTCCGACAACACGGTCAATGAAGAGGGAAGAAGAACTCTCTCTTCCTCAAAAAAGAAATTTCCTTTCATGATCCTGGAATCCTCAACTCCTAAATTAGGAATCCTCAAGAGAATAATCCATGCTCTATTTGATTTACTGTTTTTATACGTAGCTGAAAAGTGTGACAGGGGAGCTGGGGGTGCAGTGGATAGAGTGCTGGGACTGAAGTCAGGAAGACCTGAGTTCAAATCCAGCCTCAAACACCATTGTCATTTGTCCTTCGTTCTTAAAGAGGAGTGGCGCCATCACAAGGGCGATCCACATGGAATGAAGCAAAGCTGTCCAAAGTCATCTCCTTGAGGACAAGGACTGTTTCCTCTGTTTATCTCTCTCTCTCCTCACCTCTGAAAAGAGTGACCAACCCTTGATAAATGTCCATTAAATGAATAAATCTCCTCATTCCAGAGATGAGCAAACCAAGGCCCAGAGAGTCTGTAATGTCCTCCGTTTCACATAGGCAGCCGCAAACTGCATCTACTCAAGACTTTTTGGTCAACATTTTTGTTTACATTGACCAGCAGCAATTCCCCTGAAGTGATGATTTGTGTATATATGTTTGTGTGTGTATGTGTGTATATGTGTTTGTCTGTATGTGTGTATATGTGTCTATGTGTGTCTGTGTATGTATCTGTTGGTGTGTATACGTGTGTGTCTATGTATGTCTGTGTGTGTGTCTGTGTGTGTATGATGATTTGTTTTTAGTAACCGTGTGACCCTGGGAAAGCCGCTTGGCCCTGTTTGCCTTGGTTTCCTCATCTGTAAAATGAGCTGGAGAAGTAAATGGCAAACCCCTCCAGTATCTCTGCCAAGAGAACCCAAAGTGGGGTCACAGAGAGTCGGACACAACTGACAGGACTGACCAGCCACAACGGAAAGTGTCATTTGACCTTTTCAGCAGTTACCAGATGCTCTCAGTGCTGGACTGGCCACACGTCGATCCTTTCCAACTGATTGGATGCTTCCCCGCCTCCCCCCCCCACACACACACATCATGAGGAGATTACAGGAAAATTCTTTGATTCTCAGAGGACTCTACTGACTATTGGGTTCCATTTATCTGGTTCTGTGATTACGTGTTTTGAGCAACAATCCATGAGCCTCCCCTCCCTCGGGTACTTGAATGGAATAGAAGGGAAGGACATTAGAATGCTAGGCAGCCTGGAAGGAAATGTCGCTCTAAGGCTGTTGACACGAATCAGCTTTTAAAACAAGTATTATGGGAATGCAGGCAGCAATGAAGAGGCTGTACTGAAGGGGGTAGACCCTGGAAATGAAAGTGTAGACCTTAGAAATGAATGTGCAGACTCTGGAAATGAAGGAATAGACCCTGGAAATGAAGGCACAGACCCTGGAAATGAAGGCAACAGCCTTTGCATCATGGCCTGAGGGGATCAGAATGCCCCTTTGCCTGACCTTATTGGTTAAGGAGAGCTCATGCCTAATGTCATCCATTTCCCCATTTGGACCTACAGGAGATAATGCAAAGTTAATAGAGAAGTTTATCACAAGAAGCCTTCACATGGCTGTAATTTAATCTTTCTGACTGATGGCAAGTAAAAATGAAGGGAAGGAAGATGTTCATTTAATCTGTTGGGAAGCTTTAAAAACAATAATTTGATGTGATATGCAACAGTGCATATCGCTATACGACAGTGAGTGGGGATGTATGTCTGATTTGTAATATGGTGTCTATGTGGACACCACCCAGCCTCTCCCCAACAAATCAGCACTTCAGGGGAATTGCTGCCGGTCAATGTAAACAGAAACATTGACCTAAAAGTCTTGAATAGTCGCAGTTTATGGCTGCCTATGTGAGACAGAGGACATTACAGGTTCTTTGGGCCTTGGTTTGCTCATCTCTGGAATGAGGAAATTTATTCATTCAATGAACATTTATCAAAGGTTGGTCACTCTTTTCAGAGGTGAGGAGAGAGAGAGAAACAGAGGAAACAGTCCTTGTCCTCAAAGAGATGACTTTGCACAGCTTTGTTGCATTCCATGTGGATCACCCTTGTGATGGCAGTGGTCCTCTTTAAGAATGAAGGGCAAACCACAACAGTGTTCTATCGGGGGAGCAACATGTACACGTATGAGTAAAAAATAAAAAATATACAAAGTTCTATGGGAGGACACCCTGCTACTGGGAGCGTGAGAGCTTCAGAGATGGAAGGGGGTGTTCAAGATCGTCTGTCTGTGGTCTCTGAAGTGGGTTCTTTGCATTTGGTGAGGGCGGGGGAGGTTTAGTTAAATAAAGGCAGTCCTCAAGTCAATATCTCAGTACCCGTAGTGCTCAGTGGGAGCTGAGGCCCCTTGTCCTTGTTGGTAAGAACTCTAAACATGAACCAATTCCATTGTTCCTAGATGCAACCCTGGGTGAAGGCATAAGCCAAAGAGGTATGGTCATCGAAAAGCCTTTGAGACTGAATCCAAAGCTTGAACCCTATGAATACCAGAATTTAACTCCTGCCTATATCTCTACACATACACACACAGACACACACACACAGATACATGTAGACATATATATACACATACAGCAGACAAACACACACATACACATATATTCATATACACATACATATACATACACACATGCATGCATATATACATACACACAAACATGCATACACACAGACACACACATACAGAAAAGGATTCTCAGGTACAATGCAAGGATTCAGGCTAACAATACAGCTAACACAGGATAAGCTATGGACAAACTAACAAAAACTGCACCTTGAACCTGAGCTCAGAACCAGTTAAGACAATTCTCCTTCCCCCTCCAGGAGGCTTAGACTGGAAACGAGTCTCCCCTTAAGGAGATAATACTTAAGGTTGTGCATTTCTCTCTTAATCAAGGGCTGAAATACAGTTGAGCAATGCTGCCTCCTTCCAAGTCCATATGGGTCTCAAATACTTCAATCTGTGTTACAGAAGGCAGGGGGCCACTGTTTCCATTCTTTTACTACTAAAAATGGCCTTGATGTACCTAAGATAGTCTATCAGAAGACATACAAGTGGAAGGCAAATAAATGGTGGGTACAGAAGGACATTTTCCCATCCTTCTTAGGCATCATGTAGGAAATATGGAGCACAATATCAGCACCATTTTTAAGTTTACAGCATCTGGACACAGTTATCTTAGCACACTGAACTTTCTAGATGATAATAGTTATTTTGTTTAGACAGGCCTTCAAGGAGGCTGTGACAGCAGAAGATTCTTCTGCCCCTCTTAGTGAGCCAGAAGCTGGACCAAAAAGAATTCTATCTCTCTTCAGTTCAACAGCCTTCAGTGACTCCTGATTACATCCCAAGTAAGGTTCAAATTCCTCTGCCTGGCATTGTATACTCTGCACAATTTGGCCCCACCCACTCTCTCTCTTTCATATTGTGTTCTACTCCGGCCAAATCAGCGTCCTCAAAAGGAGAGATTTATCTTGATTTTGGCATTTGTATCTCCAGTGCTCGGCACATCGTAAGCAGTAAATAAATGATTCGTCTTTCATTCATTCGCTGGGGGATACCTTGTAAAGCCTTCCAGAAGATGTCTTTCAGTTAGAGGAAAGTTGATCTAGAAGAAGTGCAGACCATGACACCTGCACCTCTGAGGAAATCAATAATTCCCAAGTGTGAGAGAGCGATATGTCAACTTTTAATGGAGAAAATCTGAAAAAATGCTTCAATGACATGTAATGACAACTGGCCTTATTGGCAAGCCTGAGCTGCCTTGGTAGATGTAGCCCAAAGCAGCTATTTGTATTGGGATAGTTCTTGGGGGGAGGGGAAGGATATTGGGAGGAATTATGGCGAAATAAAAAATAAAATCAATAAAAATTTATTTTTTAAAATATAATTAAGTATAAAATCTATTCCCATGCTGGAGAGACCAACAAAACACAGTCTTCTTGGCTGTCCTCATTCTGTTCTAGAACCTGTGAAATCAAATGTTCATAGGATTACGCTATAGACTTTGACCTTCTTGGCCACGTAGTCCAATCCTACCCCATCCCCAATTTCACAAATGAGGAGACTGAGGCACAGTGAGGTTAGGTAGTTTGCCCAAGATCACAGAGGCAGTAAGTGTCTGAGGTTGGATATTAACACACGCCTTTCTCTACCTCTCTTCTTCAAGAATAATGGAGTTTCCTTCAGAGCCGCCCAATTCTATCCCTGTAATTATTTCACCCCAAGCCTGTGTAAGCCTCGTTTGAACACAGTTCTGATAAATTGGGCTCTTATGTTTCCCAGACCACAGATTATTAGAATCGGGAAATTAGAGGGAAGCAGGGAGTGATGCTGTCATGTGAAGACACAACAGGCCACAGCAGTGAGAGGTGATGAGGTTCAGGGTATCTATCCATGAGGCAATGACCCAGCAGCAATCCTGGGCTGCTACATATGGGGAGGAAGAGCCCAATATGTCTCAATAGCAATGTCCTGAAATTACCGACCAGCAACTACCTTATGACCTTAAGTAAGGCACTTAACTACCCTGGGCCTCAGTCTCCCCATCTGTAAAATGAAGAGGTAGACTAGATGGCTGCTGAGGTCTCTTCCAGCTCTATGTCGGTGATCCTATCAGGGAGGCTGATGCCTTTTGCCCTAACCAGCCTCACACCAAGGACTTTTAAGAATTTTTATGAGAATAGGAAGCTGTTTAGACTTTAGACCAAGCTCACTACCACTGACATCTTCCAGGTCTGGAGCTGAGGGTTCAAAGACCCTGAAATTATTTCTCCTTTTCTTTCCTGGCTGTCTCAAATATAAATAAAGCAACTCAGCTGGCCACGCACACAAACACACACACACACACACACACACGCACACACACACACAGAGCAGGGCAGGCTCTGGGCCCCCTGTGGAGTGACATGATGGCATCTCGTGTCCAGGTCCAGCCAGTGTCAGCCTCCCTGCCAGGGGTTTCTGTGCCAAGTTTAAGGTCAGCTGATGACAGTTATCTTTCCAACAAACCAAGCTCACTTGAAAAAAAATTCCTAAATAGGGCAAGAAGTTTTCATGGACCATAACTGAAAATATTCCAAGGCAAAGAATATTTTTCTTTCCCTATTCTAGACTGTTAAGTCAAACATGTGTTTGTGTGTGTGTGTGTGTGTGTGTGTGTGTGTGTGTGTGTGTGTGTGTGTGTGTGTGTGTGTGCATGTGTCTCAAGGACAGAATGTAGTTTCCCTCCAATGGGGGAGCTAATTTTAATTCTATCCTCTATTTCACAGAAACGTTTACTAGAAGGCAAACAGGATCCTAGCACTAAGGCAGGACCTCAGAAGCCCTCTGGTTTAACCTCTCATTTTACAGATGAGGAAACTGAGGCCCACAGAGCTTAGGTAGTTTGCCAAAGGTGACCCATAAAGTGTCCAAGGCAGGATTCTAACTCCCTTCTTCTGACTCCAGAGGGAGTATTCTTTTCACTGTACCAAGTCATTTGTTGTATAAAGCCATAACACTAAGGGGGAAATCAATACTGCCTGCACCCCTACCTCCCATGGAAACTAGGACTTTAAGAAGTTACTGTTAAAGAGAGAGAGGAGGAGAGAGAAAGATCAAATCATTCCATCAAAGCTGGAAGGTTAAGGAAACAAAATATCATGTTCCTTCAAAGCAAATTCCCATATCTAGAGCTGGCTTTGGCTGGAAGCCAAGGCACTTTTCCATGTGTTTGGGATAAACAACTCAGTGACTTCAATCAAAAACATCTTCTCCTAAGTCACCCCTCAAGAACAATGACAAAAAGGATTCTGGTCCTCATCAGAAGGTAGGAATCACTCAGTGACCCTCACCAAGGGCACAGAGAATGACCAAATGACCAACGTGCTGCCTTTTATGAAACCACACATGACAGTTACAAAATGTCAAATCTGTAAGGGACCTGTATCTGTCAGGAGTACAAGAAGCTTGGAAGGAGGGGTGGGGGTTATTTGGTAGGTAATCATATTAGCCTATTGAAATATCTGTTGAGTAATAGTATTAATGGGGGAATAAAGTAAGGAGATATATGTGGGGCAGTAGTAGGCAAATTTAACAACTGTCTCTCAGGGTGAGGGGGGCAGGTATACACAGGACACACTTTTAAGTTGAATCTACGGTATTATATTTTCTCCATCATTTTGTCAAATCTAGACAATCAACCAAACAATGAATAAAGCTCTGATTTGTAGCATTGGTCAATTTCCAAAGCAACTGCTCACCTTGAACATTTAACAATCAGCTTTCTCTAGAGCCTGAATGAGCTGTCCCCAGCCCACTCCTGACTAACAGCTTATCTCTGTGAATCTGTCTTTGTGTGGTTCTCAGTCAAAGCCAAAGCGAGAAATAACGGGGAGGCATAAAATGACGTGTGAGTCTCTTTTTCAACAACTATCCCAAGGATATAACTGCCAGCTGGCAGAAAAAGAATCGAGAGTCCCACTAATTTATTTGACTATGTTCTGATAAAGACCTAACAACTTTCTAACTCTCAGATTTGTTGTTCTGTGCCAAATACAGTTTTCTTGATGAAAAAGTAATCTCTTTATTTTGCAGTTCATGTATATGTGCATTTTAGACTCCAGAGTTTATATACTTTCCTACTGAAATCTTTCCCCTTAGTTCTGTTGCTGATTTTCTAATCTTTAAAACCCTGCCCAGCTGCTGTCTCATCCTGGAACCTTGTCTCCACACCTGGGCCTTCTCAGCTCAGGAATAGTCCTCCACCCCAGAAACCTGCTCACCCTGGAACATCCCTACACAAGCCCTCCCAACTCACATCGGAGAGCTCCTCCTGGAGGGCCCCAGGCCAGCCTGCCTTCATTTCCCTCCCAGACCTGCTTCTGGCTCTCTGGAGTCCAACTGCCCCCCCAACCCCAATTGGGTACCTTCATCTCCCCCTGCCATTTTAGCCCCTTACATGTGCTGTCTTCTCTCATTAGAATGTAAGGTCCTTGAGGCCAGGCACTATCTTTGTACTTGAATTTGGATCCCAGTTTGACGGTCTAGGAGAGGGATAAGATACCAATGGAGATCACCACGATGCGCAACATTAGAGAATCACTGAATTCTTTTGGGGTCCAAAACTGTGATGCCATTGCTGTCAGGAACTCCTGGTGGGGAAACCCCTTCTATCAATCCAGATTGGTGCATTAATCACAGCACTTTACAGCCTACAAAGCAGTTCACAAATATTATCTCATTTGATCCTGACAACCCTGGGAGGTAGGTTCCATTATTATCCCCATTTTACAGATAAGGAAATTGAGGCAGAGATTGTGACTTGCCCAGGGTCACACAACTAGTAAACATCTGAGGCTGGATTTGAATGCAGGTCTCCCTAACTCCAGATTCAGCACCCTGTCCCCTGGGCAGACTTTTAGAAAGGGGAGGATTATATGAAGTCCAAGGCGGAAAGTCTTCCTGACTGGAACCATTGGGTAAGGCTTTTTGAAGGAAGTGACACACAGGTTGTAACGTATAGATAGGAATTCACCAAGAGAAGAGAGAAAAGGAGGGCATTCTGAGCTTGAGAAGAATGAAGGTGGGAAAGTCCAGGAGGATGTTCAGAGAGGAGCAAGGCCCTGAGTCTGACCAAGGGACAGGGGAAGTGTTTGATGAGACTGACAGGGCTGGGCGGGAAGGCCAGGGAGGGAAGAGATGGGATGGGAATGGACTTATGTGCCAGGGAAAGCATCTGGGCTTGACTCAGCAGACAGCAGGGAACCCCTGAATGCTTCAGAAGGGAGGAGAGGCAAGACGGCCTAAGGTGGAGGCTGCAGCAGGAAGGATGGGGAAGGGTAGATAAAAAGAGCCACTGGTGGACCCAGAGGGAAGCTATGACAATGGGTCAGTGGGTCATTGAGAGCCTGTTGTTGGGCATGGACAGTGGGTATCGGGGTACATCACTGCAGGCTGAAGGAGGAGCCACTTTAGAAGGAATGAAGGTGAGCTGGGCCAGCAGAGACAATTCAGGACAACCCAGGACCTCCTTAACTCAGCTCAATAAGTATTTTTGACACCCTACTATCCAGGCACTATGTATGGCACCAGAGACACAGAGACAAAGATGGAAATTGGCTCTGCTCTCAAGGAACGGCCATCTAAGGTCTGGGGATAATCCCAAGGACAGCTGTCATTCATACAACACTAAAGAGTTCACAAGTCTTGAGTCAAATAATCTCATTTGATACTCACAAAGGACCCAGGGAGACAAGTGTTACAAATATTCTCTCTCTCTCTCTCTCTCTCTCTCTCTCTCTCTCTCTCTCTCTCTCTCTCTCTCTCTCTCTCTCTGTCTCTCTCACCCACCCACACACAGACACCCCCCCCCCCACACACACACACATTTCCCAGATGTATAAACTGAGGCTTGCAAAGGCTGTGACTCGCCACGCCATGGAGAAGTAGCAGAACTGGGTCCTCTGACTCCTAGAGACTCAGCCAGAAATTACAGTCACCAGAAAACATCTGGATCCAGGCAAGGATGAATTTGCTTTATAAACACTCATGTTTCTGACAAGCTGCACAAAGATCAAAGCATCTTGGGAGCCAGGTCTTTGTGCCTGCTCCCCCCTAACAAGTCACCTTGTGCCAAGTGGAACCGATGAAGGGTCTGAACTCTCTCATGCAATGGCAATTTAAAAAAACTTCAAATCTAAATGGAGAATCCACATTGTGAATTTGCTCATCATCTTCAGTCCATGGTACAACAGCTGAATGTGAGACAAGAGAGGAGGGACTTGATCACCAGTGGTTTTGTACTTCAGACACATCGCTGGCTGGATGAATGATGATGGTATTAACAATGACCGGATAACAGAATTTGAGGACTGGAAGAACCTGAAAGCCTCAATGGTGTGGGGGCCTCCTTTGGGTGCTATGGATTTGTGATGTGATCTGTCAGGTTCCCATTCCCACCCACCCCCACCATTTGTTACGTTAGTTTTTCCATGGAAGGTGACAAAGCTATCCCAGAAACTGGACTGGCTCAGGGGGCAAAGGCCCAAACTGGACAGCCCTCCACACAGATGCCTGGTGACCCCTGCCTGTATTGATAGGATTTTTTGTCTACTTAAGGGCATTAAAAAGGTCCATCACCATTGAGTTGAGGCCCTTCTGACTTGGCTAATGTCCCAAGATCTCAAGAGTCGCCACCTTCCATCCTACTGACCAAACGCATGGCCTCTATATGGAGGCCAGGGGAACTGTTCTGCCCAAGCTAAGGGTTCTGGTATCCTTTCTATGTGATAGCTGAGTAAATGTCCTTTTGCTAACTGTTAAAGGACCTACAAGGGTCTCATTTGGTTCTAACACTACACCTAAGATCACAGGGAGCCAAGCTGAGTTAGGATCCACCATGGCAGCGTCCTTGGTCATTTTCTACCGAACCCCACCCAAGCGATGACCACCATTGTTCCTCTCAGTACTAGAGTTATGAGTCAAGGGACCTGCCAATTGCTAAAGTAAGATATAAACATCTTATCCTGGCATCTCAACCACTCCACAGTCTGGTTCCAAGCCACCTCTCCAGACATTTCACATTACACTCCATCCTGAATTCTATTTTCTATCCAAAACGACCCACTAGCTATTCCTTAAACTCGATGTTCCATCTCTCACCTCTGTGAGGTCATAGGTGTACCTTTTTACCAAAGGAATGGGTATATAGGAGAGGTAGATGGCTACAGGATAGGATAGACATCTGGGCATTCTAATCCAAAGTCTCAAGGCCCTAACTGTGTCTAAAAATTCAGTATCTTCCTCCTCTCTTTCTTTAGGAGAAGAGGGGAGTAGTTATCTCACAAGAACTGAAGAATGAAGTATGGGTAGCTCTCTAAGTATGGTTGCTCTCCAAGAAACTGGAGAGAGAGACAAAAGAGTTTCTAGGAGCATAGATGGCACAACCAGAGAGATAAAAAGAGAGGATGGGAAAGCAGTGCACTGGTGGGTGACCAGAACCACTACCACCACTGCTGCCCTGGCTTAGGGGTTGGAGGATAGGGAGAGACTAGGAAAACTGAGCCAATACAGAATGGTGGTAGCTGTTGGTGATGTTGAAATTGCTGGAATCCCCCCCATCCCTCCCTCCCCTCTGTTCCTTTCCTTACTAAGACTCTCTGCTGAATCTCTATCTCATTCCTCATTTCTTTAAGTGTTCACTTTCTGGACTTGCCATGAATTCTCAAAAGAAAACACTTTCTCTAATGATGATTAGAGACAAGGAATGATAATTCCTTGCGTGGGTCTGTCCTTGGGGAGTGAAAGCAGCTGTGTAGGAGGATACGGTCATCCAAGACATAAGGAAAGTGAGCAAGATTCTGTTTCTAATCTCTGGGATTGTCCCCAGCTGGGAACTCTAGTCTAAAAAAAAGAAATTTTACTGACATATTATTATAGCTCTCCAAAATAGGGAAAACACTAAATGAATCTTGACTAATGTTTAGACACAACCAAATCAGCAGTGTTACAGTGGAAGGAGATCTTGGTAAGGAAAAAAGGAGAAAGCAAGGGCCCGAGACAACTCCCTCCCCCCATTTTGTTCTATCCTTAAGCAGGTTCAAGGTAATATCTACCCATGCAGGCATTTAGGGTTAGGGTTACATGGCTTTGGGAAGAGAGAAAGTAAGACTCGGAAGGGAGGCACTGGAAACAGTGATTTTGACAAACAAAGATGGCGACCAGAAAGAGAGAATAGTTCATTTTCCTCTTCAGCCAAATACCTCCTACCCCTCACTGTTATTAAGCACACAAGCCATGCTTGTAATAGGGAGAAAGAATAAGCACATTATATAGTGTTTAGTACTTTCCAGGCACTTGACTGCATACTAAGCACTTTACAAATATTACCTCACAACAACTTTGGGAGGTAGGTGTAAATATTATCCCCATTGCACAGTTGAAGGAAACTAAGATAAACAGAGGTGAAGTGGCTTGTCTAGGGTCACCAAGCTAGTAGGTGTCTATATTCATTTTAAATTCAAGTCTTTGTGACTCTAGGACCAGAGCTCTACCTGCTGTGTTATAAAGCCTAATCTCTAGCTCGTCTTGACCTTTCTGAATCCTGAGCTGCCTTCAAGGCTCAGCTGCTACCACTTTGATTGACACCTGATCCCTGTAGGTATTAGTGCTATCTCCTTAACCAAATATTCCTCAGTCTGATCTCTCTCGTTCTTCCTTCAGTCCCTAATTTGTATTAAATCTATGTCTGAGAACATGTTGTATCCTTGAAATAGAACATAAGTTTTTACCCTACTATCCCCACTGCCCATCTCAGAGCCTGGCACACAGTGTGACTGCTTCATACATACCTTTTGAATTGAATGGTGCCTTCTAACGTCTTACCCCTCAGAAAACTAAATGGTTTGCATTTGGAACCTACTGTCTAAACCAGGCTCCCTCTAGACAATATTTCAGAAAGAATCTGCAATGCACACAGGAGTGATGTATAGCCTCACACTTCTTTACAGCACATCTCAACCAAGTCTTTTTCTCAAACCTGTATTGGTTCGATTCAATTCAATTCACCAAGAATGCATTAAGCACTTTCTATGACCTAAACACTGCCAGGCATAGGGGATACAAAGACAAAAAGCAGAACAGTCCCTGCCCTCAGCTTACTCTCCACTGGTCAGAAATAATATAACAACACACAGTATAGGACATATATTTGGGTACATTTTGGGGATGGGGTGGCTTGGGGAAGAACAGTTTTCCACATTGAACTGGTTGTCGCTGGGTCTTGTCCAATGACTCAGGCCTAAATTCTCTATTATTTATTAACTATTTCCTATAGTGCTTTGGAGATAAAGTAGAGAAAGCAAAACACACACATACTCATACACACAAATGCACACATGTACGCACACTCATGCCATGAAGCTAAAGAACATATTGCTGGTTGACTCTCCAACCTTGGGGCGGATGGTGCTTATAGAAGACCCTATCGGGTGGGTTTGTGTTGATATGTTCATAGTAGACAAGCCTACTCTAGAGATATCTTATAGGCAGCTAGGTGGCTCAATGGGTAAAGCACTGCACCCAGAGTCAGGAAAACCTGAGTTCAAATCTAGCCTCAGACACTCATTAGCTGTGTGACCCTGTGCAAGTCATTTAACTTTTATGTGCCTTAAGCGACTGGAGAAGCAAATGGCCAAACCACTCCAGTATCCTTGCCAAGAAAACCCCATAGACAGTATGGTGCACAGAGTCATGAAGAGTTGGACATGACTGAATGACTGAGCAATGACAAGACACATTTTAATTACCTTTCCTTTGTGCTTTGTAGACTATTCTCATTTAGATATACTTGCATGTGTACGTGCACACATACACACATGCAGATGCAACAATCTGAGGAAGGGACAGCACCTACCAGGAGGAAGCTTGGTACAGCAGAATGTACAGGGATTTGGTGTCAGGGGATGTGGGCTGAAGCCTGGCTGGGCCACTGACCACAGATGGATGAGTGGTTCAAGTCCTTGAGGCCCTCATTTCACTTAAGGACCTTTCTAGGTCTAAATTACAAACTCACCTCTCCCACTTTCTACTTGTGTGACCTAAGACAAGTGGCCTTTTTCTCTGGACCTCAGTTTCTGAATCCATAAAACAAAGAGGCTGATGTGCTGACCTGTGAGATCCAGGTCTACATCAGGGATCCCAGCTCTCAAGCTCTGGGATCACAGGAAAGCAAAAAGCAGGTCCCAATTCCAATTTGATTTTCGTTTACAGAATTTGAGCCAACCCATTTCCACTGGGCTCTGTGCCCTGAAAACTGTTGTACGTGCTCTGTTGCTACCCAGGATCCCTCTTACAAAAATGGCTTTTAGCTTGTTCAGGTTTAAAAATAAAACAGTGAGTTGGTGAGAGCTGCAGAAGTGAGGGCCTTGGCTCCTTGCTCTCTCTTGGGCAAGACTTCTTGGACCAGGAGGTCTAGGAAGTGGGACATGCTGTGGCAGAAGCTGCCTGGGGAGCTGGGGAGGAGGCACCCTGCTGGACAGGCTTCTCTTCTAGTCATGTACTTATGTTGATAATAAGCTGTCACATCCTCTCACCTGATGATGGCAATTTTATATAACATTTCTATTTTTATATAGCTGAAAATAAATTGTTGGTCTTGCCATGTTTGCTTCTTCCACCCCTGTAAAAAATCGTCCTAGGCAATGTTCTTTTTTGTGTTTGTTTTAATAAGTATTGTTGATGCCTTCTGTTTTTCCATAACTGTTGTTTCTGGAAATAACCAGTGTTTCCCCCTCCTCCTCTGCCTCTCCCTGGAATTTAACCAAAACTTAAAACAAAGAAAAAGAGTTAAGCAAAAAATCTGAAACAGTGGCCTACCCTGATAATGTATGCAACACTCTGCTGTAGTAGCCCCCCCACCTCTCTGACATGAGAAGGGAGGTATACTGCATTGTCTGTTCTCCAGAACCATCATCTGGTGTTGCAGCTACGCTGACTTTGGTTCCCTCTGAGTCACTGCCATTGCTCAAATCATATTTATGTATAATTCACTAATTTATTCATTTATAGTATTCTTTGGGTTTGCTTCGTTCTTTCTTCACCAGTTTAAAAAAAATCTTTGCATGAGAATTCTCTGGATTCCTCCTCTCCCTTCTTTCTTATGGCACAGATCATAGATTCAGTGCTAGAAGGGACTTGAGAGGTCATCTGGGCCAACTCCCCACTCGTGTACCAAATGGTGAAAGTGAAGCCCCAAGAAGCCAAGTGACTTACCCGAGGTCACCATGAATGTGTCACTGAGACGAGATGAGAGTGCTCTGACTTCAGACGCAGGACTTTGTCCTCCTCCAAATGCAAGTAAAGAACATAGAATGACTCCATACCAACAAGGTATAAGAGAGTGTTGTATCTGTTGCATTATAGCTTTTAACACCTCAAATAAAGACCACTGGGCCCTTTTCTAAGGTAAGGAGTGGAAAGAAGAATCTCTTGAAAAAGAAATTAATAAAGCTAGGTTATCTAGGTGACTGATAAGAAGGAGTAAGGGGAGAAGTAAAAGAATATTTCTTTAATTTAGGTGCCACAAGCCATGACAAACAATAGGAACAGTCAATATTAAGGATGGAAAAAGATGTGCATATTAATATACTGTTTGGGGAACTTTCAACCCTCATGAAAGCAATTTGGAATTCTGCTAAGGAAGTGATGAGAATGTCCATACTGCTCCATCTAGAGATTCCACTGTTATTCATATGACCCAAAGACACCAATGGAAACAGAAAGGCTTTATATTGACCTAAATATTTGTAGTAATACTTTGAGAAGGAGCCAAGAGATAGAAACACAGTGGAAACTGATCAGCTAGGGATGGCTAAACAAGTTGTGGTATATTAGTATAATGGAATTTAGCTGCGCTATAAGAAACAATGATTATGGTCAATAAAAAAAGCATGAGAGGATTTCTACGAACTAAAGCAAAGTGAAGTAAGCAGAACCAGGAAAAAATACATAATGACTACAATAGAAAAGGAAAAAATAATCAGGAATGGCTTCGATGCAATGTGGTGCTAATAATGATTAAAGATCTTCACCACCCATTTAACAGGCCTCAGGTGGGGCTAGTTAAGGGAAGCTTGATTAGGGGAGGCTTGTTTGTAGGAAGGCCCATACCCTTTTGCTAAGTAGATGCTAAGCCCCAGGCCCACATGCTTTTGCATGAATCCTCGGAGCTCTAAGAAGGGGCATATATACCCTGAGGGTAGCCATTAAGCTCAGAATTCAGCCCAAGGAGAAAGAGACTCAGAGACAGAGAGATGTAAAGAACTGTAAGGGCTTTCAGAACTGCAAGATTGCAGAACTGTGGGAGAAGATGAGCCAGGCAAGCAGTTAAGATTTGTGAATGTTTACGGCAAGGCCCTAGCAGAGCAAAAGGTTAGAAGATGGCTTGGCTCCTTGCTGCAATATTGTGTTTTAATTTCCTTGCTGCTACATTGAAGTGGACTTACTGGTTTTGGGATACAATTGTTGCTACGTCGTATTGGAATTATTGGTTTTGGAATTTGATCCTTTAGTGTCTGAATAAATGTTTTACTTCTTCTGCCTTCTTTATAGAGAGCCTCTTATGTTTTGCAATTCCAAACTATACAGGCATATTCATGGTCACCATCAATATCATGAATCTTGCCTTACTGATACATGAGATTATAATGAATAAGCATAGCCCCAAAGAAGAATAAGAGAAGGCACCTTCCTCCTTCAAAGGTGAGAGACTATGTTGGGGAACAGATAGTGTCATAATTTTTCAAAGTGTTCATTAGTTTTGCTAAACTGCTTTTCCTCTACTGTAAAAGCTATATTTTAAGGGATGACCCTCTAGGAGAGAAAAGGGGGGAGTGATACATTAGGAAATGTAGATGACATAAAAACAATAGATGTCAATAAATATTTTTAAACAAGATGTTACAAGTGAAGGTTAGTCAGACAAGTAGGTAAGCTACAGCAGAGAGAAGACAATTAATAAGCCGTACTCTTAAACGGCTAATTGATATGACACTGAATCTATAAATTAATTTAGGTAGTCTTATCATTCTTATTATTTTGATATGACTCAACTGTGAACAATTTTATAATTATTTGTCTTTATGTATGTAAAGACTGTCGAGTTCTCTTTATGTAATTTCTGTGTTTCTTTTGGTAGATGGATTCCCAGATATTTTGTTCACATTCTAGCTATTTTGAAGGAAATTTAATTTTTCTAACTCATCCTAAATCTTCCTGCTAGATTCTGTTGGTAGTACACAGGAAGGCTGATGATAGTTGTGATTTTATTTTATTTCTTGCTACTCATTTTCTAAGTTAACTATCAATCACCTATACAGGGATCGTTTTGTTTCTTCTTTGCCTAAGCAAATTTCCTCAATTTCTTTATTTTTCTCGTCTTGTTGCTGTAGTTAACATTTCCATAATTATAACAAATAATAATGAAGATAATAAACATCCTTGTTATACCTATGATCTAATTGGAAAAGCCTCTAAAGTTTATCCCTTACAGATTATACTAGCTTTTGGTTTTGGCTAGACATATTAAGAAACTTCCATTTTTTTTCCTAAAGCCAAATTGTATTAACTCTGCATTCCTGTTTTAAATCCAATCTTTACATATTGCATAATTTTTAAAAATATTGCTAAAGCCTACTTACTAAATGCTAGATTAAATATTTTGCCTTGGTATTCCCTAGAGATAGTGGCCTATAATTTACTTTGTTTGCTTTATCTCTCCCTAGTTTAAGTATCTGGGCAATATTTGTCTCATAAAAGGAGTCTGCTAGAATCCTTCCTTCCTTATTTTTTCAAACAATTCATATAATGTTTGACTCAATTGTTCTATGAACATTTGATAGAATTCACTTGTAAATCCTTCTGTACTTGAATTTTTTCTTTGGGATTTCACTTATGGTTTGTTTCTAAGACTGGATTATTTATGTTCTTTATTTCTTGTTCTCTTAATCTGGGATACTTTATGTGTGTGTATACACACAGACACACAGATGTAGATAGATGTTTACATAAATATATTCATCCATTTTATTTGAGCTAGTCTAATAATTTTCTTTATTTCTTCTTCATCTGTTATAAATTCCCCTTTTTTCATTTTGATAATTTAGGTTTCCTTTCTTTTTAGATCAAATTAGATAGCTGTCTCATTCAAAAAAATTAGTTTCTAGTTTATTTCATAATTCAATTACTTTATTTTAAATTTTCTCTAATTTCTACAGAGTTAAATTTTTTCAGACTTTTGATTCTTCTCATGGGGGAGAGAGATTTTTTGATTTCTTGCTTTTCTGTTTTTTTTTTTAAGTTGCCTGTCTAAATCATTGCCTTTCTCTCCTTTTTTCCTCATTTATTGATGAAGCTGTTTAGAGATTGTTTTAACTACACTAAGAATTTCTTTGTGTATGTTTCAAAAGTTTTGCTATGTTGTCTCCTAACTCTCATTTTCTTTGATGTAATGGTCTATTGTTTCTATTAATTGTTATTTAACCCACATATTCTTTCTTTTTTTCCTAAAAACTAACATAATCGATAAACCATTAGCTATATTTTATTACATTATTACACCCTACAAAACCAACCAACTGTTCATGGTGGCATGGGAGGGGGAAGGTACATCATGGCAAAGTAAAGGAATGCTAGCCAATCTGGTGGCCAAGACACTACTACAATAGTTGTGAAGACCTGCCAGGAACCCTAAAATGGGTACTGGTAATACTGCTGTTTATGTGAGCATCCCAGCTGGTATATTGAAATTGTATCTATGAATCTAAGAAGGAGATGGGGCAGCACCTGGTTATGGGTTGGCTTTACGTCAGTTTGCCACAGAGAACAGCTTCAAATTCTGGTGCAACATGAAAGCTAGAGACAGCAGAACCCATCAGACGATCAATACCTCCCCTTCTGGAAATGCTTCAGCGCAGCAAACCCTGAGCACTAAATCAGGCAAACCACGAGTGTACATGAAATGGACTGAAGACATGAATACTTTCATTATTCAGTACTATATTATAACAACACTGAAAAAAAATCTCACCAGCAAAGTCTTTATACTACTATCTATTGATGATACCTTTAGCTATAAGTCACACAACAATGGATCACCAACTAGCATAGGGCAATCATTAAAAAAAAACTTAATTTTTAAAAAAAGCCGTCATCCCTAAGCCTAGATTAGATGAAACAAGGCATGAAATCAAAAATGAAGGAGCTATTAAAATCTGAATATGCCAAAGGAGAAAACCTCAAGATCACAGAAAAATCTCTACTTGAAGAAATTATATCTATAATGAAATGGATAGCCAAAAAGTACTGGTCCTTCAAATCATTTGAAAAAGGAGATGGGTATGCTTAGACTGTAACTCCAAAAAGTTTTTCTGGAGTTTGATGGCATAAATCCATCTAGAAGATCCATTATACCAACACAGTCATTCCCAAAAGCTGATGTTTGCTATCTATCACCATTGTGAACAAACACATTCTCCCACAGTATTGGACAGAAAGTTTCTAAAAACATTTCAGGACCTGCACACAGCAGTATATATGGCAATGTTTATTGAAATAGTAATAACGATAGAAGGAAAGGTGGAGCCACCAAGGAATACTCCTAAGGCCAGGCATCAACGGCCACTATGGTGGAAGCAACTTGAGAGAACTACATCTGGGTCCCATTCCCATGAAGTGGTCACACTATTCAAATTCATACTGAATATTTCCACTAGGCTGGAACCAATGATCCTGTTTTCTATAATTATTACTTTGTATAGTGCCAATACAAAACCCCTTCATAGGATTCATTATGCTCACTAATTGGGACCTACTGTTGCAACAATTCAGCTAGCAGCTATTGTGTGGGTGAAAGACCAACACAAGCCCAACAACAAGAACACTGCCATCACAAGTTCTTTTGATCTGCTTTACTAAGGAAAGCAACATTAATGGGTTAACAATCTTACTTTAATCCAACATATACATATAAACTCACTTAGTTTAGGAGGAAAAGCCAGCAACCTGAACTTCAGAGCAAATACGAACAAGTTGCAAACATACACAATATAAATAGACCAGATCACAATCCAGAGTTACCAAGAAACCATCAACATCTCGATTCATGAGCCAGGAGGCTCTTAGAGCGGCTGGCCAGAATCCCACGCCAACACTCCTCCAGGAGTGAGAGTCTCAAGCAAACTCCTCTGTTCTCTCTTTTTATACACTCTTTTGACATCATCGAATGTCATCTGAGCCACCAGAACTTGGGCACCTACTATTGGCTCTGGTCTTAGAAACCCCCGTTGGGGTCCTGGGGGCTTCACACACACATTGGCTTAGCACCTAGTAGTTAGGGGTTTGGGTATGGGGTTTAGCACCTAGTTAGACTCAATCAAAGACACTTAATTAATTTAGCATTCTAAAACAGTAAAAAGGTCCCAACTTAATTGATATTACACCTGCCTATGTTGAAGACCTGTGTACAGGCATTGGCAGATAATATGAACACTAGCTCAGTGGTATCAAATTCAAATAGAAATGGGGGCCATTAGATAATACATAAGAATCCCTATGGTCCACTAATTAACTTAGAAAATCAAATGTGTTTATGTGTTTCTCTTTTTGTGAATACATCAACACATCAAAATCAAATAGGAACCATATTTTAATCTGATTGGAGCCCCCCTTAGGACTGTCCTGGTTGTCATGCAGCCTGCAGGCCACGTGTTTTATGTCTCTGATCAAGCCAGTAGCTACAACAGAAAACTTGCATACCATATCATCCAATTAATGGTAACAGCAAGGAACTATGCAGAAAGGAACCCAGAAAACAAAAACAAATTGAAATTCTTGATTTCTCTAACCAGCAACTGAAAGCTAAAGTCAAAATGTCGAGGTGCTACAAGGAGTCGGAGAAGCTCAAAAAGCGAATGAAATATTCAATATCAACCCAAAACTTGACTGTGAAGGCTTGAGAAAGAAAGGAATGTGAAGTGAGAGAACCATTACAACAGGAAGATGGGAAAAATTTCTGGTCATCATTTATAGTCACAATAACAATAATTAACAAACTCATATAACATATCAGTAATTTTTAAAATCACCAATAAATTTATATTTATAAATATGATTTATAAATTTATAAATAAATCATGCTTTTTTGCAGAGTACTTTACAAATATTTTCTCATTTTCTCATCTCCATTGTCAAACACAAAGAAAACAAAAGTTGGGTCAAATAAGAAGCAGAAAGCTTGTGCCATGTTAATACAGTGGCAGAAAGTTGTTCACAAGTCTAGTTGCTAGAATCTTTTTTATATCTAGTGTCTAATTATTTTATTTGAAATTTTCTCTAATTTTTTCAGAATTTAAATTTTGTTTCAGACTTTCTTTTCTCATCATGGGGTGGGGGGACAAGCCTAGCTGCCCAGAAAAACGTGAAGCAGCCAAGTCAGAAAAGATCCCTGATTACTGATTTGGATGCTGCATGACATTGGATGAACTGCTCACAAAGCACCTTCCCAGTTTCCTCTCAGGTGCAGGCCTGAGCCAGCCTTTCTTAATAGCAGGCATCACATGTCAATTAGCAAAAGATGAGAACACCAGTTATCACTCTAAAAACAGGTGAATAACGTGTATATATAGTTTATACAAAGTATTCACAGCTTATATTACTAGAAAAACCTCTGTAAACACGAGGAAAAAAATCTATATTGGTTGAAGAGCACATAGGATGTTCCAAAAAGTCCTGGGGTATAAAGAGTTCCTAGTTTTTGTTATTTCTTTTTTATTTTTATTGATTCAGTGCTCATGGGGACAAAACCAGCCAAAAGACACTGCACCATCTATGTTGTCTTTATCAATGACCATAGTCTCTGACTCAGTCACCCACTCATGGTTTATTCTCATACCTCAAATACATTAAACAGGCCCAAGCATAGTGAAAATGAAAGCATATTTGATATCCACTGGTCTCTATGCAAAACCCACACCAACAGAATAATGTTAAGGGCACTTAATATAAAATGTGGTCTTATTCACGGAGATATTCTAAGCCTAGTGTGATTTTGCCAAGCCCTAAATCCATCATCATTTGTTCTAAATAAAACTAAGCATGGCTTCCACATTAAAGAAGAGGACAACCAGAATGTCTTGCATCTATATTCTTTTTGTGACCAGTCCACGGTTACCAAATGTGTAAGGTGGTACCCCTTTCTGACAGCAACAATTTTAGAAACATAACCGGGAAGCAATGAAAACAGTTATAAGAGAAACGCTGAAAATCAGGGCCTTTTCTAGAAGGGATATTGTTGGGACCTGTTGGGGGGACCTAGACATGGGCCATCCCTGAAGTTTATCTAAGAGTTTTTCTTCAGGACTCCAGGATTGAAACAATGATGGAGAAAGTGCATTGATGGGATGAGAAGGAGAAAGCCTGGCCCCCTTTGATTAGGAGTCAGTCTCCCCAGGACAGGACCCCTTCCATTTAAGTTCAAAGCTTGGGTCCCTAGTGGATGGGGGTATCCCCTAGGCAGTGTTATCCCTACTGTACTTCATCTGATTTCCAAAATGACCCTGTACAGCAAGAAATGGAAATATCATTTCCCTTATTTTATATTCGAAGAAATGGAGGCTCAAAGAGGTCAAATAATTTGCCTGAGGTCACAGAGCTATAAATAGAGGAGCTAAGGAGAAAGGTCCAGACTCCTGACCCCAAGCCCTGGGCTCCTTCTACTACCCCATGTGATTTCTTGGTAAGGATGGCTGTCTACCCAACTGCACCCAGGATGGGAGTGGCTTGAGAGGATTGTAGCAGGATACACTTACCAACATGGAGCTAGGATCTTAGTTTTCCAAAGGGCTCCAAAACTGGTGAGTTAATCTTATTTGGACATGTGAAACAATGAGAAATCACTTAAATTAGCAAAGCTGCCTCTTCCTGAAGTATACCTAATACCTTAATACATAATTAA
>CM053623.1:356678893-356716152 GCA_028646595.1 Phalanger gymnotis
CACACACACACACACACACACACACACACACACAGAATTTTCCAGACAAATTGTCTTACTTGATGGCATGGCATTTCATATCCATCTATGCCTTTATACAGGCTGCCCCACCCCAACCCCAACCGCAGGCATCCCTAGATCCTCCATGATCAGCTCAAACAGCACTTCCTGCAGGACTCCCCGAATTATCCCTGCTTACTGGCCCCATCCCTTCACTTTGGGTTTAGATTGCAGATCCTTTTCTGTGAACTCACTATTTCCCCCAGTAGAATGTAAACTCCTTAGAGAACAAAGACTAGTATGGCACACAGTAGGCAATTAACAAATGTCCGTTGAATTTTTGTGGTCGTGATGACTATGGTAATGGAAACAACAAAAAGAAACGATCTCCATGTAATTGCGATGACTGAGTTTATCTCCAGCGAAGAGAAAGGAGAAAATGCTTCTCTGCCTCTTTTACAAAAGTGGGGAAGACATGTCAAACTCTGCATATGCTGTCAAATTTGGCTTGATGGGTTGGTTAGTTTGACTAAACCATTGCAGGTTTTTCCTTCTTGTTCTTACTTTTTTTTTTTGTCCATTCATTCATTCATTCACTCATTCATTTGTCTGTCTAGATCATCTATCTCTCTATCCTCTCTGTCTGTCTGTCTATCTATCTATCTATCACCTATCTATCATTACCAGGGATGGCTCACTGTGGGGAGGGATATATTCAGAAACAAAGGTGATATGAAAAACAAAAGGCATCAAAATTTAGAGCCTGGGACTAAACCTGTAATTTCATTGATATAGGGGACTCACAGATGAGGAAACTCCCTCCACCATTGCAGGTGTTTGCAATTTAATGTTTTGGAGCAGAGATTCTTAACCTCTTCTGTACAGAACCCTTTGGCAGTCCAGTGAAACCTATGCCCCCTTTCTCAGAATGATGTTCTTAAATGTATTAAATAAAATATGTGGGATTACGAAATAAATCAAATGCATTGAAATATAATTATCAATTTTTAAAAAAAACCCAGGCACAGAACCCCAAGTTAAACATCTCTGTCTTGGAGAATTCCCAAGAGTATTACTGAGAGGTTCCATAGCTATGTATATTCCTGGACTTCAGCACCCTGCCTCTGCAGCTGTCAAATCCTTCCTTCAGTGCCTGCAGCCTTGTCCACAGGAAAATCTACCACTCTGCACTCGGTCTACCCCTCTACAAGGGCCTCTGCCTCCTGCTGCCTCCTAGGGCCACCAAGGCTTGCTTCACTTCACTGGGTACCTTCATTCCCAGCCACCCCCACTTTTGTCTGTTCTCTTCCTCCATGGCAGGGACCATCTTTACTTATGCTTGTAGTTGTATCCCCAGCACTTAGCCCAGTTCCTGGTGCACAGTAGCGACTCAATAAATGCTTGTTTCGTTCCTTCCTTCCTTCCTTCCTTCCCTCTTTCCTTCCCTCCTTCCTTCCTACTTGCCTTGGGTCACAAAGCCTCTACATCAGAAGCAAGATTTGAACCCAATCTCCCAGGTCCTGAGGCCAGCTCTCACCACACATTGCCACTGATTACAATAATTATCCATAAAATTACAAAGTAAAAAATAAAGAATTGTTTTTGTAGAATCTAAAGTTTTCATTCATGAAATCAGTAAATTGAAACAGATTTCTCAAATATGAACTCTATGCTAAGTATTCCCAAAGAGCCTGAATTGTCTTGCTGGGTGCCACAGGAAGGCCACGAGGTCACAGCCTCAGAACAGCCATGGGATGGACATGAACCCAGCCCCCAAGTATCTTCTATTGCCTTGATTCTAGACTAGCCAGCATTTTAGAGCACTTTACACATATGCTCTTAGGCGAGCCTCACGACAACCCTGGGAGGTTCTGGAATTCTCATGCATTTCCAATCATAAACACAAATACTCAGTCCTTCATGATCCCTTCCTGAAACCCAAGTGCTGGTCCTCACCCCTAAAATGATTTTTTTCTTTACTTTGCATTCACTATCATGTGATCATGTTGTACATTTCCTATAGAATGTAAACCTCTTGCGGGCAGGTACTGTTTAGTTTTTTTTTCTTCATATCCCTATCACCTAGCATGATGCCTGGCAGGCGCCTTACATGTACAGAGACATGTAAAAACATTTCAAATGTTTACTGATTGATTGAATGATCATGTCCACCCAGATCTAGGGCTGACTCACCAGTTATAAATACAGAGTAAACAAGTATTGGATTGAATGGAAGGGAATGCCAGCCAGCAAAGGTGACACTTTATCAAGTGCTTAGCACAGCGTCTAGCAAATAATAGATGCTTAAAAAATATTTGTTAGTTTATCAATATAGGCAGTAGGGAGCCACTGGAGGTTTTTGAGGAATGATAGGACCAGATCTATACCTCACAAAGATGAAGGGATGGATCAGAGGAATGAGAGAACAGACAGACACACCAGGTAGGAGATGCCTGCTGTAGTCCAGCAGGCAACAATTGGGCGCCTTCACTAGGGTGGAATCGATGGCAATTAGGAAAGGCAGGGACAGCTGGAAGTGAGCACCAGAGACAGAAGTGTTGACATTCTGGACATGATTGGTGCAGGAGAGGCAGAAGTCAGCTAGAGGAGTCCTCTGGGGACAATCAGGTCTGTGAAGTCTCTGTACACTTCCCACAGAAATCTGGTGGCCATCCAGCCACTGCCTTTTCACCTTCCCGCAGAAAGGCAGGAATTCAGGATCTGAGGTCCTGAGTTTGAATCAGGAAAGTCCTTGGACCTCATTTTCCTCATCTGTAAAATAAGAAGGCTGGACTAAAGCAGTGTGAACAAACTCAAATAGAAATGGATCCCCAGGGCCACATATCAAATTAAAAAACCACAAATGAACATTATCTATGTTGTATTGCATTTTTATTTTGTGAAACATTTCCCAATTATATTTTAATCTGGTTCTGGACATACTGGGGAGTTTTGTAGGCTTGGGCAGAATTTGACCCCTTTGAACTAGATGACCTCCAATGTCCATCCAGCCCTGAATCTGTGATCTTTAATCCCCATGATTCCACAATCCTTTATCTAGGTTTTCCATGTACAACATCTCCTCAAGGAAGCAGCCATGGACTAGAAGGGGCCTGACACTGCAATTGTTGCCATTCAAAATGAACTCAGCTCATGTAAGAACAAGAAGGCACCCTGGTTTGTTCTTTTTTTTAAGACTTCAATTAATGCTGACTTCAGCTGTAGGAGGTTGAACTTTCATGCAATTTGTGCCTCAATACAGCTGTAATCAATGGAGTCATCGGATTCTACCCATCTGTCAGCAGATCAAAGATCAAAATGGAGGAGCCAGCACCTGAGGCTTTGTGTGGGTAGGAGGTACAGACCAGTGTCAGGGGTGCAGAGACATATGTGAAGAGCCAGCTTGTCTGTCATGGGCATACCATTTCTCCCAGAGTCTGAAGCCTCAAGGAAGATTTCTCATATTTCCCTAAGCATGGTGATGGAGAATTTCCAGAGGACAATCTCTCAGCATGGCTCTAATGAGAAAAGGGAGCCATTCACGGAAATTAATTTGACACTGGCTTTGGGAAGTTACAAATTCTGGATGGCATTCAGCCAATGGAATTATGAATTCACTCTACTATTCCATTCCATTGTATTTTATTTTATTTGTGTGTTTTAAAGTTGTATTTGATGCTTTTTGTTTTTACATCAAGATAATTTCTGGAAATACCCCTCTTCTAACACCCTCCCAAACAGCCTTCCTATAGGATCATAGGACCACAGATTCTGAAGGGGAAGGGACCTTGAAAGGCCACTGAATCCATCCACCTGATTTTATACATGAGGCACAAAAAGGTTAGGTGATTTACCCAGAGTCACATAGCTAAGTAAATATTTGAGGCCAGACTCCATCCGTGTCTTCCTGACCCCAAGTCCAGTGGCCAAGCCAACCTGCCTAGCAACTCTTCCCAGTTCGCAGCAATACCACCCTAGTACCTGCCTTCCTAGATCCCAACTTTGGGTACTCTCCATGTTGTCACTGTCCTGCATTGTCACTCTGTCCTTGACCTCCCACCGCAGAAAGGGAGACAACTTCCCTCCCCGAGAGCAGTCAGGAGCTCTCTTATTACATCCTATTTCTTTAAGGGTCATCTCATTGATCTTGGGTCTCCTCTCTGTAGCCTTCCAAGTCTGAAGACTCTGAACAGCATCCCAGGATCACAGCTTTAGAGTTGGAAGGATTGGCCCTGAGGTTACATAGGCAACAGGCAGCTCCTCAACTTCAAATTCTATGTTCTTTCCACTGTAGTGTTCTTTTTTCATTCTCCTTAAGAAACAAAATCAAATTGACTAGATAGTTAATCCTTCTTATAGAACAGGGACAGGAGCTGAGATTTCACTGATATCAAAAATATCCTTTATTAATTATGGGCAGCATGTTTTCTGCCATCTAGACTCTTAGAGTGGTGTCCAGGGCACTGAGAGGTTATGTTAGGGGCTCAGTGGATAGAGCACCAAGCCTGGAGTCAGAGAGACCTGAGTTCAAATCCAGCCTCAGATACTTTCTAGCTGTAAAACCCTGTGAAAGTCATTTATCCTTTCTCAGCTTCAGTTTTCTCATTTGTAAAACTGAGCTGATAATAGCACCTATGTCCCAGGTAGGGATGTGTTGGTAAATGCTTATCACCTCACTCTCTAGGGATAAAATTTGTGTGACACACTTTTAAGTGGGATCTCCATTTTCAATATTTTCTTCATCACTTTCTTAAGTCTAGACAATCAATGAAACAATAAATCAAGCCTTGATTTGCCAGTTTCCAAGGTGTAAATGACAACACTGAAAATTTAACTATCAGCTGTCTAGAGCCAGCTGGGGCTTTCTCCAGCACACACACCCCCTGCCAGGGTTGTTGTAAAATGAGTTGCTGATTGTAAAACACTTTACAAATGCGAAAGTGCTAAATAAATGTTAACTATTATTTACTGATCCACCCTGGGCTGAACAGTCAGGGGATGTCTGAGATAAGACTCCAACCCAGACCTCCAGATTCAAAGTTCTCTGACCTCTGTCTAGATCATGCTGCACCTCACAGGTTCCGATAATCATATCCCTTTTTTGCCCCTGCTCCTGCCTCCTACGTAATTCAAAAACAGAGCAAATCCTTGTCATTGGTCCTTAGCAGCTATCTCCAGCTCATTGCAAGCTTTAGGACTGCTGTTACTAATCTGACAGGACCATGCTTTTCTTTTCAGTCATCCTTAGCTGTCTTTCCTTGCTTCCATCCCCTGCACATTTCTGTTTGAAATCGAAGCTGATCCATAATGTTCCTTTGCAGGCACATTGTCTAGTTAATCAGATTGGAATAATCTCTCTGTTTTCAGAACGCCTTCCTTGGGAGCCCCACATCCGCCTTGGATCAATTTCCTCTGCAAAATATGAGGCCGTTGGATCTTGTTTAGCCTTTCTCTGAACCCTTGGAAATTTGCTCTCTCAAAATCCTTTGCACATGAATTTAATCACACGGATGAATGCTTTGGGAATTGATCACAAACATGGTATAAAAGCATCAGATTATTTGTCTCTGTGCCCCCAGCACATAGCAGAGTACCTGACATACAGTAGGTGCATAATATATGCTTGTTTATCGATTGGGGAATTCTATATGTATGTCTTTTAGAACTCTCTGTCCAAAGCAAGGCAACCGGTGGATTCTTAGCTGGCCTTAATGATAATTTTATTCTTTGAAAGGTGGAGGAAGCAATAGAAGGGAAGTAACATGATGAGTGAAAAGAATAGTGGTTCTAGAGTCAGTTTTGCTGTTGTTCAGTCTGCTGTGTCTGACTCTTTGTGACCTCCTTTGCAGTTTTCTTGGCAGAGATACTGGAGTGGTTTGCCACTCCCTTCTCCAGCTCATTTGACAGACGAGGAAACTGAGGCAAACAGGGTAAAGTGACTTGCCCAGAGTCACACAGCTACTAAGTATCTGAGGCCAGATTTGAATTCAAGGAGATGAGTCTTCCTGACTCCAGGCCCAGCTCCCTATCCACTGCACCCCCTACCTGCCCTAGCATCCAGCTTCAAATCTGGCCTCTAATACTATCTGTTCAACCTTAGGGAAGTCACTTAACCTCCCTAAGCTTCAATTTCTTCATCCCTAAAATGAAAGGACTGAAGGTCCTCCTCCAACGTCTCCTCCATTTCTCAAATGTATGATCCCATGAAATTTAAACTCTGGACTTCATTGAATTTAACCCACAAGAAGGAAATGATCACCAAGTAGGAATAATGAGAACCTTAGAGCAAATGCTAGAGGATAAAAGTCATTGCATAGGTGCTGAGGGCTTGAATCAGAGTGGCAGCTGTGTGAATGGGAAGAAGGTGGTTTTCAGAGATGCTAGAATCAGCAAGACTCGGCATCTAATTCGAGTGAATGAGGGAGAAAGAAACTTCAAGGGTGACAGTATTAATTCTGATTCTGCTTTTGTTAATCCCCACCTGAATTAGCTGCAACGCATTACTCACCTTGATTTTCTGGATTGCTTCACCTAACTATGTACCCTACGGCTCTGCCCACATCAGCCACTCTTTATCAGTTCTGTTGCTTTTAAATGAAGACACTTTGAGGGGCAGCATGGTTTAATGGTCTTGGAATCAGAATGCCTGGGTTCAAATCCGGCCTTTACAGTTACTAGTTGTGTGACAGTGGGAAAGTTATTTAACTTGTCTCAAATCAGGTATCCTCATCTGTAAAATGAGGAGTCTATATTGGTTGGTTTCTAAGATCCTTTCCAGCTCTTAATCTATAATCCTATGACCTAAGAAATAGGTTACCACAACTTAAGACTCCATCACCTAGTGACCAACCTACTCTTAATGAAGTCTCTGTGCTTTATCCAGGCTATGATTATCTGTACTTATCTACTGTGTCAGACAGTAGACAGAGTCTGTTGTTGCTGGAAATGTTTTGGAAACCTTTCCATATCAACAGAGTCAGCACTCTGAGCTACGCTTCTCTGGCATGGCTTTCAAGAACCTATCTACACCATGATGGGACATTAGAATAATAACCATAATTATTATTACATATAATATATTGTATATTATACTCTATTGTTACATATGATATATTATATATTGTAATTATTATGAATAGAATGTTCGTCCAACATAAAAATCATTCTTGTTGTTCAATTCCCTTTCTCCTTTGATAGGGACTGCAAAAGAACAACAGAAAGGAGAGAGAAAAGCTAATGATCAATTTTTAGACTATCACCAACATTAATCTAAGATCTGATATTCTAAATGGGAAGTCATTGTCCGCCAATCAATGAGTTAAGATACTCCTGGAAGAATGGAACCCCATCAATATCAGCATTCTTACTCTAAGTTACCAGAGGACATAGGAAAATTGGAGCTAAATATAAAGATGGCTCCAAAGTTCTTCTGGGAGAGGCAAATAACAGATTTTACTTAGTCATTTTTGTCATGTGCCAAAAGGCAACAAGAAAGAACTTACTATGGGTCCTGTGGCCATCTTGACTTACAGTAATTAGAATGAACACAAGCAAAAAGTGCTTGTGCACAAACATCTGTTGTAAAGGATGATGAGGTAGAAGAATTCTATGAAGAACTTGACGAGACTCTCCAAAGAAGGTCAAAGTATACCTCAATACTCCATGACTGCAATGGAAAGGTGAATAAAAAGAATATGGTGGCCCCTAAAAAAGTTGAAAATACCATTTGGGATTAAAAAAGAAATGGTTTGTTGACTACGCTGAAGTCTTTCCCATCATTCCTATATGTTATGAAAATTTTCTGCAGAAAGATGAGCAAGCAACAAATATGACAAACACTGAACATCTGCCCATCTTCTTTCCCAGTGAAATGGATTGTACCTTAATAGACAGAAAGTGGCTGGTTACCACTGTCATTCATCTCAGAATCAGCTGACTATGAATCTTTAGACAACTAACTTATTTGAGCAAAGGCAAAAATCAACCCTAAGGTAGAAGATAAAATAAAGAAGAGAAGATACGATGTCCAATTACAACAGCTATGACCTGACCCACTCAAACAAGCTATTGCTACACAAAAATGGGAAATGGATAAAGGAAAAGACATAAGCATGAACTATAGAAGTTTAATGGATATGAAAAAAACAAGAAAGCCAAAAGAGCCCAGGAAACACCTCAGTGAGGAAAAAGTTGTCTCATTGCCAAGTAGAGAGAAATAGTAGCTGCTGCATCATGCCACCTCCCAGTTTTCATGTCTATGTATCACTAAAATTTCTAAACTTTTACTCAAGCTCAGCAAAATCATACCAGTCTGAAGTTTTTTAATTAATCTGGAAAAGTCCATCCCAGGCTTGTCATGAAGTTCTTGATCAGTATCTTCACTCGGGTTTCACCAAAACTGGAAAGGATGTTGGTAATGGCTCAGTAATGTTGGCCTCTTTAGCAGACCTTTGGAAGTGAGCTGCTTTCCTCTCTTCCAAGATGGTGTGTCATCATTCTCTGAGCTTGCCCTCCAAGACAAGGCAAGTATCTGGTGATTCCCTAGGTTATCAATGCAAAGAACTATTTCTGTGTATTGCAATATCTTGGGCATAAGTTGGGCCTATACAGTTTGAAAATCAGATGACAACACATATATGTCATTTTGAGACCAAATACTTAGGTGCTATATTGTCAAATGTAGCAGAACAATTGTGTATAATAGTTGTATATATATATATATATATATATATATATATACATATATATGTGTGTGTGTGTGTGTGTGTATCAATTACACATGTTTATATGCATATACATACAAACTATGTATGTGTGTGTATGAGAGAGAGAGAATCTCAAAATGTAACACATATATAAGATCTGGGAGATAGAAGGTCATTCAAGATCATCTGATTTTAAGGATGAGAAAATAGAGGACTGGAGAATGGAAGTGTCCTGTTCCAAACCATCCAGTAGGTGAGCAGCAGTGCTGGGAACACCGCGGCATTCCCTATGCACGAAATTGAATCACTGTCTCTCTATTAAAGCGCTCAATACCTGAATGACTATGGATGACCTTAATTACCAAGAGAAGGAGTTTGGATTGGAGCAGGCACTGAGCATTTTTGAGGAAGGGATTGATATGATCAAAGGCTCTGAGCTTCAGAGCTGGAAAGGGCATTAGAGACCACCAAGTCCAACCCCCTTTTTTACAGATGAGGAAACTGAGGCACCAAGAGATTAAGTGACATGCCTAGGGTCATACAACCATTAGAAGTATGAATTCCAAAGAATACTGTGGATATGGAAGATGAGCTGGAAGAAGACAAGAGGCTCTCTAACTAGTTGAGGAGGGTTAATGGAGGGCTTGAACCAGAGCCGGGTTCAATGTGTGAGAGTGCACCAATGGGGGTGGATGAGAATGACATTACAGCATAGTAATCCACAGGATGTAAAGACTGGTTTTGGCAGTGGCGTTTCAGCTGGACCTTGGTGATGATGGTTGTACCTGCCAGCTCTCAAAGGCTAAAAATAGACCCAGAGCTTTCTTAGTGCAGGCGATTTGTCAGGCACCCATAGACTCTCCCACCCGTCAGTGCTGAAGTTAGCATTATCTCAAACAACTGCTCTTCGGACAGCTGGAATCCTGCCCAGATGAGGTACACAGAGCAGAACCCTAGGCCCTGGGCCCCGACGGGCTGCTATTTTTACAAACAGAAAAGAACCATCATCATCTTTCACTTTCATCTCTAACTGAAGGAATGAAAAGGCAATCGGTCACGTTCGAGTGTTTTCTTTTTAGAAGCTGCTCCCCATGGTCGATCTGTTGAGGTCGGTGTCGTCCCGAGCCTCTCCAAGCCCAATTCGTGGCCTCCTGCTCGTTATGTGAGTCATGGGATAGCAATTCCCACTTCGGAGCCAATTCTCCAGAGAAGCATAAGAAAAAGAGAAACAACTTCCTTTTAAGGAATCAAACCTGTTTCTAGTGATAAACCTCTTCCCATGTCTATTTGAAGACATTCTCCATAAGCAAAGAGCAGAGAGCTATAAAATGTGCTCCTGGCCCAGTGAGCCACCCAGCCTATGATCACAGCACAGATGTTTAGCCTCTCTGTCCAATAGCAGAACAAATTGTGGAGAAAAGGATCGTGCACACTCGCCCACCCCTCGCCATGTGGAACCAGAAGTCACCGTGCATTTATTTCATTTGCTACAAATACCCAGACTACATCTGGACACACTTTGGATACTTGTTGTCCTATGTAAAGAAGTGTGTTTAAAATAAAAACTGCCAGTCTTTAGGGAGCTTGGGAAACTGTGTAGAAAGCCCCTGCCTACAGTTTTTCTTACTCTTCCCCATCATGAACCATGAAGCCCACCTCCACATTTTGATGCAGCAACATTCCCATGGATTCAGTGCTCCCAGAACCCCCCTCCAGCTGTTCTCTAGGACAAACTATATTTAAATATTTGGAAAGTAGTGAAGTCAGCATTTCTGAGGCAATGTAGTATAGGGGAGAGAGGACTGGACTTGTAGTCAGGAAGACCTGAGTTCCAATTCCCACTTAGATACTTGTTAACTGCGTAATCCCTGGGCAAGTCGCTAAAACTCTCTATGCCTCAGTATCTTCATCTGTAAAATGGGGGGTTAGACCAGATGACTCTAAGGTCTCTTCCATCTACAAATCTATAATCCTATGATCTATTTAATGTATAGTAACATCCCATCAGAGCTTTACAAAGCGCTTGCTGAGATTTAGCTTCCTGTGGCCTTCAGAGTGGGCTTCCCCCTCTCCTGTCTCTGTCCAAACATGTCTCGAAGAAGGGTGAGGGATTCTGGGGACTAGTGAAATCCTCCTTTTAGCTTAGCACCATGTCTGGCATAATGGAAATACTTAAAGAAAGCATGCCAGCTAGCTGTCTATCATCTCTATTTTTCTTATCAACCCATCTATCTTTCTATCTACCTGTCTCCTATCATCTCTGTATCTATCTATTATCTATTATCTGTCTGTGTCTGTCTGTCTATCCATCTATCTGTCTATCCATCTGTCTATCTATCTATCTCTTATCCTCTCTATGTCTATCTACCTGTCTATCTATCTTTTACCAACTCTGCCAATGGAAGCTTGTCTCATCATGTATATTTCTTCCTTCAAGCTGAGGTGACATTATATTTGCTACCTAGAGGCCAAAACTAGGAATTGGGTGATGGCTGCGTATATGTATATATCTATGTGTGTGTGTGTGCATGTGCACACATGTTTAGCAGGTGTATTTGCTCAATAAAAGTCCTCACTTCTCTTCTTTGAACAGCAAAACTGGAACTACACTTTCCAAAGATTAAAAACAGGCCATCCCCAAAGTCTTGGTGTGGTTTTAAGTTTTGAAAACTCAAAATTGCATTAAGATTTTGGGGACCCCAAGCCCCCAAACCACAGTCCACTTTTTTAGTTTTGAGACAGGGTTGTCCAGTGGACAGTGCACTGCCCTTGGAGGGTCTGAAAAGCTGGGTTTAAATGGTGGCTCTGCTGCTGAATAGCCCATGCCTTAGGTGGGTAAGCTCTCATTTCTACATTAGTAAGGGAGATGCCAGGGCTACATCAGCTTCACTTAGCCACTGTTATGGACAAAGCACTTTAATGAATCTTTGAGGCCCAAAGAAGCATGAGCAACTCTTGGGAGTCAGCTCATTGTAACAGTAAGATTCTGGAAACTCAGTGTTATTTTCAAGGACTTCACCCCCTCCATACCCTTTAAATAACTTGATGGTAGATACAGCAACAACATGTGCAGATATTGACTTGAGCGCTGGGCAACATCTTATTCAGCTTTGTGCATTATCAGCCACTAACTAGCTGGTGAATTTGGAGAATCGCTCCAACTTTCCCTGGGCCTCAGGCAGGTGGATGGCCTGGCGGGGAGAGTGCTAGACTTGGGGTCAAGGAGACCGAGAGTTTGGATCTGGCCCTTGTTATTTACTATTGTGTGATCCTGGGCAAGTCCCTTACCCTGACTCAGACTCAGTTTCCTTATCTTTAAATGCATACAGTAAGAGTACCAACTCAAGAGCCCCTCAGAGGGAGGATCAAATAAGAATGTATGTATTGTGCCGATAGATACCAGCTGTTCCCATTGCTCTGTATTGATTCTGAATACATCTCGTATATACTTATACACACATGGATTTTCCCTTCATCAAATGGAAGCTCCTTACGGACAGAGACTCTTGCATCTTGTTTTTCTATTCTCAGCACCAAGCATGGTATCTGGCAAATAGTAGATAAATGATTGCCGCTATTCAGCCATTTCAGTCGCGCCCAACTCTCCCCAATCCCATTTGGGTTTTCCGTGGCAAAGATCCTGGAGTCGTTTGCCATGTCCTTCTCCAGCTCATTTTACAGATGAGGAAACTGAGGCAAACAGGGTTATGTGACCTGCCCAGGGTCACACTGCTAGTAAGTATCTGAATCCAGATTTGAACTCAGGAAGTTGAGTCTTCTTGACTTCAGGCCTGGTACTCTATCTGCTGTACCACCTATCCACTGCCCCTGATAAATGGTTATAGATTGATTGATTGATTAAGCAAACATTTATATAGCACCTACTATGTGCCAGGCACAGTGCTATGTGCTTTACTATTATTATCTCATTTGAGGCTCATAGCAATCCTGAGAGGTAGACAGATCAAATGAGATCCTATTTCTGAAGCACTAAGCACGGTATCTAACACACAGTAAGTAATACTATATGAGTATGTATTCCCTTCCCCTTTCCCTAAGCACTTAATAATTGCCTCAGTTTCCTCATCTATAAAATGAGGGACTTGATAGCCTTTTAAATCCCTTCCAGCTCTAGAGCTCAGATCCTATAAGGATACCCCCAGTATTAATAATACTTAATCAATAATTCATAAACAGTATTAATAACAACAACTTTTACCTAGCATGTTAATGTTTGTAAAATATCACCTAAATTATCTCACTTGAGCTGCCTAACAATCCAATATTCTAGGTACTACTCCAATAATTAGCTATATTTCTTAAATGGAGAAACTGACGTTCAGAGAGATTGAGTGATTCTCCTGTAGTTAAACAGCTAGTGTTTGAGACTGAGTTTGAATCCCCTCCTTCCTGACTATAAGTCCAGCATCTTTCAGCTTTCATCCGGCTAATTAAGTCAACATAAATCCAATGATGAGGATAAAAGTTCGTCTACATCATTTCCTCATAGAGGACCTGTTTTCATACAATTTGGCCCCTCAGAATAAAACTTAAAAAGATATTACACCTCCAATTTGTCTTCTGCGGTTGCTGAGGAAACTCTGTGTCTCTGCCTCCCCTGGAGCACAAAATCTTGATGCCTGTTGACAATTTATTTTCTCAAGCTCTAACTCCCTTTAAAAAAAGGAACCAAGAAGGAAATCCCAGCAAGAACCAACATCTAACATCACTATCAGGTTATCCTAAGGTTTCCCTTGGAATTCCTCTTTTCGTATCCCCACTGTTCTTAGCACAGTGCCCGGCACATGGTAAGCACTTAATAAATCTTTATTAAATTGAATTAAGTTGTTGCTCCCCCCAGCTAGTCAAGGGAATCAAAGAAATATACATGTATACGTATGTATGTATATATATATATACACATATATATAGTGGAGGCATATATATATATATAGTCAGAGGCATTTATATATACGGATATATAGAGAGATATATAGCCATAGATATATCCTTCTGGAACAGTTTAGAAAACTCATCCTCAGCAGTGACAGTGAGACCACTCCCTGCTGACCTGTCTGTGAAAAATCTACCAGAGGAGGTCAAATCTGAGTAGATGCCAGGGTTTTGAATGGTTAGAAATGTTTCTTTTCCCATCCTTCGTTTAGTCTCGAGGCACTTTGGGCTTAGCTTCTAGAAGTTAATAAATCCAGTACCTGCAAAAACAGATACATTTTGAAGCCAGTACCACCTAACATGAATGGAGATGGAGGAGGCAGCCCAGTCAAATTTACAGAAGACACAAAGCTGTGAAGGACCACTCACTCTAAGACGTATTCATGTGAAATTCAGAATGGCTTTGGCGAGCCCGGAACATAGGACCAAAACTGACCTGAGGAAATTCATCAGACCAAAGGATAATTTCCCATATTAAGATTTAAAAAAAATCCATTATCTAAGCATAAAGTAAAAGAAATCTAACCTAAAAGTTATTCAAATGAATAATAATTAAAATCACTAATGTTTGTATGGTATTTTAAGGTTTGTAAGCTCTTTACCTATGTGATTCAATTACCACAATAGTCCTGTGAAGTACATACTATTGTTATCAACATTTTACAGATGAGGAAGTTGAGAGACGTTCAGTGATTTGCCCAGAGTCACACAGCTGCTAAGGGTCTGATAAGACACCCGATCGACAGGATTTGAACTTCCAGACTCCGAGTTCAGCATGGAGCTGACTGCTATACCACTTTTCATTGACCAAATCTCAAAGTGAACTTGCAGAAAGATCAGAGGAAGGAACCTTAAAGATCAACCACCTCATTATACAAATGTGTGTCACCAGTCTTGATCCCTCTTAGGATCGTAGAACTAGCACCAAAAGGGACTGCAGAAATCCTCCTCATTTTATAAGTGAGGAAACTGAGACCCAGGGAAATTTAAGTGACACCTGGAACAAGGGAGAAGACAGTTGTATTGTCTTCTAGGTTGAGATTTAGGCCCCCATGAGGAGAGAACCATTCATAAACAGACGCACACGAAGAGAGAGGGAGGTCTGCAAATGTTGTCAGACTTGTTACGCAAGGAAGCAGGTGAAGGAGTTAGGAAAATTCAGGTAAGAAAGACAGCTAAAATAAGATGTGATTGTTGTCAGCAAATATTTGGAGGACCATCCTATGAAAAAAGCAGATTCAGTCTGGGTCGCTCTAAGGGGTAGAACTTGAATCAATGAGTCAAAGTTACTGGGAGGCAGATTGTGCCTCATTATCATAACCAGAGGCCATTCAACCAGTGAATGGACTTCTTTATTAGGCAGTGAAGGCACCCTCGGCAATGTTCAATTGAGGCTGGAAGACCACCTGGGAAGAAAATCACAAAAAGGATGGTCCTTGGAGACCTTCTCTTTTCTGGGCCTCTCATCTCTGCATCTCTCCATTTCTGGGTGGCTGCTTTCTACATAAAAGGCTGAGTCAAGTGTGGGCCTTGCCGTGAGTCTATCAATCATCTCTAAATGTCCTATTCCCAGGAACAGGACCTTTTAAAAGGAGATTTAGAGAGGCATGGTGGATAAAGAGTTGGCCTCAGAGCCATGCAATCCTGGGTTCGAGTTCTGCCTTTAACATATAGTGGCTGTGTGCCTTGGGGAAGCCACTGATCTCACTGCACTAACATTGCAAATTGAAGAGAAATGACAGCCTGCCTTGATAAAGGGAGTTTCCTCCCCCAAGGGTTACCCATACCAATGAAATCCCAGGTCTGGCCCATGTCCCTAGAGCAGCGCTTCTTAATCTAGGATCTACAAGACATCAGGGGGTCTGTGAATTTGGAAGGGAGAAAAATATTACGTCTTAATTTTCACAAATCTCATTTTGAAATTTAATATATTCTTCAATTATTTAAAAATATTACTTTGAGAAGGGATCCATAGGTCTCACCAGACTGCCAAAGTGCTCCACAATACAAAAGAGGTGAAGAACCCCTGCTGGAGGGAGCTTTAGGATCATGGATTCAGAGCTAGAGGGAATCTTAGAGATCAGACTCCACATTCTACAAAACTGTGTCTCCAGCCCTGACCACTCTTAGGATGATAATATTACAGATCTACATCTGGGAATGGCCAATTTTCAGAGGCCAATCGGTCCACTTTAGAGGTAAGGAAACTGGGAAGTTAAATATGCCATGAATTTCATGGGGCCTATATTTGGATCTTTTTACTTTTACTTTGCTTCGACTTACTTTATTTTTACTTTTTACTTTGAGATTGTGTGATCTAATGAAGTTTGCATTGCGTGGGTTCTAACACATAGACTTCTTCCAATTGCCTCTAGGTCATCTTCACCAAATGGTCCTGCCAAGCACCTTAAACTCAAAGGGCCCTGGACTGAGCTTGTCTTTAAAATCCAAACTATAAAACTATTTCTCTTTCTGATGTTTCTATGTCCGTCTGTGGCCCCACCATTCACCCAGACTCCCATGTTTATGACCTTGGAGTTAACTTTATCTCTTCTTCCTCCCTCTCCTTTCATTTCCAATTCATTACCAAAGCTAATAACTCATCTCCATAGTTTTATCCCCCACTCTCTATTCCTCCTTCCAGCACCCTAAAAGGCCCTTAGGATCACTGACAAGAGCCCACTAACAGGTGTTCTGGTCTCTGCTCCCTCCCTGGGCCAATCTGTCCTGCATGCTGCTACCAGACTGGTCTTTGTTAAGCACAGATGTGACTGCTGGGCCTTTGACAGGAGGCTGCTAATTGACAATTACAAACAGTTCAGCAAACTAGCTTTCTTTCAAGAGAAAAGAAAGAAGAGTGCTAGAGAGAAATAGAGCCATGTTCTGGAGCCCTAGGCTAACAGTGTGCCATCAAGGGGAATCTGTTACCTGGATTTGCCATGTCAGCTTGTCCCGAGTGTTAGAACAAAGACAAAAGAGGATCAGAAGCAGAACATCACAGGATAATTTGGCAAGGGCCTGCATGCAGTGACCAGGCTTTGACTTTCTTCCAGAGCCAAATAATGGCCAAATAAGTGCTATGTATTTGCGAACTGCAGGCTGAGCTCCCTTTGGAAGGAGACAATAAAAGTTTCCAGCAAGGCCTCACTGCTCTCCAGTTCTCCAAGAATAAGGAAATGCTCTTCAAAATGACTCAAGGCAGAAAGAAGAAAAGGCATCTTAGGATCCAGATGTGTATTTGGGAAGTTGGAGGGTGAAAATGGCCCTGAGTCCTCCAGACTGCAAGCTTACCAATTCTCCTTCATCACACTAGTGATTTCCTGGAATATTATTTCTTTTCTCTGTGGCTGGAAAATTCAGAAAAGACCTGGCCATTAAAAATGATCAACTTCTAACACTAAAGGCAGCTTCAAAATTATTCTCTTGACCTTTATGGAAAGATCTTGCCAAAAAGATAGTCAGAATCCTCTGCTTGTATATCTTTCTGGCACATCTCACATTCTATTCAGTATCATGGATATTTATATCCACCTCTAGATTCAAAGTTCCAGGAATGCAGGGCCATCTCAGAATCACAGTACTTTGCACATATTAGATTCTTCATAAATGTCTAAAGAACTACCACCCCAGAGGTATCATAGCCCTCCTTCCCGTGGACATTCTCTGAAAAACAAACTCCACGCAAACTAGAGAGAAAAATACCTACAATCGTTGAATGCAGAAACAGGACAGGGCACTTGGCTCATGGTGTGTGGGTCTACAAAGGTGAAATGGAGAAAACCCTGGCAAAGAAGAGGCCCCAGTGGAAAATCCCAGGGACTCCCAATGTTTACACTGGAGCTGCTTGGGGAGTGATGAGCCTAAACAGAAGCACAGAAGAAGAAAAAATGCTGCAAAGATCGTTGTCTCTGGCCTACGGCTGACCTTTAGGAGAACATCGAGAAGCATCATGTTCCCGGTCTGGCTCTGAGAACAACCAAGAAGGTCCATTCATGCCTCTCCACTCAGATTGTGTTTATTTCAGTACCACAGACTACTTTGCTCCAAGCACTTTAGCAACTCCAGATAAGCCAGTGAACATCAAGGATCAAATGTTAAGACTCTACCATTCCCTCAACACCCACAGTGCCACCTTCTCCACAAAATCCTCTCTGATACCCTTGGCCGAAAGTAATGTCTCTTTTTTCTGACCCCCTCTCCCCCCACCCCAAGCATTTTGTGGAAACCTCTCATGGCATTGAGTACAATCTATCTTGTATCCAAATAATTTATCTCACTGTCTTACGTCTCCTACTGGATTTAAGGGCCAGGGCCAAGTCTTCCTCATTTTGATGTCCTGAGAAAAGTAGATGTCCAATCAGTAACTGTTGAGTGGGTTATCTACAGCAAATAATACAAGTCTCAGTTCAGTCATTTTTCAGTTATGTCCAATTTTATGTGACCCCATTTGAGATTTTCTTGGCAAAGATACTGGAGTGAGTTGCCATTTCTTTCTCCAGCTTATTTAACAGATGAGGAAACTGAGGCAAGCAGGTCAAGTGAATTCCCCAGGGTCACATAGCTAGTAAATGTCTGAGGCTAGATTTGAACTCAGGAAGAGGAGTCTTCCTGATTCCAGGCCTGGCACTCTATCCACTGTCCCACCTAGCTGCCCAAAGAAGTCTAGAACAGAAAATTACAATTAACCGAAGGACCTTAATTAGCTCAAAGTTTCAACTTCTTGCCCCAGCAAGGGTTACCGCAGTTAACAAAAGTGACATCTGAAATTACCACCTTTCTCTACATATAACTTATATAAGTAATGTCTTGCGCGTTGTCTTCTACTGCTCAAGAACTGGGACCTTTCTTTCCTTTCTTTGTACCCTGGTACTTAATAAATGTTTGTTGAATAACTGACTGGTGACTTTCTAATGATGGTGGCAAGATTTTGTGACATTAGGCAAATCACCTCATCTCTCTAGGTCTGAGAGGGACAGGAGCAGGTGGCTTCTAGGGTTTCTTCAATCTCTAGATCCATGATTATATGCTTCTAAGAAGTACTGAAATGTCTAGAAGGTGAGGGAATGGTGAGAAATTGGTTCATCAAATATGAATAGAGTATCTATGATGAGCCTAATTCTAGGAACATAAAGGAGTAAAAGATCTCATCCTTGTCCATGAGAAGGCTAAGATGAGACACGATCATCATCAACAAACATTTGGAGAACCATCTTCTGTAAAAAGTAGACTTGGATCAGCAATTATGCACTTAGTATAATCAAGACGTTGGTCCTGATGATCATTCTGGTCCCTGGGAGTTAAGGATTCTATTCTCATTAGAGATAAAATAGGCACATGAGTTTGAAGACAGTCTTTGCTACCCCAGTTGTTCCAAGTTTCAACTTGCCCAATCAAACCTTTTGGTTGGAGTCAGTAAGAGTTCGAACACTAACTTGAAAGTAACATTCATACCTTTCTTCTGCAACAACTCTAATGGAGGGGCCATGATCATTGTGACCTAGAACAGGCCACTTGCCTTCTATGACACTCAATTCCATCTTCTGTAAAATGAGCTGATTGGAATCTAAATTACATGGCCTATGTTTTAATAGGAAAAGTTAAATAATAATACAGAGTAGTGTGTGATTCAGTGGTAGATGAGTGGTCTAGAGGTTCATAGGTCAGAGAGGTCACTATGGGCTACTTAAGTTGGGGAATGTGTCAGGGAAGAGATAGGATTCGAACTGGACCTTGAAGACAGGGACAGGAATGGGAATACAAACAGTCCGGGAATCATTAAAAGTTGGCTGCATGTTGCAGGAAATCAATTGTTTTGCTCATGGGCAGCTGCCCTCTTCACTATTCATAAAGAATTGTCTCATGTGAGTTCTGCTCAGCTTTGAAACAATCTTGGAAATGTTAACAGATGTCATCCGGCCAAACTAACCATGACAAACCCCTGAAGTGTCTCTGCTTGGTGCTTGAGCTGCCCAGTTTTCAAAACTGTCCATCTTGGAAAGGGTAAAAGATGGATGGTCTTAAATGGGCTGTCACCCACACATTGAGTTCACAAATTAGCCTTGGGGTAGGTATAGTTCAGGAATTAGAAATTGCAACAATGGAAATGCCTCATACAAGGCTTGCCTTTTGGATCTGAGTTACACACAATGCAAAGCCAAGGTTAGAAGCGAGATCAAGGAAGAAAAACCATATGACAGAAGAGAGAGAATGGATAGCTTGAACATTGCTTTTTGCCAGATGTCCTCCCCCAAGGAAGGAAAATAGTCTGGAGGAACAGCTCTATATTGAGATGCTCCATCAGCTGGGAAGGTTGTAGTGGGAGCTGACAAAGGGAGAGGGATCCCCCATACTTTGTGCCTTGAGCAGCCTCTAATAAAGGAAGCAGCACAGCCCTCGGCAAAAACAGAGGCAGAGATTCCAGGTGAACAGGCATGGAAAAATCACACCTGCAAAGAGCAAACTCACAAGATATTTGAGCTTAGCTAATGATCATGGGTTTTGAGCTAGAAGGAACTTTAAAGGTAATCCATACCAACCTCCTTATGTTAGAGATAAAGAAACTGAGGCCCAGGGAAGTGAGGCATCTGGCCCCAGGTCACACATTCATCAGATAAGAGAAGTGAGATTTTTATCCATATCCTCTGCCTCTAAATTTAGGACTCTTCCCACTACAACAAACAGGAATCACATTCGGAGAACAGACTCAGTTTCCTCATCTGCAAAATGAGGCGGAACTAGACTGCTTCTGAGATCCCTCCCAGATCTCTATTTTTGAGCTAAGATACCAAGACCCTATGACTTCAGAAATACCAGCTATAAAATCTTCATGGTATGTGTGTTTGGGATCACCCAACATTCCAACTCCCTTTCATTAAAATGGTTTCTTTAATTGAGGACTAAGGAAAATCTTTGGGTCCGCGAGTAAATACAATGGAACTATTTTATTGTAAAATCTTGTTTCAAATCTATTTTTAAAACTAATTCTTATTGTTCTTTACAACTTAAGGTGATTGCTGATAGGTGGCTCTCTGAGTCAAGGGAGAAACGAAGCAGGTGGGAATCCAGGGGGTAAGCTCCCAGCATCACCACCATTGAATGACAGAAACAGTAAACGAAGGCACTGTCCAGGAACAGTTTGTTTATTTGCGGTGTAGGCGCAAAGAGAAACCAGCTATCCGATGTGGTCTTACCCAGCACATCCTTTTCCCTCTCTCAGGGTGAACTGCAACTACTGGGATTGTTAACATCCTTAAGGCTGGTAGGGCTTTTCTTTTAGTTACAGATTGAGCTACATTTAACAATCACTAATTAAGTGGGAGGCACTAGTTAGACACTAGAAATAGACAAATAAACCTCAGAAGAGTTCCAGGCCTCGAGGAGCTTATATTCTACTAAGGGAAATACAAAATAAAAACAAACAAGCAAGCACAGTGGTTTGGAGAGGAAGTGAACCCTAATGTCAAAGATTTTCTGTAGGAGGCAGCCCCTGAGCTGAGCCTGGAAGGGAGGGAGATAAGGATTCCAAGAGGCAGAAATAACAACAATGATGATGAGGATCAGGATGGTGATGATGATGAAGATGAGGATGATGATGGTGATGGTGATGATGATGGTGGTGGTGATGGTGGTGGTGATGGTGGTGGTGATGGTGGTGGTGGTGATGATGATGATGGAGATGAAGATGAGGATGGCGATGGTGATGGTGATGGTGATGATGATGGTGGTGGTGATGGTGGTGGTGATGATGATGATGAAGATGAGGATGAGGATAGTGATGGTGATGATGATAATGGTGATGGTGATGGTGATGGTGATGGTGATGGTGATGGTGATGGTGATGGTGATGGTGATGATGATGGTGATATCCCTCCCCAAGGTCTACCCCCCCTTCTTCCACTGGTGAATTCTTCCAGGAGCCTCCATTTTAGGGAGGAGCTGAGGTTGACACCTTCCTTCATTCTCCTTTTGGCCCCATTCCTGACATTCTCTGGACTTAAAAACCACTCTTCCCTCCTTCTCAACTTCTCAACTGTGGTGAGTAATCTTCCTTCGTTAGAATGTAAGTTCCTTGAAGGCAAGGACCATCTTTTCCCTACAATCAGTTTCCTTTGCCATCCTGTGTATTTTAATTTATGCATAAAAACCATAATTCAGAGAAAGGATCCATAGGCTTCACATATGAGGTCCATGACTCAAAAAAGGTAAAGAACCCCCTTGATCTAGAAGGATTGCTGATGATTGCTATAGTGGGTTCTGTAGGAAGAGCTATCCCCATTTTGGAGATGAGAAAGCTAAGGTTTCCCCAGGATGAGTGAGTTGCCTATGGCCACACATTGTACTCTAGGCATGGTGGGTATTCCAACCCTCTCATGTTCAAGATGAAGATACTGAGGCAGATGAAGTACTCCAGGTCAAACAGGTAGTAAATGATAGACATGGGATTTGAGACCTGGTCCTTTGATTCCAAATCCATTTTTCTTTGCACTACTTGAAGAATTCTTAACCTTTTGTGTACTATGGGCCACCTATGGCAGTGTGGAGTAGCCAATGGATCCTTTCTCTAGGAATCATGTCTTTAAATGCATAAAATATATAGGATCAAAAAGGAAATAAATTCCACTAAAATACCCTCATCACCTTTTTTTAAAAAATTCACAGACTCCAGGTTAAGAACTCCTACTCTGACAATATGAGCATCAAAGTTAGAACACAGACTCTAGAAATACATATTATGAATGGAGAGAAACCAACAGACAGGCAGAAGAAGCTCTTGAAGGACACACAGGAATTAGGTAAAAGGCATAAGGGACAGCTTTGGCAAGGAGAAAATTCACCTCTTTCTCTCTTTCTTAAAGGCATAAGTAAGAGAGAAGAGGACAGGACAAAATATAGAGATACTTCAATGTGTGAGACAGGGTGAGATGAGGAACACACAACAGCTGTCCTCAGTTTTCTCAATAAAGTAAGAGGTGAGGTCATTTGCTAAATGACAGAGTGAGTGGGGACTGAAGGAAAGAAAAGGTTTGGAGTAGCCACTGATGGGGTCATAATAAAGAATCAATCAGGGAAGAATAGAACAATTGCCCTATAGCAGTGAGGAGTGACTTAAGATCAGAAAAGATGACTTTGGAGTGGACTTGTATTGTGGTTTCTTCCAGCAGCATTCAGCATGTTAGGAGTAGAAGAGTGCACCACAAGACAGAGGACTGATCAAAGGACAATGGCAGCTACCTCTCTAGCAAGACCGGTTCATTCAGACAGGAAGCACTTCCACTACCTATGGCCACACTCCAGCCAAGCTTCTCCCCAGACCTCTCCCCCTCCTGGCTGTTGCCTTTTCAGGGCTGAATTGATATTGTCTATGTCACAACACACACTGAAATTCTGGCTTCTTTCGTGGTCTCTTCCCATGAGAAAGCATCTCAGAGTCTCTCACTGGGTCTTGTGTCCCAAGGTCTGAGGTCTCTCCCTGACATCTTCCTTTGACCCTACCCTCCACTTAATCTATCTTTAGAAGGCAGCTTGGGGCCCCTTCTGCTTTGCTCACTCCAGATAGGGTTCAGGAAGGGAAGCCAGAGTTGCTCATGACACTCTCCTGAAGGACTGAGAGGCAGTATACAATTACATGTTGAATCAGGGACTTAGAGCTTGGAAGATCGGGGTTTGAATCCTGCCCCAGGCACTTACTAGCAGTGTGACCCTGGGCAGGTCCTTTCACCTGTTTGCCTCAGTTTCTTCATCTCTAAAGGAGGAGGTAGGACTCAGTGGGGGACTTAAGGGACTTAAGTCACTTTCCATCCCAAATCTTGCCTCACCATTTCCATGTGGTTTCTCATGCCAAAACACAGCATTTCAGAACAAAATCCCCAAGTGGTAAGCACTATTTAACCCAAGCCTAGGTGAACCTGGAATGGGAAAGGTCTTACTTCGAGAGCACACAGCTCTCTAGGGCCCAACACCTTCGTTTGGGATGTCAGTCAGTCGACGGATTTTTATTATGCCCTACTATGTGCCAGGCACTCTGCTAAGTACTCAGGCTACAAAGAAAAGGCAAAAGACAGTCCCTGTCCTCAAGGAGCTCAGTCTAATGGGACATCCATCCAGGGTAATGGCCTATTCATCTCACCAAATGCTTTCTTTAAAACCTAGTGCACAAATGATAAACGGGAACAAGAAGAGTGAGCAGCAGCTCCCCAGAGCAAGGCAGAGTCTTCCTCATCCTTGGCAGGAAGTTCTCTCTTCTCCATCCTGCAGCAGCCTAAGCTGAGGCCTCTCTTGGGCATCATAGCCTTTCTTCCACCTCCTCTCTTCTGGAATTCCCCAGCCTCTCTCAAGGATTTTGTGAAAGTGTCCCTGTTCATATAGTGCCTTGCACACAAAGGTTCATCCTAACCTCACTAGAGCTCAGCAGGGGCCACTCAATCATAGATTAAGAGGCAGAAAGACCTTAAACCCAAATGAGTCCAAGTCCCTTATTTGGGCCCAAACTTACTTCTCTGTTAAATGAGGATCGCTGAGCCTTATAAATCATTATCTTCTTATATCCTCAAATGAAGCAGCTGAGGTACAGAGAGGTCAAATGATTTGCCCAAAGCAGCACAGCTATTAAGTATTGAGGGAGGATTTGAACCCAAGTCTGTACTGACTCCAAATGCAGTGCCCCCTCCACTACACCATATTGACCTTTCTACACACAAACATACTCTGCCTCCACCACCAGCACACCAATGGAGAAATAGCCTCTATTTCCCAATGGATAAATGGACAGGTGAATGACTTGGCCAAGGTAACAGTTAATAAATGACAAACCTAGACTTTCTAAATCCTAGGGTCATAGACTGTGGTTTCAAAGGGACCTGCAGAAAAAGGATGGCCAAGTATGTTCCCCAACTCTTGGCAGGGAGGTAATGATCTGCAGTGCCAGGATGAGACAGACATGTTTGGACACAGTCACTGTGCACCTCTGCTCAGCCTGAATTACTCAATTATGTCAAGGGAGGGCTTTTCCTTTTCTTTTGTTTGGCAGGGGAGTGGGTGGGCAGAGAGAGGAGTGAAGAATAAAAATAATGATACTAAAAAAGGAAGAAAAGAAAGAAAAGAGAGCCAACGAATCATTTTTAATGAAAGAAGAGAGTTTGTATAGAATAGAGATAAGCAGGACATGTTGGATTAAATTTGAATTATACTCTCCCCCTCCCCCAAATAGCCAATTGTATTTAGACAAGGGCAGGGGTGGGGAGAGAAAAACAAGTCAGATGTAACAGAATCTCACAGATTCTTATCCAAGGCCTATCTTTTTCTTTGCATATTGAACTGGTCCTATTTGCTAATGTTCATTAAGTTCATGATAGAAATTTTATTTTTTTCAAAATTAGGGAAAACATTTGGAAGGGACTTGAGACATCATGTAGGCCACCTTCTCCTTTTATGTCTGTGAAATCAGGTCCAAAGAGTTGACATTCCTTCCCCAAGGTCACCCAACTAGAAGCAGAGCCAAGCTCAGCCAAAGTCATTAGGTCTAGATTTAAAGCTAGAAGAGAACCTTGAGCTCACTCAGTCTGCCCCCTTCCTTCTACAGAGAAGGAAAATGAGGCCCATAGAGGTGAAATGTCTTGTCCGTTTCATGGCCCTCCTGTCCCATGATTCTCCTTCACTGGGAATCTGCCACATGCTCTTTATTCTCACTATGTGACTTTTCATTGCCCTTTGGGTGGCCCCTGACTTGACTTCTTCACGGACGTGTTTTGCCAGGCAAAGAGCACCATTAGAACAACATTGGTGTGAAAAAGATGCCAGGGGAGAAGGGTAGGAATCTTCCAAGCCTTGTGGAGTTTCTCCAAGGCAATCCTGCCCACTTTCACCCTCCTGGATATGGAGCCAACTCATTACTCATGAGCAGTATCTGTCCAAGACATGGGTGAACCAGCTCTGTAGGCTTGCCGTGCAATTAGTTGGATTCTAATTCCAAATTGCTGCCCTTTGTGCACTCTGGTCCAGCCAAAATGGTGGCAAGCTGATCACTACATAATATTCTATTTCCCACTTCCAGGCTTTTATATATGTTGCTCCCTCCCTCCCCATCCCCACATCCAAAATGCATTGTCACCTCATTACCACCACCCAGAATCCCTGATTCCTTCCAAGAGTGACTCAGGTACACCTCCTATGAGATTCCTTTCTTTATCACCCTCCCCCACCCATTATTTATACTTTCTCATCCTTGAAATTGCTTCATATATACTTAGGCATATTTGCTTACTTGTGCACATGTAATAGAAGTTCCTTGAGGCAAGGAAATAATTCCTATTTGCCATTGTATCCCTAGGGCCTGGAAGAGTGAAAGGCACCTTGTTGAAATGAATTGAATCTCTGAAATAAGGGTTAATGATACTTCTTCATGCCTCTCAAGGTCATCATAAGAAGAGAGCTTTGAAAAAGTCAGAGTGCTATCAAAATTGTGATGTTATCATTCAAAGTTGCTGTAGAAAGAGGTTCAGAGAAGAGTGTTCTAATTCTGGAGTCAGAGAACCTGGGGTTAAATCCTGTCCCTGATGCCTATGACCTTGGGCAAGTCTCTTCACCATCCTGGGTATACAAAGAATAGACTAGAGGGCATCTGGCATCCTAGCTAGCATAATACTGGCCTCAGGCAGTCACTTTTCCTCCTTGGGTCTCAGTTTCCTTATCTGTAAAATGAGGGACTGGACTACCTGAGCTCTGGGGTCCCCCTAGCTCCAGAGTTATGACACTCTGATGCTAAGAATAGGGAAGCTGGTACATAAATGAGAAAAGTCATCAAAACAGGGTGGAAGAAGGAGCAAGAGGCAAAAAGGAGTGAAGTCAGTGGCCAGAAGTCAAAGGACAGTAAGGACTGACCCTGACTCTGCTCAATCCTGGCCGTCCCACTGGGGTCACCTCTGATCCTATCATCTTCTAGCTTTAAGAGTCTCCATCTACAAGGTCATTTCTGGGAAGAGGAGAAGCAGGTGCTGGGATTGTGTGCACCCACCATGTTTGCCTCTCTGACTTGTTGAATTAAATTACTCCATTTAGGGTGACTTCTTGAAGTCTTCTTGGTCACCAACATTCTCTGCGACAGGAGCCCATAAGGTTTGAGGCAGGACAAATAGCTCTAAATCCTGCTCTCTGGATCAAGGAAGGGAGAGACCCAAAGCTGCTCTGTTTACTGACTAATCAAGGCTCCACCACTCACGTGAAGTAGGATCCAATGGGCTATGTTGTGCTTTTTCTTTGATTGGGGTGGGGGCGGCATTTGGATATGATTTCTCTAGCACGTCTAATCCCCAGGCTTAGGCATTTTTCAGATGTTGGACTGCATCATAGCTGAATCATCACTGATGAAAGGTAATTACCACTATTTGGAAAGGCCAAACCCTAACATGTAACATTTTCTATGTTAGATTGACTTCGGACTTGATAGAAGCCCCTCCTTCCCATTGAGAAAGTGAGGAAACACTTGAATCTCATGCAACCTTAGCCCTTGCCTCTGGTTCAGTACTCCAAATTATTCCAAAAAGAGAGTCTCACCAGAGCTATGGGGGAATGGGAAGAGAACCCTCTCCCCAGGTGTGACAGTTACCACTTATGTGACAATGAGTAAATCACTTCTCATTTCTAGGACTCAGTTTCCTCACCTACAAAATGAAGGGGTTAGCGATTATTTCTATATGACCTTGTCTCCCCACCCCAGCCCCAGAAATGATGAGCATAGGAAGAGGCCGTGATAGAGAAAAACCCAATTCAATAAGTATTAAGTGTCTACACTGTGCAGGGCACTAGGGGTAGACCTGCAAAATAATCTCTCCCCTCAAAGAATTCATATGGGAGTGGGCTGAAGGAAAGTGAAGGACAGAACATATAGAGAGATACAATGAAGGCATGGATTAATCCATATTTTTAAAGTGCCTACTAAGTGCACATAACTGTACTAAGGATCTAAACAGAAAAGTGGGGGGTCCTTGCTTTCATGGATCTCCCACTCTAACTGAGGGAGACAACACATGTAGATGGAAAGTCTTTGGGGTGCCGTAACAAAGTGGATGGGAATGTATATTTTAACGTTATTTGCATTGGTAAAGCCATCTCCATATCTGATGTTAAGCCATTTGACAATACCAAGAATTTCAGTAGTGAGAACATTCTTTCTGTGTCTTCAATAGCTGTGGCTGCTGAGGGCATAGAGAAGGAAGCACCTGCAAGGGCAGTTGCCAGGACACAAGTCTATAAGGTCTAATTCTCTGGATGGTGGCTACAAAGGCTGGGCTGGAAGCAAGGTGAGTTGAGGGGGAGGGAAGCTGGAGGAAAGCTCTAACCAAGGGTCTAGGTCCAGGCTCCTGGGCTAATATTGTTTAAGCCCAAAAGAGGCAGTTGGTGGTGGTAGTATGGCACCTCCTGTTTTCCCTTTTGTCCAGTCAGTGGCAATTGGTGGAGATGGCAGGCCCCTTCTCCACAGGCATTATTGTGGGCTAGTATACTGGTACATCTGGGGATATTTGAATTTCTCCAGCTGACTGCAATGAACAAAGCAGTTATGGAGCAGACTGGGGCAGTTTGAGTTAACTTGACCCCGAAACAGAATGACCTGGGACCCAGAGATGGGCTCTTTGGCAAGGAGGACATAGTCAGCTCTAGAATGCTGACAGTTGGTCAGGGGTTGGCATTGCTATTCGGGGGCATTCTAGACAAGTGCTCCCCTTGATATCTCTCAAGGCAGGGCCATGATAGGCTGGATGGGATGAAGAAGAGAAAGATCTAAGACAAAGTCTTCCAGGGCCAGAAGTAGACAGCATTTGGACCTTGAATATGCACTTGCTCAGAGGAAGGCGCCTAACTCCATAATCTTATCCATATTTTGCATTAGAAAGATATCATGGCACAGCAGAAAGGAAGTCAGTCTGGGGGTCAAGAATACGGAGGTTCAGGGCAGCTAGGTGGCGCAGTGAGTAGAACACCAGCCCTGGAATCAGGAGGACCTGAGTTCAAATCTGGCCGTGTGACTTTGGGCAAGTCACTTAACTCCAATTGCCCTGCCAAAACAAAAAACAACAACAAAAAGAATACGGAGGTTCAAGCCTTGCCTTGTAACAGACACTGGTTGTATGGACAAGTCACTTGACATTTCAGTATCTCTAAGGAATAAGTTTCTGCAGCAGGTATTGGTTAGCATTTGCAGGGGGAGTTCTTCTGTCAATGAAATTACCCATCCAATCCACTTCCTATAGTGCATTTTCATTAAAGTTTTCTTAAAAAGCATTTTTGTTATATGGAGTGCTAATTGTATTTCTAAGCTGGGTAGAAAGGAATTAACGAGAAAAAGTATTCCGTATTTACATATATGTAAAGAAAGACAAGTATGATAGCATAGCCAGGCTCCAGGTCCACCTGTGTCATGTACTGGCTGTACAACCCTGAGTAAGTCACTTGCCCTCTCAGTGCGCTAGGCAACTCTCTAAGACCCAAAGCGGGAGAGAAGGTGCCACCCTGCACTGGTAGATGGGCTTTCCTCCCCAGAAATTCCCTACCCAATGAAATCACAGACCCAGCCTCTACACCCTAACCCTCCAAGAGGATATACTGTGACACCTTCCCCGCTCCCCGCAGGGTGCAAACTCCTTGAGGTTAGGAATGACTTCATTTGTGTTTTTGTATCCTCACTGCCTGGCTGGTACATCGTAGGCATTTGATAGATGCTTGAAGAATATCAAGTAATTATAATACATTGCATTAAGGGATATATGGTTCTTTCTTTACAGAAACTCTATGAGACGGGTATAATGTGCATTTTTATCTTCATTTTACAGATGGGCAGGGTGAGGCTGGGGACAGTTAAGAGGCGTGTCCACAGCCATGTAACTATTGTAAGGGTTAGAGCCAGGATGCCGAAGCAAGTATCCTGACAGCCAGTCAATCATGTGATCATCAGTCAAGTGCTGAAAGGGACTTAGAGATGGCAGAGTGCTACTCTCTAACTTCACATATGCAGAAACTGGGATATTAGAGAGATTAAACGGTCCCATCTGAAAGCCAGCATCAGGAGTGGGACTAGAACTCAGGCAGCTAGGGGGCACCATAGTGCACAGAGCGCTGGGCTGGAGTAGGGAAGACCTGAGTTCAAATCCAGCCTCAGACACTTACCTGCCTCAGTTTCTTCATCTGTAAAATGAGGGTAATAATAGCACGCCCTTCTCAGGGTTCTCGTCAGGACTAAAAGAGACGATATTTGTAAAGGGCTTAGCACATAGTAGGCATTATATAAATGCTAGCTGTTATCATTTAAGCATTTCACAGACTTTAAAGGGCTGTGTAAATTCAAGTTATTGTTGCTGTTAGCATTATTATGACTCCTGACCATACGTCTGTCTGGCTGTTCACTACGGAGTGTGGTGCCATAGCAGATTTTCTGTTTTGGATCGGACTTAGATGTTTTCCAAGGTCTCCTGCACCTCTGAAATTCAATGGCTTTGTGCATACTCATTCCTGTGAGTTAATAAGTTCGTGAGAAAATGAATAATAACTCAAACTCCAAGAATTCTGCCCTCATACCGTGTCCCAGCAACACGAGTAAGTGACTTGCCCAGGGTCCCACAGTCACTGAGTGTCAGACAGAGCTGGGATTCCACCTCTGTCCTCCTGATGCCTCCAGGTCCAGGAAGATTCCCTTCTCAGTTCTGGATGCAAGTGTAGAAAAGGATCGTGGGAAGTAGAGGAGGAGAGCCTACGAAGGCCCAAGAAGAATAGCCAGGCCTTGTCATATAACCTTAGACATAGTATCTCTCTTGGAAAATCCTTCAGGGAGCAGCTTTCTCTGTGGTCTCTTAACCACTTGGCTTTGAGGAGGCCCCTTCATAACAACATCTGATTTCCATCTCAGTAGAGCAGGCTAGGGTCCAACCCAAAAGGACCCTGGGCAGGAATAAGGGTCCTATCTCCCTCTCGATCTGACAGCCCCTGATAAATGTCAGAAGCAGTTTAAAGCCAGCTTCCCTGGCTGTGGCTTTGTCCAGATCTGCATTTTCATAAGAAGAAAAGAATGGGAGATAAGGCAAACCAAGAAAATGCCGAAGGTAAGGAACATAATATTCTGAAAAATGTTTCCACTGGGAGGGAGCCTGTAATTGAAACAAATACAAAAGATACAGCGTCCTTGAGTTTCTCTGAGGAGTTTTTAACTTCAGGCAGTCACTAACAATCCTCTCATGCTGTCAATATATTTTCTTTGTAAAAATTCTCCCATTTGGTATTCTAAGGATCTTTTAAAGAACTGCACAGGCAGAGACGACAGCTGTGATTTCACTGGTCTAGAGAACAACCCAGTTGAGTGAATGCCTTCTCCCTATTCTGATCAGCACCTTCTCTATAACTTTGAGTTTCCCAATCCTGAGAGGTGAAGCAATTTTCCCAGGGTCACAGACAACCCACAGCAGAGGCAAGATTTGAACCCTTGTCTTGTGAACCATCCAAGGTCTCAGATTGGATCAGTATGGGATCTCCATTCACAGATCATGGCCCCCTTTCTCTCCTTGTTGTTGTTGTTCAGTTGTGTCTGACTCTTTATGACCCCATTTGGGATTTTGAGAGGAGAGCAGAGGAGAGGACAGGAAGTGAGGTGAGGGGAGGAGAAAGGAGGGGAGGGGAGAGGAGGGGAGGGGCTCTCTCCCCCCACCCCTCATGTTCTGCAGGGACCAAGAATGGGAGAGTTCAGCAGGAAGAGAGTCACAGCAGCAAAGAAGCAGAAACAAGGACCTGGAATGTACAGCCAGGCTTCCTGTGGCCATGATGCCCCCTGGAGCTCATAACCACTGGCCCCAAGGAGAGGGTACGGGCAGGCTCTGGGGTCACTCATTCACAATGAGCATTATATGGCATTGGAATATTATTGTTCCAAATATTTGTTGAAAAGAGTAGGTGGGTCCCCTGACAGGAGCTTGGAAACATTCTTATTACAGGATTTTCCCTTGATGATCATCAACCGAGGGGGTTTGTCTACAACAACCTCACTTGTTAGTGTGCCAGAAGACAGCCTTAGAAACTGAAGGAAACACCCAGCCCCTCCTCCATCGCTGTCTATAATAATGTGGAGAATATTAACACCATTTTAAAGAAGGCTATAAGTTTCTGGTTTGCCAATGAGATGAACCAAACAGTGACTGCCAGGTGCCAGAGGTAGGTGGTCCTCAGAGTTTGGCCAGTAGCTGCCTCCCCATCTGGGGCTTCTCCCTCAGTCTGGTGCATCCCTCTGACCCTCCAGTTGAGGAAGCGTCTAGACCAGCCAGCACGGCCTCTTCAAGCCGGGACCAGCCCAGGACACCTCTTTACCCCGACCCCCACTTGAGACCTTCCTTCCCTTCCCCATTCCCTTTTCCATTATCTTTTGTGTTTTCTTCCCAGATAGAAGGTTAGCTCCTCCAGGGAAGGGACTATGTTTCCTTTTGCTTCTATTTGTATCTGTAGCACTTGGGACAATACAATGCACACAGTAAGAATTTAATAAATGCTTCCTCTACCCATGGAGAGACCTAGTTCTCTCTAATCTATGTATAAAGTAGAATCTCTCTATACATATAGATGTCTCTATAGATATCTTTCTATTTATCTATGTCTATATAGAGATGTAAGCAGAAGGATAGACAGGACAGATGGATAGATAGATAGATAGATAGATAGATAGATAGATAGATAGATAGACAGATAGATATGTATATAAGCACTGAACCTATGATTTCGTTGGTAAAAAGAGCTCCCAGGGAGTAAACTCCCTCTACCAGTGCAGGTCAGAATCTCTGAAAGCTAGATTTTGAGAGTTTCCTGGGCCTCTAAGAGATGACAGGATCCCACAGCCAATGGGCAGAACTTGACCCCAGGTGTACCTGGTTTTGCATGTGAGCTCTCTATCATCTGCACCATACAGCCTTTCATATAAATAGACACTAAAAAAATATAAAGAGAATAAGTATAATACATTTTTATGTACCTGTAAAGATAAATATGAAGAGAAAATTGGTGGGCTGAGTGAGTAGTGAGGAATAACAACCAGCCACCCTGACTATTTGCAGTGACATTCATTAGATATCAAAAGATCCAGAAAAGGGTACTTTGGGTATGATTTCTATTGGAGGATTTGGGGAGGCTTATGGAAAAGAATCACAGAATCCTACAGTTTCAGAATTGGAAAACCTCCTGCCCTCAAGGCTTCATTTTGCCAAGCTAAACACCCCCAGGTACTTCAACTGCTCCTCCTACCACCTGAAGTTGGGACCCTTCACTATGCTTGTTGCTATCCCCTTGATGTACTGCAGCTTATCAATGTCCTTCCTGGAAGCACAGGCCTGACCAAGTATGATCTTTCACAAAAGGTTCCCAGAAGAGACTGATGCAAAAGAACAGGTCCTGGAGCAGCTCTGGGGTCATCCGCTCTAAGGAGGCAGGACCCAAGACATTGAAACAGGAAGAAAAAGGAAGAAAGTGACCAAAGAGCATGGGAGCCTAGTGCTAGAGGACAGGGCTCTGCCTCCCTGAGATTTGGCCCTTCCCTAAGAAGAGCAGGCAATGACCTTTGACCAAACAGCAAAAAAAAGGATCTGTCTACCTTGCTGCTGCTCCGTAAGGCCCCCACAGCTTTCCATCTGATATGGAGCTGAAGCCTTCTCAATACCCCTGCACCTATTGGAAATGAGAGCTCCCCGAGGTCTGTACTGCTTTGATTATCTATTTGTATCTTCTGTGCTTACCACAGTGCTTGACACAGCACTTAATAAGTAAATTCTTTCTCTCTTTCTGTCTCTCTCTGTCTTTCTCTGTCTCTCTCAATATCTAAATAGATTTTTCTGGCATAAATCCTAGTGTGTGGATTGATGGAGTATTATCATTCCTTAAGAAATGAAAAATAGGAAGACTTCAAAGAAACGTGGGAAGGCTCATTTGAACTGAAGCAGAGTGAAGGATGCTGAAACAGGTACACACAGTGACTACAACAATGGAAATGGAAACAATACTGAAAAGCCCCCAAGCTCAGTTTAATCACAATAAGTAAGCTTAGTCCCAGAGAAGGGATGATGAAACACAATTTCCTCTCCCGTAAAGGTATTCGAGGAGGTTCTTGGAGCAGGATGTAGGATCCACTGCCAAGATCATTCCTTTGATCAGTTTTGATGAAGTATCTTTGTTTTTTTTCAATTTTATTATTTTATTAATTTAATTATGGCCATAGGTCAGAAGATGACTGTTATGTAAAAACAAAGGCATCCCCAAATATTTTTCACAAAGTGGAGGGTTTGGATTATGGGATCATAGATCTCAGACTGGGATGCACCTCAGAGGTTATCTGGTCCAACTCCACTTCATTTTAGGGATGAGGAAACTGAAGCCTCAGGAATGAGTGTCAGAGGCAAGGCTTGAACCCAGATTGTCTAGAACTAACACTTCCTTTTCACTGTGTCACATGAGCCCTAGGGTACACTCGTAAATCCACTCATGCATACATGAATACACATACATACATGCATGCATACATTTGGCATGGTTTGTGTTCTAAAACAGAAACCTAGTTTCAGAAAGTGCTTAAAAGTTCCACATGAAGTGTACACACACACACACACACACACACACACACACACACACACACACACCCCAACCAATCAGGCATCTCTTTCCCCAAAGCGTGTCTACCCTGAAGTTTATGCCATCCTTGGGATGGTAGGAAAGGTGACTCATTTCCTAAAAATACTCCCAACTATATTGTCTATCTTGCCTTTTTTACTCTGCTTAGGAATAGCTGCATCCCTGAGCTGGCTTTATTTGACACTCTTAGGCTGCTGGCAGATGATGCAAAGTCCCCAACCTACTGATTGAAATCCTTTGGGATGAATAACTTTGGGGAAGTAATATATTTGTTCAGAATGTCAAGGTCATATCCGCATGATGGGTTCGACTTATTGGAGCCTCCTGAAAAGAATGGCTGTAATTAATCTCCCCTCTGCCTCTTAGAATTCCTGTGGCCCTCAAAGATAGCTCAGGTGTCGCCTCCTACAACGAGCCTTGCCTGATCCCCCCAGCTATTATTAGCAGCCACTCTCTCTTGAGATTCCTTTGTATGTACTTGTCCGTGCTCATGTTCTATCTGTCCAAGCCCAGGAGAAGGTAAGTGCCTGGAGGGCAAAGATCCCACGATCAGACTAAGACTGTCAATTGGAAGGGTCCTTAGAGGAGTCTGATCATGTCCTATGGTCTCACTTTATAGACAAGGAAAGTTTTCCATTTTTTTTATACCCAACATAGTAATTGCACACAGCAGAGGGAAAATTGAATTTGTTTTCATGGAATTATCAATGTATCAACAAATGCTTATTGAAAACATTTTTCAATGAAATTTAATTAATCTGATATGCTGTTAAACAGGATAATTCCTTTTGATTCCAATTGTGATTGAGGATTTTTGTCTATTATCAGGGAGGCTTTAATTGTGGTCATATGACAGGAGATGAATTTTGTGTGAACAAAGGCATCATCAAATCTTTTTTCAAAGGTTGAGTGGATGGATCACAGCTCTGGAGCTGAGATAGACCTCAGAGATCATTTGGCCAAACTTCTTTGTGGTTAAGAATAAACACTTGGGAAGGCTGAAGGGTTGGGGAGGTGAGGGAGGGAGGGAAACTGCTTGAATGGTATTCGCTGTATAAAATGGAACCAGGAGTAAACTGGCTGCAGACTTTCTACTTTCAGCCTATGTGTTGTTGGGAGAGGAAAAAAGTAACGTTTTCAGAGTGTTAAAATGCCTGCACACACAATGCACTGCTGCCACCAACCCCCAAGCCTGTCAGGTTCCAAACGTTCCCAGGCTTTTGTACTAAGACCAAGGCCTACATTCTGTTCAGAGAAAGCCCTTCTATTCAAGTGGAAGTCCTTCAAAAGAGAGTTTTCCCATAAAAATGCTGCTCAACCTTAACAAGGATGTGCCCTCAAGATGAGTTCTCCTACTTGTGACTGTGCCTGGTGAAATTCACCTAATACCTGCAAAGCTGAGGAGCCTTTCTCTTACTTAGCAGCTCCTCGAGTCAGAGCTGCTAAGTCCTGTCTCCTGACTCCACCCCATGGCCTCCAAGGTCCTGTCCAGCTATAATCTGTGATCGTATTCTCCATGACCCTGCAAATCTTATGGCCCTGGGTTCATATGCCTGCACTTCAACGATCTTTTGTCTCATGTTCCACCAGATCGACTGCCTGAAAAGACCCTAAAAGGCACCAGAGTCCCTGGAAGCCACAGAGAACCTGCTGGGTGGGGGTTGGGACTCTTGCAGCTTACTCTTGAAAACAAAACCAAAGGGTTTCGTAAACAGACCTTGAACTCATCGGCTGACGAGAAGTTCTGTGGATATTAATATCATGGACGGGTGATCCTCAAAAGAGGGGATTTGGCAGCAGCAACTTGAGGCCACCAGATGAGTGGGATGCTTGCCTGAGCACATCTCCACGGGACTAGGCTCCAAGACTTCACCAGGATAGAATTCATGGAGAGGCCCTTGTGGGTGGGACGCAGACCAAGGAGCAGAAGATAAGTCTTTCTCGGAGGGTTCACTTTTTGTAGATTGTCATTCTTCCCAGAAATTAGGAGAAGGGGGAAAAGCCCTACAACTGGCTATTTCAGACCCCATGTGTGGTTTTGATGCTCCCCGTCTTGGTCAAATGTCTCCTGTTCCACTGGCCTGTTTCAAGGCCTGCTGGGGTCCCAGAGCAGAAATAGAATGAGGGACTTGTCCCCTGCTACTCTCCAGCATCAACTAAACTATTCGTCAGAAACCTCTGGCCTGTGTAATACTGGAGACTGGCACATTTGGCAAGGCTTTCAGCCAAACTCAGAAGCCCTCGCCCCAAACACACGTCTATATTGGTGAAGTGATTGTTATGCACAAACTCCTTTTGAGTAAGCACTGTTTCATTCACTGTCTTTGTACCCACAGTGCCTAGCCCAGTGCTTGGCACATAGCAGGTAACTGCTGATTTACTGAATGCTGTATATATAGCACATGGTCTTTCCCCAATTTGGATAAAGTCCATAATGGATGGGACTTGGTTCTAATGAGTTACTATGAGTCCTTCCAGTCCTTAATCTGGGGTCCATTAAGTTGTTCTTTAAAAAATATTTTTATAACTGCATTTCAATGTAATTGGCTTCCTTTGTAATCCTCTGTGTTTTACTTTATGTGCTTAAAACCATGATTCTGAGGAGGGCTGCATAGGCATCACCAGATGGCCAAAGCAGGCTAGGACAAAGAGCAGGCCGAACCCTCAAACAAGATGGAAAGAAAATTTTGTGCCTGAGTAGAAAGTGGCTTCCTGATATACTTATTCTCCATCATGCTAAGGAGGACATAGATACAATCAGAGGATCATAGTTTAGGAGCTATGATCCAAGTCACAGAGTGGTAGTGAAGGAAGAAGAAGAAGAAGAAGAAGAAGAAGAAGAAGAAGAAGAAGAAGAAGAAGAAGAAGAAGAAGAAGAAGAAATGAAGGAAGGAAGGAAGGAAGGAAGGAAGGAAGGAAGGAAGGAAGGAAGGAAGGAAGGAAGGAAGGAAGGAAGGAAGGAAG
>CM053623.1:356722491-356771938 GCA_028646595.1 Phalanger gymnotis
GGAGGGGCGAAGGAAAAGAGAGAGAAAGAAAGAGAGAGAGAGAGAGAGAGAGACAGAGAGAGAGAGAGAGAGAGAGATGAATTTTGAGGAGAAGAAACTCCTAAAATTCAAATAAATAAGAAAATGGAGGCACAGTTTAACAGGCTGCTTGTTACCTGAAAGCCTTTCATTCCTGGAAATAAAGAGTATGGGTGGGATGAAGGGGTGCTTCTAAGTGATACAATGAAGAGAATGTTGGCCCCAGAGTCAGGAAGACATGAGATCAATTCCAGCCCCAAATCTATACTAACTCTGTGACCATTGGCAAGTCACTAAACAAAACAAAAACAAAAACCTGCCTGTTTGCATTAGCTTTGCATCTGTAAAATTGGCATTATAATATGTCTGACCTCCCAGAGTTATTGTAAGGATAAAATGAGATATTTGTCAAGTGCTTTGCAAACCTTAAAGAGCTATATAAATGCTAACATATACTGTTATATTAAATTGAGCAAGGCTAGCCAAAGAATTTATACTTTTTGACAGCTATTAACCCGTTTTTCTCAGAAAGCTCCATCTAGAATCTCACACTTTTTTTTTTAATCTCTCTCCACTCTTGAGTCAATCAAACATTTTCAATATGGAATGGACCTGGAGCCAAAAAGACCTGGGTTAAAAATCCCACCTCTGACACTACCTGTGTGGCCATAAGGAAGTCACTTAACTGCTCTGCGCCTCAGTTTCTTCATTTGTACAATGACAGAGTTGGACTAGGTAATCTTTAAGATCCTTTGCGGTTCCAAATCCATGATTAAATAAGTGATTTAAAGAAAAATTAAGCTTTATTTTATTTTCAAACAAAAATCAATCTTTTCTCCCCCATTCCCTCACCTCACCCGCAATGAGAAAGCAAGGAAACACAAGCCCCTTTGCAAGCACGTAGAGTCAAGCAAAACAGAATTGATTAGCCATGGCTAAAAAAAGTCTCAGTCTGACCTCTCTGTCCTTCATCTCTCTGCCAGGAGGTGGGCAGCATGTTTCATTATGAGTCCTGGAGAATTGTGCTTGGTCACTATGTTGTTCAGAGTTCCCAAGATTTCAAACACACACACACACACACACACACAGAAATATATCCATATCTATCCAAAACCAAACAACGCACCTATACATATTAAGTGCATACATATATGTGTATATGTATATACATAATATGTATATGCATGTGTGTATACATATGTATAATCTGTCTTGTTTATTTTTGTCAGCCAAGATCTGCCTTCTCACACTTCCCACTCCAATACGCCTCTCCCCCCACCATTGAGAACCCAAGAGGAAAAAAGCCTTTACTGACATGTATATTCAATCGAAACAAATTTCCACAATGGTTATGTCCAGAAAAATGCTTGATTCATTCTTCCTTCTGAATCCTTCACCTCCCAGGCAGGAGGTAGGAGGCATGTTTCATCATGCTCTGGAATCCCGAATGGTCATCAGCACAACAGTATTCCATCTCAGTTATATACCACGACTTGTTCATACATTCCCTGATTTGTGATCACCCCCTCAGATTCCCATTCTTTACCATCTCGGAAAGAACTATACAATTATCCCTTCCACATCACGACTTTCCCCATCATGGTTTTGATATATTACAGGTTGTCATAAGAATTTCAATGGGAATTTGAGGGGAGTTTGCAGAAGCCACAGATGACACATGAAGGCCAGCAGACAACATACTACAAGATACTACATACAATACATACAACTTTGCTACAAGATACATGCCCCCGACCCACACGATGTAGAAGGAAGAGCTGCAAACATATTTTTCATCCTTAGACTTTGTTTTACTTAGCACTAATTCTTCCCTTCCTCTCCCCTGCCTCTCATTCCCATCCCCCACCTCTTCTCTTTCCCTCCTATTTCCCTGTGATTGGAATGTATTTCTATACCCAATTGTGGGTATATGTGTGTATATGCTTCCTTCTTTTGACCAGTTCAAATGAGAGTGAAGTTCAAGCATCAGCGTCTTCCTTTTCCCCACCTTGTTTGTATGTATAGATGTCTATTTGTGCACCATGATGATGTGAGACTATTTTCCCTAATTTCCCTCCCTCCTCCTTGGTTCTCCTCCTTTCCATTCTTTTTTTTAAGATCATCAAGATATTACAGAACCACTCCCAGACTGCCTCTGTGAAACCTGCTGATCATAGGGTTGAGGGAATATGTACGCTTTCACTGTATTTGAATGTAAGCAGTTCATTCTTATTTAGTCCTTTATCACTGTTCATTTGTATTTATCTTTTTATATTTCTCTTCAATCCTGTGTTTGCACTTCAAAATTTCTCTGCAGCTCTGTTCTTTTCATCAGGAATGCTTGGAAGTCCTCTATTTTATTAGAGATCTATTTTTATCCCTTGTGGATTATATTCTGTTATGCTGAGTCAATCATTCTTGGCTGCAAGCCCATATCCTTTGCCTTCTGGAATACCATATTCCAAGCTCCCCACTCCTGTGGTATGCAATGGTGGCTGCTAAATTGTATGTGATCCTGACTGTGGCTCCTCCATACTTGAAGTTTTTTCTTTCTGGCTGCATGCAATATTTTTTCCTATGATGTGGAAGCTCTGGATTTTGGCTATAATATTCCTAGGAGTTTTCATTATGGGGTTTCTTTCTGGAGGTAACAGATGAAGTCTTTCTACTTATACTTTGCCCTGTGGTTCTAAGAGTTCTGAGCAGTTTTCTTTTAAAATTTCTTGAGATGTGATACCTAGGCTCTTTTTTGAGTCATGGCATTCAGATATTCCCACAATTCTTTTTTTTCCTCCTCCATCTGTTTTCTAGATCAATTGTTTTTGCTACAAGATACATTCTCTCTTATTTTGACTTTGTATTTCCTATTGCCTTGTGGAGACATTGGCTTCTATTGTCCCATTCAAATGTTTAAAGACTTTGTTTCTTGGACAGATTCTATACCTCTTATGTCAACCCATTAACTCCTTTTGCAATTATTTTTTCCATAGCTCTCATTTCCTTTCCATTGTTTCTCTCAGGAGCTCTCATTCCATTCAAAAAAAAATGTTTTAGGTCTTTCTTTAACTCTTGCTTCATCTCTTACAAGAATTCTAGTGGAGTTTATGCCCAAGCTGTGTTTCTCTGAGGTTTTTCTTGTAGATAATTTGGAGTGATTCTCTTCTTCTGTATTTGTGTCTTGAGTATCCCTATCACCATAATGGCTCATTAAGATGGAATTTTTCCCATTGTCCCAGCCTACTTCCTGACTTTGAGACTTGATGTTAGGGTCAGGCTCTGCCACATTTCTGGAGAGAAGTCCTAAGCTGGTCTTCTTGCTACTTTCTTAGGGTACTGAGTGTTGTGTTATTCCAGGGACTCAGGGACAGGCTCAGAATGTTCAGACTTTCAGAACTGCCCACCTGGTCTGATCCAGGGTAAAGTCTGATTGCTGCCTCCTGGTTTGAGTTCTGCAAAGTCCCAACCTGAGTTTGGGTCTGAGCTAGAGTAAATGACTGCTGGACTTAGCCCACACACACACACATTGGCCAGCTGGAAAGCTCTGTTGGCTCAGAGCTGCACAATGGTAGGCTCCCCTTTGTTTTGGGATTCCCACTCTGACTATCCCTCCAGGCTGGGCCATCTGCAGAAGCTGAGACTTTGCTTTGCTCCTGACATCTGAGCCCCCCCCCCACTCCTGCTGTTGCTGCTGCCTCTGACTTCTGAATTTCCTCCTTTGACCCATGGGCCTTTCTACTGGGGGATGCCAGCCCCCTATAGATGTCCCCTTCTCACTCCACACTGGATCTGGAACCTGGGTGACCTGGAACTGGGTAACAGGAAACCAAGCTGCCAGTCTGTACCTGTCTCTGCCACAATGTCCCAGTATTGGTCTGGAGGGGGCCCTGTTCAGATCTGGGACCACCTCTTGCCCAGATGCACAGACTTTCCCTTGGTGCTGGAGTCCTCTGCACCCTTCATTCACCCAATCTGTCCTCAGTATCCCCAGACCTTCCTTTATGATGACCTGTGCCAACCTGTGCTAGACAAATAACTCACTGGGACTTTTTCTGGATTTCCTCATCAGGATTCCATCTAGTGCGTTTTTTAGATCTGTTTTGAGATAGGGGACGTGGCTGTACTGCTTTCTCTCATTCCACCATCTCGATTCTCAACTTAAAAATCTCATTTCCACCAGCTTACACTCTAATGGGGGAGTCATTGAGAGATACATGTGAAGGAGACAACCACAGTTGTATTTGATCGTAGAAGCCCCAGAGAGCCTCTGGAGTTGAGTAGAGGAACGACATGGCCACCCTGTGCCTTAGGAGTATAAACTTGACAGCCACACAGAGGATGAATTGGAGTGCCTGGAGGGAGGGAAACAAAGGAAGAGGCTATGGTGATAGCACAGGTGCGACGTGGGGAGGGACTGGTCCAAGGTGAAGCAGTTGTTTTAACACATTACAGACCTTTAAGTACATGAAGACAACTAAAAGCAACAATTTCAGGCTCTTCATCGGATGGACATGGATACTAACAAGAAGACAAGATGCATTGGAAAAGACCCTGATGTTGGGAAAGATTAAAGATAAAAAGAAAAAGGGAATGGCAGAGGATGAGATGGGTAAATGGTGTCATGGAAGCGACAAACATGGGCTTGGACAGACTTTAGGAGATAGTGGAGGAGAGAAAGGCCAGGCACACCATGGTCCGTGGGGTCACAAAGAGTTGGAAATGACTGAACGTTTGAACAACAACACCACCAAAAAGCAACGATTCAGAACACAGAGTACATGCCCAACAAACGTTTCCTGAGGGGAGTTTGAACTGAACAGAAAGGTTGAAGGCCTACACGCTATGTTTGGGTTTGGGCTGAGTGTGGAGTGATCACAGGGAAGGAACATGGCTTCCTACTTCTCAAATTTCTTTCACACTATCTATCAACATATTGTTATCTATGGAAGAGGTCCTTGATACATTTCATTGGTTCCCAAATCCCAAAGTGTTATGAGTGATCTCTGACTAGCCAAATCTAGGGACCTTTTAGCATCTTCATACTTTTCATCACACTCATAACATACCTGACAAATAGTCATTTGGTCTCTGCTTGAGAGGGAAGCAGCTAGTTGGTGCCATAGCTAGAGTGATGGACCTGGAGGCAGGAAGAAGTAAGTTTAAATCCAGCCTCAAACACCTCCTAGCTCTGTGACCTTGAGAAAGTCACTTAACTTTTGTTTACCTTAGTTTCCTCATCTGTAAAATGGGGGTTATGATAGCCCTATCTCCCAGATAATACTTATAAAGCACGTTGCAAACCATAAAGTATACAAATACTAATTGTTGGTGTTTTTTACTTCTCAGCTACATTTCACATTGTTGACCATGCTCTCCTCCTAAACACTCTCACTTTCTGTGTTTTCATAACACTGTTCTCTCCTGATTCTCTTCCTACCTCTGTGATTTCTCAGCCAGCCCCTTTTTTTTAAAATCCCCAGCTTCCTTCAATGATTGGCTCAAATCCACCTTCTCCATGAGGCTTTCTCTCACTTCTTCCTTGCCCCTCCACCCTCTTGAATACATGTTGTCTCTAATAGAACATAAGCTTCTCTAGGACAGAATTGTTTCATTTTTGTCTTTATATCACCATGCCTAGCAATCTACCTAACACACAGGTTGTTGTGTTTGTCTTTCATTTTCGAAGAGGACCATGGCATCAGGGAAATGATGACATGACTTGCAGTTGACTGATTTGAGTGAGGGAGGGCTGTGCAAAGTCACCAGCCTCACTTTCTCTTCCAGAGCCATCTGGATCCAGTGACCCGATATTCATCAAGATGACTGGAGATGGCCCACACAGTGAGTGCTTAATAAATGTTTATTAAACTTCTAGCATTGAGGAACTGTGGATAGGCCCTGAAAGGCTGGGCTATTACCTCTACTCCCTTCTCCCTAAGGGGCCTCTTTGCTCTGGACCCATGCACTTGGTCTGGATCATGTTCAGTCTTTGGAGAATCTGAGGTTTCCTGTTCTCACATTCTGCTTGCTGTGTTTCCCACCCTGGTGCTCTGGAGAAAATCCACTTATAGCTTAAATAGTGGCTCATATCTAGGGTTTCTCTTAATGGGGTACTGAATGTACAATATAAATCAGGTATGGGACAGGTATTTATTTCCTATGTGCAAAATCAATTCTCAAAGACAGAAAAGACTCATAACACATATCGACAGACATACTTAAAACGGGATTCAGCTTATAACTATAGTTACACACTCTCAGGAGGCTGATACTTAAACCTCATCAGAACATTAAATATTTTGCAGAGCAACCAAATAGATAAACCCCATTTCACATTGACTCTGGTTTGGGTCCTCTTGTTGGTGCTGGTGTTCTGTACAACTGCTGGAGTGACAGAAATTCCTCCCTCTGCCACCAGTCAACTCTAACCTCAAAATATCTAAGACCTCTGGGCTGCTCAAACTCACAAGGTTGCCGCCAAGATTGAACATGTCCATCCCAGGATAGGTAGTTGTTAACCCAAGATTAGAAAAGGATAAATGCCAAAGAGGCAGCCTAAACCCAGGGTTTGGTTTGCCAAGACAGGACATGTGTTTTTGAAGCCATGTGCTCATGGCCACATAGTGACTGGGGTGGGAGACAAGGCAAGCCACCTGTCTCCTGCTCCTCATGAGAAGTAATTCTAAGTAATCTTGACACACTCTGAAGCCAAAAGGGAAGGAAATCCTAAGGGTGGAGGCACTCTCTTTTTAAATATCCACTGAGTCATTAGCTTTTCCTAATTAGCAACCAATGAGATGGTCTCATAATCTCAATGTGCCATGTCTCCTCAGCATAAGTCAGGCATATGTCAACTACAAGTATAAAGGTCAGATTTATGGATGACCTGTTGAACAACTGTTATAACTAATTAAAGTGCCTTCCATACATCAAACTTTATGACAGAGTGTCATATTCTAGTTAAAAAAAAAACAAAGAGTCAGGTATCACACTGTGCTTGATATCAGAGGGAACTCAAGAGTCCACTTAACCTCAACTGTGACATAAAGGGAAAGTTACTTGGAGCTTACCCAGATGATTTTCTGGAAGCACACTTGGGCTTTTCCATGAATTTTGTTTCCTAGTACCTTGTCTAATCTGGTTTTAAGTGCCCCAAGAGGAGAGATTTCCTGTCATCTTTCTTCTTTCTATCATAAGTAATTCTGCCAATGGCTCATTGATTTCATCACCAAAAATGTTTTTCTAATAGCACACAGCTTCCAAATCTCTTCCAAGTTTTCTTCCTGATCCCTCCCTTCCTCAGGGGTTCCATTGCTTCTTTCCTCCTTTGCATGAAAAATGATTATGATCAACACCACTGGGCCAGAGGGATTCTTTTTCTCCAACAAGTCCCTGGGCAATCATTCAAAAGCCATCTTGCTTTCCTTCTCAAACTGGTATAGGGATTTGCTTGTGAGAACATCCAGAAGTGAGGTTATTCAGTAAATACAGCTGCTTGGCTGAGTTCCACTAGATTTTATAAAAACATCAAGAAACTTTGACATTTGAGAAGGAGCAGCCATCTATATATTCTCAGATCCCATCTTCATTCATTAGACATACACATAATTGAAAGCTCCATTTTTTACTTCATAGAACATTTTCTTTTGGAAACATTTTTAAATGGTGAAGACAAATATAAGGAATTCCAAGAACTTCAGGAAAATTAGTATGAACTGATAAAGAGTGAAATGGGTAACACAATGGGCACAATGACCATATCAGTGTAAAGGAAATGAAAGGTCACTAAACCTGAGTGGCTGGGTGGGAGGCAGGGGCAGAGGAGGAGAAATAGTCCTGAAAAACAGTTGATAAAACAATTTCCCTCATGTCAACATAGAGGCAGGGGCTACAAGGGTTGGCATGGTCATAGAACTGATTCATTTAGCTTGGCTGTTTTTCTTTGTTGTGAGGGAGGCTTCATTGCCTGGGGGAGTGAGGAATTAGTACTCAAAATGGCTGTTTTATAAAAACTAAATTCATCAATGAAATTTAATTTCTCAAAATGATTATAAAAGCAACATGGTGTCATGGAAAGAATGCTAGAACTGACCTGAGCTCAAAATGGGAGTAGCTGGGCAAGTCATCACCTCTCTGAGCCTGTTTCCTTTTCTATAAAATGAGAGAAATAAAAAAAATAAAATGGGGGGGGAGGATAAGACTTGGGAGCATGAACCTCAGGGGCAGCCCATGAGGAGAGTCCTTCTATAAGCCTTTAAGTTGCTTCTCAGCCATGCAACTTGACTAAGCCCTACTATGTGCCTGGCACTGTCCTAGGTCCTGAGGAGATGGAGACAAAAAAATGAGATCATTTCGATGTGAATGTGACATTATTATTCAAGTACTAAATCTAAAAACTGAAAGTAAGGTGTCTCTGCCAGTCACTGGAGGGCCGGTTGTTTGTTTGTTTGTTTGTGGTTTTTGTTTTTAACAAATGGCAGTGACAGACAGAGAACATTCAATCCTAGCCAAGCCTTATTTTGCCTTTTGACTGTGCTAACTCTAATTCTTTGCCCCTCTAAACCTGAATAGAAGAGCTAGAAAAGGGGCCCCAGATGCCATCTGGTCCAACCCCCTAGCTTTGACAGATGAGGAAGTTAAGGCCCAGGAGAGTCAGATGACCTCTGGGAGGGCACATAGGTAATGAATAAGGTGAGATTCAGACCCAGGTCCTCTGACCGATCTTTCCACCGTGCCACATGCTACAATGGGCACTAACAACTCCCCCAATAATAAGGTATCGATGGAAAATGCTAGCATGTTTTTCATTATGCAAACAGCACCAAGGAGAGCAGACCAAGACTTAGCCCCTTCCCAAAGTCAAACATAGCAAAGGCTGCCCAAAGACATGGAGGGCAATTCTCCACACTAAACTCCAACCAGCCTGGCTTTACCTGGCTTGTTTTGGAATCTATTTAATCCTATCCCAGAAATCATTGGGATCCAGATGTGGGAATAATGAGCAAGCCTCTACTCTAAGCTTAGGATCACTTTCCACAAAGGATGCCAGTCAGGGCCCTTGCTTTTGGAGATAATCCTTCCAGACCCAGGAAGGGGGACCAGGAGGAGAGGAAGGTGCCTTTGTTGTTGTTGTTGTCTGTTGTTTTATGAGGGTAGAATAAAAGGTGAAGCCTAAATGATGAAAAACATCTTATGCCATGCAGAGACGAATCAAATTTCCAGTTCCTGCCCTGAGGTTCGGTAACAACTATCAAAGAAGCAAATCCCAGTATTCCAGGATAATATAAATAACCTTTGCTTAGAGTTCGAGTGAGAAGTTTGGTGCATTTTAATGGAGGTGGTGGTGGGGGTAGGGGCAAGGTAAACATTCTTTAGTGTAAACTACATTGGACTAAGCCTAAAAGATCCACTTCTGTTCTGAATTCTAATTATCACATAGATGATAAATTCCAAGCTGCATGAGACCTTAAAAAGATCATCATTCCTCACTTTTGTTCAGTCTTTTCAGTCATGTCCAACCCTCTATGACCCCATTTGGGGTTTTCTTGGCAAAAATACTGCAGCGGTTTGCCATTTCCTTCTTCAGCTCATTTCACAGATGAGGAAATTGAGGCAAACAGGCTTGAGTGACTTGCCCAGGGTCACCCAGCTTGCAAATGTCTGAGGTCGTATTTGAACTCAGGTCCTCCTGACTCCAGGGCTGATGCTTTATCCACTGTAGAGCCAAATAGAGGCATAAAGAACCCAAGCGACTTGGCCACCGTCATACAACTGTAAACAACTGAGCCAAACCTTGGACCCAGATCTTCCTGACTCCAAGACTAACATTCAACCCAGTCCACCATTCATATGGGAGAACATTCTGAATTCAGCAGGACCAGGAGACTCCTGGCTAACACAGGTCAAAGGTGGCTATGAGGATCGGATGTGCTTAGGAGCCTCGCCATCCTAGCAAGAGGGCATCAACTCTCCAGAGCACCAGTAGCTGAGGAGACTGCCAGTCCAGCTCTGGTCTCTAACAATGATTCCTTTAAACCAATGGGGAAGCTGAGCCTGTTGTTACTTTCTTGCTTGGCCTAGCCTGACCTTTATCATTCCATTTTCAAAGGGTAGATAATAATAACTACCTGCCCCTAAAGACTCCAGGACGTGTGACATTTAACACAAGGGTGATTGCCAAGGTTCAAGCAAAGACCTCTTCTGTCATCACAGAACTGAAAAGAGCTCCATCTGCTTGCCTTCCCACGTGAGGACTAGGAAGCAAGAACAACCAGAGAGATGTCCCATTGGCAAAGCGGGCTCCTCTCCTCCCCCCCACCCTTTGCAGAGCATTCAATCTCCCTCAGGAAGAATTATTCAACCTGACCAGGTGGCTGGTGGGGATTGGAGGTGAAGCCTGTGGTTAGGAAACAGGCTGAAAAGAGCCAGTTTATCATGAGTTACCACAGGGCTCTCATCAAAGGAACTTGCTGTTCATCAACAATCTCAATAACAAAAAAGAATTAATACAGGAAGGAAGGTGCCAAGCACTCATTATGGACCTACAATGTGCCCGGCCTTAGTGCTTTATAAATACCATTTCACTGAATCCTTCCAACCACCCTGGGAGGTTGGGGCTATCATGATCCTCATTCTGCAATTGAAACTTGACCCAGGTGGCAACTGAAGTGAAAGCAATCCATTGCAGTTGCCTTTAGCAAAATGAGGGAAATCAGAGATTCGACCTATAGCATATTTCCAAGATCATATATATATATATATATATATATATATATATATATATATATATATATATATATACATATATATATACATATATATACACATATATATATACACATATATATGCATACATATATGTATATATGTATACACATATGTGTTTATATACATATACACATATGTGTTTATATATGAATATATAGATATAGATAGATAGATATAGATATATACACATACACACACACCCAGATTATGTATGTATATCTAAGATCTAAGGCAGCTAGGTGGCTCATTGGATAGAGCATCAGACCTGGAGACAGGGAGACCTGAGTTCAAATTTGACTTCAGACACTTACTATCTGTGTGACCCTGAGCAAGTCACTTACTCCTGTTTGCCTCAGTTTCCTCATCTGTAAAATGAGCTGGAGAAGGCAATGGCAAACCTCTCCAGTATCTTTGCCAAGAAAACCCCAAAATGTGGTCACAAAGAGTCAGACATGACTGAAAATGACTCAACAACAAAAAAGATCACAGAATCTTACAGTGAGAATTGGTTGGGACTTCAAAAACATTCCATAACAACAGAAAAAAAGGAATCCCCACCATAACATACCTGTTACAGAGGTAGATGCTTTTATTATTTCCATTTTACTGTTAAAAAAACTGAGGTTGAAAGAGATTCAGTGACTTACCCAGAGTCACCACTACTAATGTTAATTTGATCTACCTACCTACTCACTACCTACTCACCATCATTTTCTGGAATTACTCTGTCTCCCAGAGGGCGAATTCTCAAAAATCTGGTCTCTGATCACAATGATGATAATAGCACTTATGTATACAATCTCACTTGAGCCTCACAAAGACCTCGAGAGGTGCATTCTTTAGGAATATTGTCATCTCTACAGAGGAGGAAACAGCTCACAATGGCAGAGCTAGCAAGTGCCCGAGGCCATATTGAATCTCAAGCCCCTGGTCTTCATGCTCATGATAACCCTCAGTCCTTTGATGCTGCTCTAGACACATTTTATATTCCCTGATCAGTGAAATGAGTAAGAAGAGGTTGACACATCTTACAAAGAGAATATTTATTATCCTTCGAGGTGGCTCCAGAGTCTCCATGTTTTCCAAGAATAGACAAAGCTTCTGAAGTTAATACATGAAACTTGTGAGGCATTTCTGTGATTCACCTTCAAAAATGACAATTCATCCTCACCAAAGTGATTGAATGGATTGGTTCAATTCTCCACCGTTTTTGTAGTGAGTTGTTCAAGGGTATTGATTTTTTTTGTTGTTGTTTTTCACTGGTCTGCATTTGTTTATTTAAATGATCAAAATAGTCTAGAAATCACATCAGTTACTGGAAGAAAAAAATTACAAAACAACTGGGAAATTATTTATTTTTAGAAATATGAATCACGCTCAGTGAACACACAGAATACCTTCTTTCTTTTTAAAATGCTGCGCTGGTGCCCCCACCTTACAGCATGCATGACATGGTTTCCATGGTAAGTTATACTGAGCATGTGAGATAGTCTCAGCTGTTTCAGATCATTACTGCTTATCATTTCAAGGAATGCTCCCTTTATTCCTATGCTCTCTAGTGTTTTTAAGAGAAATAAGTGCTATGTTCCCCTGTTTCAAAGCAACACCTGGAGGCTTGGCGAGACTTAGTCCTCAAAGGCAATAAGAGGCTAGTACTATGTGATGACAAAGAGAGCAGAGAAGGATGAATCTAATGCTAAGTTTTTGCAAAAGTCCACATGGCCTCAACATGAAGATGCTCTGACCTTCTACCCTTGGGCTTTGGCTTCTTCTTTCTTCTCTGAGAGCCTCTCTCCCAAAACTCTCTACCAACAATATGAGAAGCCTTTACACAGTTAATGACCTCAGAGGCCAACTGAATCCTGAGAAAGTGTCTGAATCTATAGGATTATACTGATACAGGGCCAGTTCACAACATTCACATGAGTCACTTCCCAGTGACTCTCTCTATCCCCAAAGAGAATCCTACCTTGTAATAAATAATTGCTTTTGGTTGAATTCTCCTTTAGTTGTTTTTGGTATTAGAAATTTTATTTCTTTCCTGTTTTTTTTTTTAAAATCAAATTAATTAATGGTTTCTGCATGTTGGTTTGTTTAAAAACCATCTCCTAGTTTTATGCATTAATTAAATGTATTTTTTGTTTTCAATTTTGTTCATCTCCTTTAATTTTTATAACTTCTATTTTTATATTTGATTGAGGAGCCTGAATTTTTTTGCTTTCCTTATTTTTGAATTACATATCCATTTATTGATTGGTTCATCCTCTCTTCAATTGATAAAACTGTTCATTGAAATAATTTTTTCCCTAAGAACTATTTTGGCTACATTTTATCAGTTTTGGTGTGTTTTCTTAATTGTCATCCTTTTCTTTAATGAGATCATCTATAGTTTCTATGATTTGTTCTTTGACCCACCGATTCTTTAATATTACTTAGGCTCTGTTTATGTTTGAATCCTTTCTTCAAACTCCCCTTATTGATTACAACTTCACTGGGCCATGACCCACTCAAGATGTATTTAATATTTCAGCTTTTCTGTATTTATGAGGTTTCTATGCCCTAGTACATGGTTGGCTCTTATAAAGGTGTCATGCACAGCTGAGCAAGAAGTATATTCTTTTCTATTTCCATTCAGTAGTTGACAGATATTTATCATATCTACATTTTGTAAAATTCTATTTAGGTCTTTGACTTCTTATTTATCTTTTTGTTATTTGTTTTGGTCTAAAGGGAGCATTTTGACATCCCATCCAGCAAAGCCACCTCCCCCAAAGAAAAGCCCAGTGGCTGAGCTACCAATTTGATCAAGCCTGACAACAGCTGCCCAGTGACAAAGTAGCCTTCCTTGACCTTCCTGGAAGCTACGGTCCATTAGAAGTGTGGACTACTTGTCATTGTCTATCAACCCACCACCCCAAAGCAAAGCTGCCTTTCTGGCTCAGTTCTGTAACAGCCAAGCCTGGTAATGACCCAGCCCATCAGTGCATTGGCCTATCCAGCCAAGATGTCATGCCTTTTGAACAGGCTACCCAGTCAAGAAGCAGAGCAACTCTTCCTAAGTCAACAATGTCTTTGAGAGTAAACACCATGAGGACATCGCAGAGTTGTTGCTTGCCTTGGCCACATATGTTCTCTATAGGTTTTACTCACTATCATTGTATTTTAAGTTCATGTCTACTCTTCCCACTCCTGGACTTTGGGTTTATTTGTGGGAGAGTTTGCTCCTTATACTGGGAATGGGGAATGCTTTATAAATGCTGTTCTTTCTATACTATTTGAGTAAACGCCTTTGCTAAAGAATTTAGTCTACTGGATGATTGCAAAAAAGTACACTGGTGAAGGCCTCACACACTGGTTTTAGGGAGCTAGTCAATATATGGATACCCCTAAAACCTTGAAATGAGTAGCAGCCACCATTCTGGGGACCCAACTTACCAGTGTAGGTGCAGTTTGGGGGAATGAGACCACATGGGATAGGGAGAATATTAAAATTTTAATTAGCAATATACACCTTTTAGCTATTTGTAATGGGAAGTGTGATGAAGGAACTGATCTTTTTACCTCCTGATTTATGTTGACAGCTGCCTCATTTTCACAAGAAAGGTCCTCATTGATTAAAAATTAATTCATTCCTGGTAAAAGGGAATCTTCTGTTGACCTTCAGATCTGGCTAAGCTTGAAATGTAAAGATACTATATAATCTAAGCAGGCTTAGATCTTGGCAAGAAGAAAGAAACATAACTGGATGTATGTGGTTGGCCAGAATAAAAGCAATAAAGAAAGCTTAAGAAACCAATGTACTGAAGGCTCTGGTCTTGTCCTGCACTCTTTGTCTTGGGGAAAGGAACAGGACCAGTCCTGCTTCCATCTTTTTCCTAGTATAATATGTAACCATTGGAATTATGCTCTTCTGTGCTGGCTGCCGGTGGACCTAGCAAAGCCACATGCATTTAATGCTAAATAAAGTCCAGAGACATACTAGTTACCCAACAAATACCACTTGTTCCTGACACCTATGGTGCACAATTGCATAATATATCGCCCTATCTCCCCTCAGTAATAGGATCATAGACTCAGAACTACAAGGGGACATCATGTCCAATCTTTTTAACTCACAGATGCGAAAACTGAGACCCAGAGGAAGGAAGTGACTTATATGTTCCCAAACTCAAACATAAGAACTTTAAAACTCAAGTCTCTTTCTTCTAGCCCGGTGGCGGATCTCTAAGAAACAGTAGATGGCAAGCCATTCTTTCCTTTTATCAGTAAAACATTCCTAAGATGTTTCGTTTTGATTTAATGAGAAACACTATTGTTTCAACAATCCAGCTAGCAGCTGTCGTGGGGGTGAAAGACCAAAACAAGCCCAACAACAAGAATGCTGCCAAAGCCCAGGTTCTTTTGATCTGCTTTACTAAGGAAAGCAGCGTTAAGGGGTTAACGAGCTTACTTTAATTCAGCATACAAATACCATTCACTTAGTTCAGGGCAAAAAGCCAGCACGCTGAACTTCAGAGCAAATGCAGACAAATTACAAATATCGACAGATGAGAAAATACAATTCATAGTTACCGACATCCAGGTTCAGCCCGGGAGCGCATAACAAGGGCTGGCCCAGAGTCATACTCACCACCATGACTGTGGCTCAGAGCTCTGAAAAAGAGAAAGCCAACCCCTGCTTTTGTATCTTTTTCAGGGTCAAGGGTGAGTCACACATGCAACTCACCCACGTGACCTAAAATCGTCCCAAAGAGGCAACTTAAACCCACGTGGTCTAAAAGCCTCTAATGTCCCAAACATGTCACTCAAACTCATGTAAACTAGGCCCTCCCCTGAGGCAAGGAAGTCACCAAGGACTCCCAATCTAATTAAGGAAACAAAGGCCAAACTCTTCAAGGGCATTTGGTTGAACTGAGTGCTAAAAGCCCATTTTGTTTGCCAACACAACTATTCAAAAAGAAATGGGCTTTCTATGAAAACCTGGGTGGTCATGCTGGCCTGCAGACTTTCAACTTCACAGAAAAGTAACATCTCACATGACTTCCAAACTCAGTTTGGTCATTGACCTCCATTTTGCATTGTTCCATCAAGAAATTTCTGAGTCTGGAATTCTCTAAAATGCAGCTCTATTTTTTAGATCTCATTCTATTTTAGGGCCCAGTTGCTCAACTGAGTCCCACAAAAGCCACTTTAGCTGTTTCTAGGGAAGGCTCCTTTCTGGTAGGTAAACGAATGCAGACCAATTCCCCCTGGTTACCTAGAAGAAATGAGAGTACTTTGCCCCAACATGCGTCTTGGATTACCATTTATTTGTTTATTGTCCTTTATTCCCTGGGACTAGCACTTATCTGCTCAGTATTTCCATCTGGTTACCATTTCCAGCAGTTTCCTGAGGAGGGAGGAGTTATGGGGCGGCTGGTGTCTACTTGTCTCTAACCTGTCTCTCCACAGCACTAATGATGCTGAAACAGCTCTTTGGCTTGCCCTGGCCACCCTTCCCCCCTTCTAGTCTTTGGTTCTCTTCACTGTATTAAATTACCCAGAACTCTGCAGTGGCATCTATGAAAAATGCTTGCCTGAACAACCATGTGTATCTCTTTCAAGTATAAACTTGGTAAGCTTTTAGCTAAGGGGAAAGAAGTTTCTACCAATGATATGAGTTAACATAAAGCTGAATTGTCCATATTTTCTAGAACATAGCTCCAGAGCTGGAAAGGATCTCACAGGCCATTTGATTAAACCATCTTAGCTGTATAAATTAGGAAATTGATAGTAAGAATCAGGGACAAATTTGAACCCAGGTATTCTGACCAGTGGTTTTTCTACTATTCAATTCAATTCAACTCAATTTAAACTTATTAATTGCCTACTAAGTGCTAGGGACCATGGTATTAGAGAATCAAAGATAAAACTATTCTTTGCCGTGAAAGAACTTACACATATTCTCCCAAAAATGAATAAATACAATAGATGTTGTATCACTCACAGTCAAGGGATTTCCCCTTTCCACAAAAGGGCTCCTCCTCCCCTGGACTCAAACAAACTAGATTCCCTGGGGTCCTAGCAGATCATAACAGGCTTTTTCTTGTACTCTTAGGCTCCTTTCCCCACATCTGAGCCATCTCAGCTTATGCTGGGGAAATTCTCTTAAATACTAAGTGTGGCATATGTCTACGGTCTCCCCAAAAGGAATTAAGATGGTGCACTTCTGGAATGGCACCCAATACATGAGAAAGTTGATAATATAGGTTCACAGAATTTGAGAAGTAAAAAAGGATTTAGCAGCCATCCAGTCTACCCAGAGCTATGCTAGTAAAAAGTTTAACAACTGACTCTGCAAAGAGAAAAAGCATACGCATGAACAGACACACGTTTGAGTTTAATCTTCGTTATTGACATTTATTCCATCACTTTCTTAAATCTAAACAATCACTGCAATAAGCCCTGATGTGTAACAAGTGGCAATTTCCACGGTGGAAATGATGAACCTGAAAAATGAACAGTCCACTCTTGTGGGCCAGTACAAGCAGGCTTCGGCAAACCTGAGTCCAATCCAACACACCAAAGGAATCTCCACTATCGATAACCTACCAAGTAGCCACTCCAAACTCTGTTTGAAGATTCAGAAGGAAGGGCCCACCACCTCTCAAAGCAGCCCATTTAATTTCCAGGCAACTTTAACTGTTAAAAAGTCTCTCTCTCTCTCTCTCTCTCTCTCTCTCTCTCTCTCTCTCTCTCTCTCTCTCTCTCTCTCTCTCTCTCTCTCTCTCTCTCTCTCTCTCTCTCTCTCTCTTTCTTTGTGACAAGGGGCTCAATCTCCCATGGTTGTAATAAGAAATAAATGAGATCATGTGTGTAATGCACTGTATAAATAAATGCCAGCTATCCCTACTCTAATTCTACTCCTCTTTCTACTCTTGTCCCACTGTGTCCAGATACTCTAAAGTGTAACCTGAAGCAAGAGTCTCTGTTACTCCATGATGGAGCTCCTTCCTTTCTTCTCCTCACCCTCTCTGCCTTTTCCTTGCCTAGAAGGGAGGTGTTACATCTACTGAAAAGGGCCCTAAATTTCAAGTCCAAAAACCTGGGCCAAAGTCCCTATTCAACCAGGGGCACCTCCCTCTCCCTCTCTGGCCTGCAGCATCCTTATCTGTAAAATGAGGACTTGAATTAAGTGATCTCAGGGTCTTTTCTAGTCCTAATTCCTAAGATCCTAGAGCAAGATACTCTTTTCTTTATCTTTGACTCCTCCCCAAGCTCTCTGATTAGAGCTCACTGCTCTGCTTTCAAGGTTTCCCAAGCATTCGCTTCACAGTGCCCTGGCTACTTTTGCTGACAAGAAAATGGGTACTTCTTTTAAAAATCCAACAGAGAAATTATGAAGGAAAATGCACAAATTTATCAACATGCTCCTCCTTGGGAAGGTCCTTCCTCTTAGAAGAATCTGATTTCATAGCTGGTAGTAGCCCTGGGTACCTTTCAAAGTCAATTTCATTTTGTTGGTGTATTTCACTTTCCTGGGCATGTCCAAAATGATCACGGAGGCATTTTTTGGGGGTCACATGGTATTGGTTGTGATCGGTGTGAAGGTGTTTGGCTCTGTGTGTGTGTGTGTTTGAAAGCCAGTTCCTTCAAAGTTATGAGGTGTCCCCAGCTAGTTTGTAAAAGGATTCAGATGAGTCAGCAGCAACCCTCAACAGTAATCTCAGGCTCCTGAATCCAAATGGCCTCAAAATTGCAACTCTATCAGCCAATGTCCTTCTTAGCATTGGGCGGGGATGCTCACTATCAGCTGGAATCCTGACCTCCTTGAAGCTCCTGAAGAACGCAGAAACCTGGCCGGGAGTAAAAACTCATGAGGTCAATTGGAAACAAATGGGACATTTTCTTCTAGAGAGAGCACCTCCCCACCCCCACTGCCAGCCGATTTGGCCTTTCCTAGTATTTGATGTGAACCCATCTGGCTTTACATCAAACCAGACTCTTTTCAATGGTCCCAGAAAACAATTCTATAAATGGGATTTTATTATAGAAAGAACACTGGACCTAGAGTCAGAAAAATGTGAGTTCAAATCCAGCCTCAACGCTTACTATCTGTGATGACCCTGGGAAAGTCACTGTCTCACTTTCCTCATCTATAAAATGGAAGTAATCACAATTACTCCAAGGGATCAAAAGAGAGAGATAACACATAGAAACTCGCTTTGCAAACTTTAGAGCACTTTATAAATGCTAGCTAGTTATTATCATCTACAGCAGGGAAATGTGGGATATTATTTTCATGGTGTTCAAGGGCTTGGAGCCTCCACAGTCAGTAAATCTTCTACTAGGGTAGTGTTTCTGAAGAGATCAGGGAACTAGATGCTTTTAGGGGTGCTCAAGACCCCAAAATACCAGTATGCTGAGTCCTGCTCGAAAGAATTTGACTCAAGCCTTCTCACAGCCAAAGAGAGACAAAGTTTATTATCGGTTCGCCATATTGGGTTGGCAGATTCCATCTGAGCACCTTAATGAAAGCAAGATGAGACTTATATACAGGAAGATTGTGGGAGGGACCTAGGGTGGTCCTGGGGTGATGGAAGGAGGGGTTTAGGAAGGATCTTAAGGAGTCTAAGGGGGAGCTTGACGGGACTGGGATGAGGTCAGACTCCATGACCAAGAGAATTAAGGATTAAGGGGTGAGAAGTAGCTGAAGGCTACCAGAGACAACAGACGAGGTAGGGCTAGGCTACTTTAAGAGTAACAGATTTGGGTGTAGACACTATAACGTATATAATGTAGACATTAGATTAAGGGTGGAAACTAGCCTGACATTGGAGGGCTAGGCTAGGTTAGAGTAACCTAGCCTAGAGATTTGAGCCTAGCAATAACGAAAGGCTTATGGCCTCAGGCAAACACCTCCTCTAGTGGAAAGATTCAAGGGAAGTTCAAGGGAGCTCCTACAACCTAAACCTCATCATTTCTTCTCCATTTGACTCAGCAAATATCTAACTGCCTACTATGTGCAAAGTGCTATGCAAGGGGTGCTGAGGATACAAAACAAAACGAAAACAAAAAGAAATAGTCCTTACCTGGAGGATGGAAGAGGAGGTTGCAGGCTATGAAGTGAACATGAATAAGTAAATACAAAGCATTCGGAAAGTGATTTTTGGAGGAAATACAGTTTTAAAGACTCTAGAGCCGCTCTAGTGAACATCAAGTTTAACCTCCTCATTTAACAGGTGAAGAAACTGGGCAAACAGAGGTTAAGTGACTTGTCCAAGGTCACACAGCTAGTAAGTGTTGGAGACACAATTTGAACTCAGGTCTTCCTGCCTGTGCATATTCTGTGCCTCATTCATTGTGCCATGGTCCCTTAGGGAAAGAACCCTGCCACCCTGAGAGTCATAGGACTTTGTATAGTTTGTGAACCCATCATGGGTGTCAAAGGAGGAAGGAAGAGAAGCAGTTTTGTTGAAGTGTCCAAAAGCAAGAAGAATTTTTGTTATGTAAGGAGAGATAGATGGAAATGTCTCTAGTCAAAAGCATTAGATCTCATGAATAGAAATATAATTGGATGCTCCACAATTATAGTGACCAATTTTGGCCCCGGAGAAGAGCTGAGGAAATGACCCACTGTCCTTTTGTTGGAAGGGTGAAATACCCCAGGTGCAGAATGTCACCTAGGCTATTAGAAGGTGTCCCTTCAGTCAAATAGCTTACTTTGCCTTTTCTTTATTTCAAGGAAAGGTTCATTGTGGAGAGGCTAGAGGAAGGATCTATTAAAAATACCTGTGGTATAAAAACAACAAAAGGTATTAATTAAACTTGGGAGGAAAAAAGAAAAAATGTAGCTCAGGCAATTTTTTGATCCTCAAGGCAAGGAAAAAAGCATTTTAACTCCAGCATAGAAATTCCATCCCACACATTAGTTATGAGAATAAACTTGAGATTTAGTCATCCTCAGCTGAAAGAATAGAGAAGAATCATGAGGTGGGGAGAAAAATTCTGTTCAACAAACACTGATTAAGCATCTGCTTTGAGTGGGGGAGGGGTACTGATCTTTGGAGGAGATACAGAGATCAGATACCACTGGGTCCCTGTCTGAGGGGAAAGAGGAGAGAAGAAGGATCAGTGAAGCATTTTAGCCCATCCAGGAATTCTGAAGAAACTGATTCTCAGAGTAGTTAGGAGACCTGCCTATGATCACACAGGTCGTCAGTGTCTAAGCCAGGATTCATTCACATTCATTCATCCCCATTCAGCAATCATTTTTTTATAAAGCACCTACGACGTGTCCAGTACAATGAAAGGCAATGGGGTTACAGAGAGAAAATTCTACTGGAGGAAGCTCCATGTGCACATATAAGTAAATACCAAAGATAGAGAGGCACAGGGACTGTAATTCATTGGTAGAAGAAACTTATTCTACCGGGGAAGATCTGTACCTACTTCACAACCTATACTCCTAGAGATCTGCTTGGGAATCAAGAGGTTTAGCGGCTTGCCCAAGGTCACATAGCCAGGATGTCAGAGGTAGGATTTGAACCTAGGGCTTCTTCACATCAAGGCTGGCTATTCACCTGCCTACTACTTCTCAACCAAATATAAAATATATACAAAATAAGGACAAAGGAATTTAGGAGGCTACTAACAACTGGGTCGATTAAGAAAGGTCTTGAGATGTCTCTTGAGCTGTCTGAATAAGAGGGCTAAGCAAGGAAGGAAAACATTCCTGACATTTTAACAAAGCCTTGGAGAGGGAACATAGAATAATGTGTACGTGTGACTCAGTGAGATTTTAGCAAAAGCTAAAGGTCTATAAGAGCTAAGAGAAAGAGACATTGGAAGAAAAAGGGGAAAGACTTCAGCAAGAAAACTATTTTTTTTCTACCTTAGTAAGAGGAGTATCAGAGGTAAAGATGAATGAACTAAAACCAATCACCCTAAGACAAGATGGAGTGGTTTAAGTAGGGAAGGGATCTTTGAGAGGTAAAATATTTGTTGAAAGGAGAGGCAAGCCTTCTCTCTTCTCTAGCCAGAATGTGACAACAACCTCAGGAGAGATATTTTAAGGAAGTCAGATGGTAAGAGCTTCTGGTGATACTAAGGATAATAACTCTGTCTGGCTGAAGGTATTGAAAAAGATTACCCTCACCCCTCCCCCATTTTTTGAAAGAAAGAAAGAAAACAGTTACCCAGTGAAAAAGTCAGAAATTTGAACTTTGGAGGACTCTCTGGAGAGAGAAAGATCATTAAGGCCCCCTAGGATTAGAGTTCTGAGTCACTTTGGTCATATGTGTACCCCACTATGTGTGTCTAATAACATTAAATCCTAAGTCCATACCTATTCTTCTCCCTCCTAAGCCCCAGGTGTGTTCATGAGAAACTATGCTCCTAAGGAAACAGTGTGCCCCTGATACTTAGGCAAAATGTTTTCTAATTACTCTCCTGGATATACCATTTGAGAAAATACCTTTGCTAAAGAGTCGAGACGACTGACAGCTTAAGGGAAGGCTCATGATCTAGCAGCAACTTCGTCATCGTCATCCACAACTACAATATAGGAAAACGGGATGTTCTACTGGTTGCAGTCAGGGCTTTCCTGGGAGGGGTGATAACCATCCTTTTGGGGACTCAACCAGTCCATGGCATTGTGAATTGGGTGAGTGAGCTCCGCAGCAGTGTCACATGAGCAAAAGCAAGTACACTAGTTTGGCTGGACTGTAGTGTTCAAAAAAGGGAATAATGGAAAATCCATCCGGAAAGGCAAGTCAGAGCCAGATAATGAAAGGTTTTAAATACAGAAGAGAGAGTTTTTTTAAAAAATGTCCTGGGGCAATTGGGAGGAACATTTCTAGGTCACCTGACTTCGAAGCCAGTGTTTTTTTCCTGGCCCACTGTCTGTGCTGGTGCCAACAGTGCCAACTCAAAACTCTAAAGGCAGAGGGGACTTTGCCAAATTACCAAAGGGGTGCCTCTAACAAATGAATGAATGTGTGTATATTCTATAACCATTTCCTGTCCACTCATATGGAAAAACAAGCAAACAAACAAGAAAGTCTTTTGGTTGGATTCTGAGCTGGAAGTGAATGTGCATACAGATGGGTGAACTAGCCAAATCACCCTTCTCTTTCTTGATAATGATTGGGTCAATGTCTGCCCTAAGCCTCCAGGTGAGGAAAGGTAGTAACCTATTCTACCCACCTAGGCTAATATGTGACCAAGAGCATGGTGAATATTTATCTTTGCTACATCTATTCTTTCCTGCTCTTTGGTGACAGAATATTGAAGATAGAATGGATCCAGCAAGGACCTTCTGAGCTTTAAAAGATCTGGAGAAACCAGTAGCCAGAGGTCCATACCAGAGTTTGCCAGCAGCCACAATCCATGTGCCCTTTGGCCCTAAGGAGCTGCCTTGTTGACCTAACCCAGCTGTGGGTCAACACCTTAACAGCACGACCTACAAGCAAGGGCACATTCCCATCTACCAACTATACTATTAAGAGGCAAAACCGGTGGGGCAAAGGCTTCATGGGAACCACTTAAAGTCTGAGGCCATTCTCCCCAGGGATGAAGGTGGTAGAAGGGAGAGTATATCCCTGGTGTTGGAGGGAAAATGCTTTGCAATTTCTGGTCTTGCTATTTTTTCTAATAAATATCTTTTTGTCTTGCCAATTGATGTCCAATGTCTAGAATGACATTGGGGCATTAATCACTGGGTCTATCACAGATAAAGGTAATAATAGATAACAGTAGCTAGATGGCTTAGTGGATAGAGCACTTGACCTACAGTCAGGAAGAAGGGAATTTAAGTCCTGCCTCTCATACGTAACAGCTATGGGACCCCTGATAAGTCATTTAACCTCTGGCCCAGTTTCCTCATCTGTAAAGTAGAGATAATAGTACCTGCCTCTCAGGGTTGTTGTGAGGATAAAATAAGATGATATTTTAAGGTAAATTACAAAAATTAACAGACTCCATAAACACTAGATATTATCATAAAGGAGAAATACTAACTGTAACTGATACTGATTATACTGAGGAGATATTAAGTGACAATTGATGTTGGGAGCAACACACTAGAATGAGGGCTTGAGCCAATAACACTAGAAGAATCATTCCAATCCCTCAGGGTTATCCCTAGAATTTGGGGGGGGGTGGCAGGAAGGATTGAGCTACCCTCTGGAGACTCAACTTGCTAGTGAGTGTGTAAGTTGGGACAGGCAAAAATAGGGAACTCTACAGGCCTATATGAAGTCTTAACATCACTTATTAACACGAATAATGTCTGAGTTAAGAAATTATAGTAACAAAGATTTTATTTAAGATAACAATGTCAATATATCTTAATTTATGGTACATGGACAGAATAATGAATATTATTTAATTAGTGAATTAAGGCAAATTTGAGTCTGTGAAGATTGGGAGGGGCAACATGGTCTGGTAGAAAGAACGCTGCATGTGGAGTTCAAAGACATAGGTTCGAATTTAGCTGTGGCACACATTGCCTATGTGACCAACTGGCAAATCACATCACCTCCTTGGGCCTTAGTTGTCTCATTTATAAAATGAGGGAGATATGAACTAAATGATTTCCAAGATCTTCAAGCTCTAAATCTATAATTCTGTGATTTGTATTATTAAGAAGTAAAAAAGATATTGAAGTTAGAGAAACTAGAAAGCAAACATGTTAATGAACTAAAAGCAAGCAACAAGAAGAAATATATAAAGTGAAAGAAGAAATCATCAAAGTAGAAAACAAAATGATTAATTGATTAATTAATGAACCCAATGAAGGTGTGTGCCAAATAAAGCACCACCACTCTGTCCAGATTCCACCATTTGGTGGTGCCAAATGAAGCAAAAAGCTGGATTTTTAAGACTGTTTAAATTAATGGGTTGGACTAGATGCCCTCTGAACTTCCTTCCAACTCTCAGACTCTGAGATTCTATCAGCAAATTCTCTCAAAAGGAGAAGAGTGAAAAACCAAATAATCCAATTAAGAAATAAGCTTGGAGTACTACAACAAAAGTAGAAGAAACACACACACACAAAAAAATCAGAGACTTTACATATTACTACATGCCCCCCAAACTGAGAATGGAAAAAATATAGAAATCTAAATTACCAAAATGGGAAATAGATGACCTAAATAAATCAACAATAGGAGGGAAAATGAAACAGGCCATTAATGAGTCATCCTATAAGAAGCTACCAAATGAGACAGATTCACCAAAAAAATGTTATCAATCAATGAAGAATAACAAACTATTTTCAAAAATAGGGATTCACAGCATTATACCTAATTCTTTCTATGAGACAAATATGTTTCTGGCCATATTTGCTTGGCAAAGCAAAAGAAAATTGTAGACAAACATCCTTAATCGATGTCAGTAGTATTGTAAAATAGTAACGAAAAAGCTGGTTAGCAGAATACAGAAATATACTTAAAATGATTCATGATGATCCAATTGGATCATACTTGGAGTTCAGAGTAGCCAAGAATACAAATATATCTAAATATTTTGAGAAAGTCAGTTCAATATGTCATATCCATATGAACAAACAAAAACTGTATGATTAAATTAATAGATACATAAAAGACCTATTATGTATTACAATACTCAAATACATAAAAAGCATAGAATTATGTTTTTAAACATACTTATTCAAAGCCAAGAGTTGACATTGAATGTAATAAAGAAGCATAAGAGGCTCTTCCACCAGAATAACAGCAAGGGCATCCTGTTCTCAACATTACTATTAGATACAGCTTACAAAATGAAAGCTACAGTAATTTAGCAAGAAAGAGAAACTGAGGGAATAAAGGAGGCAAAGAAGAGCCTTGACAAAAAGAAATAACCGAAATGATAAATGGCAGTGTGGTGTCAGGAATATGTTAAATCCAGGTTTTTTGAGAGCCTTGGAAATCCACAAAGCTACAGATTAGAGTGGGGTTTACTATTTTATTTATTGCCTAGACTTAAGAGAGCTCTAAAGAAAGTATTATAAGTATTATTAATATTACTGTAGTATTATAAATAATTCAGATTAAACTTAAAGGTGTTATCATAATATTTTTTTTTACAGAAACCTGGTTATTAAACATTTACCACCCCACTTCAAGGTATAGAGGGTAGAAAGCCAGACTCAGAACCCATAAGACCTGATTTCACATCTCACCTCTGACACTGGGGCTATGTGACCCTGAACAAATCACAACCTCTCCATGTTCCTGGTCATTTTCTAAGACTATAAATGGTGCAGAAGATGCTGACCCTCCTCATCAGGAATTCCCTATACCAGTAAAATGACAGGTCTAGTCCCCCCACCCACACCCCAACACACACGGACACAGACAGAGACAGAGACAGAGACAGACAGGCAGACACACAGACACACACACATGCACACACACACACTAGCATATAAACAATTTTTTCTTTTTGTTTTGTTTGATGGTCTCCCAGAGGCCATCAAGGAACCTGGACAGAGTGGTGGTGTTTTTCATCTGGAAGGGCATCTATTTCTCATTGGCATGGGGAAGAAGATACAATTCAGTGCCAGGAAGAAGACCTTTGACTTTAAAGCAGAGGGGAATAGTGTTGATGCAGAGTGGTTGAGGGACCACAAGGGACTATAGCCACTAACCTGAATGCAGAAATTGTCTAGTCGAGGGTAGCTAGGGGAGAGGGCACCAGCTGCCATTGTGAGGATACAGAGAAAGGGTAGCACAGATGGAGGCACACTCCCTTTGTATTTGCCTTCTTTTACTTTCTACTTTTACCAGTGAGAGAGAAGAGGGTAAAGAGAGAAAAAACTACAGACTAAGGGCTAACATTAGCTTAGTTATCTCTTTTAACAGGCCTTTTGGGGTTTCCTGGGATGCATTTGAAATTGTATTAACACCAGATAGCTAACCAAATCCATGCCAATTCTGCTTATTTAAAGGCCTGGGGAGAGATTGGGAAGGAAAAGAATAAACCCCTGGGGAAGGATATCTAAATTTATGAACAGTTTATAAATCCAAGTTGGAGCTGCCACTGTAAACTGGCTTGGGGCCGGGGGAGGTCAAGAGCCACATATGAGAGAGAGAGAGAGAGCGAGAGCTAAGAAACGTGAGCCAATTCAGCTATAGAAATTATGAAGCAAAACAAGGTAGCTATTTATTTCCCGCTTTTCCAGGGAAACAGCAGAACAGCCTCTTCGGGGCTTGAAAAGAAAGCCATATCTCTGTGAAGGGAGGAGGGAATGAATGTTCTTCCCCACCCCCACCACAGCATACGCACTAACAGAAGACAGACCCTCTGGCTAATATGATTGACAGTTCTGCCTACCTTGTTCACTAGCACCACCTGGTGGTAAACATTTGTCTTCATTGATTATTTCAAGTCGAAAATAAAGGGATTATTTTGATACCATGATGGTTCTCTTCACCATAGTACTCTTAAGCAGCAATTTGCCAATATTTCCCATTAAAGCACGGCTTGACACAATGTCCAAGACTCCTAAAATTGATTTAGATTTTGACAAGACTGAACCTGCACATGCCAGGCATGCAACTTGAGAAGCTTTAGACAAGCTTCTATATAGACCATTCCATACAAGACCATTCCATACAAGACCATTCCAATGGCATAAGGTGCACTAAGTTCCATCCCAAAGCGCTGCTACCACAACTACATCTGTACAATGGTTATTGACAGCAGAGATTCCAGATACTATCACTTCCTGATTCTTATTCTCTGGCTTAGTTGCATTTAGGGAATTTGTAGATAAGACGCTTACCCAATCTGTTGCCATGCAATCCTCAGTTATGGTCAATCCAATGGCCAGGTTAACACTGGGGCACAGTGCTTCCGGGCATACTTAGGTATGCCTAGAAGCCACCATTAGAGGACTTTGGCCACAAAGCTTACAGGATTGTCCCCATCTAGCCTGCTCCTTCGTGTTCAATAAAAGGAGTCAGTTCAAATGAACAGAAGAGCATCTCATGTCTTGACATTTTCCATCTAGACTTACCTTTGGAACTGGTGAGAATGTGTTCCAGATGGAGAAAGGCAATGTAACACAATGGTTGGAGCACAAGCTTTGGATCCAGAAAAACCTGGGTTCAAGTAGGCAGATCTCAGTGACTGTCTATGATTATGTTACTGGAGCTGTAATAATAGTGAAAGAAGATTCAAGAAAACATGTAAGAAACAGTGGCTGAGAAAGAAAGCCAGGTGGTGCAGTGGGTAGAGCTCTAGCTCTGGAGTCAGGAAGACCTGAGTTCAAATCTAGTCTTAGACACTAGTTATGTGATCCTGGGCAAGTCACTTAACTTTTTAGTTTCCTTATCTGTAAAATGGGGCTGATAATGGCATCTACCTTCCCTCCCGGAGTTATCGTAAGGATCAGTGAGATACTTGTAAAGTACTTAGCACAGTGCCTGGCACATTGTAGACACTAAATAAATGCTTGTTCCATATCCCCTCCTTCTTCCAAGAGAGTGAGACAGGAGAAAGGGAAGGCTCCCCAGTATGGTTCCAGCAACTGTGTGTTTGCTCCAGCTTCTGCATAGCCCTGAGAACATAGTCTCAGTGTCCTGACACTCATTCCCCATTGCCTCCTCCCGGCAGGTGACTTTTCAGTCCATGCCATTGCTGAGGTTCTCCCTGTCTCTTCTCTCCTTTGCTACTCAGGGCTTGCCTTTGCTTGTTCCTCTGACAGCTCCAGATTTTGCTTCCACTCTTCCCCTTTTGGATCTGATGGAAAACTGGTCAGTCAAGTCCAACTAAGTCTGTCCCAGGGCAGGATGCACTTTCTAAGAGGTCCAAGAGAGGAGAATTGGGGGGATTTCCATCCTAGCCAATAAGTATCCATTTCTAGGATACATATTTCCTTGGCATCCCCAAAGACCAACCATACTCGAGCGCACCTGTAACAGTCCTTAAGGATAACCCTCCAATAACTTCTAGTGGTGAGTCAGTCACTCAATGAACATTTATTAAGCATGTGCCATATGCCAAACACTGTGCCTAGCACGGATAATGGTGACCTGGTCTGGAGCCAGTATAAACCCCTCCCTTTCCATAAACAAATCCATAATTCAAGTATTTGCTCAGTTCTACTTCGTTTGTGTAATATTGGCTGAACTCATGTAGATATTGCCCACGGAGGGCCTTCTGAACCTACTCTTAAATCCTGCCTACTTCATAGTCTCCAACTGGAGGTAAACCACTTTCAGCTACATTTGTCAAATCCACTGGTGGTATATACTTGTTATCAGCCCTTATTATTGCTTTGTGAAATTATGTCTATACATTTTGGATATCCTTATCATGTCTGAGAATGTCTGTCAATCACTTTCCTCCTTTAGCAAATATGGCGGAGGCTCAAGGGCTACAATCCCAAATTCTCATTCCAACACTGGCAATCTGGGTCCCCAGAAGAGGCTGACTATTTCTCCCATGAGAGTTTTAAGGGTACTTTAGGATTGGATGTATCTTTCCAGTTCTATCACTCTGAATTTCCACCACACCACTCCCTCCATTCATTGTCAATTTCCTAATTAAGTATTACAAAAATAGCAGGTTGTTTCAACAATCCAGCTAGCAGCTTCTGTGGGGGTGTAAGATCCACCAACAACCAGCACCCAGAAAACTACCAGCACGCTGCAAAAGCACAGGTTCTTTTGATCTACTTTGGTAAGGAAAGCAATGTTTAAGGGGTTGACAAGCTTACTTTAATTCAGCATACAAATATCACTCACTTAGTTCAGGGGAAAAAGCCAGCACCCCAAACTTCAGAACAAATACAAACAAATTACAAACATGGACAGACAGGCTTTGTCTGATTCAAATAGTTACCAGAGTTTAACAAAGTCTCAGCATCTGGGTTACAAGCTGGAGGGCCTTTAGCTACAGCTGCCCGGGAGTCTCCGCATCAGCACACCAGCAATAGTGAGAGCCCTAAATAAATTACAAACATCGACAGATAGACCAAATACAGATTCATAGCTACCAACATCTAGGTTCAGCCCAGGAGCTCATAACGAGGGCTGGCCCAGAGTCACTCATGCCACCACTGCTGTGGGAAAGAGCTCCAAAGAAGAGAAAGCCAACCTCTGGTTTTATATCTTTTTCAGAGTCAGGGATGAGTCACACATGCCACTCACCCACATGACCTAAAATCTTCGCAAAGAGGCCACTTAAACCCATGTGGTCTAAGAGCCTCTGATGTCCCAAACCTGTCAATCAAACTCGTGTGTAAAACTAGGCCCTCCCCTGAGCCCCACCTTGGGCCCCACCTTAGTTACCAATCCACACCCACATAGGTTTTACACCTAATAGGGGTTTGGGCCTAGGGCTTAGCACCTAGTAAGGCTCATTGAAATACACTGAATTACTCAAAGGAGACAAAAGCCAACTAAGTGCTAAGAGCCCATTTTGCTTACCAATACATAGGTATAAAAACATTCCCCTCTAACTGGGATACATTCACCCACAAGTACAAATAGAGCCAGGCAAAAGTGGGCTTGAGCATAAAGAACACATGTGACAAAGGTCCTAGTAGATAGAGTCCTTTTCTCTCCTTCATTATGACCAATTTTGATTTGTACCAGGGTTGAATGGATAAATTCAACATTAAGAAAACAGATAACTTAATTAAACATATTATAAATAAAGGCAACCAAATCTACATAATTTTGAGCCTTTGACAAAGTAAAAATGTCATTTGTGCCAAAAAATTAAAGCATATATGTGTATATATATATATTATATATGTAATATATGTATATATATATTATATATATGTTATATATATATATAGAAAGTCCAATTTTTAATATGATAAAAAGAATATGTCTAAATTCATGTTACTATTTTTTGCAATGGAAAGTACTAGAAGCTTTCCCAACAACTAGAGAAGGAAAACATGCTCTCTTTGCTCACTGGTATTTGACATAGTTCCAGAAATATTAGTGAGAGCAATAAGAGAAAAGAAATAAGCTAAAGCTATCAGCACTGAGAAAGAAGAGATTGCATTACCCCTATTTGCAGATGACAGGATAGTTTACTTAGAAAACTCTAGAGAGTCAGCAAAGAAGCTAACTGAAATAACTTTCCTAAGGTAGAAGGATACAAAATGAATCAAAAAACCACCACCATTTCTACAAAGCAAGAGCCAAATATAGAAAGAAAAAAACACAAAATGAAACCCTATTTAAAATAACTACTAAAGGCATGAAATGTATAGGAGTTAATTTGCCCAAACACATTCAAGACTTACATAAATATAATTACAAAACACTCTTAAAGAAGGGAATAATTGGAGGGATATTCATTACTCATGGTTAGGCTGTACTAATATAATATATTTAATGTTATTATAACCAAACTGCCAAGGTTTGCTATGCAGAGCAAGATAAAGTAATAAAATTCTTTTGGAGGGGAAAATATACCTAAAATGTCAAGGAAAAAAATGGGGAGGGGAAGGAGGAATAATGGGACAATAAAACCTCCAGACCTCAAATGATATTGTAAAGCACTAATTCTTGGTATGATTTAGTATTGGTTTTAAAAATAGAAATGTAGATCTCTGAAACTCAATAAGTAAGCAAGAATTAGAAGGAATAAAATTTAGCAACCTACTATTCAATAAACCTAAGAAAATAGACTTTTGGGAAAGGACTCTTTATTTTACAAGAACTTCTGAAGAGCATGTAAAGCAATATGTGAAAAATATATTTGAACCAGTATCTTTCACCAAATACCACTATAAATTCAAAATGGATAATACAACCTATATGTTAAAGTGTTGTGTGCTTTTTCTTGATGGTAGGAAATGGATATATGTATCACATACCCTCCAGGTTCATACTACCAACTCCATTGGATCCTCATAGGGCAGCTGGAGTTCTAGGGTTACCTTGAGTGGCTGGAGTTTCTGGTACTACTGTCCATGAACTCCCTTAAACTCCCTTCAGGTTTGCTCCCCCATATTGATTAACCAGCTGATATTGACAAACTTCCACAGAGGAATAATTACTGAAAAAGTATAACAAGAACAAAAATTATTTTCTAAAATCTGCCAAACTGGGGGTCAACTTTCTTTGAAGCACATTCTTGTTGCATGGAGAAAGTAGGTTCGAACTTGCAGCACAAAAATCTATATATGGAATCTATGAGGCTAAGGGGTTCCTCCTGGACCTGGGACTCTTTTTCTCCTTTTGTGAAGGCCTTTCCAAGTTGATTTCCGAATGTGGCACAGCTAATGGATGAGCTGTTCCCTTGCTCAGCTAGGCTAGGTCTTTTGGGGTCTCAGCTACTTGGTCAATCTGTTGTTTGACTGGCTCAGGTAGGCTGATCTTCAGGAATGGGTCCCTGCTGGCCTCAGCTACTGTTGTCTCTAGTTCTAGAACTCTAGTCATCTGTGGGACCAGAGATGGCTTTGATGGATCTCCCAAGCTTACTATTTACCCGGGCACTACCATTTCAGAATACTCATTTGACTAAGACCAGGAAATAAAGAAACACCATAGAGACCAAAGAAACAAAAATGCCATGCATTCATGGTCACATGGCAGCTACGTGGACATAGGACCTCTGCTGTTTGCTCGCCCCCCCCACCCCCTCATCAATGATCAGCAAGAAGCACAACAATCCCCCCTAAAAAAAAAAAACTAAAGGAGAAACATATTGGCCCCTTTGTACGTGAACTCAGTTCCAGCTCCATTAGTCCTCCCAGCTCTCAAATCAATTCAAAAACTGCCCATTACAACACAGCATTTCTATCATTCATGGCTAGAAACTGGCTACTCACATTTAATATGTTAGGTAGGAATCAGTCAGGAAGATTACACATATAATGTACAAATAACCAGGGAGAGGAAGCCTGAGCATCCTCTAAAGACTGGGCCTTCATTGGCTAGTTTCCCCATTATATAAGGATCTTTTACAACTATGGCTAGGGAAGAATTCTTAACCAAATAAGCAGATAATTTTGGTTATGTGAAATTATAAAACTTTTGCCTAAAAATTAATGCAAATAGCATAATAAGGGAAACTGTCTACCAAGGAAAAATAATCTTTGCATCAAATATTACTAACAAGGGTCTGATATCTTGAGATACATAGGGAGTTAATACAAATAATAAAGACAGAGCCATCTTCCAATTTCTAATTGGACAAAGGATTTAAGTGGTTTGCAAGAGAAAAGTTGTAAATGCAAAGATGTAAGACAACTCCAAAAGATTCATGATTGAAAATGCTATCCATATCCAGAAAAAGAACTATTGAGTCTGAATGCAGATTGAAGCATACTATTTGCTCTCTTTTTTTTATTTCTTCTTTCTCAATCTTCCTACCGCTGGTTCTAATTCTTCTTTACAACATTACTTTACAACATGAATGTATATGTGGAGCCTATATCAGATTGCATACCATCTTGGAGGAGGGGGAGGGGAGGGAAGGGAAGAAATTTTGGAACTCAAAATCTTGTGGAAGTGAATGTTGAAAACGAAAAATAAATATTTTTTTTAAAAAAGGGAAGAGTTGCAAGCTATATTAAAGGCTTTTCCAAACCATTAATAATAATAAATACAAATTAAAACAAGTGTAAAGTTACATCAAAATGGCAAAGAAGAGAAAAGATGGAAAAGTTAATGCTGGAGAGGAAAACCAGAATGCTAACGCACTGCTAATACATTCTGGGATTTTGTCCAAACATTCTGGAATAAAATCTGGAATTATGCTTTTTTTTAAAGGGGACTAAAAAATCCATTCCTCTTGATTCAGAGATCTTATTGCACAGATCCCATATTACCCCAGGAGGTCAAAGATAGAAAGGTTCCACATATATACCAAAATATTCATGGCAACTCTTCTTTTGATTGCAAATAATTGATGTCAACATAGGGGAAAAGGAAGCGAACCAGAGAAACAATATATGCAACGATTATAGAAATGTTAAAAAAGAACAATAAAATGAAACTGAATATCATAAAATTAAAATGATTAAGTTGATAAGTTGAGAAAATTTGCAACCCTCTTTGTTTTACAGATGCAGAAAACTATGGGTGTAAGGTATCAAGCATACTGTCAGATGCAGGAGATGTGTTGGTTGGTTTTGTTGGATTGTTTTTCTTTTGTCTTTCCTTTCAAATCATTGTCAGAAAGGGCTGGAGAGAGAGAAATTCAGAAATGAATGTGAAGAAAAGGTCTGGACATTTGTTCTTGCTGTACCTTTAAAGTAAATATACCTTTGTAAAAGTGGTTAAATGGAATTGGGGTGCTTGTCATTGGCCTCTACTAATGGGAAAAAAAAAACAGCAAGCAAAGACTCAAGCCAATGTCAAAAGAAAAAAGATAACCCCTCCCTGCCCCCACCTAAGCTACTCAGGGTAGCCTAGAACCCTGAAGGGCAAATGTAGCCTGCCTGACTCTGAGAGTAGGAGCAATGTAAAGTCTGTACACATCTAAAACTGTTTAAATCATGAAGTTAGCCTAGGTTAGGCATGACCTAGAATACAAGGGATAAATAGAGAAAGGGGTATGAGCTCCTTAATCCAGGAATCTATGCCTCTCTTAAGATCCTTTTGGCTTTTTTGATTTCTATTTCTCACTGCTAAGTCACAATCTTCCTTGTGGTCCACTAAAACCTTGAGGTCCTTTTCAGATAAACTGCTATCTATTTATTCCTCTCCCATCCTGTACTTGTGAAATTGATTTTTGAACCCAAATTTAAGGCTACATTTTCCTCCTCTTAAATATCGCCTTTGCTCCTACCTGGCAGAGTCTTTATGGAGCCTGACTAGCTCATCTAATGTGTTTGTATGGTCACTGCCCTTCCCAGTTTTATCTCATCTGCTAATTTGATTATACCATCTATGTCTTCATCCAAATAATTTACAGAAATGTTAAACAATGTAGGGCCAAGCTCAGATCCCTCAGGCACACTTCTCGAACCTTTGAGACCTTTCCGTAGCCAGCCCTCCATTTATTTTGCACAAGGTGGGTCTTAGGCTCTTCCAAATACTCACACAGCCAGCTGAGGGCTTATGGCCTCTCACCTGGATGACTGCAGCAGCAATTCTCTGCTTCAAGTCCCTACTCATGCCAATCTCTACCCAGTTACTTGAATGATTTTCCTTGGGCTCGGAGCTATATCATTATTCAATAAACTCTTACGGCTTCGTAATGTCTTTAGGATAAAATCCAAACCTCTGTTTGGATTTCAAAGCACTTTACCACTTGACTCAACCAACTTTCCAGCCCCACAATGAATCATTACCCTTCCCTAACTTCAGCCAAAGTTATCCTCTCCTTGTTCTTCACCAACACTCCATCTCCCATTTCCAGGCTTTTGCCTTCGCTGCATCTTCTGCCAAGAATGAATGCCACCCTCCTCTCAGCCTCCTAGAATTCCTCTATTTGCTTCAAAATCCAGCTTTCTACAAGAAGACTTTCCTGACCCACCCCACCCCAGCTACTTGTGCTCTCCACCCTTAAATTTATCAAGTATTTATTTTATATTTATTTCATCTAGGCTCAGACAATATATACATATTCTCTAAACATAAGCTCCCTGAGGGCAGTTGGTGTTCCATTTTGGGGCTGTTGTTTTTGATCTTTGTATCTCTAGAATCTAATACAGATGCTTGGCACATGTGTATTGGTAATTAAGGTGGGACTTTTTTTTACTGTTTTAGAGCTCTAAATTATTTAAGTGTCTTTGATTGAGTCTTACTAGGTGCAAAGCTCTAGGCACATGCCCTTTTGCTAACTAGGTGCTAAATCCTAGGCTCACACCCTTTTGCTGATTAAATGTGAATCCAAAGGTACTGGAAGAGTGGCTGGGACTCTGGGCAGCTGCTTTAAGAGTCCTCCCCTGGCTTGTGAACCCAGATGTTGATGCTTTCCTGGTAACTATGAATTGTGATTTGGTCTGTTTTTATTGTGTATGTTTGTAATTCGTTTGTACTTGCTCTGAAGTTCAGGTTGCTGGCTTTTCCTCCTGAAATAAGTGAATTATATTTGTATGTTGGATTAAAGTAATATTTTTAAGCCCATTGCTTTCCTTAGTAATGCAGATCAAAGAACCCGTGTTAGCAGCCTTCTGTGTGCTGGTTGTTGTTAGTTTCCCATAGCCACAGCAGCTGCTAGCAGAATTGTTGTTACAACATGATAAACAATAAATGCATAAGTGCATTCTGATTGGTCAATAATTATTATTGTCCAAGGTCACAGAGGTAATCAGGTGCCAAATAGGCATTCAGGTTAAACTACCACAAGGTTGTGGCTGCCTCCAGCAATGTCCCAATCTTTCAGATCCAGAGCAGAGAAACAAATCGCTACAGGATTTTTCTCTGCAAGGCTGTCAGAGTGACTGGCTTTTAACCACTTATTAAATTTAACTGTTACTGCTTAGTACAGCAATTGAGGTTTAGCTCCAGCACCATATTAGCTAAAATAATCTAATTATTCTAATTCCAACATCTTTAGCTTTTGGCTATGTCTCCAGAGAAAGCATTTCTGGCAGACAAATCATCAGTTCAAAGGACCATCTGACTCACTGCATTCCTGAAATCTGTCTGGTCCAAGCCCTTTTGGATTTGTGAGACAGGATCAAGCCAGGGATGGGGCAGGGATAGGAGATTCAGTCACAAAGAGAGGTGAGGGGGTGGAGAGCCACTGAGAAGTTAAGAAGAGGATTGGAAAATTCCAGGGCCAAAGACCCTAAAGAAATTGAGGGACACCTTGAGGATCCAGGTGAGCCCAGGAGTTAAGCTTGGTCTTGGATCTTGCTAAAAAAGAAAAAGGAAAAGCTTCCAGCCTAGGACCTTGCCCCCTATATATTCATCTATTAAATATTTTAATTGAAATGAACTGATTGATCTGGTCTGAATATTCGTGGCATAAGCTACCCCCCACAACCCCCCCACACAAATTACTAAAAACTCATAGAGTCAAAGAGATTTTAAAGCTAGAAGGAAAGTCATTGAGCCCAACTTTCATTTTACAGATTTTGAACTGGGGCACAGTTTCATGGCTTATCTTGTTCCCTGATACTGTGGCTCAGAGGGTTCAAGAAGGTGCGTGGGAGGAGGAAAGCCTGGGGGGAGATCTTCCAGTCTGATTCATTTCAGATTTGATAAATGTGAACAACATGGAAAATTCATATACATTAATCATCTCTCACAGAATCTCAGCTACTAGGATTGACCTCAGAGGCCAGCTAGTCCACCCGCTATGTAAGCAGGGATCACCAGTGAAACAGATCCAACAACAGATCATCCAGTCTGGTAGAGGGATCTCCAGGGACGAGGAATCAGTTCCCCTTATCCTACTTATTATTCATTCTACTTTTGTGGCATCTCTAGTTGTTAGAAAAGTCTACCTCCAACTCCCCGTCACACCCATGCCCCAGTAGAACCTAAGCTTCCTGAGGGGCTTTGGCTGCTTTTTTTTTGTTGTTGTCTTTGAATCCCCAGGGCCTCACTCCGGACTTTCCACAACAAACACTGGTTGGAGTACATTCCCTCAAACCTATCTTTGCCTCTTTTCCACATGTACCCTTTTCTGCTCTCTGGGATCCAGCAGAACATTGTCATTAAAAATGATAGGGACTGGACTCGTGATTTCATTAGAATCAGGACTTCCCAGAGGAGGGAATTCCTTCCACACATGCAGGTCAGCACCTTCTTTGCAGCTCAACAGTCTGGAGAGTTGTCTCAGGCACTGAGATGTTAGTTAGGCCAGGAGTGATGAGTACCACAGACAGCGCCATAGTCTGGAAACCAGGTCTTTCTGATGGCGGAGTGGGGACAGTGGTGAGAGAGAGAAGGAGTGGGTGATGCTCTATCTCTATTGCTAAATGTTAGTTATTTTTATCCACTGTCACCTCTTCTCTTTTAGTGTGGAAAGGGTTTAAATCCTAAAGGATGTATTCAATAGACAACATGAATGGCACATAATGGGTCCTTTGAGATCTGCACATAAAATAATGGTAGCAGTAGAGATCTCTGAGCGCATTACAGATAATTAGTACCTAATTTGGCAACCTCACTTATCCCTCCTAGGATAGGCAGCTGAAAGACTAATAGTTTATCTTCCTTGTTTGCATGGCTGCTAATTAGCTGTCTGACATTTTGCCATTTGCTCCAGCATTTTCTAGACCAATGTCAAGCATAATCTGTTGGTGGTCTCTCTGCCGGTGACTCTCCTCTGTGGCCTGTTTGCTTCTGCCACTCTGGGCATCACAACTACTTGAATAACCTTTCCCTTAAATAGGTGCTAACCTGCTCCTGCTAAGGCTTAGGGGCTCTCTCCTGGCTGTGGCTCAAGTGCTTTGGGAGTATGGAAGTTGCCTTTTAAGATCTCACAAGACCCTCTTCAATACAGGAGCGAGATAGCTGAGTCCAAGACACCACTTTGCCTAAGCAGAGTATGTGCTCATGGCTTGGGACTCAGTTGGGGAATCAGATAGGAGCCACCCTGCCTCACTAGACAGCCCAGACCCATCCTCACCCTTGTTTCAAATAGCCACAGAGTTCTAGCTCAACAGGCAATTAAAAGCCTTCTCATCATCCCACAGTGCAACCCCTGAGTCATCATGGCCAACAGAAAGCAATCAGGATCTTGGTGCATGCTCTGAAGCTGGGAGCAGGGATGGAGCTCCAAGCACTTGGCTGGAATGCTGAGCCAACCCTAAGGGGGTACCACTAGGGTGAACTACACTCTAGCCATGTCAGACATTATATGTTCTTTTACACTGGTCAAATAAACTTTTAAGTTGATACGTTTAAAATGACCAAAATGTCTAAGGATTAAACACTTTAAAATATATAGAAGTATGGTAGATATAATACATTTTAAAATTGGCACATATTTTCTGTGGTTGTAGTATCAATCAAATTAGAATTAAAAAATGACAAAAAGTTGTACTTTCAACTTGGAGAAGTGTTTCGCGAAAAGAACTTGTTATACTAACTTTTCAAATTCTTTTGAGGGTTCCAGCCAATGCTTTTTAATGTATTATTTCTGTATTTTTATAGTGCAATCCCTTCCCAAATAAACACCCATACATAGTAGAGATATTCTCACAGCAAAAACAAAAAAAGGCAAGCAATCTGATCCAGAGACCATGAATTTTGAAAGCATACATGACATACTTTACTTATAGCTTCTCCCACCCCCTCTCTGTAAGGAAGATGAAAGTGAATTTCTTCACCAGCCATCTGAAACCAATGTGACTGGCATTGCATCTCATCTGAATCTGAATCCTGTTGTCATTTTAGACTCTTGCAAAACTCAAATAAATCTTCTGCTTGTGGTATAGAAACTAAGTCACAAAAGTGCTTCTTCCACATAAATTTATATATAAATCCATGTAATTTATATATAAATTCTCATATAACCAACTCCAATTTTTCCAGAACATCAATATATCCACATAATTAAAGGAAATACCAAAGCTCATTAAAAGAAATGCCCATCGAATCTGTCAATTTCAAATACCAGTGGAAAACGAAAAAGGCTTGGAGTCAGGAAGCTTTAGTTGGAATCCTAGTTCAAATGCTTACTATGTGACCCTGAGCTAGTCCCCTGACCTCTCTGAGTTTCCCCTTTTGTGAACAGGGTTTCTAAGAGTTTTACCTCTGAGAGATATTGTGAGGAAAGCATTATAAACCTTAACAGCAATATAGAAATGTGTTTGATCCTGTTCCTTTGGCCAATGGAGTGCATATGCATTTTAACAAAGGACAATTTGCTTCGCCATATTGTTTCTTTTAAAAACTCCTTAATCTCATTCCATCAATTTAAAAAAAAAAACTTGACTTCAGACAGGAAGAAATGCGATCTTCCATATTGAATGGCTAAGTAAGTAGAGGGATCATGCGTCCTGAATTATCCACAGCTGTATGGTGTTAGAAAGTCAAAACTCAGGCCTCTTTCTGTCAACAAAATATCAGACATCATTACTTAACCCTATCAAACTATTATACAAAAAAGGAGAATATTTGATAGAAAGTAAAATCAGCTGGAGGAACCATGCTATTTTTCTCAAATGAAAAGCTGCAGCCAACTAAAATGGTAAGTTCATCTGTACCATCCTATTTGGAGTCTATCATCCTGTCTTCCCATAACAAACTGCCAAGATGGGCTAGGAAGATAAGCAGTAAATAGGCAAAAGCTTGGGGCTTTTCAGAATCAATGAGCAGGCCATCTTTCTGTTTTAAAAATTCTCTTTCTTCCCAGCCTTATATCAAATTATTCCTTTCCATGCAAAAGCCCTCCCTCCCTCAAATCCAATTAAATTGCAAGTCATGGCACCATCTTCCTGATGCCATGGTCCTCTTCCAGAACAAAGGACAAATCACAACCACACAACTCCAACCAAACAGCCTTCCCTCCATCCTCCACCTGTGCCATTTACCTGGCTGCTTCCATCCCTTTCCCAATGCTATTTCTTATACCTTACGGTCATCAGTTGAATTTCAATCAGTTCTTTAAAATCCAACTCAAATGCAAACTCCTTTAGGAATTCTTCCTTGATCACTCCAGTCAGTAATAGTCTTCCCTTTAAGATATCATGGGCTACTTTGTTTGACATCTCTCGAATGTCCATATCATCTAATGGAGAATAGAATAGAAGTCTCTGTGATCACTTATCTCCCTACTAAATCCTGAGCTCCTTTAGGACAGGGACCTTTTTATCTAAAGTCTGTATCTCCCCATGCCCAACCAATATATTCCAAAAACAATAGGTAATTATGAAGTAATTAATGAATGAATTACTACAGACTTCCATTCTAGAAACAATAAACAAAATGAGCATGTCCTGAATGCTTGTTACATACAAGGCATGGTGCTAAGCATAAGGATTACAAAGATAAACCATGAACCAGTTGTTGGTCTAAAAGATCTTACAGTTTGGGGGAGGGGAAGAAGGAATGTATGTATAGATGTAAGCACACACCTGTAACCTTTCCACTGTTTAAGTTTGGAGAGTTAAGGAAAATATGAAAGAAGGAAGTGGTGCTCACTCCCTCCTCTGGCCCTTACCTTTGAAATTTGAATGTTGCCAGACAGTATGGATGTTTTATTTCTCTTCCCACTGGGGAGTCTCTAATCTCTAGTTATCGACTTTGACTCCACCCCTACTCAAAGCTTTGTGCATGTTGGGGGGGGGGGAGGGAGAAAGGGGGAACAATGAGGAAAGAAACAAGCCTGAAATGGAACCTTCTCCTACTAGTAGTAGCCATTAATTTACTTTAGCTTAAGGGCGGTGAAAAGAATTCCCAATTCTAACCAATTTGGGTACATTTATATAATATATTTTAAAACTCAGTATCACACCATCATGAGGTCTATACACCAAAGAAAGAGAAGAAAGACCCATATGTACAAAAATATTTATGGCAGCTCTGTTTGTGATGGCAAAGAATGGGAAACTGAGGGGATGCCCAGCATTTGCGGAGTGGCTTAACAAAGGCGATAGAATACTATTGGGCTATAAGAAATGATGAAGGGCATGGTTTCAAAGAAATGTGGATAGATTTGAAGAAACAGATGCAAGATGAAAAGAGCAGAACCAGGAGAACAATTTATACAATGACAACAATATTGAACAATCAACTTTGGAAGTCTTAGGAAATCTGATCAATACGATGACCAACCATAATTTCAGAGTACTCATGATTAACCAGGATACAAGAGACTGCTCACCTCTTGATACAAAACATGGATTAAGATTTCTTTTCCAACCTGACCAAGGCCGGAATTTGTTTTATCTCACTCTACATGGTTGTGCCAGGGAATTTTGTTGTTCTTGCATTCTCTTTGCAGGGAGGGATTGTGAGGTGTGATGAGAATTTTTTAAATTTTTTATTTCCATTTACTAATTTTTATTATTTTGGGTTCAGAGCAATTCCTTCTGCAACTACTGGTTAACTGAAAGCCTGTCTTCTGTTAATAGTAACCTTACCTGACCAAAACCTGTTCCATAGGATGAAAAACTTTACTTAGTGCCTTAAACATTCCTTAGCTAGGAAGCCAGAGGAAGAAGTTCAACTGTCCCTGACTCCTTGGTGACGTGTAAATCTTCCCCTTCTATCAGGCCATTTGTGAGCCGTCTAAATGTAGTTTAACTTGCAACCTGACTTAGTTTACCTATAGAATCTGTTTAAGTAGATTTGTTTATGCATGAGATTGTGACTATTTAACTAAATTTGTTCGACTTTCATGACATTGAATAAAGCATGAGATTATGAATCTCTTTAACTTTTATGGCCTAAGAGGAATGTACAAGATTGCAATATGTAAAAGAATTATTTCTTCATCATTCTAATGTAATTTTGTCTATAAGAGGCCTTGTTAGAATCATAATATTCATTCAGGTTTATTGTTTTACTCTGAAGCTCAAATTTATACTTAAACAGAATAAAACCTAGGCCTCTTTTTGCCTCTATAATTTCTGCAGAGTGGTAAATATATTTTGGTAGCAGTTTCCTATGACATGAACTCAGAAAGGAGATATTTCTCTCAAAACAGGAAGAAAATAGATCTTCATTTGGTTTTTAAAAACAATTTTTAAAAATCAATATCAAATAAAATTCTCTTTCATTTTCTTGAATCTCTCAGTCAAGATAGAGTTCTGGTGTTTTAAACGGAAGGCAAGTAGTTCTGAATTTCTGTATATACCAACTCCAACCACTATTCCTCTCTTTTGCAGCTTCAGTGTTCACAAACAATAAAACATATTAAGTAAAAGTAGTTGTGACCAATCATAATTTTATACGGAGAGTAAGCCAGCTTTAAAGCAATAGCCAAAACCACAAGTAAATAACTTTAAAGAAAGGAAAATCTTTGAATTGAATATCCGTCATATGAGACAGAAAGAAAGAGGAGAAAGGGAAGGAAAGACACTACAACATACACAAGAATTCTCGGTCAGGGTAAAGTTCAGTACCAATGAGACACACATGAAAGCTGTGCCTCTGCAGACAAAGGCACCAACCACCACGAGATGCCCAGCTGCACTCAACATCAGTCATGGCAATGGTCCTTCTTCACTATATCTCCTCAATGTCTGTCTCCTCCATTCCTTGCTCTTGAAACATATGAGCCCCTCTTCCATCCCTGTATCTCTGTGTACATCTTCCACAATAATCTCTTTGTCTCTCCCAGGATTGGAAGAAATAGTATTGTCTGTTTCAGAGTACAGTACCCAGAAATTTATGCAGCTGGGCTTTGAGAACCTTCTCTTTCTACCTGCAGAAAAATAAGTTTCCTTAAAAAAGCAAATAAACCAACCCTGCTACATACATAATACATACATACATACATACATACATACATGCATACATACATACTTACATACATAATGCATATATACATACATAATAAATACAAGGTATTTAGGAAGGGGAGACACTAACTTCTGGGGTGGATTGATCAAGAAAGGCTTCATTTGCAAGGTGGTCTTTAAGGAAATAAACTACACATGAGGCAGAGGTGAGTGCATTCCAGGAATGATGGATAGCCAGTGCAAAGGCATCAATGAATTAATCCAGAAGCATTTATCACATGTTTATTAAGTGTCGAGATTGTGCTAAGCATGAAGGGAAACAAAAACAAAAGAGAGGATGGACTCTGTCCTCAATGAACTTAAATTATAGTGAAGGAGACAATAAATATAGGGGCTTAGTAGTCAGAGCACTATGTTAGTATGGAAAATTACGGGAGATAATGTGTGAAGCCATAAGAGAGCAGATCATTGTACTCTTTACATAGCAATAACAGTACTGATTTGATTGTTGTTTCAGGTAGGGACCCGAATACAGCAGACAAAGGGCCTAAATGTGGCAGCAAGAGAGTTGTTGAAAAAAATGGCAGAGATTTCTAGGGGTGGAACCAAGATGGCAGCCTAGAGGAAGCACTAAGCTGAGCTCTCCCAACATTCCCCTCTAAATAACTTTAAAATAAAACCTCAAGTTGAATTCTGGAGTGGCAGAGCCAACAAAAGGTCAGAGTGAGACATTCTTACAGGTCAAAACAAACTGAGGAGATCAGAAAGAGAGATCTGTGACATGGGGTGGAGGCTGGACAGGAGCCCGTGCAGATGAAACACCAGTGGTGGGACTAAGTGATGGTAACAGATGCAGCAGCAGCCTAAATCACTATTGATTAGAGAAATGCAAATTAAAACAACTCCGAGGTACCATATCACACCTATCAGACTAGCTAACATGACAAAATAGGAAAGTGATGAATGCTGGAGAAGATGTGGGAAAATTAGAACACTAATGCATTATTGGTGGGGTTGTGAATTAATCCAATCATTCTGGAGAGCAATTTGGAACTATGCTCAAAGGGCTTTAAAAATGTGACCTTTGACCCAGCAATACCACTTTTAGGTCTGTATTCCAGACAGATCATAAAAAGTGAAAAGGAACCACATATACAAAAAATATTTATAATAGTTCTTTTTATGGTGGCAACTGAAGGGATGCTGATCAATGGGGCAATAGCTGAACAAGTTGTGGTATATGAATGTAATAGAATACTATTGTTCCATAAGAAATGATGAGCAGGCAGGCTTCAGAAAAACCTGGAAAGATTTGTATGAACTGATGCTGAGTGAAGTGGGCAGAACCAGGAGAACATTGTGCACAGTAACAGCAACATTGTGCTTTGATAGACTTAGCTCTTTTCAGCAATGAAATGATCTAAGACAATTCCAAAAGGTTCACAATGAAAAATACTGTCCACATGCAGAGAAAGAACTATGGAGTCTGAACGCAGATCGAAGCAGACTGTTTTCTCTTTTTTTTATTTTTTGTCTTTCCTTTCTCATGAATTTTGTTCTGATTCTTCTTTCACAACATGACTAATGTGGAAATATGTTTAATATATTTATACGTGTATAGCCTACATCAGATTTCATGCCATCTAGGGTGGGGGAGACGCTTAGAATTCAAAATCTTATAAAAGTGAATGTTGACAACTAAAAATAAATATTTTTTTAAAAAGAAGCTGCAGCAGCTTCAGGAGCTCTCAAGCCACAGATGGTGAGGGGACCTGGCAATTAGTCAGAAAAGGATTAGAGGACTTGGTGTGCTAGCAATGGGCACAAGGACAAATGCCATTTGGTAATTCAATTGCCTATATCTACTTCAGAGTCATAGTTCAAGGGAAGAGAGAAGTACCTTCACTCAAGAGGAAGCAGTTATCACTTTTGGTCACAAGGGTTTAGAGATCCTGAGAACCATTAACACTTCCAATCCCAAGGGAGGAGGGGCCCTGAGGAGCACAATCAATTGCAATACTAAGGAAGCTGGAGCCCTTCCTAGGTAAGAACAAGAGTGAAGACCAAGAAAGCAATGACCATACCTCTCCCCAGATCACATCACCTTAGAAGCATTGAAAACTTCCAGACCACCAGAACTAGCTCTGAAAACAGCAGTTAGAAAAAGCCTGCAGTTTGAGACAATATCCCTGCACCCTACCTCCAATTCTCCAGTGCAAGGAACAGAGATCAACTGTAACATAAAGTTCAAAATCAAGAAGTAGGGTGGGAAGATGAGAAAAAGAAGAACTAGACGATAGTGACAGTGGCAAGCCTCAAACTCAGAAGCAGGCAATGAAGTTAAAACAGCTATGAACAAAGCCTCAAAGAAAAATGAAATGTGAGTTGGACACAAATCCATTAAGAATTCCTGGAAAGCTAAAAAAAATTATTTTCAGAATCAGAATGGTAGAGGAAAAATTAGATAAAGAAACGAGAGCAAAGAAAGAAAATTATGAAAGGATAATTAACAACTTGGTAAAAGAGACACAAAAAATACTGAATAAAATAACACCTCAAAAAACAGAACTGCCTAATTTTAAAAAGAGGTACAAAACTTCACTTAAAAAGCAAACTTGATCAAATGGAAAAAGCAGTCTAAAACCTCACTGAAGAAAATAGTTCTTTAAAAATTAGAATTGGGCAAGTGGGAGCTAATAACTCCATGACACATCAAGAAACAATCAAAGTCAAAAGAATAAAAAAATAGAAGAAAATGCAAAATATGTCACTGGAAAAAACAATTGACCTGAAAAATAGATCAAGGAGAAAGAATTTAAGAAGTATTGGACTACCTCAAAGCCATGATCAAAGAAAGAGCCTAGACATCATATTTCAAGAAAATATCAAGGAAGACTGCCCCACTGTCCTAGAACTTTTATCATGCCAATTTTTACACAAGATTTTCCCTTGATATCTCTAATTTTCTTGAAGAGATCACTTGTTTTTCCCATTCTGTTGTTTTCTTCCACACATCTGCTTTGCTCATTTTAGAAAATCAAGGGAAAGTTTCAGACAAAAAAAATGGCCATGATAGAAGACAAAAATAGTAGAGATTTAACAGAAGCAGAAGAGACTAAGAAGAAGTGGCAAGAAAACATAAAAGAACTATACAAGAAAGATCTTAACATCACCAATAACCACAATGGTGGAATTCTAGCTGAGTTATTTAAAACTATTTTGGTAAGCAAAATGGGCTCTTAGCACTTAGTTCAACAAGTGCCATTAGGAGTTTGGCTTTGTTTCCTTTGAGTAATTCAGTGTATTTCATTGAGTCTTACTAAGTGCTAAGCCCCAGGCTCTAACCCCTATTAGGTGTTAACCTAACCTATGTGGATGTGAACCTCCCAGGGTCCTAAGCAGAGGGGATAACTCAAGAGCCAATCATAGCAGCCTAAGTTCTGGTCATTCAGATGACGTTTGATGATGTCTGAAGCCCTATAAGAAGAGAGGACAGAGCCATTTGCACAGGTGCTGAGGCAGAAAGTCCAGGCAGCTGTAGCTAGGAGCCCTCCAGCTAGGAGCCCTCCAGCTTGTAACCCGGATGCTGAGACTTTGTTAAACTCTGGTAACTATGTATTGAGATTTGAATCAGACAAGGTCTGTCTGTTGATGTTTGTAATTTGTTTGTATTTTGCTCTGAAGTTCAGTGTGCTGGTCTTTTCCCCTGAACTAAGTGAACGATATTTGTATGCTGAATTAAAGTAAGCTTGTCAACCCTTTCACGTAGCTTTCCTTAGTTAAGCAGATCAAAAAAAACATGTGCTTTTGCAGCATGCTGGCAGCTTTCTGGGTGCTGGCTGTTGGTGGGTCTTTCACCCCCACAACAGCTGCTAGCCAGATTGTTGAAACAAAAACCCAAAAGATGATGTTGTTAAAGTGTTTTAAAATATGACAGCAAATTTGGAACACTCAATAATTAACACTGGATCGGAAAAGATCAGTTTACGTCCCAATCCTAAAGAAGGACAATGCCAAGGAATGTCCAAATTACTGAACAATTGCATTCATTTCACACTCCAGCAAGGCTATTCTTAATATTGTTCAAGCTAGGCTTCAGCAACATGTGAACTGAGAACTACCAGAACACCAGGCTGGTTTTCAAGAGGCAGAGGAACTAGAGACCAAATTGCTAACTTTTGCTAGGTTATGGAGAAAGCAAAGAAGCTCCAGAAAAACATTTACTTCTGCTTCATTGACTACACTAAAGCCTTTGACTATATGTATCACAACAAAATGTGTCAAGTCCTCAAAGAGATGGGAGTGCCAGATTATTTTACTTGTCTTCTGAGGAATCTGTATGAGGGCCAAGAAGCAATAGAAGCAAACATGATTGGCTTAAGATTAGAAAAGGTGTACAACAAGACTGTATATTGTCACCTTATATATTTAGCTTATATGCAGAGTACGTCACAGGAAATCCCAGGCTGCAAGAATAAAAAGCTGAAATTAAGACTGCCAAGAGAAATATCAACAATCTCAAATATGCATATGATACCACTCTGGTGGCAGAAAATGAAGAGGAATTAAGAAGCTTCCTGATGAGAGTGAAAAGGCTGGCTTGAAGCTTAACTTCAAAAACCTAAGATCTTGGAAATTGGTTCTGTCACTTCCTGGCAAATAGAAGGAGAAGAAATGGGAGCAGTGTCAGATACTATATTCTTGGCCTCAAAAATCACTGCAAATGGCAACTGCAGCCATAAAATTATAAGACACTTGCTCCTTGGAAGGAAAGCTATGGAAACTCTGAAGAGCATACCAAAAAGCAGAGACATCACCTTGCTGACAAAAGTCCATATAGTCAAAGCTATGGTTTTTCCAGTAGTGGTGTATGGATTATAAAAAAAGCTGAGTGCACAGAATTAATGCTTTTGAACTGTGATGCTGGAGGAGACTTTTGAGAATTCCTTGGATGGCAGGGAAGTCAAGTCAGTCAACACTTAATTAATTCAGGACATTTACTGGAAGGTCAAATACTGAAACCAAAGCTTAACTACTTTGACCACATAATGAGAAGACAAGACTCATTGGAAGACTGATGTTGAAGGCAAAAAGAACAGGTGCCAGCAGAGGGTGAGATGGATAAATAGCGTCATGGAAACAATGAGTAAGGACAAACTTTGAAAGATAGTAGAGGATAGATGGGTCTGATGTGCTATGATTCATGGAGTCACAAAGAGTTGGACATGACTGAATAATTGAACAACCACAACAAATTCTAAAACTAGAGAATAAAATAGAAATTGAAAGAATACACTGATTGCTACCCAAACTCCTAGGAATATTATAGCCAAATTCCAGAGCTCTCAAATCAAAGAGAAAATACTTCAAGCATTTAGAAAAAAAACATTCAAATACCATAGAGCCACAGTCATGATCACACAAGAATTAGCAGCTTCCACATTAAAGGAACAAAAGGTTTGGAATGTGATATTCCAGAAGGCAAAAGAGCTGGGATTACAAGAAATAACCTACCCAGAAAAACTGATTATAATCCTTCAGGGGAAAAATGTATAGAAATGAAATAGAGGACTTTCAAGCATTCCTGATGAAAAAAAAACCAGAGCTAAATAGAAAATGTGACTTTCAAATACAAGACTCAAGGGAAGCATAAAAGGAGTAAATAAGAAAGAAAAATCATAAGGGAGTGAATAAGGTCAAAGTGTTTACATTTCTATATGAGAAGATGATACATGTAACTTCTAAGAACTTTATCATTATTAGGGCAGTTAGAAGGATTCTGCACACAAAAAGAATGTAGGAGTGAGTTGATTATGATGGAATGTTGTAAAAATGGATAGATGAGAAAGAAGGATATAATGAGAGGAGAGAGGAAGAGTGGGGGAAATCATCTCATATAAAAAGGCTGCAAGGAATAGCTTTTACAGTAAAGGGGAAAATTTTGGGGGTGGGGGAGGCAATATTTGAACCTCACATATCTAAATTAGTTCAAAGAGGGGGATACAAACACACACACACACACACACACACACACACACACACACTCAATTGGTAATAGAAACCAACCTTACCAAATGGTGAAGCAAGAGTGAAGTAGCCAGATAAGAGAAATGGAAGCAATTTAATGGAGAGCAGATTAAAGAAGGAAGAACAGATTTTAGAGGAGGGATGAGAAAGAGAGAGAGAAAGAGAAAGAGAAAGAGAGAGAGAGAGAGAGAGAGAGAGAGAGAGAGAGAGAGAGAGAGAGAAGAAAATACTATGGAAGGAAAAACACAGTTAGTTAATAATTGTAAAGATGAATGGGATGAACTCACTCATAAAACAGAAACAGATAGCAGAATGGATTAGAAACCAAAATTTAACAATATGTTGTTTGCAACAAACATA
>CM053623.1:356772038-356793543 GCA_028646595.1 Phalanger gymnotis
GAAAGGAAAGGAAAGGAAAGGAAAGGAAAGGAAAGGAAAGGAAAGGAAAGGAAAGGAAAGGAAAGGAAAGGAAAGGAAAGGAAAGGAAAGGAAAGGAAAGGAAAGGAAAGGAAAGGAAAGGAAAGGAAAGGAAAGGAAAGGAAGAAATATGAACGAAGGCAGCCTAACAATACCTGATCTAAAAAAAAAAAAGACAGAGGTAGTAACCATGATATCAGACAAAACAAAAGCAAAACCGGATCTAATTAAAAGAGATAAGCAGGGAAATTACACCTTGTACAGCTTAAAGACGCTGTACAAAATGAAGTAATAGTAATACTAAGCATATGTTCCAAATGGCATAGCATCCAAATTCTTAAAGAAAAGTTAAATGAATTACAGCGGGAAATAGAGAGTAAAACTATATTAGAGGAGAACCTCAACTTTTCCCTCTCAGAGGTAGATAAAATGTATTAATAAAATAAGTAAAAACAAAAAAGAAGTTAAGGAGATGAATAGAATCAGAAAAGTTATGTATGATAGACCTCTGGGAAAAATAAATGGAAATAAAAAAGAATATACCTTTTCTCAGTTGTAAATGGTACCTTCAAAACAACTGACCATAAATTAGGGCATAAAAATCTCGCAAACATGCAGAAAAGCAGAAATATTAAATGCGTCTTTTTCAGACCTTAATATAACAAAAATTACATTTAATAAAAGGCAATGGAAGCATAAATTAAAAATTGGAAACTAAATAATCCTAAACAATTAGTGAACAAATCATAAAAACAATCAATATCTTCATTAACAAGAATGACAATAATGAGATAACATACCACAATTTGTGGGATGCAGCCAAGGAAATACTTATAGAAAAATGTATATCTCTGAACACATACATAATAAAAAAGAGAGAGAGGAAGAGCAGATCAGTGAATTTGGCATGCAACTTAAAAAAAAAACTAGAAAAAGAATAAATTAAAAATCTTCAATCAAATACCAAAATGGAAATTCTGAAAATCCATTGAATTAATAAACCAAAGAGCTGTTTTTATAGTGGGGGGGGGAAGGGGATACAATAAAATAGATAAACCATTGGTTAATTTGCTTTTAAAAATAGGAAAAAACAAAATTATCAATCTCGAAGATGAAATTAAAGTAATTATTGGGAGTTATTTTCCCAATTATATGCCAGTAAAACTAATAACCTATGTAAAATAGATGAATATTTACAAAAATAGAAACTTCCCAGATTGACAGAAGAAGAAGTAGCATACTTAAATAACCTAATCTTAGAAAAAGAAATTGAACAAGCCATCAATGAACTCCCCCAAGAAAAAAATCCTTAGGACCAGATGGATTTACAACTAATTCTATCAAACATTTAAGGAACAATTAATCCCAATAAACCATTTTTTAAAATAGATAAAGAAGAAATTGTACTAAATTCCCTTTATGACATAAACATGGTTTAGATTCCTAAACCAGAGAGATCAAAAACAGAACAAAAACCATATAGACCAATTTTCTTAATGGAAAAATTTTGAATAAAATACTTACAACAAAGTTACAGCAATATATCACAAATATCCTATAGTATGACCAGGTGGAATTTCTACCAGGCATGCAGGACTGGCTCAGTACTAGAAAAACTATCAGCATAATTGACCATATCAATAATAAACCAATAGACATCATATGATTATCTCAATAGATGCAGAAAAAGCCTTTGGTAAAATACACTTATTGCTATTAAAAACACTAGAAAGCATAGGAATAAATGGAGCCTTTCTTAAAACGATAAGTAGTATCTATCTGAAACCAAGAGCAAGTGTTACCTGCAATGAAGTAGCTTGAAGCATTCCCAATAGGATCAGGGAAACAAGGATATCCATTGGTACCACTAGTATTCAGTATTGTGCTAGAAATGCTAGCTATAGCAATAAGACAAGAAAAAGACATTGAAGGAATAAAAATAGGTGACAAGGAAACAAAACTATCACTCTTTGCAGATGATACAATGGTATACTTAGAGAACCCTAGAGAGTCAACTAAAAAACCAGTTGAAACAATAACTCTAGCAAAGTTACAGGATATAAAATAAACACACATAAATCATCAACATTTCTATATTTTACCAACAAATCCCTGTAGCAAGAGAAAAAAGAGAAATTCAATTTAAAATAATTGTAGACAATATAAAATACTTGAGAGTTTACCTGCCAAGAGAAACCCAAGGACTATATGAGCACAATTACGAAATATTTTTCACATAAAGATAGATCTGAACGACCAGAAACATATTCATTTTTCATGGGTAGGTTAAGCCAATATAATAAAAATGACAATTCTAGACAAATTAATTTATTTATTCAGTGCCATACCAATCAACCAAAGAATTATTTTGTAGAGCTAGAAAAAAAATAACAATAAAAATCGTCTGGAAGAACAAAAGGTCATGACTCTCAAGGGAATCAGTGGAAAAAAATATGAAGGAAGATAGCCTAACAACATCTGATCTCAAACTATATTATAAAGAAGTAATCATCAAAACAATCTGGTACTGGCTAAGAAGTAGAGTGGCAGATCAGTGGGATAGATTAAGTGCACAATACATAGTAGTAAATGACCAGAGTAATCTAGTGTTTGTCTTTACAATTTTGTTGTTAAATCGTCCCCCTGGTTCTGCTCTCTTTACTTTGTATCAGTTCATACAAGTCTTCCTTGTTTTCCCTGAAACAGTTCCATCACTATTTCTGGTGGGACAATAGTTTCCATAACATTCATATATCATAATTTGTTCAGCCATTGCCCAATTTTTAGACTCCTTTTTATTTTCCATTTCTTTGACACTTCAAAAAGAGCTTCTAAAAATGTTTTTGTCCACATAGGGTCATTTTCCTCCTTCTGTGCCCCATATGTTGTATAGACCTAGGAGTGGTATCAGTAGGTCAAAGATTATGCACAACTTAGTAATCTTTAGGGCACATTTCCAAATTGTTCCTTCTCAAGAACTTGGTTTCCACCTTTCAAGTAACTTTTCCCATCCCTCTGTGGCATATGACTTGCTTTTCAGAACCTGGTGTGTCAAATGTATCACCGCCAATGAAAAAGCAGAAAGAAAGGACTGTGTTTACTTTCTTCCCTTGAAGCCTGCTGTTCTTACAGACCCATGATTTCACTTTTAAAGGTATCTGAATTTTGAATTTGTTGCCAGTTTTGTACAATCCAGTACTGGGCTTTCCCCTATTCCCATCTGTTCTAAGTTTGCTACAAGCCTCCAGATCAGCTTCTGTTGATCCTGTAGCCAGGCTCCTGTCTTTAAAAAGAGAATGCTCTTTCTCTCTTCCTTTCCTTTCTCTATCTGAGCCATAAGTAAAGTACAATTGCTCAAGTTACGTTGACCAATTTTTTTTCATCATGGTGAATATTTAACAAGACAGACTAAGCTTCTCTAGCCCAGAAGGAAAAAAAAAGATGTTCAAGCCAGCAAACAGCCCTCAGGGACATTTGGCTTCCTCTCAGGAGAGAGAGAGGAGATGGGGAAAGAAGGAATTCTTGGTCTGTTATCAGAGTTGCTGGCATCATAGACTTCCTCTCTCCATGGCTCCACATTGTCATCTCTATGTAGATGACTCTCTGATGTGCACATGAATAATGCTAACTTTTATCCTGAATTCCAGTCCCACATCACCACATGCCAATTGGATATTTCAGACTGAATGTCCCATAAGTATCTTAAATTCAACATGTGTGACCGTGTCACCAGGCAAACGACTTAACATTTGCTGGCCCAAGTTTCAACTTCTTTCCTGGGGTTTTGTGAGTGATCAGATAAGACACTATTTGTAAATTGCCTAACACCTAGTAGGCACTTAATAAAGCTTGTTTCCTTCATGACTTCCTTATTCCTCTTCTGCCACCATCCTTTCTGTCACCAAGACAGATTCGCATTCTTGGTATTATCATTAAATCTTTTCAATCCAATTAGTAATCAAATTTTATCATTCCACCAAAATATCTCTTTTCTGTCTCCCTTTCTCTACTTTCACATCGCCACTGTGATGGGCCCCAGGGGATGTGAATGATGATCCAGAAGAGGACAATAGGTAAGAGAGGCTATGCCAGTAAGAGGGCAACCAGGAGAAAACAGTGTTATAAAAAACAAAGAGAACAGAATATCCAAGAGGGTAGGACATTTAGCAGTGTCCAATGCTGCACAGAGATCTCAGATGCATCTGTCAATGAAAAGGTCAGAAGCCCCATTTCTCCTCCTTTTATTTCAAGGATAATGTCATGGAATCTGGATGTGGCTTTATTTCCTAAACAATATGGAACATTGCCCATCCTTGCCAGTTTTCTAGAGGAAGAGACCTTTGGCTGCCCTCAGAGGGGGCATACTTTCCAGGGACGAGGTGATTGACCCTACTCCAACCTCCTCCAATTCTTGGAGCACCATGTTCAATTCCGGGTGCCATATTTTAGAATTCAACAAGCATGGATTGAGGCTTACCATGTGCCAGGCACTGTGCTAAGTTCTGGGAATACAAACACAAGCAAAAAGACAGTCTAATAAGAGAAGACAACACATAAAAGGAAACTGTAAAGTCAGGGTTGGGGGTAAGGTACCTCCACCTGGCATGGCAGAGAAAGAGTTGAAAGAGTCAAGAGTATAGACTGGAGAGGAATGTAGGACATTTATGAGCTAGAGAGAAGCCAGAGAAAGCAACTGGGATGGTGAAGGTTCTCAAAATCAGGACATATGAGGATCAGGTGAAGGACAGGGGGATACTTAGGAAGAGAATAGATTTTATTTTTTGAGGAGGGGGAGGGGAAACATGATACCTGTCTTTAAAGATCCAATGATGTCACTTGGAAAAGGGATTAGGATTTTCTGCTAGATCTCAGAGGACAGAACTGGAAGAAATGGACAAACCTATATTTTTAAATGTTTATAGCGGCTCTCTTTGTGGTGACAAAGAACTGAAAATTGCAGGGATGCTCATCAATTGGGGAATAGCTGCACAAGTTGTGGTAAATGGTTGTGATAGAATACTACTGCAGTGTAAGAAATGATGAGCCCAATGATCTTAGGAAAAAACATGGATAGACTTGCACAAAATAATGAAGAGTGAGATGAGCACAACCAAGAGAATATTGTATACAGTAACGGCAATATTGTTTTAAGAATGACGTTGAGTGAATAAGTCATTTTGACTATTACAAATATCCAAATTAATTATAAAGCACATATAAAGAAAGATGCTATCTGCATCCAGAAAAAGAGCTGATAAATAGAAGTATGTAGAGAATGATCTTACACATTGTAATGTGAAGCAAAATGAGACTTTTCACTGTTCGTTGTTTGAAGGAGCAGGTAAAGTGAGATCTATTTTGCCTTGGAATGTTTCTCAGCACTAAGACAATCGAGAGTCATTGAATCATATATGATGTGGTGCTAGGTATTCCAGAGCTTTCCCACACCCTAAATGGTGAGCCTCGAGCACTCAGGCCCTAAAACAGGTATATAAGATCTGAGATTGGCTTTTTGTTTTGGGGGTGCAGTCACTGAAAAAATATGGGTGATGAGACTCTGGGCAAGCCATTGAAATACCCCCCGCCCCCGACTGGCTTTGCAACCCAGACAGATAGATATCGGTGCTTCTCTGGTAACTGTGAATCGTGATTTGGATCAGACAAGGTCTGTCTGTTGATGTTCATTTCTGTTTGTATTTGCCTTGAAGTTCAGAAGGCTGATCTTTTTCCCCAACTAAGTGAATGATGTATGTATTTTTGATTAAACTGAGATTGTTAACCCTTTAAAGTTGCTTTCCTTAGAAAAGCAGATCAAACAACCTGTGCTGGCAGCCTTCTGTGTGCTCTTGTTGTTGGTCTTACACAGCCACAGTAGCTGCTAGCTACATTGTTGCTACACACATATATACCTATTTGTGTCTGATGGCAGCCATCTCTAGGGTGGGGGCAAAGTGGAAGAAAAAAAAGAAAAAAAGAAATTGATAAGATTACTTGATTACATATTTTTAGAAATAGCAAGTTGTGCATTAGTAGATTTGCAGTTTCATGCACGATCATCTTTTTTTATTATACTATGTTATGGAAATGCTTGTTTTATTCCATGAATTAAAAATAACATAAATAAATGTGAAAAAAATTATAGATTAAAAAAAAAGAAATGGATAACAGTTGAAAAATGGCCAAAGAACAATATCTTAACTCCTGGAGTTCTCCAAAGTGGAAGACGCTGCCTTTGGGAACGGCTGGTTCTCCCTCACTAGAGACCCCCATGCAAAGCTGGATGGCCACTTGTCATATAGCCGGTACATGGGATGCATGCAGATCTGGATTTGCGTCCTCTGAAGCCCCTTCCAACTCAGGGATTTCATGTGATACTGTGACATTATATCTAGATCAAAGAAAGAGGTCAAAAGAGAAGCCAGATAACCATAAGGATATGATTAAAACAGATCTCCCATTAAAACATCTCTCAAGTTGAAAAGATAGGAGAGAAAAACTATTGCCTTATTGTTCCTTTTATCTTTGTATTCTGTGTGTAAAGAGACCATTTAGCAGGAAGGAAATTCATTTTCCTTGCTGAACCAGAATGAAATATGAACTCCCTAGCTTGGCATTCGGAGTCCCATCTGATCTCATCCAAACCTACCTTTCTATTCTTATTTCAACATCACTGCCTTTCCCACAGTCAGTCAACAAGGGTTTATTAAATACTTCCTATGTGCCAGGCACTGTGCCAAGGACTGAGGATACAAGAATGGCAAAAGTAGTCCTTGTTTCTGGGAGCTCCCATTTTAGCAGTGGAGACAACATGCCAATAATTATGTACATGTGAGAGAACAGAAAGAAAAGGGTATCCTAGGGGAAAGGTTCTAGCAGATTGGGGTGGTCGTCTTCATGCCCTCAGCTCGGGCCTTTGCCCATTGTAGAGACTTTCTAAATGTTTGTTGAAGGTGAATGTTTATTGTTCACATCCAATTGTGAAGAATTGCCCTTTTGTATGACCCCCATGTCACTCACTTCAATTGTGGGCTAGTGAATGTTTAACAACCAGCTTTCTAGATGGCAAAAGTATACCCAGCATGCTTTTAAATATGATCTGCATTATTAATATTTTCTCCACCACTTTCTTAAATCTGGACAATCAACAAAACAACAAAGCCCTAAGGCATAACACTTGATTTTGAAGGTGTAAAATGCTCACACTGAAAATTATCAGTTCTCTAAAGTCAGCTCAAGTTGGCTCCAGCCTACTCTGCCCCACTAACACACTTTTAAAATAGGGATTGAGACTCTGACTTCTTTGCTAGAGGGAACTCCCAGGTGAGGAAGCTAACCCTACCAATTCAGGTTGACATTTTCCCTGCAACTTCTAGTCTTTGAGTTGCTTATGACCTGGAGAGACTCAGCCAGGGCCACATTGCCTGTATCTGTCAGAGGTGGGATCTAAACCCAGATCTTGCCCTCACTCTTCCAGGCTTCCTCTCATACCCTCCTTATCATCATATACATACCACGTCTTCCTGTTCCTGCTTGAGACAAGCTTTAGTTCCATTTCAAGGTCATATATGCTGTCTTGACCTTTTGTCTCTTGGTCTCTGCCTTGCCATGACCTCTTCTAGTACCTCTGAGGTCCTTAAAGTCCACCTATTCACCCTGGCAACTTAATTAGTCACTAGGGCAGAAGATCATCACCAGATGGTGATGGCCAGCTCAGAAGGCAACCTTAATGTTGGTAAAAGCCTCATTTATCCAGCCTCATTAAATTGGCTTAGTGTGATCCTCAGCATCACTCATGAGGTGGGTAACATTATTAACCCCATTTCAAAGATGAAATGAAAAGTGGCTTGCCCAATGTCGGAGCAGGTTCAGGGTCTGAACCTCGATCTCCTAATAGACCTCCAGGCATTTTTTCCTCCTTACCCAAGGGCAGAATGGTCTGTGAGACCAGGGCTGGGCTGGACCTTTCTGGAGGGCTGAAGAGGAGTTAGCTTTGAGGGGTGGAGGGATGCAGGACAGAGGAGAAAGTAACTGTTGTATGGGTATCTGGAGTCCGAGGTTCTGGCCGGGCAGTGCTGGAAGTGTTTAATAAATCCTTCGTGGGGAGGGGGCGCGCAGAATGTGCACATGACACATGGAAGCTTAATCTGCATTATGAAGATTTTCCCCATCACTTTCTGAAGTCTAGATAAGCAGCAAAGCAATCATCAAACCCTGGTTTTTAGTATCAGCCCATTTCCAAGGTTCAAATTGAAGTCACTCTCATAAGCTCTTCAGCAGGCACCATTATTGTTGCTGTTCAGTCATGTCTGACTCTTTGTGACCCTGTGGACAATGGGATGCCAATGCCGCCAATGGGGTTTTCTTGGCAAAGATACTGGAGTGTTTTGCCATTTCCTTCTCCAGTGGATTAAGGCAAACAGAGGTTAAGTGAATTGCCGCAGGGTCACACACCAATCTGAGGCTAGATTTGAACTCTGATCTTCCTGACTTCAGGCCCACCTAGCTGCCTCTGTGCTCCATTGCACCCAAGGATAAATCCCAGATGTGTGACCTTGGATAAGTCACTTCACTTTCTCTAGGCCACTGGTTTTTTTCAGCTATGAAATGAGGAGGTTGGAACAGATAACCTCTGTTATCTAACAGATAACCAGCTCAGAGTATATTCATAGCTCCCTACATACCTTTCTCTTCTAGGGCTCTGTCTCCGTCAACCTTAAGCTCAAATTGTAATAAAACTCTTACTGGTGCTGTAGGCCTTAAAACTTTAATTCAATAAATTTCATTCAGTAGCATTGATTAAGCCCCACTTTGGGTAAAACTCTTCTTTTTATAAGTCCAACTGTTTCTTGGCTTAAGAATAAGGAATTCTTAAAGGGAGAGGGCAGTTATCAAACCTACTGAACATTTTAACATGTATGACCTTGGGCAAGTCACTTAACCTTGGTGTACTGAGAAACTCTCTAAGACTATTAAATCACAGAATTGATCATTTATATCACTCAGAGAAGTTTCCACACCAGAAGTTTGATACATTGATGAAAACATAGATAATAACTAAACATTTTAAAATTGCAAATGATTTAGAAAACCCAAGAGATCCAATCAAAAAAAGTAATGGCAACACAAAATGGTGGCTGTGTGGCATGTGGATGGAATACCAGCTGCGTCAGCTGGAGGTGAGCTCAGCTCCGTCCTCCAATGTTTGCCAGCTGGGTGACTGGGGGCTTTCCTCTCTGTGTGACCTTGGACCAGGTACCTAACCTTGCTGTGCCCAAGTTCCCTCACTAAAACAGAGAGGATGGACTAGACCCCTGAGTTTCCTTCCAACTTAAATCCATGACACCCAAACACAAATTTAGACTGTAGTTTCCTCACATATGGCCAGCCACAGAAACACTTACACGTGGGAAAGAGAATGGATTTCATAAACTATGAGTGCTATGCTCATTACAGGCAAAATTTGTTAAACACATGGCTCATGCACTCTAAGAAAGGGAAGCAGTAAACACACAGAGCCAACACACAGAGCCATTAAGACTAAACCATGCTAGACTAATCTGATTTCTTTTTTTGACATTGTTCCTAGACAAGGAGTTTAGCAGAATGCTCTGGGCTTCATCTATTTTGATTTCATCAAGACATCTAATAAAGTCTCTCATGATTTCTTTGTGAACAAGATGGAGAAATGCAGTGTGGATGAGAGAATAAAGTGAGGCAGATTCAAAATTGGTAGAAAGAATGAGTTTGTTGATTAATAGATGAGAAATCTAGAGGGAAATGTGCTTTGGCTCTGTTCTGTTAACATTTTTTTTAGTGTTAAATGCAGGGATAGGGGCTATGTGGAGACTTCCAAGGCCCTTCTCTTCTTCTGCCCCAACCCTCTTATAGCCACATATCTTCTAAGGTCCAACAGGACCAAGACCCTGTCCCAGTTCCTATAATCCAGTTCTCATTACGTGTTGGGCATCCTCAACTGAATGCTGATCTCTTCCCATCCACACCCCTAGAGGCCTCCTCCACTCCAACCTTTGGGCTCACTACCCCCTTTCCAATTGTCGTTAGTTGGGGACATGCCTGCTCATACCCCTTGAATGACGAGGTGATCACCAATTCTAACCCTTCCAGTAAGTTGCAGAAGCACTGGGGCCTTACCATCTGCCCTGATTTTGAGCCCTCTAACCCCCTGGACACTGCCATCTGACCCGCTATGATAGGTCAGAGGCAGCTAGGTACACAGTGTATAAAATGCTGGGCCTGGGTCAGGAAAACTTGAGTTCAAATCTGGCCTCAGACACTTTGAGTGACCCTAAACAAGTCACTTAATCTCTAAAATGAGGATCATAATAACACCCACCTCCCAGAGCAGTAGTAGTTGCTGTATTAATAGTATTTTATTTTTCCAATTACATGTAAAGACAATTTTAACATTCATTTTAAAACAAATTTTTGAGTTACAGATTTTCTCCTTCTTCCCATCTCCTCCCCCCTCCCTAAGACAGTAAGTAATCTGATATAGGTTATATATGTGCACTCATGTAAAACATATTTCCATATTAGTCATCTTGCAAAAGAGGAAATAGACTAAGAAAAGAAAAACCATGAAAAAAATAAAGCGAGATAGTCTGCTTTGGTCTGCATTCAGACTCCATCACTTCTTTCCCAGAGAAGTTGTAAGGATCAAATGAGATCATATTTGTAAAGTGCCTAGCACAGTGCCAGGCACATAGTGGGTACTTAATAAATGCTTGTTTTCCTTCCATCCTATGGCATCCCAGGAATCCCTGGGCTTTGGCATCTAGCCTGTTGCTAGACCCTAAGGACCACTGACTAGGTCTTTCCATTTGCCCTGCAGCTAACACCACTTCTATGTGTTGTCTCGCCTGATTAGAATGTGAGCTCCCTCTGCTTGGAACCTTGGAACCTCAGTGCTCAGCATGGTGCTGGGCACACTGTAAGTGCTTAATAAATGCTTTTCTCATTTCATCAATATATCTGTCGAGCAATCACTGACATGTTTTATTACATTTGAGTGATGCACAGCTGGTAGGAATAGCTAACAGTGTGGATGACAGAACCAAGATGGAGAAAGATTTGGACACACCAGGAAAATGGGACAAATTAATAGCATGGAATTTAATTAGCACAAATATGAATCCCTGCACATACACTCAGAAAAGTCAACTGTAGCACTCATCCTAAAGGAGGGAGCCCTGATTTAACAGCATTTTGGGGGGGAACCCCTAAAGGTTTTGGCAGCCTGCCTACCAGTCAACAGGAGTCAACAATGTGATGCTGAGTTATCCCAAAAGGTTAGTGTCATCTTAGAATCTCAAGATTGTAGGGCCTGATATGGGCTTAGAGATCTGATCCAATACCTTCATTCTAAATAAAAGGAAACCAAAGCCCAGAGAGAAGGGTCTCATCCAGTCACAGGCTGGTCAGTGGGAGGATCTGGACTTGACTCCAGAGGAGCTATCCTTTCTACTACCTCGTGCTGAATTAATAGAATTACTATAACATTCAGAATGAGGGGATTCTTCTCCCCTCTGTCCAGCAGGCCATATCTGGAACCTCTCTGGCCAGTTCTTTGGGCCACATTTAGGAAAGGAATTGACCTGCTAGACCATGTCCAAAAGACAGAAAGCAGAACGGTGGGGCAACTACAGACCGTGCTCTACGAGCACAGCCCCCACATTAGGATATGGATTCCCCCACCCCACCCCCAGCAGCACAGGAGGCTGATCCTCTGGAGTACAGCTGACTACACTTCCTCTCAGTGATCTAGAGTAATCCTGAGCAGTTATAGTTTCTATTTTTGTTGTTCATAAGCCCCATATGATGTGCTCCTCATCAATTACCAATTTGCTGACCCAAGTTAATTAATTTTTAGAAAAGAGACATTTTCTAGGAAAATATAGCAAGGGCAGTTGTTACATAAATGTCATCCTCCCTACCCCCCTCTCAAAAGAAAAAGAAAATTCATTCTTCCCAGGGAACAGACAAGGTCCCAGTGGAGAGCAGACTCAGAATTAGAGAGCCCCTGTGGCCAATGGGGAAGCTCACAGCTCCTGATTATTAGAAATTCTTTTTTCCCTTTGTGGAGTCCTCCTGAAATTCAGCTGAGGTATGGCACAGTGTGGGGGTTTCAGAAGGCTGGTGTCCTTGTAAAATCTGGAAGCTGTCTTTCCTGAGCGCAATTGTTTGCCTGGCTTCTGATACAGGCCCTGCTGCTCTTCCTACCCATGGCAATGGGAACTCCAGATCTCCCAACCTTGCCCAGTTCACAAGATCATCTCCGGATCAATGAGAGTGGGAGAGAAACTCCCCCCTCCCTCCTCCCTCTTCTCTCCTTCCTCCTTCCTCCTCCCTCCTCCCTAGGACTATTCCTGCTCCTTGACTCGGTGCTGCTAGTTCCTGCTTGGAATGCTCCATTCAGAACTGGCTTGCTTTCATGTACACAGGCCCAGAGGTCTGTTCAAATCTTTCAGCCAATTAGGAGATAATTCCTGTGTGGTGTCATTTATTTTCATCCAATGATCAAAGCACCTTAGCCTCCAAAATTGATGAGAGACTCATTGGAACCTAGTTTCCACCTTTGATTGATTCTGAAGTCTGGACCTTGTGTGCTTTATATAAATTAGGAATCCCTCCCACGCCCCCTTCATACAGAAGAACTGAGGACATTTAGCCTGAAGAAGAGGAAGCTCATTGGGGGATCATGACTATTGTCAGATCTTTGAAAGGATATCAAGTAGAACAGAGATTAGATGTGTTCTGCATGGCCCCAACTGAATGAACCTGTAGTAACAAATGATTGAAACAGGGAGGGAAATGTCGGTTCAATATAAAGGACATTTTAAGGATTAGAGCTTTCAAAATTGGAATAGGATGCCTTGTGAGGGTGTGGCTTCCCCAATTGTGTAGATATTCAGGAAAAGAATGGGTAAACACTTTTGCAAGATGCTGTAGAGAGAATCATGGATTGAGTGAGACCCAATCCTGGGATGCCATCACTCCATGATATACTGACTCCATATCAGTGGGGGCTGTTTCACAACATTTAAGCATGTAAATAAAAGACTAAACAAGATAGTATGAAGGGACAAGTAGCAATAATAATGACTGGCCTTTATATAGCATTTTAAGATTTGCAAAAACACATCAACAAAAAAAGGAAAAGAATGTATACATTCTAAAATATTTCTAGCAGCTCCCTCTGTGGTGGCAAAGAACTGGACATCGTGGGGATGCCCGGCAATTGGTGAAAAAGTTGCAGTATATGGTTGTGATGGAATATTACTGTGCTGTAAGAAATGAGGAGCTGGCTGCTTTTAGAAAGGCATGGAAAGACTTGCATGACATGATGAAAAGTGTAATGAGCAGAACCAAAAGAATGTCGGATACAGTAAAAGCAATGTTGTTTCAAGAATAATCATGAACAGCCAAGTTATTTTGAGTGTTATAGATACTCAGGTCAATTCTGAAGGACCCACAAAGGAAGATGCTGTCCTCCTCCAGAGAAAGAACTGACAAAAGTGCCAAATGGTGGCCTTCTCTAGCGCAGGGTGAGGAGGGAGGGAGGGAGGCAGTTTGGAAGTAAAAGTATAGGAAAAATTCATTTTAAAAAATTAATTTTAAAAGAAGATTTGCAAAACACTTTACACATGTGATCTTATTTGATTCTTACAACAACCTTGGGAGGTAGGCAGCGTTATTAACACCATTTTATAGATGAGGAGACTGAGGCACAGAGAGGTTAATTGGCTTGCCCAGAAAAGTCCATGTCTGACCTAGTTACGAAGTGGCTGAGTCAGGAGTTGAACTCAAATATTCCACTGTTTTAGCCACTGTACCCCTTCATGCTATGCTTACTATGTGAACACTGTTGGAGGAATTACTCAAAGAGTCTCCTGATGGTGGGCTAGGTACATCATCTACATTATACCATACACAGGATTATCAGGTCACAGATGGAGTTCGTGGTACAGCAGAAAGAAAGCTACATTGGGAGTTACATTGCCCACCTTAGGCAATGGGTTTCACCCTCTGGGCCTCAGTTCCTCCATATGAAAAACGAAGAATTCCGAGTAGATAGCATCTTGGATTCCTTCCATTTCTAGACCTATGGTCCTAGGAGAGGTAGAAGGAGGGCCTTAGAGGCCATCTGGTCTAACCCTTCCATTCTACAGATGAATACAGAGAGGTTAAGACTTTCCCAAGGTCAACCATGTAGGGTGTGGTAAAGGTAAGATGGGAGATCCCATCTTCTAACTCCAAATCTCAGGCTTTTTTCATGTCACATCTGTAGTTCTACTGCATTCATTATATAGGATCCATCTGAAAATGCCACTTTCTATTACTTTTGTGTGCATATCTTCAGACAGTAAACAGAATTTGTCAAATTCTTTTAATGAGACTAATCCACAAACTCTTTTGTTCACCCAAATTTCATCTCCTCTTTTATTAAAGGAGATATTGGTATGTCCTAATGGTCTTGTAACTACCTGGCTGAAACACCCCCTGTAGAGTAGTTATCTATACCAACTGGACATGGATCAAAACCCAGGTTGGCCCAGATTCTAGAACAAGATGGAAAGATTAGTTCCTAAGTTCCACTTTAGCTCTCTTCATTTCCAATTTCTCAGCCACATCAGAGGTTGATGGTTGTGTGGCCCCAGGACTCACCCCTGGATCCTGCTTCTTAAACCTAGAATGTATGTGCATAGTAACCCCTCGGCTGGAGGCCTGCTACCCATTCAGAAAGCCAGTCTTCACACCTACAGTTGCCAAGTGGTTTGCAGCTAGCTGAAAGGTAATGGCGAGAGCCCTGAGTTTGGAGCCAGAAGGCCTCTGTCTAAAAGTTGGGACTATGGCACTCACTTCCTGAGTAATACTGAACCAGTGTTGAACATAAAAGGGTTGGCCCACATCCAGCCAGCTCTGGTTCCATGACTACAGAAGCCTCCCTCCCCCACCTTGGTCTTGCTTGGGCCCTTCTTATGAGTGCACCTCCCATTCATTCCGTATTTAGCTTGCATATACATGGCATGTTGTCTCACCATCAGAACAGGAGGTGGTAGAAGGCTGGGATCATTGTTTTGTCTGTCTCTGGTGCTTAGCCTATGCCCAGAACATAGTAGGCACTTAGTCAATGCTTCCTGTTGTTTCTTACTTTCCTTGGTTATCCATTTCCCCCTCTGAAGAAATGAGGGGCTTGGACTGATCATTTTCTAAGAGCTTCTATACTACCATTCTCTCTCCTTGTAGGGCCTAGGGTTTACTTTGCCCTAGACACTGCGTTGACTCTCCTTAGGTCTTATGCATGTTGCCAATCAACTCTGAGCCTCCTCCTAGGTGTAACAATGTCTCTTCTTGAACAGAATCTGTCTCAAAAGTAACTCCTTAGGAAAGTAACCATGGGAGCACTCACCCAAGCCTGTCCTGAGGGGAGAAGCTGGGTCTCCCAGAGGGGGAGCTGGAAGGGAACTCCAAGGTCATTTAGTCCAGCTTCCTTTTCCCTGTCAGAAAACCGAGGCCCTGGGAGACCGAGGGATTCGCCCCCCAAATCACATCAGATCGAAGATTTCGAGGAAGAGGGACCTTGGAGGGCACAGAGTTCGTCCTCCTTTTATAAATGATGTGACTGATGTCCAGAGAACTTCAGGGAGGAGGAGGGAAGGAGAAGGAGGGGAAGGAAGGGGAGCACTAGAAGAAGGAGGAGGAGGACTTAGAGGAGGAAGAGGAAGAAGAGGAGGAGGGGGAGGACTTAGAGGAGGAAGAAGAGGAGGAAGGGGGAAGAGGAGAAGGAAGAGGACTTGGAGGAGGAAGAGGAAGAAGAGGAGGAAAGAGGAAGAGGAGGAGGGGGAAGACAGAGGAGGACAGGGAAGGAGGAAGAGGAGGATGAGAGACAAGGAAGAGGAGGGGGAGGAGAAGACGGGGAGGAGGGGGGAGAGGGGGAGGAAAAGGAGGTGGGGAAGAGGAGGCGGGGGACGAGCGGGAGCAGGAGCAGAGGCAGGAGAAGGAGCCGCCCGGCCCAGCCGAGGCCCAGGAGCAAGAGAAGGCGGCCCATGCCCGCGGCTGCCCCAGCCGGCGCGCGGTCCCTCGCTCCCTCGCTCCCTCGCTCTCCTGGCTCACAGCAGGATCGCGCCCAGGCGCGCACACGCGGGCTCCTCCGGCGGGGCCGCGCGCCGGGCACGCGCGCGCTCTCCCGCAGCCGCGGCCTCGGGCAGGGCAGGCTTTGACGTGGCACTCCCTGCCGGGGCTGGCGAGCCGGCGGGCGGGCCGGTGGGCGGGGGCGCGCGCGGAGGAGCGCGCGGCAGCCGCAGCGGGCCAGGAGCTGAGCTGAGCCGAGCGGCCACCAGCCAGGTAGGCAGCCCCGGCGGGACCCCTACCCCGCGACCCGAGCAGCCCGGCAGCCCGGGGCCCTCGCCTGCAGCCCGACCTCTATCTGCGGGACCCCGCCCTTCTCTTTGCGCCTGGGTCTCTGGGGTCCCGAGCCCCCCGGGAGGCGGGTACGTCCGAGGACTCGAAGATCACCGGGTCCTCCCCTTCTCGTTACCGCCGGGGAAACTGAGGCCCAGACGCTTGCGCAAGGTCGAGCAGTCAGAGCTGGGATTCGAACCCAGGTCCTCCTTCCATGACAGCCGTGGGTGCCTTCTCCCCCCACCCCACCCCCAGCTTTTCCTTGGAATAGGGGGCTGTTTGAGTCATTGTGAAAATCGGGGGTCGTGATGCTCTGAGATCTGCTGTCGAAACGGTTGCCTGGCTTTCGGGGTCCGAGGGCTCTCCGGAGCCTCCCTTCCTCCCTGGGGTCCCTGGGGTCCCGGGTACTGGAGGCCAATTTCCCTCGAGGATTCCCTTTCGGGGATCTCAGCCTGCGTGCCTATTTCCCGCTGAGTCAGGGTACTCCGTGTTAACTCGCTGTCTGTGTGTCAGTGTGCGTGTGTCACTGTATGTGTGTGTGTGTTTGTATGATGCGCCGGGAAGTTTGACGTGGCAGACTGCGCTGGGCGAGAGAGGAAGCAAGTTCCCCCACTTGCATTGGAGCGAGGTCCCAGCCCCTTCCTGTGCACTTGCGGGAAGCATCCCGGGGTCCTGGTGACAACTTTGTTCTGCAGCCGCCCAAGCCGGCAGGTGGACTGCTGGACTGGCGATCAGGGGTGTGTCCCGGCCGACCCTGCTCAGAGGTGCCCCGTTGGGTAGGCTTGACCAAAGCTCAGGCTGCCACGTCTCCTTGTCTGCTAAGTAGTGGGAGGAGGGAAGGTACTGTCCCCGACAGAGGACACAGCAAACAGGCCTTCTCGGGTGGAAGGGAAGGAAATCGGCTTGTAATGCCACCTACCTGATCGCCGTGTTGGAGTGGAGAGGAATACTACAGGCAAACAAATGGGGGCATTTTCGGCTCCAAGTGTCACGGATGCCGCGCCCCCCACGGTCTCCTCAGCAGGGATCTGATTTCTAAGAGCCTTCCCAGGAAGGTACAGCTGGTGATCTGGACAGAACACTGGCTTCTCCACACAGGGGTCCTTCACCATCTTTGTGAGACAGACTAGGAGGAACCTCTGGGCCCCTTCCCACCAAAGACGTTTTAAATGCAGTATATCAGAAAGGCAACCAAAGGTTAGTGAAAATCAAGATGTCCTTTTTTTCCCATCCCATCCCAAGTTCACTGGCATCCTCAAACCCCTTGTACCCCAGGATAAGAGCCTGGAATCTGGAACCAAGTAGCCTGACTTTGAAATCCTGGCTCAGCTACTTACTCTCTGAACAACCTTGGGCAATCCCTTAACCTCTCTGAGCTTCAGTGTCCTTGTCTGTTAAAATGAGGGATAAGGGGAGATGCAAATCCAAGGAAACACAGTTCAATATGATGGCTAGTGTTCCTGTCGTTATGACTATAGGTCATGGAGCCAGAGGAAGGAGAAGGCATTTAGAAGAAATCCATGATCTTGAGAGCGGAAAGAGCTCTAAAAATCATCATGCTTATTTTAAAGACAGGGAAACTGAGGCACACATGTGCGGGTTTCCTGAATGGCAGTCCAGGACTAGAACTCAGGCCTCTAGATGCCCTGTACACTTCTTCAACTACATGGCAAAATAGGTTCCTCATCACCATACAGATGGCTCTTATTTTTGTGAAACAGAAAAGATTTTAGGATCGCAGATTTAGAGCTGGAAAGGAAAACTGGCCCAAGCTCCTTATTCTTCAGATGCAGAAACTGACACCACGAGCCAGGAAGTCAAACCAAGGTCGCACAGGTAGTAAATGGCAGAACCAAGATTGGCATCTTTCCAATGTGCCTGTTCCGCCCAGAGGGAAAATTGAGGTAATAAGTGTTTGAGGATAGATTTGAATTCAGGTCTTCCTGACTCCAGGCTCGTGTATCTTTGGGCAAATGTATACAGTTTCTTTATTGATAAAATGAAAGCGTTGGACTTGATGGACCCCAAGGTTTCTCCCAGCTCTGAATCCTGTCGATTTTGATGCCAAGCATCTTTAATTTCTGCCACATTCACAGAATCCCATAAATTCAGAGATGGAAAGGACCTCAGAGTCCATCTAGTTGAATCATATGCTTGCATAAAAATCCCCCCTTCCACATACTTGCTAAGTAGTCATTCAGCCTTCCTTTGAGGATCATCCCCCACGGTAGCCCATTCTCCTTTGGAATAGCTCTCTTTGTTAGAAAGGTTTTTTCTATGATGATCCTCAGTTGGCTTCTTTGCTGCTTCTACCCATTCTTGTTCCTAGTTCTGCCTTCTGGGGCCCAGTAGAGCTAGTCTAATCTCTCTTGCACGTCAGTCCTCCAAATATTGGATTTCACCAACTATCCTTTTAATAATGCATTGTCTGAGTTTGCCAGGAATCACAGTCAAACTCTGACCTACCATTTATAGACTCTATTTCCTTTCCCTTTAGAAAATCAGGTCGATATTTATTCTTCTGTCATTAAGTGACAACTGTCATATCCCACAGAGTCTTGTCTTCAAGTTAAAATATCCCTATTTCATTCCAAAATTCAATGCACCCTCCTGGTTATTTTTCTGTGGATGCTTTCCGGCTTATCGATTTCTTTCCTAAAATTTGGTACCCAGAACCAGATACAGTACTCTAGATGTTGTCTCATCAGGGCAGATGGTGCTATTTCTTGGGCCCCATTAAGGCCCCTCAGGTTGGGTTGGCTTTTTTTGACTTGCATATCACACTGTTGAATTAGTAACCACCAAAGACCATGAACCTTTGTCAAATGATCTGCTGTCTAGCCATACACCCCGCCATCTTGTACTTGTGAAGGGTTTTTTTTTTTTGCACTCAAGGGTAATAAGTTTTTTTATATTTACTTCTATTCACTTTCATCATATTTGATTCAATTCAACATGCTAACCCAGGGGTGGGAAACCTACAGCCTTGAGGCCACGTGTGGCCTTCTAGGTTCTTCTAGGTCCTCCTAGGTCCTAAGACTTCTAGGTGTGGCCTTTTGACTGAATCCAAACTTCCAAATCCAGATTTGTTCTGTGAAGTTTAGATTCAATCTAAGGGCCACCTTGAGGACACAGAGGGCCACATGTGGGCTTGAGGCTGCAGGTTCTCCTCCCCATAACCTATCGGGATCTTTTTGAATGCTTCCTCTATCATTCAGTGTGTCAGCTCTCCAATGTGTTTTTTGCCCATTTGATGAATGTACCATCTAGTCATTGCTTCTTAAACTGTGGGTTTCAGGATTTCAAGACCCACAGTTTAAAAAGTGCTGAAGGGGTCTTGAGTGGAAAATGTTTAAGAACCCTGATCTAGACCTTTATCTAGGTCTTCATCAGAGTCCTTGGTAAAAGTGTTAAACCACAGAGCCAAGCAGACATCCCCAGGAGGTTCCAATGGAGGCCTTCTGAATTAACTTTGGCCCATTAACAACTATTCTTCTGCTAGCCAGTCAGTTGACACTGCATCACCCATGATTTTTTTGGTGCCATTTGATCAGGTTATAATTAGCTGAATAGTTCTGTCAGTCTGTATCATTCCACCTTGCCCCCAAGAATAGCATCGACTTCGTCAAATGCCTGCTAAAATCCAGATAGACTGTGTCTATATGATTCTGCTGATCTGCCAGGCTAGCAACCCTAGGCCAAAGAGCAAGCGAGGTTAGTCAGGCATGCCTAGTTCTTGAAGCCATGATGACCCTGTTCTTGTCACTGCCTTCACCAATTATCCCTTTAGTAGCACGTTTTCTAAGTTTTCCAGGAATCAAAGTCAATGGCCTACCAATTATTGACTCTATTGTCTTTCCCTTTAAAAAATCTTCTCTGATTTGGGGCGGGGGGTGGGGTGGGGGGAGGGACAGTACTTATCTGGCTATCCATGATCTTTCTGAGGTTTCTGACACTGACTCAGCAAGTACCTCTTTCCGTAGCAGTGGATGAAGTCAATTTGGACCTGTTTACTCCAAGCTCAAGGAGGGAAGCCGGGTGCCCAGGAATGATCTATTTATCTTAGGTGGCAATCTCCATTAGTCCATTTTGATTCTGTCCCTTCTGGTTCTAAGATCATTCTTGTTGGCCGAAAAAAATAATTAGTCCGAGAGGTGAATGGTTCTGCCCTTCCTCTGCCACCCAATTCCACCATGAGCAGGGGTCCTATCCCTTCTAAGAGCCTCCTCATTCCCCCATTATGGACCATCCCTACCCTTTTTGTTGGTCAGTCTCTTCTCCAGCCTCAGCCTCTTCCAAGCCAGAATTCTCTAACATTCTGCTCATGAGTCTCCACCACACTTCTTTGTTCACCCTCAGTTACCTGTCCTTTTTTTTGTACATCCTAAGCCAATAGTAATATAGTAATAAAAAATAATAGCTAACATGTACATGGCACTTACCATGAGCCAATTATCTCATTTGGTTTGATCCTCACAGTGACCCTGGGAAGCAGCTGTTATTACCATCCCCATTTTACAGAGGCAGAAACTGAGGCAGAGGTTAAATGACTTGCCCAGGGTCACACAGGTAGTGTCTGAGACTAGATTTGAACTCAGGTCTTCCTAATTCTAGGCTTAGCACTGTAGCCAGTGGACCATGTTGCTACCCCTAATGATGCCTGATGGTTGATGACTCCTCTTTTTTAGGGGCAGCTACATGGTACATTGGATAGAGTGCCAGACCTGGAGTTGGGAAGGTCTGAGTTCAAATCATGCCCTGGACACTTATTAGCTATGTGATCTTGAGCAAGTCAATTCACCTCTGTCTGCCTCAGTTTTCCTATCTGTACAATGGGGATAATGATAGCACCTCCTTGTAACATAATCAAGGTTCTTGTCAGGATTAAATGAGATAATATCTGTAAAAGTGCTTAGCATAGTGCCTGGCACATGCATACATGGTACACAATAAATACTTCCTTCCTTCCCTCCTTCTTTCCTTCCTTCCCTCCTTCCTTCCTTCCTTCCTTCCTTCCCTCCTTCCCTCCTTCCTTCCTTCCCTCCTTCCCTCCTTCCTTCCTTCC
>CM053623.1:356794043-356854637 GCA_028646595.1 Phalanger gymnotis
TCCTTCCTTCCTTCCCTCCTTCCTTCCTTCCTTCCCTCCTTCCCTCCTTCCTTCCTTCCTTCCTTCCTTCCTTCCTTCCTTCCTCCCGACAATTCCTGTTTTAGTCCTCTTTCTTGTGTGTCTTCAGAATTAAGTTCCAGAGTTTCCATCTCCTGATTTCTCCTATAGAATTTTAATCCACTGGATCCTATGTAGAGTGCCTGTCAGACTGCCTGATGTTCTTCATCATCACACATTCTAAGGTGGATTAGTTACTTCTCCATGCTGGGAATGCTTTCCTGTCTGCCAGAATCCTTGGCTTCCCTCAAAACTCAGCTCAAACACCGCCTTCTTCATGAGGTTTTTCCTGGTTCTTCCAGCTGCTTGTGCCTCCCTCATCTCCCAGGTGACCTTGTAACAGTTTAGATATACTTGTATATCGTTTGTTACATGGTATCTCCTCCACTAAAAGGTAACCTCCCTGAAGGCAGGAGCTGATTTTACCTTTCTTTGAATCCTTAGCACTTAGTTCTGTGCCTACCTGGCCCATGATTATAAATGCCTGTTGCTGAATTAATTGGATTAATTAATTGAAGGTTTCCATTATTTACAAACCAGCAGGCCTTTCCTCGTTTATTAGGATGAGATCTAAGCTGGCCCCTAATGCTTTCAATTTTGGCATTTTTAATAAACTCCTCTTTCATTTCCTTAAAAGAAAAGACAGAGTGTGATCCACATGGATGTGTGCCCAGATTGGCCTCAGAGTGATGACTTTTTGGGCACATTGTTTTCAGAGACTTCCTTCTCAGCCTCAGTCTACATAAGAGGAGGGTATTTCCACAGTAATGAAAGCCCGGGTCTTTGAAGAATTTAAGAGACCTAATTATCATTCCTCACATCCCCCCTTGGCATTGTTACTGTCACTATTGTTCAAGCACTTTTCTTGACCCTCTATGTGGTTTTCCTGGCCAAGATCCTGGAGTGGTTTGCCATCTCCTTCTGCACCTCATTTTATAGATAAGGAAATTGAAGCAAACAGAGGTCAAGTGACTTGCCCAGGATCACACAGCATGTGAGTATCTGAAGGAGGATTTGAACTTGGGTCTTCCTGACTCTAGGCCCAGTGGTATATCCACTGAGTCATCTAGCCACCTTGAAAAATATGTGTTGGCCAGAATTTAAGCCTAGGTCCACTGCTTGGAAGGCGGTAGTGCTATGTCCCTGTATCTTCCCTACTAGCCTGTAAGCTCCTAGAGGGAAGGGGCCTTTGACTGTGTATGTTCTAAGCACCCACAGAATACTCAATAAACTCGATAAACAGCAGGAACTCAATGCATGTTTGTTGTTTAGTAGCAGGCATTTAGCCTTTCTGCTCCACTGCAGCTACAATGAAATGGAGGACGCTCGATGATAAAAGGACGTCATGATTGTCTCCCATGGCAGATGCCCAGGTCCACCCCCCTCACCCCCGCCCAGGTCCTTAGAGCTTCTGCAGAAGGTTCATTTCCTTTGGGAGCACAATGACTCTGCCCTTGAGTCTGACATTGTCTTTTTCCTCTTTCAGCCTTAGAAGAACCCTGTGATCTGGAATGAGATAACTTTGACCATGAGCCAACAAGGTTATGTTGCTACCCCTCCATACTCCCAGCCCCAGCCTGGAATGGGACCACTCTCCCCACCTCTTCGTGGACATTATGGTGACCCATCACACTCAGCCTCTCCATCAGGTAACATGGACTATGTTAGTTCATTTTTGAAACGTAGTGATTTTGAAAAGAATCTGGGGAGTTTAGTGGACTGCAAGCTTAATGAGAGTCACTAGTATGATCAGGCAGTTAAGCTTAGGCTCCGTCAAGATAGAGACCTATTTCCAGGGATTCTGGAGGGGATAGTTCTGCTCCACTCTGCTCAGATGCCATCTAAATGAAAAGATTTCTTAATCTCTTCCTATGTGCTAAGTGAGAGGCGGCATGACCTAGTGCAGGGCTGTCTAAAATATGGCTGGCAGGTTGCATGTGGTCCGCAGTGTGATTTATGCAACCTGCCTACAAGCGCAGAAGTTTGCATAAATGCTTTAGCAAATGAAGCCAAGCTACTGCAGAGCTTCAGACTCCTGCCATATAAAGATAGGACAAAGGAGGCAGATATCTAGCTAGCCTAGAGGAGACCAGATTTCCAGGGTGACAGACTCACTTCTCTCTTGCATGTTTGAAGGGAAGAGGGATTAGACATGTTCTTTTTGTCCCTAGAGGGACCAGGATCATCAAATCTGGTCCTGGAAGGGGCTTCAGGGGTCATCTGGTCCAATTCCCTCATTTCACAAAAGGAGAAACTGAGGGTGAGATTCCCCAGGCCACTTCCTACCAACCTCCAGGTCACCTGTAGCAGAAGGAATAGTAGTAGTGGTGGCGATCCTGTGGAGACAGTGCTACACAGTCAGGAGACCTGAACTCAAACACAACCTCAAGCACTTACTAGCTGTCAGACCCTTGGTCAGTCACTCAACCTCTATCTGACTCAGTTACCTCATCTGTGAAATGGCGATAGTAATTGCCCCTACCTCTCCAGGTTGTTGTGAGGATAGAATGAGATGATATTGGTAAAACTCTTAAGGTTTGTAAAGCAGTATGATTGCTAGTTCTACAAACTAGCTGCAGAGATAATCTGTGCTCACCCCATCTTCAGATGCTCTCTGCTATCCTAGCCCAAACCCAGCCTTAGGCCAGGTTTTCAGGCAGGCTAGCCTGCCATGGCCCACATCCCTTCTCTCTCCTTACCTGACCCCATCCTCCAGCTGTCTCTCTATTTAAACAAACTTGCAGCAGCTTCCCAAGCCTTCCTTCAAGGCCCTTCTCAACACTCTCACCTTCAGGGAAGTTATTCAGTTATGTTAGTCATGACCTATTTGGGGTTTTCTTGGCAGAGGTGCTAGAGTGGTTGACCATTTCCTTCTCCAGCTCGTTTGACAGAAGAGAAAACAGAAGAAAACAGGGCTAAGTGGCTTACCCAGAGTCACACAGCTAATATCTGAGGCAGGATTTAAACTCAGGAAGATTCATCATTCCAAGCCCAGTGTTCTATCTACTATACCTCCTACCTGCTCAGAGTTCCTAGGATCCCCTCCCTTCTTTTGCCACTGATAGGAAAGGAGCTGTGATTTCACTGTTATAACAACTCCCAGGTGCAGACTGACATGTTCTCTGCAACTTAGAGTCTTAGCAAATTGCTTTGAGCAATGAGAAGTTAAGTGACTTGGCTAGGGTCACATAGCAGCATGTGTCAGAAAAGGGGCTGGCCAATATTCAGGGATTCAGGTACTGACCTTGGCCTCCAGCTCTCCATCCATTCTGCTTCTCATCACTAAGAGTGCAGGGGTTAAATTCCATGCTTAGAATATTGGTGAAGCAAAACATTTTTATTTGCCCACAAGGGTACATCGCGGCCATATTAAAATTAGCTTCCGTGAACATATTTTTGTGGGACTTTATTTACATAAATGAAGCCAATCCCAGGAGAACTCCATGATCATGCTAATAAGAGGGAAATTTGCCAGAGACAGAAACCCCAAACTCCAACAACAAACATGACCATCTCTAGCCCCAGCTCCCCTTCCTTTTTGAAGGCTTTTAAAAAAATGTGTGGTTGGTACAAAGATCAGAGTTGGAAACAAGCCACTGGTTGATGAAAACTGTTAGCCTTAAAAGATTTTTATTATTTACACATGGCACCAGGTTAGGTGCACCACAAAGAAAATTGAAGAGACTTCACTAAACATTCATTAAGTACCAAATGTTTGCTAGGTACTGGACATACAAAGATAACAAAGACTGTGTCAAATGTAGGGTGTGCTCCATGGGGGGTCAAGGGGTAGGAGAGGGAGGAAATATGAAACTAGCCTGGAACAGGTTGACTGAGGCTGGATTGTGAAGGGTTTTAAATGCCTAATACAAGAATTGTATTTTAGTCTATAGGCAAGAGGAAGTTATTGAAGTTTATGGAATAGAGGGTGGTGTGGTCAGATGCTGCTTTGGAAGATCATTTTGGCAGCTGTGTGAGATTTGGGCCCTGACCCCAAAGAGTCTCTGCTAGAGACTTCTTGTTAAACTGTGATTTTCTCCAGATCTGCTGGAGAATCACTAAGTATGCCCAGAGGCAGTGTGGCATGATGGATGAGAGAAGAACCGGGCTCCAGCACCAGCTCTGACACACAGTGTGGCTTGATGTAGGCGAGTCACTTGAGTCCTCAGTGGCTCCCAACAAAATTAGTTACAAAATAGAAACTGATCTCAAATGGGAGTGTTTCCTCCCTGCAGTTCCCTCTGCCCATGAAATGGTCATTCAAGCTTAAAAAAAAATCTAGGATTCTTGGAGAAGTGAATTCCATTCTCCGCCATCCGTGCATTTCTTTTGTATCTGTTTTAATAACATTGTTGTCATTGAGCATTATCTGCCTTACCCACAGGAAGCACTTGATAAGTATTTGTCGACTGGCTAATTTTTGAGTGGAATGGCTGTGCAAGAGGGGGACTAGAGCCTAGAATTACAGCACGGAGTGGCAGGATGACATCACTCCAAGCTAGAAACATCAGCTACTCCCTCATCCAACCCTTTTTACTTCAGGATGAGGCAATGGATCCATAGATTGTTACCTGCTTTTTCTTCATTTATCAGCCCGTGTTCTTGGCCTAAGGATTTTACGTCGTCTGATATAGTCCATGAATAACATACACCTGAATTTCTTTACCTGTGCACAGATACGACTGAAATAACTCAACAGCAACATATATGTTGACATATGCACATGCCAACATATGTGCGCATCCATGCACTTTTCAATTCAGCGAACATTTACTAAGTGACTTATGTGGAGAATACCAAGCTAGGCTCTCGAGGTCTAGTAAGGAGACACTCCCCAGAGATACAGGGTGGCCTAATGGAAAGAATCCCAAACTCTAAACCTCCATGGACCTGAGCTGGGATCCTAGCTCTGTCCCTTACTGGTTGTTGGGCAAATCATTTAACCTCTCTGGGTCTCAGTTTGCTTACCTGTAAAATGAAGGTCAGCCTTAGAATAGACAACTTCAAAGGTTGCTTTCAGCACTAAAGCTATGAACCTGTACCTGTGACATAGGGGAGATCCTAAGACTTGCCAGTGAAGCACTATGCCAAGACTGAGAAGGGAAGAGTCATTTCTGGGCAATCATGTAAGGCTTCTTGGAAGAAGTAGCTTTATATCTGGGCCAGAGAAGGTTCATATGGAGATAAGGACAAAAAATCCAAGGGGAAAAGCACAGATGATGGGGAGACGTTGGATGCACATGAGGGATGAGCAAATTTGATTCTATTCAATTCCATTCATCAAATAGTTATTACGGTCTAGCTGTGGGGCTTCAAGACCCTCTGGGCCAGCTCCTGTCCATAGAAAAGGAAACTGAGACATTGAGATGGGGAGCGATTTTCCCCTGGTCACAGCTGTGGTAAGAAACTGAGTTGGGGTTTGAACCCAGGACCTTGGACTCCAAATCCAGGACCGTTTTTTTCTGCTTCTTGTTGCCTTTCTGCAGTTAATCCAGTTTTACTGACTAATAGGAGGGAGGGAGGGAGGGAGAGAGGGAGGAAGGAAGGAAGGAAGGAAGGAAGGAAGGAAGGAAGGAAGGAAGGAAGGAAGGGAGGAAAGAAAAGAGAAAAGTGCTTATGCTATGCAAAGCACCAAGTTTGGCTGGCCTGTGGATTAGGTGGATGGAGAATATTCTAGTTATTTTCCATTTCTTTATTTTATTTTTAGTATTTCTCTTCCTCCTTCTGTACTATTCACTGAGGTAGAGCTCCCTCTCCCAAGACTAGAGCCTAGAATTACAGCATGGAGTGGCAGGATGACATCGCTCCAAGCTAGAAACATCGGCTACTCCCTCATCCAACCCTTTTTACTTCAGGATGAGGCAATGGATCCATAGATTGTTACCCGCTTTTTCTTCATTTATCAGCCCGTGTTCTTGGCCTAAGGATTTTATGTTGTCTGATATAGTCCATGAATAACATATACCTGAATTTCTTTACCTGTGCACTTTGTTGCATTACAGGCATAATGAAGCCAGCTGGGCCTTTGGGACCGACTGCACCTGTCGGGGTGTTACCATCCGGACCCCCCAATTCTGGGGTCTATCAGTTTGGCCAGAACGGCCCCAATATCTCAGGGTATCCCCAGCAGAGGTAAGTCTCCCAGACTCAATTTCTTCATGGTGCTACTTAATCAGAAAGTTGTTTCTAAATAACTGGAGTGCTTTGGGAGTGTGCCGGTAAATATTTCACAACAAGATATCTGGTGGGGGGGAGGGGGGCATGGTATGCTCAACACAATTTTAAGGCTAATCTTCATTATTGATATTTCTCCATCACTTCCTTAAATCTAGACAATAAACAAAGCAATGTATCAAGTTCTGACTTGTAGTGCTTCCCGTTTTCTGAGGCATAATCACTCACATTGAAAAAATCACAATTAACTCTCTCGAGTGGGTTTGAGCTGGCTCCCCCACACCCCTGGTTGTAAATTTGCCCTCTGGATTGACAGGTTCTTTGTGACATGTATCTATGGGTAAATCCTTCAGATGAGCCAGTTAGGATTTTCAGAAGGGTAAGGAAAAGCATCCAAGTCATAGAATTTATCAAGCATTCTATTTACCAGATGTCTGTCCCAGAACGCTTGTTATCAGGATCATGAGACAATACATGGATCATAGATTCAGAGCTAGATGGACCCTTAGCACCATCCAGTCCAACCCTTCTATTTTTACAAATGCAAACACTGAAGCCCAGAGGGATTAAGCCTTGTCCAAGGTTACACAGAGTAAGTGGCCGAGATGGAATTCAAACTCAAGCTGTGTGACTCCCAATTAAGCCCTCTTTACACAGTACCATGCTGCCTCTTTCGTTAGGCCTTCTCTTTCTAGAAGGCTTCCTGGTATCACCTAATTCCGGAATGACTGCCTTGGTCTGCATCTATCCCCTTCAAATGAAAGTCTTCTCTCCTAAAATATGCCCAGAGCACTTTGGTTCTCTCGTTTGCTGCCATCATTCACTCCCTTGTACTGCACTTGTCTGTGTTCCCGCAGCATCCCCCTGATAGAACATAAGCTCACTGAGGGCAGGGCCTGGGGCATTTTTCCAATTTGTATCTCTGGTTACAGCCCAGTCACTTGTCCATATGGATCTGCAGTCTCATCGATGTCTGTTCTCCTTCCAGTGGAGAAGACCACAACATTTCCAGCCCCCTCTTTCTATGTGCCTCTTCCTCTTGTACTTCCATAGATGCTTAGCGGAGGGTTCTTCTTGTGTGTTGGGGACCTTCTTCTGGTGCCCTTGGTATTGCAGGGATGCCATAGGGGTATCTTGGCTCTCTCTTGACCTTCACTTTAGCCCCCTAGATAACTGACCCTCTTTCCTCTCCTGCGGCACATCTATCTGAATATATCCTTTGTGCTGAGTTTTCTGCAAAGTTCTTAGCTTGTAATGTGCTACAGCCTGGCCATTCCAATGAATAGGCCTTGCACAGAGTATGAGTGAATAAATGAATGGATAGATAGATAGATGGATGGATGGATGGATGGATGGATGGATAGATGGATGGATAGATGGATGGATGGATAGATGCATGCCAATAGGGAGCCAATGGAATCTATTGACAATGGTCAGACATACTTTAGGGAGATTGATTTGACGGGGAAGTGAAGGAAAGGCTAGAGCAGGGAGAAAGAAAAGGGGAATAAGGATTTATATAGCTGCTACTATGTGCCAGGTCCTACCCTAAGAATTTTTTTAAACAAACACTACATTATTTGATCTTCTTGACAGCCCTGCATAGTAGGTGCTGTTATTATGCACATTTTACCATTGAGGAATCTGAGGTGACAGGGGTGAAGTGACTTAGTCAGAGTCACACAGCTAGTGAATATTTCAGGTCAGGATTTGAACTCGGATCTTCCTGACTCCAGGCTTGGTGCTCTGTGCTCTATGCCACCAGCTGCTGGGAGAGACTTGAGACAGGGAGACCAAATGGGAATGGGGCCTGTACTTTCTGATTATTCTTTTCCTACATCTACCCTCCCTCTTTCCCTTCTCTTTTCCAGTCCCTGCCTATTCCCAACTGACTTTAGTGTATTCCTGTATCAGACATTGTATATGTGCATATGTGTGTGCATGTGTACACATGTGTGCGTGTATGTGTGTTCATGTATGTACACGTGTTTCAACGTCATTTTCCCATTCCATACGAGAGAAGTTCACAGGATTCCTTCTCTCCCCACCCCAGCTGCCATGTGTGCATGCTCTTCTTAGATGTACTCCAGTGATGAAAAATATTAGGCTCCCACCTCTTCTTCCTCATTTTGTCTCTTTTCTTACTCTTCTAAAAGAAAGAGAACAGGAGAAAAAAAAACCAGACCCAGAGCCTTTGGTTTTCTATCCTCCCTCTATGACCCTTGATGACAGTAGAATTCTGAAGAAACAGTGGTCTCTTTCCTTCTAATAGAATGTAAACCTGTGATCATCATTTAATCCTTTCAAGTTGCTTAAATATATTTATCTATCTAGGTTTTTCTAGTTTCCTGCGATTGCATTTTAGAAATTCTACTTCATCTGGTTTTTTGTCATAGGAATGCTTGAAATTCATTTATTCTATACAGGTTCATTCCTCTCTCCCTTCCCCAACCCTGCCTCAGTATTCTTCTCAGCATTTTAGGTTGTTATACTTGATAAAAAGCCTTTTTCTTTTTGTGTTATATAATATTCCAAGCTTTCTTTTTCTGTGCAGTATCTGCTGCATATCTTTGTGTGTTCTGATGGTGGTTCCTTGATGTTTTCTCTCTTTTTTCTTAGGTGTTTGTAGTATGTTTTCTCTGATGTGGAATATCTGAATTTGGGCTATGACATTTCTGGGTCTATTCAATTTGGGGTTTGGATAGTATATACCTTATATGACCTTCTAATTTTTTATTCTCTTGGCTTTGTTCTAATATTTCTTGTTCATTGAATTATTGAGTTGTTTATTCTATTCTGCTTGGAAGTGTATAGCCACCGTTTGCCTAAGGATTTCCACCTTTGCTTCTAAACCACTCTTTCCAAATACTCTAATTTTATTCTTTACCTCTTGTTTTAGATCTTTTTTTCCACCCACTCTTGGAGTCCTTGTGTCCTTTTTTCCAAGGCTGTATTCGTACTTATCGTGATCTTAATTTCTTCCTCTGGGATATTATCTTGGAATTCTTTTAATCCATGGTATTTCTTCATTGTGTTGTGTTTGTTGTTTTACTCAACTCTTCAACCTCAGTTTTCAGATAGGGACTTTGTACCAGGGCAATGCCCTGCCCCTTCCTGGTTTCTTGGAAGGGGTGCCTAGGCCCTTTGTCTCCTACCTGGGGTGGGATGAACCCACTCTGGATGCCTGGCCCTGCTGCAGATCTAGATGGGCCCCTGCACCTGATGCCCCTCCCCCGGCTGGGGAATTGCTTGAGGCCAGTCTGTCTCCTTTCACAGCCCTGGCCTGGGACTGAACTCCCACTCTTTCTACCACACATCCTCCAGTTTCTTGGGACAGAGCTTTACTACTCAGTGAATTGGCATTTTCACTGTCTGCTCAGAAACAATGGCCTAGTAGAACTAATGAGCTCAGAGAAAATGGAAAAGAAGACAGTCAAAATGAACACAGGTCAGCAAGGTAAGTGGGAACAAGATTCTGCAGGGCTGTGAGTGCAAGGCTGAGGCATTGGCAGTTTAATCTGCATGGCATAATAGAATGAGAGATGGTTTGGGGCTCTGATAGATCCCAGATCTATCACTTACTACCTGTGTGACCTTGGGTACTTTAGTTAGCCTCTCTGGGCCTGTTTCCTCATTTTTTTAATTTTCTTTTTATTGTTTGGAGTGGGGAAGGCAGGGCAATTGGGATTAAATGACTTACCCAAGGTCACACAGCTAGTAAGCGTGTTAAGTGTCTGAGGCTGAATTTGAACTCAGGTCCTCCTAACCTCCAGGGCTGCTGCTGTACTCACTGCACCACCTAGCTGCCCCCCTGTTTCCTCATTTGTAAAACAGAAAAGGTCAGGCTAGATGATTTCTAAGTCCCTTCTGTCTCTATATACATCTATGATCCTATGGTCCATAGAAAGCCCCTGGAGCTTTAGGGTTTGGGGGTTTTTTTGGTTTTGTTTTGAGCAAGGAAGTGCCAGGTCAAGGCATGTCTTAAGAAGGTGATTTGGGCAGTAAGCTGGTGAGGCAGCTATTCTGACAAACTAGGAGATGGTGATGAGAGCCTGACCCAGAGCAGCTGGAACATGAGTAAAGGAGGGCAGATATGAGAGATGCATCAGAAGCAGCAGCCACTGACTGTGGTCTGCGATGGGAGTTGGGGAGGGAGGGAAGAAAAGAGAGAGGGTGATTTCAGAATGACTTTCTCCAGTCAAGCTTAGGTGACTGGCGCATGGTGGTGCTATCAGCAGAAAGAAGAAAGTTAAGGGAAGGTTCCAAGGAAAGCGGATGAGGTCACATTTGGACATGTTGCATTTGAGGTCATTGTGCAATATATTTTGAGCTGAAATGGTCAAATGACAAAACTGAGGCCCAGAGGAATGAAAGCCATGCAGATTGTAAATAGCAACTCTGCCTCACTTCAATCTAGTTCACCCACAAGTCAAAACATCGCCCCGTGATGTCTTTGGTCCTCTTTGAAAACAAAGGACCAACAAGAAGAAGAAGAAGCAGAGCTGGGATTCCCTCCACAATCTTCTAATCCAGATATAGCAGCATTCTTTTCAAGACATTGCCAGTGGTATCTGGGCTTCAGAGAACCTCCCAACCTTCCAGATGGTGTGTTTGCAAAATCTTTTGTTATTGTCTAACCTCTAACCTCTCTCCTCAGGTTTCCAGGCCCTCCACCTGTCAACAATGCTGCCCCTCCCTACCCACCATCTTCTCATCTGCCACCAGCATCCTATCCCAGTCCAGGACCCACGTCTGCCACCACGCAACTGGGCCATCAACTTGGTGCCATGCAAATTCACAATTATGGTAATGGTGAACTCTTCCTTTTCAGTGCCCTTTCTTGTGCCTTGTTGTCTTTCATGAACAAGGGCAACAGTTCCTGGACCCTGGTCCAGGACCCATAGGCTCCTAGAGCTAGATCTAGTAGGGGCATTGGAGGCCACTGAATCCAACATCTTCATGTTACAGATGGGGAAACTGAGGCTCAGAGAAGTTAAGTAATTTGCTCAGGTTCACACAGCCAAGAAGTGTCCAAGGCCGCATTTGAACCCAGCTCCTCTTTTCTCTAAATCCAGCGCTCTATCCAGCATGCAGCACTGCCTCGTATGGGTTCCTAAAATAAGGAACGTAAGGATGTTTGGTATTATTTTCCACAGTGAATTTTAGCTCTATTTGGTCAAAAATATAACCCAGGATCTACTCGATTTTTGTCTTTATATGGTCCCAGTGCCTGACATATAGTAGGTGTTTAATAAATGTCTATTGATTGATTGACTTCTATGTAAAGTAGAGTAGAAGAGGGGAAAAGGCCATTTATTATATATAATAATACCATAGGAACATCTCATTCTCAAGATGAAAGGGACCTTAGCCTGACCTATAAATGGAGGAAATGAGCCTCAAAAAGGTAAGATGTCTTGCTCGTGGATGGCCATGCCAGTTCCCACATTCCCATGCTCAGCAGCTCCCAGATCAACCTGGCTTGTTTCAGTCTTATGATGGAGGAGAGATGTCCCTCCCCTTCTTGCCCCTCACACTATTGGGGAGTGTTATTAGTCAAGGCTGAGATGCTAATGGCAGAGGGTTGGAAGACCCAATTAATAGGCAGGCTTTTCACTGAGGTCTTCTAAAGACAATAAGGGAAGTATCATGGTTTAGGAGTATGAATACTGGACGTAGGTTCAAATTTGGCTTTGCTACTTCCATATGACCTTGGGCAAGATACCTCCTCCCTCTGGTCCTTAGTTTCCTCATCTGTAAAGTGGTAGTATTGGACTAGATGACCTCTAAGGGTTTCTTCTGTCTCTAGAGCTTATAATTAGCTCATCTCAGAACTGTATCTTAAATGACTGGGAATCTGATCCTTTCCAATCATTCAGGAGAGATTGGGTCCTGCACCAAACAACGTCAGCTTTGTCAGGCCACCAGTTCTCCAAATATAATATGTTGTCTGCTTTGTTCCTAAAATGAGTTAACAATTTAGAGTATTTTCATCTAAAATGATCACCTCACTGCTGCCTTATCTACATCAATTGATTGAATTTCCAACATTAAAAAAATCAGGGTTTTTTCTGAGTAAAGAATTCACTCTCTCTCTGATCTTATCTCCTCCTTTTTTTATAAGAACAAAACTAAAAATTAATCTGCAATGAATCTAAGATTTTGAATTCCAAATTTTACTCTTTCCCTCCTCTTCCCCCTTCCTAAAATAGCAAGCAATTTGATATAGGTTATATGTGTGCAATCAGTAAAACATATTTCCATATTAGTCATGTTGTGAAAGAAGAAACAGACTAAAAAGAAACACACACACACACACACAAAGAAAGTGAAAATGGTATTCTTCACTCTGCATTCAGTCTCTATAGTTCTTTCTCTGCATGTGGTTAGCATTTTCCATTATGAGTCTTTTAGAATTGTCTTGGATCACTGTATTGCTGAGAAGAGCTAAGTCTATCAAAGTCAGTCATCGAACAATGTCGCTGTGACTGTGTACAATGTTCTCCTGGTTCTGCTCACTTCACTCATTTCATCTACAATATCTTTCAATTCCATCCCCTTTGCTCTGCTCAGACAGTTATCACCCTGGTTTAGACCTCCACCACCTCCAACCTGGACTATTCTGATAGCCTCCTGATGGTCTTTTTATTGGCTTCCAGGCTCTCCCTTCTCCAATCCAGAACAAATCAATATTTCTAAAGCACAGATCTGATCATGGCACACTCCTTCTGAAAAGTCTTCAATGCCTCCCTCTGCCCTACAGCAGAAGATACAGATTCCTCCTTAGAATTTCAATGCCATCGCAATCTGACCCCAGTCTGCCTTTCCAGATTTTTTCACCTTAGACCTTCCTCACCTACACTGGGTTTCAGAGAAACCGAGCTACTAGTTGCGGTCCTTTGCACAAGCTTTATATATATATTTGATTACTTAAATGCACTCCTTCATTTCCAATAATAGTAATAACTAGAATTTATATAATTCTGAAACAAGCAACAACCCTAGGAGGAAGGCATTATTATCTATTATCCCTATTTTGTTTGGAAACCAAGGCAGACAGTGGTTAAACAACTTGCCCAGAGTCACATAACTATTAAGTATCTGAGGCAAGATTTGAAATTGGGTCTTCCTGACACCAAATCACTGTTTTGTCCTCTGCTTACACTTCTTCCTAAGTATATTCAGTGCACATCCCAGGTGCCATCCATGGAAGCCTTTCCTTATCTCCTTGGTTATTAGGGTTCTCTCTCCAAATTATACTTTATTTACTAAGTCTGTGTACATGTTCTATCTTCCCCAAAATCCTTGAAGGCAGTGACTGTTCTTCATTTTGCCTTTTGGCCTCCAGCACCTAGGACAGCTGCTAGCACATAATAGGTACTTTAAAAATACTCACTGAATTGAATTGAATTGAGTGGTACCTCTTGCTTTTTTGGTGTCTTCTACTTTGGTTTGTGAAAACCAAGTGATTTTTCACAACTTTTGAAATATATATGCTCATGAGATAATTTTAGATTGTATTGAATTTTTTTAGTCTCTGACTCATGAAATTCAGTGACAGATATGCCAAAGTCTCCCTGCTGTTGTTGAAAGGGGATGAGATTGTCAGTAGAAAGTCATTCAACCAGTAAACGCTTGGAATATTCTAATCTAGAAGAAACACAAAATGACTTCGCTTCCTGGTTGGCCTTGATAGAGACTTCACAGTCTTTTGTGGCTCAGAATACATGTGACCTTATTCCCACCTGATGCCCCAGCAAGCTGCTTTACATCTGGAGGGTTAGTCCACAGGAAAGGGGAGGAATTGGAGGTGAGAGCAGAAGCCATTCACAAATGAACAGAGATCATAGGTTAAGAGTTAGACGGGCGTGTCAGAAACAGAGGGGTTGTTTGGATTGTACTCGTTAGAAGGGTACAAGGGGAGGCTAAATTAGTTGATTAATATCTGACAGCTGAATGTAACTGGATTTTTGATTATGGTACAAAATAAATCATTTCATAGATTTAGATCTGGAAGGGATCTCAGGGCTGTCTACTTTAATTTACAAAAGGGGAAACTGAGTCCCAGGAAGGTTAGTGTGGCTAAAGTCACACTGCATGGCCAGGTCATGAACCTGCCTCCTCTGGCTCCACATTTAATCCTTTTCTTACTCTGCCTTTCCATTCCTGTGGGTGGTTTTCTTCTGTTAGGATTTCCAGGTGGTGTAGTGAAAAGAACCCTGGGTTTGGGGTGAGAGGAGCTGATCCCTGGCTCTGCCCTATACAGCCTGTGGGACTTTGTTTCTCTCTCAGCCTCAGGGTCTTCATCTGTTAAACACAGGGGTTGGACAACAGCCTCATTGTTGTTCAGCATCTGGTACAATGGGTCATTCAGAGCTTGAAGGTTCCAATAGTCAGTCCCTTTAATAAATAAATATGTGGATGTAGATGTAGAGGTACATACATACACAGACACGAGTGCCCAGAGGAGTGCCCAATGCAGTTAAAGAGTAGTACATGAAAGGAAAAGCAAGTAAAAGCTCCTGGCAAAAGGGTTGAAAGCAATCTGCAAGGAGGCTCCCGGGATCTGGAGATCTCCCCGATGAAGTTCAAAAGAACTGCTTTTATGCTTTTTTAATCCAAAGGGCCCATGGTCAAGGCAGAATCACCCAGGTGTGCACCCCTGCTTCCTTGCTCACTTCAGTCCTGGCTCCAGGCTATGTGGGGGCTAACTCACTCCTCTCAAGGCCCCCCAGGATCCTGACCAAAGCAGATTAGCTTGCCATACTTGCCTCCAAGGGGCCTCCAGCATCAATATTCTATGATCATATGAATGGTCCTTTTCGGGTTTTAGAGGATACATAGCTTGGTCGTGCCCAATCCACCTGGCCTGCTGTAGAAGACATGATTTCTGCTTCCAGCTTCCTCCTGAGATTGCAGGAATCTAGAGTTCTTGCTCTGGAGATGTCGTGAGGGAGGATCACTTTGTGTAGTACAGGTCTTCAGCTCATCCTGAGCACATGAGGCTCACAAGGACTCGGGCCTTTCTGCTGCATGACTAGAGAAGGAGGGTCTTTCATAAGAGCTTCAGGATGCTGGAGGCTCCTCCCCAGTCCCCCTTTTCATTATTTCTGATGCCTTTGCACAGGTCCTGGCATGGCTTCGGGTTCCCCGGGCATCCCAGCTGCACCCTTGGCAGCATCTTTCCAAGGGCCTCCACAGCCTACCCAGTCGGCCATTCTACAGCCAGGCCCCCGGATGCTCCCGCCCCCACCAAACACGCACAATGGCCTTGGCCCTGCACCCTCATTGCCACCAGCAGGCAGGCAGGATGGACTCCCAGTATCCGGCCCTCCCACTGCCAATTTTCCATCTCTGCCTCTTCCAGGACAACCTCCAGGCCCTGGATATCCTCCTCAACAAGGTAAGAATGGCGTTGTTTCCTTTGAGGGAAATACTGAAGAGAAAGCGAAGTGCTCTCTTATGTGCAGTCATGGCCCAGCCACTGAGGCACTGTAATCCATGAGCAAAAGTCTGGCATTATATTCTATGTTCCACACTCAGGGACCATCTTGCCAAGTTCTGGAGGGACCAGAGGTGCAGAACAGGGGGAGGACAGAGGCATCTTCTCACATATTCTTTGGGACCAAGTTTATTCTATGACACCATTAACTCTTCAAAATGAATCATTTACCAAAAAATAAAGAAAGGCAGTAATAATTAGAGTATTCATTCATAAGAAAGGGAAAGCAGGAATAATCATAACCTTTACTTTATGAGACAGTATAGCCTAGTGGGCTACTGTGAAGGCTGACCATGAAGCCAGGTAGACCTGGGTTCAAGACTTACCTCAGCTACATCTTGGCTGTGCTTCTCTGGTGTAAGCATTTAACCTTATAGTGCTCTAGGCGACTCTCCAAGATCCTCAGTTTCCGAGAAGATACCTACCTGCAGCAACTTTCCTCACCTGAAAGTTCTCTCTAGCAATGATTCCCAGGTCCAGTTCTCATTCCTCATTTCTCTTCAGTGTGACCATAACATCCATTTTATAACCTTTCCATAGTCTACAAACAGTTGTTTGATTTGCCCCTTCCCAGTTAAAGCCCTTAATACTCTGAAAACAATGGCATGCAAATGAGCTGATGGACCACAATGTCCTGCGGCCAATATTTCCTCCATCAATGCTCTTGCTTCCTCTGGGACGTTTCCCTGAGGGGCAGTCCTCACAACCACCACACAGTCGGTGTCTCTCCTCAGCATTTTATCTGACTGTCTTTGTTTCTTCTCAAGCTGATTTTATCGGTTTTCCTTACACGCAGCCTCTGTTTCTGTCCCTTTCAGCAGCCAGAATGCCCATATGTGAAAGGGGCAGCTGATTACATGGAGAAGAAAGCTGTGTGTTGGCTACATCTGATGCCTCCAGTACTTTGAAGCTGAGGTTTTTTTCACAACAAAAATAGGCTAAATGACCTTATATCCTACCATTTCTCCTCGGTCTTTGGAGCTGGGCTATTGCCACATTTGTGAAAAGAATGAAGTTAAACGTGTAGATAGCTACACATGTTCTCTGCATATACTGCTGAAAGACATAATAACTGCGTCTCTTGCCTGTCTCCAGGCATTTGACAAGATCATGCAAAGGAACCCTTTCACGAGAATTTTGCAAGGCCAATTTGTGGTAACCATTGCTGTCATTACAAGACCATAGCTGGAAGGAATAGGGAATTGGAGCCCTAGGTGCAAAGGGCCTTAGAGGTCATTTAATCCAACCCCCTTATTTTACAGATCAGCCCACTGAGGAATGGCATAGTAAAGTTTCTTGCCCATAATCACACAGCTAGTAAGTGTCAGAGCTGGGATTTGAACCCATGTCCATTGACTCCAGAACCAGTGCTCTTTCCATTATAATTGCTAGAATTCTTGTAGGATTTTAAGATTTGCAATGGACTTTACAAACACTATCTCCTTTGATCCTTAGGACAATCCTGGGAAGTAGCTTCTATTATTAGCCCCATTTACAAATGAGGAAACTGAGGCAGGCTGCAGTTAAGTAATTTGGCCAGCGTCACACAGCTAGTAAGTGTCTAAGTCAGGATTTGAACTCAGGTCTTCCTGACTGGATCTGCAGCCCTATCTACTGTGCCACTTAGGTACCCCTCTGGGAAAGGGGCCACTGACTCTCCCATTTGACAAAGAAGCAGAAATGTCATATTTATCTTTGACTTTCTTCTGCAAGGTAAACCTTGACACAATTTTCAGCTTCTTGTAAAAATGTAATTTCTTTTCTCCTCTGCTGGAAACAAATGTAAATATTAAAGTTGATCTTTCTCTGGTGATCGCTTTTTAACAGCTGAAAATTGACATTTGTGTTTTAAAATGTTTTAGCCAAGCCCTCCCTCTAGTTGTCTCTAGGAAAATGCCCCTTTACTAAAGCTCGGGTTCCATGGGGGCCTCCCCCCGGCCCAATTCTCTTAGCTGGACATTCCCAGAGATGTGTCTGTCTTTCTGACTTTGAGCTTCATCAGAGCAGTATCCAATATGCTTGGTCCACATTCCATTATTTTCACTTACGAATTCATTTTATTGAACATTTATTTTGATTTGGCATTGCCATCACTAGTTTTACAGACATGGCTTAGTATGTTGGAATGAATGTTGACTTTAGAGCCAGACGACCTGAATTTGAATCCTTCTCCATCACTTACTGCTGGTGTGACCTCAGGCACTTCATTTAACTTCCCTGAGTCTCAGTTTTCTATCTGGGAAATGAGGGGGTTGGATTAGGTGGCCCCTGAGGGTCCATGCAGCTCTGCCGCTGGGCTTCCATAATCCTAAAATAACTAGATGTTCTTACCAAGAAAGACGGCTGATGTCAAATCAGCAACAAATTTCATTTATTCTGAAGCAGGACACCACGTGGTCACTGGTGGCCCTGGGATGGTTATCTCCCAAGGATAAATGTTGATGTTTCTGAGAGGACAAAAACTGTCATAACTTCCTTAAGGCATCCACACATTATCTCTGTGATTAAATGCTGTTGTTGTTCTGTCATGTCCAACTCTCCATGACCCTATATTTGGAGTTTTCTTGGCAAAGATACTAAAATGAGTTGCCATTTCCTTCTCAGGATTTGAACTTTGGTGCAATAAATAGAGCTGCAGACCCAAAGTCAGGAAGACTTGAGTTCAAAATCCTCATTTTACAGATGAAGAAACTGAGGCAAACAGGGTTAAGTGACTTGCCCAGGGTCACATAGCTAGGAAGTCTCTGAGGCTAGATATTAACTTCCTGACTGCAGGCCCAGCACTATCCACTGTACCACCTGACTGCCCCATTAAAAGAAGACTCTTAAGCATGCATAGTACCAGACCATATTCATATATTAGAATTAGGGGGAAGAAGGTGGATACTTGGTGGTTAGAGGTTATTTTTCATTTTCTTTGTCCCTGGATTCCTTTGTTGGCAACAGGGTGTGGTGGGTAGAGAGCTGACCTTGGGAGCTGTGACTATAATTCCCTGCCAGGGAGACCAGGCAGCCTCAAGTATCATCTTGGACATTACTGATTGTGTGACCCTGAGCAAGCCACCCAACCTCTTACTGCTCTGAGTCTCCAAACTATTAGAGAGTTTGGTGGAGGGAATTTCCTCCCCTGGGAGTTCCCCCTACCAATAAAATCTACATCCAGTCCCTCTCCCTCCCCTTTTCTGTGTTTCTTTGCTTCTGGCAGGTGTTGGGGTACTGGGAGGTTCCAGACTTAAGGGACAGACAGAAGGCCAAAGGCAGCTTTGTTCATACCTGTAGATGACAAAGGGCAGCCAGTGGCCAAGTGGTCTGAGATGGTCAAAGCTGACATTGATCTTTGTTTTTAAAGGGGCCAACTATGGCCCTCCCCAGATGCCTGGAGCTCAGCTGACTTCTCCGGCTGGATTTCCTGGCGGTCCTGCACAGATGGCTGGGCCAACGCAGCCTCCAAAGAAGCTTGATCCGGACTCTATCCCAAGCCCAGTAAGTGATTTGAATGTTTTCCTGAGCAAAGGCTTCTGAAGTCCATTTTGGTGCATTTTGCAATCTCTTCTGGGTGGACCCTTCTTCCACCCCTTGTATTCCTTACAGGATCTGCCCAACGTGCTGAGCATCTTCATCAAAGTCATTTCATATTTTTTGAATACAAGCTTATTGGATACTCCTACCCAAATTGACACTCTTAGTCTGATCTTGGTGGCTATTATCTATCGTCCCTCCTGCACATTCTTTTTCCTTCCTTGATGAATTCAATGGCTGGCCCATGGTTTTTCTGTCTTCCAGTCTCTTGCCCTTTTCTTAGGAGACTTCAGCATGGATACTGATGCTCCTTTGAATACCCTGACTTCCCAGTTCCTTCATCTTCTCAGTTCACACAACCTCCTCCTCCTCCTCATTTCCTCTTCCACTGTACACAGAGATGGGCATATCCTTGACCACCCAGAAGTGTTCTCTTCTGAAATTCTTGTACCTTATCACTGTCTTTTGTCTTTCCATCTCATCTTATGTCATACAATTCCTATCCTCCTTCTTCCTCACTGTTACTTCCATCCCCTCAGTTCTTTCCCAGGTCATCCCTTTGAGGCTAGACTCCTTGGGAAGGCTATCCATATGAGGTACCCCCACTTCTTGTCCTCCACTCCTCTCTAAAACCTCTGCGATCCAGCTTTGAGCTCTTTTAGCTGAAATGGCTTCCTCCAAATCTGCCACTGATCTCTCATTACCAATCTAATCATCTTTTCCCATTCTTAACTCTCCTCGAATTCTCTATGAAGTCATCTCCTTTAACTCTGCTGCCCACCTTCTCCCCCAAACACTCTCCTCTCACTGGATTTTTGTGATGCTTTTTTCTCCTGGGTCTCCTCCAGTCTCCTTTGAAGGTTCTTCATGCAGGTCCTACCCACTAACCATGGGTGTTCCTCCAAGACTTTGTCCCAGGCCATCTGCTCTTCTCCCTCTATTTTATCTTGCTTGGGAATCTCAGCTCCTAGCTAACCTCAGTTGGCATCTCCATGCTCTTGCCTCCTAGATCTATATATTCATCCCTAGTCTGTCTCCTAAGTTCCAGTCCCATATCACCAAAATCCTTTGAACAGTTTGAACTGAGATAGGATTTGAATCCAGATCCTCTTCAGTCCAAGCCCAGTGTCTTCTTCAGTGTGCCATGCTGCCTCCAATCATTTCATTTTACAGATGAGGAAATGGAGATCCAGAAGAGCTTAGTAACATGTCCAAGATCATACAGCTGATCTCCGAGGCCAGTGTTCTTTTCATCAAATTCAATCAAAGTTTTTGTTGTTCAGTTGTTCAGTCATGTCTGACTCTCCATGATCGCATGGACCATAGCACACCAATGCTATCCATGGGGTTTTTTTTTTAGCAAAGATACCGAAGTGGTTTGCCATTTCCTTCTCCAATGAATTAAGGCAAATGGGGTTAAGTGACTTGCCCTAGGTCACACAGCTAGTAAGTGTCTAAGGCCACATTTGAATTCAGGTCTCCCTGAGGCCAGGCCCAGTGCTCTGTCCACTGGGCCATCTATATGCCTCCAGTCAAAACTCAAATTGCTTGATTCTATAACAAGTAGTCAAAATTAAAATATTCCCCGGGCACCTTTATCATTGCACTCTCATAGTCAGACACAATCCCACTTTCATTCATGCCAATTAAAGGCCATTGGACATTAGCTAGATTTTATTTTTAAGGCCTTTTCTTTGTTTCCATTTCAAACAATCTTGGTTATAGGAAGAGCAGCATTAAGTCCAGCACGAGCTGGGATTGGGCTGTAATCTTTGTCATCATAGAATGAACTGCATCAGTGATGTCACAGATGCATGGGCATAGTAATGGTGTGAAATAAAATTTTGAAGAGGTGGTGGGAAATAAAATCATAGACTAACGTTAATGTTTGTAGTGGAAGAAAATCGCCTGCACATAAGGAGCCCGAAGTGCCCATCAGGGCTCACCGGGGCTCTGCTTGGCAGCTGCACATCTTCCTTCTTTCCACAAGCATTGATTAAGTACTTCCTGCCTTCTTGGCACTGTCCTAAGTACTGGGGATAGAAGGAAAAAGCAAAACCAGTTCCTCTTCTCAGGAAGCTTACATTCTAATATTGAAGATGCCATGTTTAAATCAGAACATGAACTGTAAGCAAAGAGTAGATCAAAGATAACCTTAGCAGAGTTGGCACCAGCATCTGGGCAGGGGAAGAGGGGCAAGCCAGAACTGGCCTTCTGAAGGAGGTGACACCTGAGCTGGGTCCTGAAGTCAGGAATTCTCAGGGTCAGGTTTGGAGGTAGCACTGGACCATCCAGTTATTCCAGGAGTTATTCCAGGATCACTGAACCAACCAGTGACAATACTCAGAGACAGCAGGTAGAGTGTTGAGTGTAAGGAAGAGCAGGTAGACCAGCATGACTGACTCATGGAGTATGTAAAATATAAGAAGACTGGTACAATGATCTCCTGGTTCTTCTTGCTTCACTTTGCATTGGTTCATATAGGTCTTGCCATGTTTTTTTTCTGAAATTTCCCCTCCCCCGTCATTTCTTATAGCACAATAGTATTCCATCAAATTCATATGCCACAACTTGTTCAGCCATTGCCCAATTTATGGGCATCCCCTAGATTTCTAATTTTTTGCTACCGCAAAAAGAGTTGCTATAAATATTTTTTTGTAGTATAGGTCCTTTTCCTTTTTCTTTGATCTCTTTCAGATACAGACCTAGTAGTAATATTTTTGGGTCAAAGAATATACACAGTTTTATAGCTCCTTGGGTATAGTTCCAAGTTAGAGCAGTTCACAACTCCACCAACAATGTATTAGTGTATCTTTTTCCCTCATCCTCTCTAGCATTTGTCATTTCTGATAGGTGTGAGGTGGTACTTCAGAATTGTTTTAATCTGCATTTCCCTAATCAAGAGTGATTTGGAGCATTTTTTCAAATGACTCTAGATAGCTTTGATTTCTTCTTCTGAAAACTTCCTGTTCCTGTCCTTTGACCACTTATCAATTGAGGAATGGCTCTTATTTTGGTAAATCTGACTCAGTTCCCTGTATATTTGAGAAATGAGGCCTTTAGCAGAGAAACTTGCTGTAAACATTTTTGATATTGCCTTATTGTCTTTGGTATCTTCAAGCAAATTGTAGTGCCCCTGATTATCTCTTAATCAGGTTTCTTTTTGCTTTTGCTTTGTCTGCAATCCTAATTGCTACCCTGCCTTTTTTATTTCACCTGAAGCGTGATAGATTCTCCTCCAGCCCTTTATCTTAACTTTTTTGTGTACATTTCTGTTTCAAGTGGGTCTCTTGTAAACAACATGTTATTACTGGATTCTAGCTTCTAATCCATTATGCTATCCATTTCCATTTTATGGGTGAGCTTATCCCATTCTCATTCCCATTGTGATTACTGTATATTTCCCTGCATCCTATTTTCTTCTATTTATCCTTCTCTCTCTCTCTTTTTATCCTGTCCCTCCTCAGAAGCCCATTTTGATTCTGGCTACTGCCTCTCTTAATCCACCTTCGCTTTTATCATTCCCCCCACTACTACCACATCTCTTATCCCCTTATTCTCCTATTTCCCTATTGGGTAAGATGATTTATTTGCTCAACTGAGTGCATGTGTGTATGTGTGTGTATTCTTCCCTCTTTGAACCAATTCTGATGAGAGTGAGGTTCAAGAATTATCCAGCATCCCCCATTTCCTCCTCCACTAGAAAAGCTCTTCCTTGTACTTTTATGTGAGAAAATTTACTCCATTCTACCTCCCTTCTTCCCCTTCTCTCAGTGCATTCCTCTTTCTTCATTTTTCATTTTTTTTTGGAGATCATCCCAACAAAATTGACTCATATTCATGCCTCCTGTCTGTGTAGACTCCTTCGAACTGCCCTAATAATGACAAAGTTCTTGGGAGTTACATGTGTCATCTTTTCATATAGGAATGTAAACACTTTGACTTTATTGAATTCCTTATGATTATTCTTTCATGTGTACCTGTTTATCCTTCTCTTGAGTCCTATGTTTGAATGTCAAATTTCCTATTCAGCTCTGGTCTTTTTATGAGGATTGCTTGAAAGTCCTCTGTTTCATTAAATATCCATTCCCCGCCCCCTTGAAGGATATACTCAATTTTGCTGGTCAGGTCATTCTTTTTGTAATTTTAGCTCCTTTGCCTTCCAGAATGTCATATTCCAAGCCCTCTGCTCCTTTAACATGGAAGCTGCTAAATGTTGTATGATCCTGACTGTGGCTCCCTGGTATCTGAGTGGTTTCTTTCTAGATGCTCATAACATTTTCTCTTTGACCTGGGAGCCATGGAATTTGGCTATAATATTCCTAAGAGTTTTCATTTTGGGATCTCTTTCAGGAGGTGATCAATGGATTCTTCCAATTATTTTTGCCCTCTGGTTCTAAGATATTGGGGTAGTTTTTCTTTATAATTTCTTGAAATTTGATGTCCAGGCTCTTTGTCGGCTTTCAGGCAGTCTAACAATTCTTAAATTATCTTGCTTATATCTGTTTTCCAGGTCAGTTTTTTTTCCAATGAGATATTTCACATTTTTTCTATATTTTCATTCTTTTAATTCTATCTTATCATTTCTTGATATCTCATGATGTCATTAGCTTCTACTTGCTCAATTCTAATTTTTGAAGAATTATTTTCTTCAGCGAGTTTTTGTACCTATTTTTCCATTTGGCCAATTCTGCTTTTCAAGGTGTTATCTTCAGTATTTTTGTGCCTCTTTTATCAAACTGTAAATTCTCTTTTCATAATTTTCCTGTATTACTCTCTTTTCTTTTCCCAGTTTTTCTTCTGCCATTCTTATCTTTCTTTAATTCTTCCAGGGATTCTTTTTAGACTTGAGTCCAATTAGCATTTTTCTTTAAGGCTTTGCTTATGGCTACTTTCACCTTGTTTCATAAGTATAGGAGATTCTACATGAAGAAATATACCTTCTCTGCAAATTATTGTCTCGAAGAGTTGACTGGGCACTGATACACAACCTATATATGGCAAAAGGAGGACTCAACAAGGTCTTCCTGGTTCTGAGGCCATTGGCTTTCTAGCCATTGGACCATATTCTTTTCTATATACACAACAAATTAAATTACTGAATCTTTAAAAAAAAATGAATTAAGAGAATATTTACTTTTTGGTGGTTTCTTCTTTGTCAGATTCAGGTTATTGAGAATGACAGATCCACCAGAAGTGGTCAAGTCTATACTACCAACATGAGAGGCCAGGTTCCTCCTCTAGTAACCACGGACTGTGTGATCCAAGATCAAGGTATTTCTTTTCAATGTCATTTTTTTGGACTTCCCAGAGTTGGGATAGCTTGCTAAAAGCAAACACCCTGGAGCCATACTATAGTCCATACTATGGGATCAATTCATGAGTAAAACAACCTTGTAATAACATCTTTCTTTCTGCTGTGCCAGGAACAAAGATCTTTTGAGATCCTTGATGCTGAATTCTACCCTATGACAAAGAGTGTTAAGCTAAAATTGAATGTAATAAAATAGTCATTTTAGGGAAACTTTCAGGTCTTACTTCCTTAATTTAAAATTTCTCCTTTTTTTTATTTGGCATGTTTTCACCTGTGTATTTCGAAAGTAAGTTCCTTAGTCATGGAAAACATGATATAATATAACAATTAATGGACTGGAGTCAGAAAATTTGAATCTTCATCTGAGACCTGCCACAGATCCACTGTGTGACCTTAAATTCAGTAAATTGTTCTGGTCCTCTGTTTTCTGGCTTGTAAAGTGAGGAGTGAATGAGTCTCTAAGGTTATTTCTAGCTTTAAACTGCTGATTTGCTATTTGAAATTCTTGCTACCTCGGGCTGCATTAAGAAAATGTGAATTTAGGGTATCAAGAATGGAGAGGGGCAGGGGCAAGGATAGTCTAACTCATCTAGAGTTTTGCATAGTTCTAGATAGCACATTTTATGAAGGACATGGACACACTGGAACCCAAGCAGAGGACAGTGCCCAGGATGGTGAGGGGTCTAAAAAATCTTAGAGGCACAGGAGAACAATAGTCAAGGATTGGATGGATGTCCTGTGGAAGGGGGATTAGCATTCTTCTTCTTGGCCCCATTGGGCAAAACCAGACACAATATGGTAACTCTGATTAGACAGTTTGTAGGAATGTTATTTTTTTAAAGTACTACTTGAAGTTTTTCTTTTTTTTACATAGAAAACCAAAAGCAGTTTCTACAATGTAAGCTTTAAAGTTATTCTGATACTTCAGTGGGTCTGTGATCACTGGATGTGGAGATGCACAACTGAGTCATTAATCACTTTCTTGGCTAATGTCAACCTTCTATGTTTCTTTCAATTGGGCCAGTGATCCTCCTCTGGGGTTTAAATGTTGTAAGGATGTCTTTTCCTCCATTTGTTGTACTGAATTCATGCTGGTTACACCCCTCCCTTATCCTTCTCTGCAAACCCATCTTTATTCGCTCTTTAAAAAATCAATAGTTTTATTGGTAGCTTTTGTTTTTGTTACATCACCAAAATTTCCCCAGTATCCCTCTCCCATCTTCTCCTAGGGAGCAATTCCATATAATAAATTATATTTTTAAAGAGAAAAAGAGAAAAAATCAGCAAAACTGATTAATGATAATACCGAACATTTGTAAAGCATCTGCAGCACACATTTGGTTATCTATCACATTTTGTATAATATATAAGCGCATGTAATATAGAAGTAAATATAAATGTTATATAGCATATGCAGCACTATACTGCCCATTTACAGTACCTGTCCAAGGCATACTTCTCTCAAGACCCCCCCCAGCTCTCCAGGAATCAGCTTAAGTGCTGCCTCCTACGAAAAGTCTTCCTTAATGCCTTCCCATTTATCTGTATATGTTTAGGTTGTAGTTTTCCCCCTCCCCCGCTAGTAGAATGTCAGCTTCTTGAAGGCAGGTGTTGTTTCCTCTTTGTGTTAGATTCCTCAGTACCTACTATGGCATCTGGCATGTGGTAACTGCTTAATAAACACTTAATCAAATTGAATTAAATCAAATTTACGGGCTTTCAATGGGTTGACCATTGACCAATTGTTATAATCTGTTTAATATTGTTGCTGTTGAGTTGTTTCAGTTGTATCTGACTCTTCATGACCCCATTTTGGAATTTTCTTGGCAAAGGTACTGGACTGGTTTGCCATTTTCTTCTCCAGCTCATTTTACAGATGAGGAAACTGAGGCAAACAGGGTGAAGTGACTTGTCCAGGGTTACACAGCTAGTGAGCGTCTGAGGCTGAGGCTGGATGCAAAGTCATGGGGATGAGTCTTCCTGGTTCCAAGCCAAGTGCTCTCTTCATTGTGCCACTTAGCTGCCTTCGGTTTAATATACAGGCGGCCCTTGGAAATTAATTATATATTTTGCTTTGACACAGCAGATAACTTCTTAGCCAACACTCAGATAAAGCCTCCTACAAAATATTTCTCCACAAGACAGTTTATTATTATTATTGATTATTATTAACTAATAATTAATTAATAAAGTGCATATGATTGTTATTTATTTATCATTCATTATTGTTTATATATAATTATAACTAATATTGGTTATTATTAATGATTATTAACAGAAATAAGAGATGTATTCATTAACTCTGGCAATGACTATCAGTATTGTTGTATTTGACCAGAATTGTGCTGCCTTTCCACAATGATTTTATCTGCATTGTTGTAGTCCTTATATATAGCAATATTCACTCCTCAGAGCAGTGAGGTGATGCAGTGGATAGAGTGCCAGGCCTGGAGTTCCTGAGCTCAACTCTGGCCTCAGCCACTTTCTAGCTGTGTGACTCTGGGCAAGTCACTTCATCCTGTTTGCCTCAGTTTCCTCATCTGTAAAATGAGCTGGAGAAGGAAATGGCAAACCACTCTAGTATCTTTGCCAAGAAAACCCAACTGGGCTCACAGAGAGTCAGACAAGACTGAAAACAACTGAACAGCAACAATATGCACTCCTCATTCAGTTGGTTTTTCCCACATGGATGGCTAGGTCCATTCTGTTATTTTGAATGTGAATATTTTAGGATGTATTTCTTCACTGGTTTTTTTTAAATAAATCTTTTTGAATGTTTCAGGGAACGCCAGTCCTCGTTATATACGGTGTACAACATACTGCTTCCCATCCACTTCAGATATGGCCAAGCAATCTCAGCTCCCATTAGCTGCCATCATCAAGCCATTTGCCACTGTTCCTCCAAATGAGGTAAGAGAATTGGACACAAGCATTTGGCAATTTAATAACTTCTCTGATGGACCTCTTACATCCCATCCTGCTTTGCAAATAGGGCTCTAATGTCTACATGGTACCTAACCATTTAGTCAAATCACTATTCAGTAGCAAAGCAGTCCCCTAAAAGCAAGTTTTGGAGACTCATGTAGACAAACCCTTAAGTGACCAACCCATCTTCATCTCAGGTTTTTTTAAGCTGTGTATTTAGAGTAATTAAGTGACTTGACGTAGCAGCTAGGCCTCGGGGAATGTCTTAGTCTTGATAACTTTACTGCAGCCATCTTGCCCTGTGCAATCCCAGAATTCCTATGTGTCAGTTATAATGCTGTGGTAATGAAGGCAGGGTCTAAAATCACTTCCCACTGGACAAAGGTGTTCTTTCACTTGGGTTTCAAACTCAATCTCTAGTTCAATCCAACAGAGCTTTTTAGGAAGCACCGGCTAGGTAAAGGGCACTGTGATGATTGGTCATGCCAAGCTGCTATTGGACCTGGTCCCTGCCATCATGGAGCTCACATTCTAGTCAGAGGAGATCATGGGACCAGATAACCATGATGCCTGATGGGTGGACCCAGTGCCATCATACGTCTCATAGGGACCTGAAGGCCAGGAGTTTGGATGAGATGGAGTTGAGGAGAGAGGGGAAGAGGAAGAAAACACTGGGGAATCTGGACATTGCTGAAGGTGCACTTTGGTGAATGTACCCGATGGGTGTGTTCCCTGTGTATTTCTTCTTGGGTCCAAAAGGGAGACTAATAGAGGTGCTTACTTCAGGAGGACATCTATCATCATAGCCCCACAGGCCTCAATTTCCCATCTATAAAATGAAAGAAGTGGACCAGATGATGGGATCCTCAGATATTTTCTAGACCAACCATTCATTGAGAGGGCCTCGATTCACTTCCAGGTTGGTGAAATAAGAGGGTCATGGAGCAAATCTGTATACAGTATACATATTAGAAATATAGACTTTCAAAACAGGAAAGAGCCTGGGACACTATCTAATGATCCTTTTCACTTGCCAGAAACTGAGACAAAGGATGATTTTTATAATTTGCCCACTGGGGAAAAGATGGGCATCAGTAGAGTGTGTGATGGAGGGGAAGACTCTGAACGCTTGGAGAAGCAGGGAAGACTTTAGGAGGAGGTGACCCTTGAGATGGGCTCAGATCCCACAGGGCTGGGGTAGGAAAATCTTAGCCTTTTTACTTCCTGCTCCCTAGGGCACCGGGTGAGTCAGCCGCCTTTCTGAATCTCCTTTTCCTCATCTTTAACTTGAACTAGCTAGTCTCTACAGTCTCTGCCAGCTTTAAATCCCATGAAACCCTATGCCTGGATTCAAATGTCACAAGGAAAGAGGTAGAGGAGAACATGGCAAGCACTGCACACAGCCTAAGCAAAGGCCCAATAATGGAAACAGACAGTAGTAATGTTTGACTGGAGATGAAGTACATGGAGAAGAGTCTGGAAGGGCTAGATGTGGCCAAATTGGACAAAGCCTCGAATGCCAGGATGAACTTGCCCTGGTGAACAATAGGGAGTTGTTACAGATTTGGGAGAAGGGAGTGTGAGGACACAACTTTTAAGCAGCTATTAATAAAAGAGAGGCGGTATAGCCTAGTGAATCAAGCTGGCCTTTTAGCTGAGAAGACCTGGATTCAAGTCACGTATCTGAGATATACTGGCTCTGGGACCCTAGGCAAGCTAGATAACCTTTCATTGCCCAGGCAGTTTTCTAAGACTCGAGGTTGAAAAGAAGGTGCTGACCTTCATCGGTAGAAGGAATCTTCTCACTGGGAGTTCCCAATACTAATAAAATCCCACATATGGTTAAAAAATAAGTGCTGTCTAGCTGCTGCTGCCACTGACCTGTCATTTCTAGGGCACGTCCTTGACTGGGCTTGCTTTTCTAGTCGTGGCCATAGATCTTCCTTGTCCTCACTCTATCCTTCCACTTGTAAGAAAACTCGCCAGAGAGGGGCATGATCCATGGGACGACACTAAGCCAGCTTGGCCCACACTTGGGGACCAGACCTGTGCCCTTCACCTTCATCATCACCATCTCACATAGCAGAGGTTGCGGCATTCAACAACTTCTTTACTAAAACGCACTGATATCTACCACTTTCAGGTGAAAGAAAGTGCGTTCACAAGACCCAGTCAAAGGCAATAATGTGTATTTGTGTTTTTCACCATCCTGCTTCCATTGAAAATTCGTTGGGTCAGGTTGGCTGTGCCTTTTGCACAGCAGGCCTGAAAAATCAGGCCTGGCCTCTAGGCCCCTGAAGTTTGTCCTGAAATAAAATCAGTGTGGGTGGCAACATGGTGTGGTAGCAAGGGAGTGCCAGCCTCAGAGGCAGGAAGGCTTGGGTTCAAGTCCCAGCACTGACCCATTCTGGCTGTGGAACCTCCACTCTTAGCAGCACTCTGCATGTAAAGCTATTTGCAAATCCAAGAGCTATAAACACGTTAGCTATTATGATTATTCAATTATTTAATTCAAAATAGTTATCGACTGAGAAGGATATATCTTTTCCTGATGAAAACTGTCTAAATTTTTAAAAGAAAAGGTCAGGGGGAAGGTGACGGCTTGTCTGTCAACCTTCATAGGGACAATCTTCATATCAAGTTCTGCACATTTTTCTTCTTTAGCACAAGAACAGCTGACCAGGCGCCCCCTCATTTTTCTTCCTCGAATACCTCCCTTTTTGATTTATGGACATTCCATTGCCTCTGTAACACCGGGGGCCAAGCATCTTTGTCTCACCATCCTCCTCGGACCTCCAGATTTGGTCTCTGCCGAGGAGGTTTGTTTAGGGCAGTTTCTATAACATCGGTGGCTGTTGGACAACACCACCTTCTAACTCAGCCTTGTGTTAGCAACAGCTCTGCCAAACAAACCTAACTCAGCAGCCTCAGCAGCCGCTTCTGGCCAGCCCTGGCTTAGAATGAATGTCCCATGGCTTGGGGACATTATTTTTTTTATCACTTTGTTTTAATTTTCAAGCTACTTTTGGAGGTTTGGAAATGGCCCGTGTTGCCATGTTTCAAATAATTGGAAATCAAATCTCTGTGATTTCTTCCATGTTATCTCTGAAGAGGTAGTGCAGAAATCATGTAGAACCTTAGAAAACCAAGGGCTGGCAGAACTTTCCAGCTGGGATTTTTCCTGATTGAGAAACAATATGGTACCCCAGAGGACTGGGGCTCAAATCTGGCTCAGCCACTAGCTAGCTGTGTGACCGTGGGGAAGTCACCTCATCTTTCTGGAGAAAGGGGTTATGCTCAATTAACAGCTCTTAAAGTGTGATCCTTAGACTCTTGGGAGACCCTGAGAACTTTTCAGTGGGTGTGAGGTCAAAACTGTTTTTATAATAATACTAAGATGTTTTAGTTTCTGATCAGGTAAATATTGATAGATAACCCATATAAACAAAGGCTCTTAACAGGGGGTAGGGGCCGCAATAATTTTTGGGAGTGTAAACAGGGTCCTGAGACCAAAAACTTTCAGTACCGGTATGTTAGAGAATCTCTTTGGGTCTCATCTAGGGCTTCTTAGAGTGATTTATAGTTTCTGTTCTCACCAAATAAAGAGAAATCCTTATTTGGTATAAGTGTGTAGTGAGAGCATAATGCCTCAGAATTTGGATAGGAATAGGGATTGGACCCATGATTTTGTGGGTGTAGAGAATTCCCGGATAGGGAAATACCCTCTACCAAGGCAAGTTGACACCTGTTCTACAACTTAGTCATAAAGAGTTGCCTGGAGTCCTGAGAGGTTGTGGTCCAAGGGTCACACATTGAGTATGCATCAGAGGCAGGATTTGAACCCAAGCAAGCACTCTTTCCACTAACCCATCTTGCCTTTCATCCCACCCATGGGATGTGTGGGGTGTGCAGGGAGGAGTAGCACCTTTGGGGTGGGGGCTATGGAGCCCTTTTCAGGGCTGCTCGTCCACTTTTGGTGTCCACCTCACCCAACTCTCCTGTGTGGCTCCAAGAAGCTGTATGTAGCATGTGCAGTGACCGCACCCCAGTAAAACTATCTTGGCAGACAGGCTAAATCAGGCTGAGGCCTCAAACTCACTGGCGAGTTAGTGTGGGTGATAACCCCAAACTTGTGAAGACTTCCCCCAATGGAATGGGAGGATGAGGACGGTTTGTCCCAGTGGCTGTGAAGGTGGCAGAAGCAGGCTCTATTAAGCCCTTAGAACTTGGTCAGACATCAAAGACACCAAGGTTATCCACTGCATCCTGGGCCATCTCCATCTGTCCTGACTCTTGTCTCGCCACTGGACTTTGATGACTCTGGAAAACAGAGAGAGGCCAAAGCCTTCATGCAACTCTGCCTCACTTAAATCCAATTCATGAGTCAAGGCATCGCTCATGATGTCATCGCTCCTCTTCAAAAAGAAGAATGAACAACAACATAAGCAGTAAATACTTTTTTACTTGAATAAATGGAGTGAGGAATCACAGATGGGCAGGCTGAGTCCTGCTCTGCTTCTGTCACATGTTAAAAACAAACACAGGAGGTCTCCGGCCCATTGGCTGGACCCCATATGAGGATATAAGGGAGAAGATAAGTTAATTACACAAGATGAGAAGGTGGAGTTGGGGGCCCAAAATGTCACTGACAGATTCTTCCTCTCTAAAATGAGGGTCGAGGAGCCAGCGAAGCGATTATGTTCACTGTTTTTAGTCACCAAATGATCCTCTTGGTGATAGACTGACAGCCTGAGTCCATCGGGCTACTGGCCAGGGAGAGGCCTAGCAGCCAAGAGCCGAAGAACAACATCAAAGCTGCTGGCCCAAAATGGGATTCAAACCTATGACCCGCCATCACTGGCCCCTATTCTAGCCTCACAAGTGGACATGCGAGCAGACTAATTTCAGTATTCACTTTCTGGGATACAGAGATTAGAGACAGGTGTCCTGGGTGTCCAGGTCCCCTTTTAGAAGGTTCCAATTCATTGTTTCTCTCTTCAGTTAGGGGGACGCCCTTGTTTGGGACATTGATGTGAGAAAATTACCAGATACCGATAAAAATAGCTTTGTTTTCATTTACGGTTTTATTACAGCGTGGCAGGGTTTTAGGGCTGACCACACTAACTCGTTGCCAACCTGTGGTGGTCGGTCCTCAGCCTGCTACATGAATTGTTACCCTCATCCATTCTCATCCTGGATTTAGGGGAAATCTGGTGGCACATTTATCTATTTCCTTATTAATTATAAAAATTGCAACCTTTCCCTCATTAACTAATCAGAGTCCCATCTCAATTTATTAAATATATATTATTTATTAAATATAATTAACCCCTTCCCATAAGCAATTGTTCTTCTCTTTGTGTTTATATGTATATGTGGATATACATACATATATACGTACATATGTGTATGTACAGACATACAACCTAATCTTCTAGATGGGCACCTAAGTGGGACCAGAATGCATAGAGCATCAGACCTTTTAATTGGGAAGACTCGTCTTCCTAAGTTCAAATCTGGCCTCAGACACTTAATAGCTGTGTGACTCTGGGCAAGTCATTTTAACCCTGGTTGCCTCAGTTTCCTCATCTGTCAAATGAGCTAGAGAAGGAAATGGCAAACCCCTCCAGTATCTTTGTCAAGAAAGCCGCAAATGGGTCGTAAAGAGACAGACACAACTGAAATGACTAAAAAACAGCAATCTTTTAGATATAAATAAGTTATAATCTATACAAAATTTTAACAAGGTAACACATGATAAGACAGACATATAATAACAAAGACATGTAAAATTATTTACAATGTTGTGGGAAAATAAACTGAGGAAAATCAGAGTCCTAGTCATCCCAAACTATCACTGTCAGTGCAGATGACGTGCAATTAAGTGATTTACCTGTACTTAGATGCCTAGTAAATGTCAGAGGTGGAATTTGCACCTAGATCTTTGTGAATTCTATTCTAGCCTGTCCACAACTATCTGTGCTACAAATAAAAATCATCCTTATGCTAAGCTTTATTTTACTGATTATACTTTTTAATAAAAATATTAAAAACAAAACTTGGGGAGAAAATATAATAGACATACAAAGAACCCCCCCCCAAGTATTGGTAGAGCTTTGGGAGAATCAGCTGTTAATCCCCACCCCCCCCCGCCCCCAATTGCCTCTATCTCCTCATCAGGTACTGTCCTGAGCACCAGGATCCCTTAGAAGCTGCACCATGCCCCTGAGGGTCAGACCTCCTGGTCTGTGGCTCATCTGAAGGCTCATCCATTGCTATTGCTATGGTCACATGTGGCAGTGGTGACAAAGACAGAATCGCATCTCCTTGTACATCCAAGTGACAGATGCACAGGGAGATCTCCATCTGTCAGGGAAAGGATTATTCAATTTCTCTTTTGGTCATATATCTGAAGCTAAATTTGTGACATTTCTATTCTCATCCTACAAAACTGCACATGCTCACATTCCAATTCCAAGATCCATTTGGGAAATGCATTATGGGTAACAATTTAAGTTTTTCAGTTTCCCAAATGTTTTCAGTGTCCCCGAGACATAACTGTAGGGTGGTTAATATAAGATGCCATGGCTACTCTGTGTGAAAAATTGAATTCTTAGAGATCCAAGGAGCAGCCAGGAGCAGGACTTGAGATCACACTGTTTGGGGCATTCCCATCATTATTTCTTCCCTTCTATCTCCCTCTGTAAATGCTTGGTTAGACTCAACTGGTACAGCAAGAGCCTGTGAAAGTGTCCTTAGTCTTCTGCTTAGAGAGCTGAACAATAGGAAGAATAGTGGTTCTGGCATCTGAGGACCTGGGCTCCAATTCTGACATTCACCAATTGTGTGACCTTGGATAAGTCTGTGGGTCTCAGTTTCCTCATCTCTAAAATGCAGGAGTTATACTGGATAGATTCAGCTCTGTAGCTGGGTTCCAATGAACGTAGGGGATATTCCCTTTCTTGTTCTTAATTTCCTGTTCTGTAAAATGAGGGGCCTGAATGAGATGAACTTCCAACTCTAATCCTATGAACTCTTGATGTTTGGGCCATTTTGTGATTCCGAAGCAGTGGGGTCCATCACTCCTATCAGTAAAAAATGTTCGAGCATGCACCACCACAATGTCAGTCAAGGTGGGTCAAAAGCCCTACTCTGGTGACTAGTGCTCTAAAGCAGTGGTGTCAAACTCAAGTGGAAAGGGAGCCACTCATCCATACATAAGGATCCCTGCTGCATTGACTATTTTAAAATATGTTATCTGTATTGGTTTTTATTTTAATTTTAATTTAATATTTTAATTTTTTATTTTATGTTAATATAATAATTTGTCTTATTTTTATATTTAATTTTAATTTAGTAAAATATTTTATTTTGTTTCATTTTAATAAATATTTTAATAGTTTTATATTTATTTTAACCTTGTATCTTATTTAAATGTTTTATTGTATTTTTATTGATTTATTTTGTTAAATATGCCCCAATTACTTTCTGCCCTGGGAGTGTTGTAGGTTAAGAGGCTTGAGAACTCTGAAGTATGCCCTTAGGGACACCATGTAGCATGAGCCATCTGAGATCTTGGGGAGTGTGCCGGGAAGAAGCTTCAGGCAACAGAAGTAAAATCTAGGCTGATTAGAGTCTTAAAAACCAGTCTATGTTATCCTTGTCAGGAAACCTCAGAAAAACATATGGCCTTGACATTATAGGCTCCTCAGAAAGCCTGGGAAGGAAAATGCCCTTTTAGGGGAGTGATGATTACACATTTCCCAGGTTGAAGTGACCTTTGGAGCAGCCCATTAGAGGAATCCCAGGAACTGCAGTGAAACCACAGAGACACAAGGCAGAACTCTGTCTGTGCTTTGTCTGTTCAGACCAAGGTGAGGTTTGGAAGGGGACTGGCCAAGGCAGGAGGGTGCAGGAAAGAACTCTTGCTTTTGAGTTAGGGAACCTGGGTCCAAACTCTGCCTGTGCCATTCATTCCCTGTGGCCTCAGGCAAGGTAAGCAACATCTCTGGGCTTCAGTTTCCTCATCTGTAAACTGAGGGAGGTAGACCAAACTAGAAGTGTCCAGCCATCCGCTCCAGTGGCTACAAAACTCCAGAACACTACCCAAACCACATTGAAATGCAATTGACAATTTTTTTAACCAAAAAAATAAAAATACAATAGAACATAGATAACATTAATATGTGGTTTTCTGAATCAATATGCACCCACAGGGATCTTTATTGTTGTTGAGTTTGATACCACTGTGATGGCCTCTCAAATGCCCTCCATTCGAAATCTATCATTCTATAATTCTGTGGTTTCTGAAGTTTCTTGTAGCTCTAGTAATCTATGAATTAAAATCTGGATGAATATGGACAAATGCTATATAGAAGGGACATCACCACACCTCTACCATGAAGTTTAACTTGATCAGTTGTGGAACACAAAAGAAATGCATCTAGAAGTGGGATGACCACCACCGAGATCTTTTGGGAGTGGTAGCCGGGTCAGAACACTATGCTATTCTCACCCTCATCCTTCTTGTGAGTCATAATCTGGCCCTGTCTGTCATTTCCCTTCATTCATTTCTTCACTTTTGGAAGGATGAAATTAGGAAGACAAGCCAAGGATCTAGTGAGTGCTCTGCTTTTGGCCCAGTGGGACACTAGCAGAAATTCTTACAGCTCACTCCCATCTTTGTGCCCGGTGGTCTTGGGACATGGCCTTCCCTGCTATAGTTCCCAGTAGACAGGCCTTCTCCTTACTCAGCATTTTCCCTGGCCACTGCCCCCCTTTCCTGGAATGCTTTGCCTCCTTATCTCTGCCTCCTGGCTTCTCTCCTGCCTCGGCTAAAATCTGACCTTTGGTAAGAAGCCTTTCTGCACCCCCTAAAGCCATCGCGCCTTCCCTATGTTGGTCAGCTCCAATTTACCCTGTCTGTAGTTTGTTTCTTCATGATTGTTTGCATGTTGTCTCCCCCATGAGACCGTGAGCTCCTTATGCAAGGACTGTCTTTTGCCTTTCTGTTTATCCCCAGCACTTGGCACAGTGCTGGCACATAGTAGGTGCTTAATGCTTGTTGACTGACATTCCAGATAATAAATACCTCCACCGTTCATTTCTTGCCTTATGATGTATTTATGGAGCTCTTCCTTTGAGTACTGTTCCTACACAGATGGTCAGGGGCATACTCTGTTGACATCACTTCTAGACGTCCACCTCTCCACCTTGCCTCCTCCCTCTGGTTCTGGCATTTCTTTACATGAGTATAGCATCTTAATCTACAATGCCACTCTGTCCTCTGCTTCACCTCCACCCTCTTTAACAACCCTGCTTCCTTAGAGTCTATTCTTTTCATGTAGTCAGTTTCTTTTAAAGTATATCCTCAGAGCCACATTGGCCTCATAGGTCCCACTTCACCAAGTCAGGTTCAGTGAGTTTCGAGTTTGAATTTTCCTCCTTTACATTAGCCTCTGTTATTTGTCTTTCTCATTCTTTGTGTGGAGCTATCTGTGGCCCATGCTTTTATTGCTGGCTCCTATCTTGGATTTTGCATAAAAAGCTGGGGGTGGGGGGGTTGTCATTTTTGTGACTCATGCTAACATTTCTGACTGGGGTGGGGGGTGTTGTACTTCTTTGTCGTCCTTCAGAGCACTAAGTTTTGGTTGGAAAGCTGCAGTTTTTTAAAAAAAAATCTTATAAATTCAGGTTGAGAGATCTGGCAACTCTTGCCTATCCACTGTAGATGAGTGGAAATCATAACTGCCAGTGAATTGCCACAAACCCTTAAATCAAACATTATTGTTACTCTTTTGAAATTCAAATTAATGCCTCATTGGGAATATAGAAATGAATTGAACACATTGGGCTATAAATTCATTTGACTGATTTTTAAATGTATTTTTGATATCTTTTTATTTTATACAACACCTGGATTTCCTTGCCATCTAGGGAGCCATCTCTCACAACAAAGCATTTTTTAAAAAAGAAAAAAGAGGAAAGAAATGCAGTAAAACTGATCAGCACATCAAAAAAAGCTGACATTCTATGCAGCGTTCCACACCTGTGCTCCATGACCCTGTCAAAGGAGCAGGGGGAGAGGTCTTCTTACGTGACTGATTTTTTTTATCAGCCTTAGAAGAATGTCTGCCTCCGAATGAAATATTGACCTTCCATGTGGAGTGTCTTGTTCCAACAGTGTTAACACTGCTCACAAACTTTTGGAACGTCTTCTTTGAAATTGCCTTCAGGGCCAGGTTTCAAATCACACAAGAATACCAGTCTCCTTACTTTATAATTATAATTTGTATTTGACAAAAACCTTTATTCCCACAATGTGACCACTCCCTATATTTGGCAGACTTGCCTCTGAATGGATTTTATTCATTTGTTTGTTGTTGCCCCCACCCAAAAACACAACAACAAAAGCAAATCCAGCTTCCAAGGATGAAGTCTTGCTAACTTGAGGACATTCAAAAGAATTATGGAAAAGGATAGCCAGCTGTCTTCAAATTTTAAGGAATGACATAAGGAAGAGAGAGTATATTTGTTCTGTTTTGCTGCACAGTACAAAATTAAGACCAACTGTTGGAAATTTCAAAGATTCAGAAGTTCAACCTAGAATTCTTTATTTCAAAAATGTATAGCAATTAATCTTGGCAAAATAAGTAAATAAAAGGACCTGTGTGGGGAGATGGGCTCACATAAGGGCTCAGTAGTGGGGTAAAAGGCAAGTTTCCACGTGAGAGAAGGAGGTCATCAGATGAGAATGCCAGGAGATAGAAACATGGCAGATGGTGAGGTCTGGAAGAACATAGGAGACAGGAGAAGGACAAATGGTTAAGCCTATTGGCAGAGAGTTGTTGACTGCCATCTCATCCAAGCTCTGTGAACAGTCAAACAGCCAGGGTAAAGGGAGAAGAGAAGAGGGTAGGATGCCGCCACCTTTCCCAACCCCACAATAAGTGATTGTACCCATTCAGGAGGGATTCTGGACAGCAATATGGGTAAGGTGTTGCCAGTGATGGTGATAGTTCTGCCTGTTGCCCAGCCAATCACTCATGTGTAAAAAATAAAAGACATCATCATAGGTTTTTATGGCTGGAAAAGAAGCTGGATTGGCTGTATATCAAGATGAGGGAGGTCAAATAGGCCCACACCAGGACTCAGAAAGTAACCAAAAGGATGATGGTATGGCCTCTAGGGCCTTGTGGAAATCCCCAGACAGGAATCACAAAGGGAAAGGGGGAATAAAAAAATGAGGGAATGATGTGCCCCCGTGCAAAGAATGTGAACACCACTGGGGCACCTGATCCACCAAAGCATCAAAGAAAGCACTTTTTGTCAAAGAATTCATTTTGAACCGTGCTTTTGTGGATAAAATGTGCCAGACAATGAAATACGCAGACAGAAATGTCAATCAATTCTTAATCCTGAATAATCAAGGAGTATTTAATTCCTATCCTGTTACTTGTCTTATCTCTCCTCTGTCCCATCTTTAAAGTCAAAAGATGCCCAGCTATTTTCTGAGAAAGCCAAGTTTATTAACTATGGGTTGCAAAGAAAACTTCCTCATTAATATCACCAAAAGTTATTTTGATCTCAATGAATATTTTCATTCAGTTTCTCTGAGACACTATCCACCATAAATGCATGGACTTAGGATCTCCAATAACCAGTAGTCACAATATCACTGAGTGAATGTTAGTGTTAGGGAAAAAAAAACTGAAGAACAGTGTAGTTTCAGCTCAAAACTTGGGGTCATTAAAAATACCACATGATTTCCCAGGTGTGAGCCACTCTGCTCTCCCTCTTCAATGCTGGGTCCAAGTCTAGGGCCTGGGTCACTTTCTGCATCTGTCTGAAATAGTGATCGAGTTACACTGTTACTTCAGTGACATAAGTCCCTCTTAAAAAACGCCTCTAATTAGTTACCGAAATGTGATCCTCATGGGAACCAACACGAACTGAAGAAGAAAAAAGCCCTCCAAGTTCATGATACAATGTGGGGAGTTGTCTCTGGTCCCAGGCATTGTAGTATATACTCCGTCACTTGAGCAGTTCCAGACTTTTCTAACAGCTGCTCTAAGAATGAAAATATATTGCTGACCTTTAGAAATATGCCCATCACCTGGAAGTCTGCATCAGCAAAAATCCAAAATCAAATCCAACCAGTCAATTATTAGTTAAGACTCATTAACAGTTGTTGATGCAAGAGTCACGGATCTGGCCTGCCATGCCTGACAGCTGATCCATCAGGGAACTTTGTGGCCCACACTGGGTTTTGGGATTCCCTTTTAGAACTCAGTCCTGAGGCCTTCCCATTCAGGGCACTGTCCAAACTAGGGAGCCATCAGCAGCTGTTCAGCTCCCAGAAACCTCTCATGGAAGCACCCAAAGGGAACAGCTGTGTTTGTTTTGAAGAAGACTTTGGCCTGCTTTCTCATAGAACACTCTGCCGACATGGCTCTTCTTTCTCACGTGTGGCAGTCGACTTGGCAGGTGGGATTCATCACAGAGAATCTTAGCTCTCCTGGAGGGCTGGGGGTGCTTGCATTTTTCTCTTTGTGCTCCCAGCCCCTACCACAGCACCCTGATCATATATTGAGGACTTAATAAATGCTTGTTTGATCGAATTGAGTTGCACAGATCTGTGATTCCCTCCGAACGAGAGTGATGAAGATGGAGAAAGTGCTTTATAGATCTTCAGGCTTAAAGAAGAAATTATTTATGAAGATAAGAAAGAGAAAACATCTCACTTTCTTCACAGAAACCTGGGGAAATGCATAGGGTTACAAGCCACCCCTTGTAATCCACACTGCATTTGCAGAGTACAGAAATAATTCATTCTTGACATGAGTTATAAAATCCTCTCCCAGTGAGCCTTCCTTGGAAGGAGTGACGGTGTTTTGTGTTTTCTTTGCCTGGTGCTAATGAAGAGAGAACGTATCAGCGCCTTCATACTTCCCAAAGAGCAGCAGCTTGGGGTCAGGGCTGGATGCTGCTCACATCAATGCAGATAACAACCTCTGGCAGCTTGGCAGTAGACAGTCCTGGAAAGTGGCTTCTTTTTCTGGACCAGGCTTAGCTCAGACAAGTCCAAGGATTCAGGCTGGAAGCGGGCACATGATGAAGCGTTCATGGAACGTAAAATTCAATGTCAATGAATTGATTTGCAGTAAGTTTTGAAGAAGTACAGGAACTAATTAAAATGGCCACTTCCTTTGTGCTCCCCTTTGGCATAGACAGCAGCACTGAGGAATTCAGACAAATCCAGAAAAGACTGGAAGATTTGGCCACGAGAAGACCGCAGGTGACTTTGGAGAGAGCAGATCCAGTTGGATGATGGAGGTTGTAAACCAGATTGCAGAGGATTGAGGAGTCATAACAGATCCTTCAAGTTTGGCTATGAAAGAGAAAAAGATATAAGATGAGACTTCAAGGGAATGGTTGGGTCTAGCAGGGTTTTTTAATGGATAGAGAGATTAGCATTTTTGAAGGCAGTAGGGAGGAAATGGCCCCTAGGTACTGCAGCGGGTAGAGTAATGGGCCAGGAGTAAGGAAGACTCATCGTCCTAAGTTCAAATTTGGCCTCAGATACTAGCTGTGTGATCCTGGGCAAGTCACTTAACACTGTTTGCCTCAGTTTCCACATCTGTAAATGAGTTGCAGGAGGAAACAGCCAACTACTCCAGCATCTTTGCCAAGAAAACTCCAAATGGGGTCAAGAAGAGTCGGACACAAGTGAAACAACCAAACAAGAACAACAAGAAGGAAAGGGATGAGTAGCCAGGGAGGGATGGAAGATTAGAGAGAGGAGTCAGGGATAATGGTGGGGATAGTCTTAGAGAGAAGATGTGATAAGACGTAATTAAGTGTACAGGTGAAGGGACTCCTCATAATCAGAGACTGGTAGAAAGGAGGAGAGGACCAGGGATGAAGTCAAGGGGTTTTGATGTAAAGTGACCCAGGCCCACAGTAAATGTCCTCAGTGTTCTCAGTAAAGTAGGAGACAAAAATCCTCCATTGAGAGGGGATTGTGTGAGAAGCTTTGGGACAGCTTCTGCACAGGGTAGGATATGGACTCATTTAGGAGGAGTGAAAGGATTTCTGTGCTATAGGTAGGACCCATTTGGAGCTATATAGTGTGAATCCATAGGGGCAGCTAGAGAACACAGTAGATAGAGTGCCTGGCAGAGTCAGGAAGACTCCTTTTCCTGAGTTCATATCCAGACTCAGACCCTGGGCAAGTCACTTCACTCTCTTTGCCTCAGTTTCGTCATCTGTAACATGAGCTGGAAAAGGAAATGGCAAACCACTCCAGTATCTCTGCCAAGAAAACTCCAATTAAAGTATATTTTCAAAACATTCAGGAAAATATTACAAGGTGAGGTGTAGCTTTAGATGCCTGCACCAGTTGTCATCATCATTTGTATAGTACTAAAGGATTTTCCAAGCACTTTCCAAATATAATCTCATTTTATCTTCACAAAAACCCTGGAAGGAAGGTGCCAATATTATCCATTTTACAGGTGAGGAAACCAAGGCTGAGTGGTTAAGAGACTTGCCCAGATTCTAGCTCTGTAAAGCCACATCTCTTATTTCATTCCTCTCTAAGCGCTCTTTTGATGCTGTTGGTTTGGACATCCCATCTTTACTGAATTAATATGACAGAGGACAGCAGAAAAGACCCCCAGTTGCAAGTGGTTTGGGGTTTTTTCTTGTGTGGGGGACATCTCCAGAGAACCCAGGTGACACTCCTCTCAACTGTCCTACGATCAGATCCCCCCTTCCTGGTGCTTAATTGTTTAAATCATTAACATTTTCAGGTGTGGTTGTCCAGCACAGGACCTGGATTGTCTCTGCACGTGGCTGGTTCATGTTTCTGCATAGACCATCCATCAGTCCTCACTGCTGACAATCTCTTAGAGTCAAGTGCACCAGGAGATCTGAAAAATAGTTGGCACATTCGAAACCAAGGTGTAGTGGGCTCCCCTGTCTCACTAATTCATTTTGTAGCAGAAAGAACCATGTATTTGGAGTCTGGAGACCTGGGCTCGAAGCCTGGCTCCAGTGTGTACTGCCTTTAAGACCGTGGCTAAGTCATTTAACTCCTCTGAGCCTGTTTCCTCATTTGTCAGATGGGGATAATACAACAACCAAATTCACAGGGTTGTGGTAAGACAAGTGATTTGTTAGCACAAAAGTTCTATAGAAATGGGAATTAGTATTACTATACTGTAAGAGCTTGTGGGAAATTAAATAGAATGACCTTTAATGTTACTGTATGATGTTGGTTCTTTCTTTGCAGTCTCAGAGCCAGCTAGGTGACATGATGAATAGCACTAAGTGTGGCGTCAGGAAGATCCAAGTTTAAATCCAGCCTCAGACACTAACTAGTTGTGTGAGCCTGGGCAGGTTGCTTAACCTCTGCCTCAGTTTCCATAACTGTAAATTTTGGATCACAATTATGCCTACTTCCTAGAGTTGTTGTGAGGATCAAATGACATAATAAGCACAGTGCCTGGCACAAAGTAGGCACTTTATAAATGCTTATCCCTTCCCTCTTCCTGCTTTGATGCCTTTTTTGACATAAACTCCATTAGAGTTCACTCCTACAAGCATTTATTTAAGGTCTAAAGGGAGCCCTACCCTAAGCAAGCCACTAAGTATACGAACACGAACAATGACGTGACCCCTGCCCACAAGGAGCAGATGGCTCTGTCTTCCCAGAGGTGACCAGCACTGTCATTGCCTGTGGCTATTCCTTTCTGCTGTGTGATGTAATAGGTGTGTCATGGGTCTGTAGGTACCACCATCGTGCTCAGAGGTTGTGCATCCTGCTATAACCAAATGGCTTCCTTATGAGCAGAATGAAGAGAATTAAAAAGAGAAGGGGGGAGTGAACAAATCAGAGAGAAAAGGAGACTCTTTTTCTGAAATAACTAAGGAGGAATTAGAAAGGAGGTGGACAAAAAGTATGCTTCACCCTGAAGAGGCATGGGAAAGGACTACAGTATAAAAACAAAAGGCATCCATAAAATGGGGTTTTTTAATTGAAAGAAAGGAGATGAGGAGATAGAATGAGTCACAGATTTTATATGTTTATGTGAGAAAGAGACTGCCTAAGATAGAATTAAGTGCACTGTAGACCACAAAGGCAGCAGAAAAGTAAGGCAAATGGCACGTGCACGGCGGGGAAGAAAGGAAGTGGTGGGGAAGAGACATTGGAACAGACAGTCCTCTTCACAGGCCACTAGCTGACACGATCAGTTCATTTTGGTGTGGTTCCTATCTTCGAGTAGTATCCTAGAATATGGAAGGAGAAAATAACCATGCACATAACATATTTAAACATTTACAATTCAAATGTTTATAAATCAAGGATAATCTATACCCTGAGACACATTCACTATGTACATTTCTGTAATCTTTCAAAACCAGTGTTTATGTGCTATGTCCTAGTCCCAAATAGGCTGAAATTTACTGCTTTATAAAAAATAGCCTCGGCATCACACGATGCTGTCAACCCCAACGTTGTCTGCCAGATTGGAATTTTTAACCTCTTAGGGCTCCCCCCTAGATCTAAATGTTTACTCGTTACTTACAGACCTCATCATAGACACTAGAAGAGATTGTGGCTTCATGAGACAAGGAAAGGAATTTTTTCTGGGAGTGATTCGAATGTGACTAATATTCTTTCCTTAAATTCAGGGCACCACAAGAAGTTGGGGGCACGGGTTCTAGATCTAGGTTGGTCACTGACCTTGGCCAGAGCATTTGCTTTCTGGATCTCAATTTCCTCATCTGTAGAATGTGAGATGGGATGGGGGAGGGGATTAATAATGACTCTGATCCCTCTCAGTCTAAGACCTTTGACTCCATCACTGGAATTCACTTCTGAAGATGTCAGTATTTTTACTTCCTTGCACCCTTCCCATCACAGTTGCCCTAGTGATCTCCCCAGAGAACGGGTCTGATTGTGACACCACCACCCCTCCTCAAGGATCTTTGTCCTGAAGAAACCTATGTCCTGAAGGATAAAATAAAATCTCTCCTATTTGGAATTTAAAGTCCTTCATAGACCGGCTCCCACCTATTCCTCCAGAATCGTGTTGTTCTTCAGTTGTGTCCAGCCGTACGTGACCCCTTGGACATTATCCATGGGTTTTCTTGACAAAGATACTGGAGTGGTTTGCCATTTCCTTCTCCAGGGTGCCCATTTTACAGATGAGGAACTAAAGCAAATAGGAGTTAAATGACTTGCCACACAGCTAGTCACACAGCTAGTGAGTGTTCAAGGTCACATTTGAACTAAGGTCTTCTTGGCTCCAGGCCCAGGGCTCTATACAGCGTGCTGCCACCTCACTGCCCTGACTAGCCATTACTCTCCATCTTACACTATAAATTCCTACCAAATTGTCCCTCTTGCTGTTCATGGTACAACAGAAAGAGCCCAGGCTCTAAAGTCAGAGGACCAGGGTTCAAATCTCACCTCTGACATTTCCTACCTGTGTAACTTTGAGCAAGCTACTTAATCGCTCTGAATCTTTTTCTGTATTCCTGAAATGAGAGTGACGGACTAGCTGGGCTTTGATGCCAAACCTATGATTCTGTGACATTTCATCTCCTACCTTCACACCTTTGCCCAGGCTATGTCCTGTGCCAGGTAAGCTCTTCCTCCATAATTCTGCCTGGAACATTTGTTGACTCTTGGAATCTGCAGTTCTGAAGACAAGGCGATAAGGCTTCTAGGTGGCAAGTTCCCAGTCAAATTGACAAATTGTCAAAAGTAAGAGTCAGAAGGCCTTTTCTGAATCTTTTATTCTGTCATTTAAAATATATCATCCCACTCAGGTTCATACCATCTACAAATTTTATAAGCATACCTACTATCCCTTCATCCAAATCATTGATCAACATGTAATATAGCCATGGGCTGAGTACAGAAGCCCGGGGCTCTCCTATTTGACCAGAGGAGGCCAGAACCTCTAAGAGCCTCCACTTCCCCATGTCATTTGCACAGGCCATTTTGGGCCATTCTTGGGCCCGTTTCTTTCTTCTGACCACTCTCCTTCTGGTTCCTCTTCTAAGCCCTGGTGATGCTCATGGCTACTTGTCGAGGAATATTAGATAAGGGGAGAGCATCTCATCCCAACACAGCCTCTGAGATAATCTTTGGTTATACTTTGTGTGAGTACAGTGATCATAGCTCAGCTCCCACAAAAGAAAAGCCACCTAGGTATAGGTCACAAGGCTTTTAGAGCAGCCCTCAGGGCTGAACTCACCTTTCTATTTTGGAATTCTTTGACTTGTAGTCTTTGAAAATTGTTCAAGACCACATGGTGCTTTCCAGTGGCATTTGGGGAACCTTTTATGTAGCAAAGTACATATTTCTTCTGACATTATTTTAGAATCAGAATAAAAGCAAATCTTTCTTCTCTCTCCTTTCCAAGAATACTGAGAGTCTGAAAGCCAGACCTTTAAAGTTTCTGCCAACTAGCTCCCAAGTTCATATTTTCACCTTGTCCGAATTGGTTCGTTCATACAGTTTCGAGGCAGAAGGGGCTGATGAGGGAACCAAGGCCTAGAGGGAACCAGGATCTCAGAACTGGAAGGACCTCACAGGCCAGCTTGAGCAAGATGCCCAACAAACGGTCATCTGGGCTTTGGTAAAGGGACATGTGGTGGGGAAGAAAGCACCATCTTTCCAGGCAGTTCCTTCTAACTCTGGAGAGCTTGAATTCTTGGAAGTTCTTCCTTATAGAACATTAAAATCTCCCTTGTGACTTCCATCCAATTGTCCTGGTTCAGCTCTCTGGCCAAGAAGGTTAAGTCTATTCCCTCTTTTCCCCTGCAGTCCTTGAGGTACTTGAAGACAGATCAGGGTCCCTTCTCCAGGCTGTACACATCACCAGTTTCTTCACCCAATAGATTCTCAAGTGTCACTGTCCTGAGGCCCCTCCCATCTTTATTTTGTCCCCCATTTTGACCATTTTCCAATTTGCCAATGTCCATCCTAAGAATGAGGCACCCAGGACTGAACCTGCCACTCCCTGCGGGGCCTGTCCCTTCCATGTTCTGGACTCCCTAAATACACTCTACAGTCATAATAGCCTTTCTGATTGCGATATTACCCTATGGATTATGAAGGTGCATTGAGTTCAAATCTAGCCTCAGACCCACACTAGCTGTATGATCCTGGGACAAACCTCTCCACTTCAAGGGCCGAGATGGCACCTCATTAGGAGACAGTACAAAGGCAGTGCCAGCCTGCCTGGGAGGAGCTTCCTCACTTGGGAATTCCCAGTATCCATGAAATCACGCCCCCACCCCCAGGCCCAATACCCTGTAGACCAAAAGTAGGCTTTAGATTTTGAATGTTTTCCTCCTCTTATTTTTCTTCCATTCAAATGCATGTAATTTTTTTAAGCGGATGGGGATTCTCATGTATGCAGATGGATAAAAGCTTAGTCAAATTGGGGTAGAATGGAGCGGAATCATGCCGTTGCCTACAGTGGCACTCAGCAGCCAGCTGGGTTGCAATCCCTGGTGGCACAGTGCCCCCTAGAGGACCTTTGCTGTACGTGCCGTCTTCCTGGCTCGGCTCGGCTCGGCATGTCTGAGGGCAGAGATTCTGGTCTGAATCCTCTCCTCAGTTAATGCAACTCTTTCTTGGGGTTCACCAGTCTTTCCAGAAACATTTAAGTACCTGCTGCATGTAGAGCCTGGTGGTAGGCACCGGGGGAAGACACACATATCTCCTCCCCCACCGTAGTCCTGTAGGAAAATACAACACAAATCCTGATCATGTAATACTGCCCCCCCTCCCCATTTTATAAAAAGAGCTTTCTGGGGAGTGAGGGGACATGGGACAAACAGAGTGCCCTGTGGGGACCAAAAGGAAGGTCATTACTAATCAGGGGCATCGGAGAAAGCTTCCTCTGGGCACTGGCTTTTGACTTTGGCCTTTGGGAGGAGGGGTCTGGACCTGAGAGATTTTAGGGGTGTAGGAAATGCCTTTTCTAAACCTAATAGTCAGTCAGTTACCTGAGATAAGTCTACCTTCATGTGCTTTATCTAGGTCACTAATAACCAGATTAAACAGCCCAAAGCCAAGCACAGATTCCACTGGAGACCCTCTGCCCCATTGACAGGGAACTTAAGAGATAGGTGACTTGTCCAGGGTGATCCAGTTAAGACGTCTTTCTGTATTAGAGGCTGGCTTTCCACGTACTACACCATGTTCAATCAATCGATCAATAAGGGTTTATTAAGTGCTTAATAGGTTTCAGGCCCTGTGCTAAGTGCAAGGGATACAACAAATAATTAATAAGAATAATAAGCATCTGTATAATACTTTAAGGTTTGCCAAGAGCTTTTACCTCATTTGGTCCTCACAATAACCCTGTGAGTTGGGTGCTTTTATTTCCATTTTATGGGGGGCAGGTAAGTGGCTTGCTCACAGTCACGCAGCTAGTGTCTGATGTGGAATTTCAACTAAGGGCTCGTCTATCTCATTGGAACATAAGCTCCATGACAAGCACAGAGCTTGTCACACAGTAAGCGCTTAATAAATGCTATTTGGTTGATCTGTTGTCTGAAAACGATCTGAAGGTTTTAGTGAACCACACTCAGTGTGAATCAAGTACATGGCACTGGCACAGCAGCCAAAGACCTGTCGTGATTTCAGGCTGCCTTGAAAGAGGAAGGCCTTCTGTCATGTGGAGGAGGATCCAGCCTCTGCTTGCTGCCCCTCCTGTCCCCCAGGGCAGTGTGAGAAGCAATGGCTGGGACCGATTTCCTTCAGCAGCCTCTGGAATGGAAGAGCTTCCTTCTGAGATTCTGTGACCTTTGTAAATCCTTCCCTGATGATCTCAAAATTCCAGCTAAACCTTCAAGTATCCAAACCTTGCTTGTCCCCCCAGTGGGAAGAGGGGAGGTAGGCCGGGAGAGCCCTCCATGCAGGGGGGAACAGGCTTGTAAAGGGCCATAGGCAGAGACAGCTCCTCTCATGGGCCAGGTTTCTTCAGGCCACACAAATCTAACCTGTGTCAGGCCTCTCCACTTATCTGGGCCTCAGTTTCCCTTTCTGTAAGATGATGCTCTGGCCTAGGCTTCTGAGGCCCCTTGCAGCTCTCCTCTGTATGCTCTGAGTGAGCTCTGGAATTATTTTATCCCACAGCTCCCACCAGGAACAGCTGGCTGGAGATGTTGGGCTCAGGGGCCCCACTCTGTCACTTTCTGCCCCAAACCTCCGGTGTGACCGAGGCCAAAAGGGCAGAGGACAAAAAAGAAGTATTGGGGGACCTGGAAAACATTCAGAAAACCAACTAGAGAATGTGAGCCCAAGTCCCTGCTAGGAGCACAGATACTGAATCTCCCCAGGGAAGAATTGGGGGTTGGGGAATGTGTGGTTAAAAAATGACCAAGCCGCCTTCAGAAGGAAAGTGAGAGCTGGCTGTTTATAGATGGCACAAACTCCTGCCTTCTGCAGATGGCGGCTGCTGTGAGGATGGTCTGAAAGATGAGACAAGGCAGGACCCCTGGGAAGCTGAGCTCTTGGTGACTGAAAACAGAAATCTAAACAGCTGAAAAGCTTTGCACATTCCTGAGCTTGGGGAGTGTCACCTCCCTTGTCTAAAGACCTTGCTAAGCTCTCTGTCCTTGAAGTTTTTAAGAGGGGTGGAAACAGGCATGTGAACATGCTTTCCCACCTAGGGACACACTGTTTATTAGCATTGTTTACTTTGTGTTCTGAAAGGGTCACAATCACCAGAATGCATCAGACACTGGGGTGGGGGTGGGTGGCAGGGCGGGGGGATGGGGGCGGGGGTCTCTCGTTTAGGACTAGAAAGGTACAGGCCTCTCAGAGCGCAGTGCTCCTTCAGGCCTCTCAGAGTGCAGAGCTCCTTCACTAAGGAGGTAATGGAAAGCCCCTGTAGGCCCTTGAGCAGAGGAATGCCATGGTGACATCTGTGGATCAGACAATGTCCACTAAAGCACGACCTGGTGATTTAGGTCAGGACATAGTGTGTGCTCCAGAATGGTCAGGAGAAAAAAGATTCAGACCAAATCCCGTCATCTGTTTTTACCAGTGATCTGCTTCAAAGGAATACTATCAACCCTGGTTTTTGAAGACTCCTGGGGAATCAGTTACCAGCCAAACATGTCCTTTTTCTTCAACTGACCTTCCTATGACATGGCCTTCAACTCCCTCCCATCCTCGCTTCTTTCCTCTTGACATTCTGTACTTGAACCAGGTCTTTCCTGAATTGTGGTGCCCAGTGGCCTGAATGAGATCTGACTAGGGCAAAGGAACGGGTAATTTCTTGACCACCTACTATGTGCCAGGCACTGTGCTTGGCACTTTGCAAATATTTCATTTGATCCTCACAATAACCCTGTGAGTAAGGTGCTACTTTTATCCCCATTTAACAGATGAGGAAACCGAGACAGGCAGAGGTTGAGTAGCTTGTCCAGGGGCCTATAGTTAGTAAGTAACTAGGGCTGGATTTGAACTTGGGTCTTCTGGATCCAGGCCCAGCACTCTCTCCACTGTATCACCAGCTGCCTCTAAATTACATATAGGCAGACTGAAGGCAGCCTCAGAAGGCAGTCGGTTACCTCTCATTCACAGATTCATACAAAGGCTGGACAACCACTTTTCAGGAAGGGATTCTTACTTAGGTGTTGTTTGGACTGGCTGGCTACTGAGGACCCTGGTTACTCCGAGAGTCCAGGCTTCTGGGATGAGCCTGTATGTAGGTCCAACCTACAATATTGGAAATACCTGTCACTTAATTCTGTGCTAACAATGCAGGAATTTATTTTGCTTGACTATGCAGATTTGTTATAAGGGTTTTCTTTTTCTTCTAAATTTGGGGAGGAGCAGGGGAAGGAGAAAAATAAATGCTTATTAATTGAAAAATAAACTAACGTGAAAAAAAATTCTGTCTTGTCCTACCCAGGTGCCTCTCTATCTGGTAAATCATGGTGAGTCTGGACCGGTCAGATGCAACAGGTGCAAGGCCTATATGTGCCCCTTTATGCAGTTCATTGAAGGAGGAAGGAAATACCAGTGTGGATTTTGTAACTGTGTAAATGATGGTAAGTGGAGACCTCACACTGTCATTTAGAAAGTGGATCCATTCTGAAACATTCCTCTTCTGACTTTAGAAAGCCCCCAACAAGCGTCTCCTTTTCGGTTTTTTTAGCAGTGTCTCGGGCATTGCCAGAAGAAAATTTGGGTTTCTCCAAAACATGGCCCTTAGTCCAAAATATGAGGTCAGTGCACCAGCAGTAGACCCACCAAAGGACAACACAGAATCCCCTGCAGTGTCAGAGGCTGCACACGTGCCTGTGGTCACTGCTCTGGGCTTGGGGACAGCCTGGGTCTCCTGCCCTAGGAAGCCCCCAGGTGACCTCTATCTCCTTGAGACCTCCCATATCAGAAGAGGGAGAAGATAAGGCATTGTCTACAGATGCAGCCCTTTCCCCCTGGCCACAGACAGAAGTCTTCTACAGAGTGAGGCAGCCTGGGAGTCTCCTTTGTTATTGTTTAGTCACGTCCAATTCTCTGTGATCCCATTTGGGGTTTCCTTGGCAAAGATACTGGAGTGGTTTGCCATTTCCTTTTTCAGCTCATTTTACAGAAGAGGAAACTGAGGAAAACAGGGTGAAGTCATTTGCCCAGGGTCACACCGCTAGTAAGTGTCTGAGCCGGATTTGAACTCAAGTCCTCCTGACTCCAGGGTCAGTGCTCTATCCACTGCGGGACCTAGATGCCCTCTGTTCTCTAATTCCAGACCCACACCGTTGTGTCCATCACAAATCTCCTTTTAGGTTCACTCTTCCTGGTGATACAACCCTGCCCAGATCCAGTAACCTCCCGGCCTCCAGCTCTACTCTTCCATCCCCCATAGCCCCATCTCATCGAACTCCTTTTTTGCTCCCCTCTTAGAGGACGAGGTGGCCCTTCTTCCTGCTCATTTTTTGTTCCTCTGATCCCATCCCCCTCTGTCTCCTCTGGCCCCTTCCCCCCCACCCCAGTCCTCTCTCTCTCTGAATTTTCAGTCTCTCCTTATCCACTGATCCCTAACTTGTTACATGGTAAGATCTTCCCCACCCTTAAAAAAATATCTTCCTGTAACCCCAGCAGCCATCACTCTGATATGCCCTATCTCTACTCCCTTTCACACCCAGACACCAAGAAAGGACAATATGTGCCTGCTGCCTCTGCTTTCTGACCTCCCACTCAAATTCTCTTGCAATCTGGTTTCCGACTGTATCACTTAAATGAAACTTCTCTCTCCAGAGTAACCTTAGATGGCCACGTGGTGAGCAAGGATCTCACAGCGGCAGTGTGCTGCGCTCTTTCTCAGCCTGCATCCTTCGGGCTCTCTCTGCAACATTTCACAATGTTCCCTGTTGACTCCTTCCACATCCTCTCTCTTCCCTGGATTTCTGTGACACTGCTCTCTCCTCATTCTCCTCATACCCCGCTGGCACTCCCCAGGCTCCTTTGCTAGATTGAACCTGAATCCTACACCATACATGTGAATGTGCCCAAAAGTTCTCTCTGAGCCCTCCACTTCTGTCTCGACATCCTGTGATTGTGATCTTATTGGCTCCTGTGGGTTCAGCCAAAACCTCTATGTAGACAGATGACTCCTACATCTGGACACCCTAACTCTACACTCTCTCATGAACTCCAGTCTCACAACACTGACCGCTTACCAGAAACTCCCAACAGGGTGGCCCACAGGCATCTCAACTCAAACTCATCATGTCCAAAACAGAACTCGTTATCTTTCCCCTAAACCTTGCCCTCTTCCTCACTTTCTAATTTCTGTTGAATGGGGCCTTCTTGTCACACAGGCTCACAACTGTGGGATAGTGGAAGCGTGCTGGGTTTCGAGAGAGGACTTGGGTTCAAATCCTATCTTGTGCACTTACTATGAGTATGACCTTGGACAAGTCACTTACAGTCTTTTGGCCTCTGATTCATCACCTAAAATGAAGTGGTCAGACTAGTGGGCCTCTAGGGTTCTTTCCAGTTCTGAGTTTTTGATCCCCTGCTCCTTGGACTTCTTTCTCTAAATTCTGACCTAGCCGACCTGGATCACTTCTCTATAAATCCTACAGCCAAAAAGCAAAAGAATTTTCACCCAGGGCAAAAAAAAGTTGTGGGGAGTGGGTAGGGAGGGCAGAAGCAACATAGGCACACTGAGATATGGGCAGAGGGGACAGTCTGATCCTTGCTGCCTTAAAAGGGCAACGGAGGTCCTAGAGAAGGACATAATGGATAGGTGGGAACAGTTGACAAGTCAAGCCAAGAGCGTTTATTAAGCACCTATTGTGTGCCAGGCTGGGGATACAAAGACAGCCATGGCAGCCCCCTATAGCAAAGCCCCCATTCACCGTGCTAGTCACAGCTCACTGGGGGCCCTGCCAACTAGTCAAGCTTTTAATAATCAAATCACCAAGAACAGAAAAGGCTTTTAAGTCAAGTGTTTTAAAATATATCCTGAGATAAAAGAATTTTCTTTGGTAGTTCAGTTCAGATTAGATGGTCCTGGTCTTAAAAGAAAAGCTGCTCCCTTGGCCTCCTCCAAATAAAATTTCTCTTCCTGATAATGCTCCAGCTGCAGCAGCTGGCCAAAGATGAACAAAGGGCATGGTGGCCAGCCACGTTCTCCTTCATGTGGCCAGAGTTCCCTTCCCTATCAAGAAATATTACACCGTATTTGTGCAAGGGTTCAGCCCCTGACTCACAATGCAGCGGATCTGTGCTCTTGGATGCCATCCAAGGATTTGCCAGAACTAATCCTCCTCCTCCTTGACAACATTTGAATCACATTAGATTTGGATTTCCCCAGCCAGGCTCATGGAGGGGGAGTCTTTTCCCTAATACAGTAATCTTCTTCCCCGTAAAATGCAAACATGAACCCTGAGCCAAAGGCATCAGAGGGAAGCTACAGATAGGCAGGCCCTGCTGGCTTGTGAGGAGGCCCTTTGGGTAATCAAGCTGGCCATATCCACAGCTTAGAAAGGTGATTTCACTTACAGAAACATTCAATAAATAACACTAGGGTTCAGTCCGGCTGGCCCAAAGCCAAAGATACCACTCGGTAAATTTCCTTGGGGGAAATTGCAGTGAATCCAGCTGAGATCTTCAAGGGTAGAATGAGATAAAGCCAGATGCACATGGTCAAAGCCCCTTCCCACAATGCACTTGGAGCTTGAGATCTCACAGGTGCGCTCAGGTAGCCTTCAGGGGCGTTGGCCGCCATCTTGATGGCCTCTCTTGATGGTCATCGAGGGCTTGCTTCTCTGTGTTTATGAAACACACAAGTGACTTTTCTTTTTTCTTCTTTTAGTTCCACCCTTCTATTTCCAACATCTGGACCACGTCGGCCGGAGGCTCGACCACTATGAGAGGCCAGAGCTCTCTCTGGGATCTTACGAATACGTTGCTACGTTGGATTATTGCAGAGTAAGTGTCCCCAGCATCAGAGATTAAGTGTTAGCTTGTGATCATCAGAGACAGCAGAGCCTCGCCGAGGAGCAGTCTCTCCTCGAGGCTGGTCTCAGAAGCAGTAAAACCTGGGTTTGGATCCTGCCTCTGACCCAGACCAGCCTCTCGGTGCTCTAGGGAACACTTAAGACTTGCAGAGAAATGGATTGGTGGAGGGAGTTCCCTGATGGGAAATCCCAGCTCCAGCTCCTTGTCCTGGGATGATGATGCCTAGATTGTGACCCAACAAGAACTAAAGAAGCGACGTCGGTTTGTGGGGTGAGGTAGGTCAAGGCTTGGCCTCAAAAGCAGGAGACTGAGGGTGGAGGCCCAGCTCCCATCTAGCCCACAATACAGCCTTGACCTTGTTCACTTCCTCTCTCAAGGGAGGGGCTTTCACCCCATCCTAACAGAAGGGCCTTCCTTCCACTGATTGATTAAAACTGTTTTCTCCAGCCCAGGAGAACAGCCTCTCTATTGTAGAGCTGGGCTTTCGATTCAATTCAATGAGCACTATTGAAGGGCCTCCTCCTGTATTCGAGGTTTGGTGCTTTCTCTGTAGGAGGACACAGAGACCAGCAATGCTACAGAGTTTTCAGGCTGCTGGTTGCTGCAAGCAAATTAGGAACATTCCCAGGGAAGGGGTGGAAAGGATGGACAGGTATCTATCGATATGCATAATGGCTGGAGCTTTGTCCCAGGGCACAGAAATGTAGAGGATGCAGACATTTACAATGATCTTTTAAAAAAAGAACTATGCATTCTTTATACTTGTTTTAACTTCATGTTGACTGCACATGCCCCCTTTTCGGCCATGTCAAAATGATTGAGCCCTATTCATTATGGCGTGGAAAGAGGGTTGGAACTCAGGTTCCAAGAACTTAATTCAAATCCCAAGTCTGACACTTAGTAAATGTGTGACCTTGGCCCAGTCATTTAACTTCCTCTATAAAAGGAGGGGATTGGACCCTTCTCTCAAGCTCTTTGATCCCATGGTCCATCCTCCCCCCTCAGCTAGCAATAAACATTTGTTAAAATAGAAAGCAAAGGTACCTGATGGTGCCCTTTTGGCAATAACATACAGCTTTATGGTCCTCTAGTCACCAATTCCCTACCCTTGCCGCTGCCCCCCACCCCTGAATCCATCTCAGTTCCTTCTTGTGTCACTTGAAGATGTGAAGTAGAAAGCTGAGTGAAGAGTGCACGTATGGCGACTTGCCCCAGGCATGCCGAAAATGCTGGCAAAGGGGAAGAGGTGGGAAGGAAGAGGTTATTAGGGAGAAACAATTAACAAATTCATAAAGTCTGCCTTAGCTGAGATGTGTTTCCAAAGATAATTTGACTGTGCCAAATAAGGGCTTTGTTTGCACTTACCTGCCTGGCATTTCCTTTGGGTCTGGCCTCTTCTCCACCCCCACCCCTCGCCTCTTGGGGTTTTCTAGTTCCACAGAACTTTAAAGGAGTTCACTGATTCCGACTCCATGCATTTTACCACTGAAGGGTGTTGAGATATACCTGACCCTCTTCGGATGAGTCAGTTCCCCAAATCACATAGCAGCCAGTAGAAGGCCCCAGTGTCCTTTTTAGCGGATTTCAATGAGATTTGCTACATGGACGGAAGTTAGAGAGAGTGTCTTACAGAAATAAATTCAAAACATGTTGTTCATTTTTCATTGTTCCGGTTTAACATTACATTTGCCTTAGTGCCTCTGTATTCCCAGTACCCAGGATTCCTGGAGAATGCGAGCATGGAAAGGGACTAGAGAGGGATCTTTTGGCTTTGTGCGAGTTCAGGGGAGAAAGGCCAGGCAGCTTGCCTTGTCTCGTGGCTTGGGCCCAAATGGCCAGTTTGGCCTAGATGGCTAATTCCAACGTATCAGATGCCTTTGGGGTTCTCCTTGACCCTGAACCTCAGCTCTGTTACTTAACCCAGCATGGGGTGAGCAAAGGGGGAGGGGAGGGAGGAGCAGAAGTTGAAATAATCATCAACCCAGCTGTGTTTCCACAAACAGCTGAAATTTGCTAAAATATAAGTTTTACCAATGGCAAGTTGGCTTTCATCATGAAAATTCCCAGCTTTGTTTTAATGAAATTCACTTTGCCTTTTGACAAATCCTATGCTTAATTCTCTTTTTTATCTTGGAAACAATAATTTAGTTGATGGGGTATCATCATTTTGCATGAGAGAAAGCTGCGCTTCAAATCGTGGGCTCAGAACATGGGCTGGATTTGCTTAGAAAGTAATAATGGGGGCAGCTAGGTGGAGCAGTGAGTAGAGCAGTGGCCCTGGAGTCAGGAGGACCAGAGTTCAAATTTGGACTCAGACACTTGACACACTTAGTAGCTATGTGACCTTGGGCAAGTCACTTAACCCCAATTGCCCTGCCTTCCCTCTTCTTAAAAAAAAAAAAAGGAAAGAAAAAAGAAAGCAATAATGGTGAATTCACTTCTGTGGGTCCAGAAAAACCACAAACTTTTATTAGGTTTAGACATAGAATATTTTAAAGGCTTAGCACAATATATTAACATTAGTTGTGTTATTTACATAAATAGAGGCAAGCTGGGTAGAGAAGGAGCCAGCTTTGGAACCAGGAAGATCTGGGTTCAAGTGCCGCCTATGATACATACTGGCTGTGTGACTTTGGACAAGTCACTTAACCTTGCAGGAGACATAGAAAAACAAAAATATGGTCCCTGACTTCAAGGAGTTCATGTTCTAATGAGACAAGCAGTATGCAGATATCTATGTGCATACAAGCTATACCCCTGGGCGACCAGGAAAGATGAGGTTTGAGGTGCATTATGAAGCCAGAGAAACCAGAAGTTGAGGTGAGGAGGGAGGGCAGACAGCCAGGACTGAGGCTCAGAGTCTGGAGATGGAGGGTCATATGTGAAGAATAGCAAATGAGCCAATGTTGCTAGATTATATGGAGGGGAGTTAAGTGTAGGAAGACTGGAAAGGTAGGAAGGGATCAGGTGGTGAAGGATTTTTAAGACCAAACAGAGGACTTTCTATTTAATCCCAGGGGTGATAGGGAGCCCCTAGAGGTTATCAACTAAAAGTGGGTAACAGGATCAAACCTGCACATTAGGAAAGTCACTTTGGCTGTCATAGGTTACTTCCCAGAGACCCTTTGGCTAAACGAAGTATGGATTGGCATGGGGAGACACTCAAGCCAGGCAGACCAGTTAGAAGGCTGTTGCCATAATAAAGGCGAAAGGTCATGAGGATCTGTCCTGACATAGTGGATAAGTGGGAAGGGGGCTGAAAATGATTTGGCAATGAATTAGACATATATATATATATATATATATATATATATGTATATGTATATATATATATATACATATGTGTGTGTGTGTGTGTGTGTGTGTGTGTGTACTGGATAATAAATGGGTAAGTGCAGGCGAGGAGCTGAGGATGAACCTTGTTTGGGAGATTGTGAGTGTGAGATGCCTATCTGTGTATCCAGTTTGAGATGTCCAGAAGGCAGGAGGGGATGAGACACTAGAACTTAGAGAGAGGTCAGGGCTAGATCTATAGATCAGTGAGATATCTGCACAGAGATGATAATTAAACCCTAGGAATGGATGAGATCACCAAGGTAGATAGTATAGAGAGAAGAGAAACAAGGGCCTGGGATTTGAATAGAAGAGACCGTGTCAAGGAATGATAGGAAATAAAATTGAACATTTAGGGCAAAGCTAGATGATGGAAGACGATGGAATCCAGGCAAAAGAATTGGGATATTTGCTCTTAGGAAAGGAGATTTTTGGCTGAGGAAGTTACATGATGCGATCCATATGAGGATGAATTTAAAGAAGATTTATATAGGAGCAGGGAGTAAGCAGGATAATCTAGAGCAGGGAGGGCCTGCAGTTGAGAAAACAAGGTGAGAAATAACTCCAGAAATCTGAGTGTGGGTCACAGAGTCAGAGACTATCAGATCTGGCAGGGGCCTCAGAGGCTGCCTTGTCCAGTCTGTGTGAACAAGGAGTTTACCAGAGACATGATCCTGCGGTATTTACCTGAAGATTTCTACTGGCAGAGACCTGGTGCCCCAGCAGCAGCCCGTTTCAACGCTGGGAGAGCACTGATCACTGGGGCCTAAACCTGTCTCCCTGAAACTTCTGCCCAATGCTCTGAGTCTATTCTCTGGGATTAAGAAAAACATCTAATTTCCCTTCCTCATAAAATCCCTCCAAATGTATACAGATGTCCTGGAGATATCTAAAATGCGGTATACTAAAATCTTGGGGCAGCTAGGGGGCAGTGGATAGTGCAGTGGCCCTGGAGTTAGGAGGACTTGAGATCAAATCTGGCCTCAGACACTTACTAGCTTGGTGACCCTGGGCAAGTCACTTAACCCTGTTTGCCTCCAACAGAGACAGAGAGATGACTAGATAAACAAAAAATAAATAAGCGAATGAATAAGTGAAATAAGACATTACCTTCCCCCTCCCCCAAGCCTCCCCTTCTTCCAAATGTCATTCTCTCTGTCCAAAGCAGCACTGTCTTCCCCTTTGCCCAGGTCTTTCACATCATTATTATTTCTACCTCCTCAATCTCACCTTAGATCCAAGTCCCTGCTAAATCATGCTGCGTCTACCTCCACAGAATCTTGCATCCAGACTCTTGTCTCCACACACAGAGCCACCATATTAATTCAGACCCACATCACCTCTTGCGTTCTTCTTGATGTCCTTGCCTCAGGCCTCTCCCCACTCTGATCCATCCTCTCCACCCAGCCACCAAAGGGATTTTCCTAGCCTGCAGGACTGACTGCGTCACTCCCCTACTCAGTCACCTGCAATGGCTCCCTATTCCCTCTAAGATACAATATATTCTCCTCTGTTTGTCTTTTAAAGCCCTTCACACTCTCCAATCTACCTTTATTCATGTGTAACCTACCTTTCCAGGCCGCCATACTACAGGCCATGGTCCAGCCAAAGAGGCCTTCCCTCATACTACAGGCCACGGTCCAGCCAAAGCGGCCTTCCCTCTGTTGCTCACACACACACATGCCATCTTTTATCTCTGGGCCTTCCCATTGGCCAGTCCCCTTGCTCTCCCTTGGTCTCCTAAGCTCCAGGGCTTCCTTCAGGATGCATCTTCATCCCCACCTTTAACACGAAGCCTTTCCCAGCCACCCAACTGCCTGCCCTCCCTCCTTAAACCATATGTCTGTATGTTGTATTCCTTCTGTGTGCACTCATGTGTGCACATCATCACCCATAGCATGTCAGCTTCTTGAGGGCAGGCACTGGCTCACTTTCGTCCTTGTACTGCTGGGGCCTAGTGCAGCATCTAGCACATGGAAGACGGTTAATAAGCATTTGTTGATCATGTTTTTGAGGGCCAAGGCTGTGTTCATTCTGGAATATACTGTGTTTGAGCTGATTGGAAAGGGGGTGGGTGGAAATGTCTACTAGACATTTGGCGATATGGGTTTGGGCCGTGAGAAGAGGTGAACCTCACCACTCAGTGGTCACCTAAATTAACACAGGCCTACATTATGAAACGGATTCTGTGGAAGTCAGGGGAAAATAATCGACAGCTCCCACTGGCCTCCATTCATCTGTTTCTTCGGTCCACCATTGATATGATCCTGCTTGGGAGGGAAAGCTAGATTCATAATGTTTATATTAATAAGAGATTGTTTTGGGGTCGCCTTTTCAAATGAAAGCCAAATTCACAATGTTTATAGTAATAAGAGATTGTTTGAGGTCGCCTTTTTAACTGATCCTGTTTCTTACTGGGAGCTGTGATTGCTAATAGAATTGCAAGAAAGACTGTGCTTCCACAATGCTGTCCTCCTAACCTCCCTGGGAGGAAGGCATTGCCAATATCATCCTCCCCATTTTACTGATAAGGATACCAAGGCTTGCAAAGATGACAATCTGCCCATGATCATACAGCTAATAAATGCCAGAGCCAGAACCCAAGACTAGAGTTATAGCTAAACTTTCACAGAGTCTCAGAGGTCATTTAGATCAGCCTGTACCAGCAGAGGGATCCCCTTTACAATGTCCCTTAGATGTGCAATTAATTTTTAAAAATGATTGAAAGATTTTTATCATTCATAATTATAATAAAATGCAGAATTTCCTTTATGAGATCCAGGTTTGTCTACTGTCATAACGTCGAGTGAATTTGATGCTTCCTTCTCTAGCCAGAGTCCATAAAGCTGCTCTGAGATTTTTTGTCTCTCCTAAATATTTTTGTAAGAGCAGAAGTAAAGCCTCTTTTCCTCCGTATCCTCTCAAACAGCAGTAAGGACTCACAGCCAGAGTTCTGAGGGGCAGCAGCTGGCCCGTGTTATGGGGTCTCTGCTAAAACAGATGGAAGGCACAGCGGCATTTCATTTTTACCAGAAACATGTCCGGATTTAGCCAAAGCCCTTACTGACATGCTACAGGCTGGGGGAAGGAAAGGAAGAAATTTAATTTTTCAAGTGTGAGGATAGCATATTCTCAAGAGTGGTAGTAATAGCAATGATAACAGCTGATTATAGCACTTGGACATGTGCAAAGTGCCTTACAAATACCATGTTATTTCTATGCATAATAACCCTGAGAAGTAGAGATTATCATTATCCC